>JALPQD010000780.1:0-608860 GCA_023101885.1 Typhlomys cinereus
ACTCTTTGTGTTCAGGAGGAATCACACCTGTTTTAGGACGTTTCCATGAAACGTGTTCATGCATGTCGTTCCCTTCGAAAACAGTGAACCAAGTGAAGAGGACTCACAGTCATATGTAGCATGTTGCACTTCTTTGGGAAGTCTGTGCAGCATGTGCACTTCTTTCCGATAAGTGTCCTACACAGATTTCTAGACTGTAACACTTTGTATTCTGGAGAAAACAACATTTTGTTTTGTGCTGATTCTACCAATATGTTCAGGCTTTAATGAGCTTGAAAATAGGGACCAAGTGAGGACGCGTCAAATTCACATATTTCACTTTCTCTTCTACGTGATAAGAATCCTGTAGATGTTCATACGTTGTAACTTTTTATGTTGAGGAGAAATGCACACGGGTTTTGTGACGTTTTCATGGAATATGTTCACGCAGGCCTTGATTTTCCAAAAGAGTAAACCAAGTGAGGAGGACTGAGAGACAAATGTTGGAGGCGCACTTCTCAGGGATAATTATCCTACAGAAGATTCTGTAGTGTTACGCTTTGTGTTCAGGACAAGATAATCCTCGTTTTGCGACATTCGCACATAACATGTTCACGCAGGCCATGATTTTCCAAGAGTCAACCAAAAGCGTAGGATTCAGAGTCAAATGTTGGCATTTCACTTCTTAGGGATAAGTATCCTAGAGAAGTTCCTAAACTGTAACTTTTGTGTTCAGGCAAAAATCATACTTGTTTTCTGACATTTGAATGGCACATGTTCACACAGGCCATGATTTCACAAATAGAGAACCAATGTGGAGGACTCAGAGTTAAATGCTGCAAGTGCACTTCTTTAGGATAAGTTTCGTACAGAAGTTTCTATATTGTAACTCTTTGTGTTCAGGAGGAAATCACACACTTGTTTTAGGACGTTTCCATGAAACGTGTTCATGCATGTCGTTCCCTTCGAAAACAGTGAACCAAGTGAAGAGGACTCACAGTCATATGTAGCATGTGCACTTCTTTGGGAAGTCATGTGCAGCATGTGCACTTCTTTCAGGTAAGTATCCTACACAGGTTTCTAGACTGTAACACTTTGTATTCTGGAGAAAACAACATTTGTTTTGTGCTGATTCTACCAACTATGTTCAGGCTTGTAATGAGCTTGAAAACAGTGACCAAGTGAGGACGCGTCTAATTCACATATTTCCCTTTGTCTTCTCAGTGATAAGAATCCTGTAGATGTTCATAGTGTGTAACTTTTTTATGTGAGGAGAAATGCACACTGGTTTTGTGACGTTTTCATGGAATATGTTCATGCAGGCCTTGATTTTCCAAAAGAGTGAACCAAGTGAGGAGGACTGAGAGACGAATGTTGGAGGCGCACTTCTCAGGGATAAGTAACCTACAGAAGATTCTGTAGTGTTACGCTTTGTGTTCAGGAGAAGATCATCCTCGTTTTGCGACATTCGCACATAACATGTTCACGCAGGCCATGAATTTCCAAAAGAGTGAACCAAGTGCGTAGGATTCAGAGTCAAATGTTGGCATTTCACTTCTTAGTGATAAGTATCCTAGAGAAGTTCCTAAACTGTAACTTTTGTGTGCAGGCGCAAATCATACTTGTTCTCTGACATTGGAAAGGCACATTTTCACACAGGCCATGATTTCACAAAATAGAGAACCAATGTGGAGGACTCAGAGTTAAATACTGCAAGTGCGCTTCTTTAGGAGAAGTTTCTAGATTGTAACTCTTTGTGTTCAGGAGGAAATCACACTTGTTTTAGGACGTTTCCATGAAACGTGTTCATGCATGTCGTTCCCTTCGAAAACAGTGAACCAAGTTGAAGAGGACTCACAGTCATATGTAGCATGTGCACTTCTTTTGGGAAGTCATGTGCAGCATGTGCACTTCTTCAGATAAGTATCCTACACAGGTTTCTAGACTGTAACACTTGTATTCTGGAGAAAACAACATTGTGTTTTGTGCTGATCTACCAACTATGTTCAGGCTTGTAATTGAGCTTGAAAATAGGGAACCAAGTGAGGATGCGTCTAATTCACATATTTCACTTTCTCTTCTCAGTGATAAGAATCCTGTAGATGTTCATATGTTGTAACTTTTATGTTGAGAGAAATGCATACTGGTTTTGTGACGTTTTCATGGAATATGTTCATGCAGGCCTTGATTTTCCAAAAGAGTGAACCAAGTGAGGAGGACTGAGAGACAAATGTTGGAGGCGCACTTCTCAGGGATAAGTATCCTACAGAAGATTCTGTACTGTTACGCTTTGTGTTCAGGATAAGATCATCCTCGTTTTGCGACATTCGCACATAACATGTTCACGCAGGCCATGATTTTCCAAAAGAGTGAACCAAGTGCGTAGGATTCAGAGTCAAATGTTGGCATTTCACTTCTTAGTGATAAGTATCCTAGAGAAGTTCCAAACTGTAACTTTTGTGTGCAGGCGCAAATCATACTTGTTTTCTGACATTGGAAAGGCACATTTTCACACACAGGCCATGATTTCACAAATAGAGAACCAATGTGGAGGACTCAGAGTAAATACTGCAAGTGCGCTTCTTTAGGAGAAGTTTCGTACAGAAGTTTCTATATTGTAAACTCTTTGTGTTCAGGAGGAAATCACACTTGTTTTAGGACATTTCCATGAAACGTGTTCATGCATGTCTTTCCCTTCGAAAACAGTGAACCAAGTGAAGAGGACTCATAGTCTATGTAGCAGTGTGCAACTTCTTTGGAAGTCATGTGCAGCATGTGCACTTCTTTCAGATAAGTATCCTACACAGGTTTCTAGACTGTAAACAATTTGTATTCTGGGAGAAAACAACATTTGTTTTTGTGCTGATTCTACAAAGCTATGTTCAGGCTTGTAATGAGCTTGAAAATAGGGACCAAGTGAGGACGCGTCAAATTCACAGATTTCACTTTTCTGCTTCTCAGTGATAAGAATCCTGTAGGATGTTCATACGTTGTAACTTTTATGTTCACGGAAAAAATGCACCCACTTTGTTTTGTGACGCTTTTAATAGAATATGTTTCCACGCAGGCCTTGATTTTCCAAAAGAGTGAACCAAGTGAGGAGGACTGAGAGTCAAATGTTGGAGGCGTATTTCTCAGCGGATAAGTATCCTACAGAAGATTCTGTAGTGTTACGCTTTGTGTTCAGGAGGAAGATCATCCTCGCTTTGCGACATTCGCACATAACATGTTCAGGCAGGCCATGATTTTCCAAAGAGGTAAACCAAGTACGGAGGATTCAAAAGTTGGCATTTCAACTTCTTAGGGATAAGGTATCCTAGAGAAGTTCCTAAACTGTAACTTTTTGTGCAGGCGCAAATCATACTTGTTTTCTGACATTGGAAAGGCACATTTTCACACAGGCCATGATTTCACAAAATAGAGAACCAATGTGAGGACTCAGAGTTAAATACTGCAGTGCGCTTCTTTAGGAGAAGTTTCGTACACAAGTTTTATTTTGTAACTCTTTGTGTCAGGAGGAAAGCACACTTGTTTTAGGACGTTTCCATGAAACGTGTTATGCATGTCGTTCCCTTCGAAAACAGGAACCAATTGAAGAGGACTCAAAGTCATATGTAGGCATGTGCACTCTTTGGGAAGTCATGTGCAGCATGTGCACTTCTTTCAGATAAGTATCCTACACAGGTTTCTAGACTGTAACACTTTATATTCTGGAGAAAACAACATTTGTTTTGTGCTGATTCTACCAACTATGTTCAGGCTTGTAATGAGCTTGAAATAGGGACCAAGTGAGGACCCGTCAAATTCACATATTTCCCTTTGTCTTCTCAGTGATAAGAATCCTGTAGATGTTCATACGTTGTAACTTTTTATGTTCCGGAGAAATGCACACTGGTTTTGTGACGTTTTCATGGAACATGTTCACGCAGGCCTTGATTTTCCAAAGAGTGAACCAAGTGAGGAGGACTGAGAGTCAAATGTTGGAGGTGTACTTCTCAGGGATAAGTATCCTACAGAAGATTCTGTAGTGTTACGCTTGTGTTCAGGAGAAGATCATCCTCGTTTTGTGACATTCGCACATAACATGTTCAGGCAGGCCATGATTTTCCAAAAGAGTGAACCAAGTGCGTAGGATTCAGAGTCAAATGTTGGCATTTCACTTCTTAGTGATAAGTATCCTAGAGAAGTTCCTAAACTGTAACTTTTGTGTGCAGGCGCAAATCATACTTGTTTTCTCACATTGGAAAGGCACATTTTCACACAGGCCATGATTTCACAAAACAGAGAACCAATGTGGAGGACTCAGAGTTAAATACTGCAAGTGCGCCTCTTTAGGAGAAGTTTCGTACAGAAGTTTCTATATTGTAACTCTTTGTGTTCAGGCGAAAATCATTCTTGTTTTCTGACATTTGAATGGCACATGTTCACACAGGTGAATGGCACATGTTCACACAGGCCATGATTTCACAAAATAGAGAACCAAGTGCGGAGGACTCAGAGTTAAATGCTGCAAGTGCACTTGTTTAGGAGAAGTATCGTACACAAGTTTTATATTGTAACTCTTTGTGTTCAGGAGGAAAGCACACTTGTTTTAGGACGTTTCCATGAAACGTGTTCATGCATGTCATTCCCTTCGAAAAGTGAACCAAGTGAAGAGGACTCACAGTTCATATGTACTGTGCACTTCTTTGGAAGTCATGTGCAGCATGTGCACTTCTTTCTTATAAGAGTCCTNTGCCCTTAACAGATGCTAGACTTTATGAGGGCAACAGTGTGCTGGACATTGCGCAGGGCATGCAAAGTTCCATTATGATTGCTTTGGCCCCAACTATTGTTGAGAATCTTGCAAATCGTTGCTCCTCCCATCCTTTTGCTCTTACAATCTTACCGCCCCTCTTCCGCAAATGTCCCTGAGCTCCAGGATGGGGAGAGATTAGGCTGTCCTAGTTCTATGTGATTGATATAGAGTCTCTGAAGTTCTGGATTGTGGTTTGTTGATTTTCTTTTGCAGTTTTTCTGCTCCTGCAATTCCCTTCACTCCATTCTGCTGGGCACTGTATGTCACCCCCTGGCCAGAGACAAAAAGCTGTTAAACTGGAGTCTTGTTGTAATAGCACATTCAAGGGTAGATGTAATAAGAGTAGGAAACCTCACTGAGGGCGGGGTCCATTACCCATTTGCACAATGATTACTTTTTATCTGCTAGACTATATGCCCTCCCCTTCTGGTGAGATCAGGAAAGAACGTCTGTGAACTTAACCAGGTTTCTCATTACTTACTTGCAGACCTTGATGGAGGCCTATTTTCTCTGCTGTAACATGGTCTCCTCTCTCCTTGTTTCTGGTGTGGCCCTCCTAACCCATCTCTCTTGTTCATAATCCTTGCAATTACTGTGTTACATAGGTTTACTTTAGTGTCCAATGTGGGCTGGATGAGTTTGGTACTAGGAGCCACCTATTAGGAGTACATACGGCGCTTAATTTTTGGGTTTGCTTAATATAATTTTTAATGACATCCATTTCCCGCAAATTCCAGTAATTCATCATTTTTGATGGCTGAGTAGTACTCCATTGTATAGATGTACCACAGTTTCCTTATCCACTCGTCAACTGTTGGACATTTAGGTTGATTCCATGACTTTGCTATTGTAAACAGTGCTGCTATGAACATGGTCGAGCTTGTGCTATCGAGGCGAACCTCTGCTGCTTGGGGGTTATTCCCAAAAGTGGGATAGCAGGGTCATACGGCATTTCAATCTTTAATTTCTTTAAGAATCTCCAGACGGCTCGCCAGAGTGGCTGTATGAGCCTGCATTCCCACCAACAATGTAGGAGAGTTCCCCTCTCCCACATCCTCTCCAGCATTTGTCGTTGTTTGTACTGTGGATTTTTGCCATCCTGACCGGGGTGAGATGATATCTCAGGGAAGTTTTGATTTGCATTTCCCTGATGGCGAAGGAAGTGGAGCATTTTTTAAGATAATTGTTAGACATTTTAATTTCATCCCTGGTAAAGTTTCTTTGAAGTTCCAGGGCCCATTTTTTAATTGGGCCAGTGTTTTCCTTGGAGTTTAATTTTCTAAGTTCTTTGTGCACTCTGGACAGTAGAGCTCTGTCAGATATGTGGTTAGTGAAGATTTCTCCCATTCTGTGGGTTGCCTTTGAGCTCGTGTGACAATCTCTTTATCTGAACAGAAGCTCTTTAATTTCACAAGATCCCAACTGTTGAGAGTTGGTAGCAGTGACTGTGCCATTGGATGTCTGTTTAGGAAGTGTTGGCCTAGCCCAATCAGCTCGAGGGAGTTCCCTATCCTTTCAACTATGGCTTTTTATAGTCTCTGCCTGATATCAAGGTCCTTGATCCACATTTGGAATAAGTCTCGTACATGGTGTACAAGTTACGGGTCCAGCTTATCCTCTTCTGCATGTGGGAGATCCAGTTTTGCCAGCACCATTGTTGAAGATGCTGTTCTTTTTTCCATTGGATTCTTGGGCCCCTTTGTCAAAGACCAAATGGCTGTAACTTTGTGGGCTTATATCTGGGTTCTCAATCCTTATCCATTGATCTGTGTGTCTATTTTGGAGCCAGTACCAGGCTTTCTTTATAACTATGGATTGTAGTATAGACTTAGGTTTGGTATGGTAATACCTCCAGCTGTGTGTTTTGTTACTCAGGATTGTTTTGCTATCCTGGTCTTTGTGCCTCCATATGAACTTTGAGATGTTTGGTCAACTTCTTTGAAGAATTGCTTTGGGATTTTGATTGGTATTATAGCATTGAATCTGTATATTGCCTTGGTAGGATGGTCCTTTTTACAATGTGATTCTGCCAATCCAGGAACAAGGGAGGTCTTTCCACCTTCTGGTGTCTTCTGCAATTTCTTTCTTTAGGGTTTTAAAGTTTCATTGTAAAGGTCTTTTACCTCCTTAGTTAGGTTTATACCAAGGGTATTTCATTTTTTTAGGGGTTATAGTAAATGGCATGGTTTCTCTCAAGGCTTTTTTTCACTTCTTTCATTCTGGGCATATAGGAAGGCCTCTGATTTTTGCACATTTATTTTGTAATCCTGCCACCCTGCTGAACTTCTCAATTAGTTCCAGGAGCTTCCTGGTGGAGTTTTTGGGATCACTCAGGTATAAGATCATGTCATCTGCAAATAGAGATAGCTTGACTTCTTCCTTGCCAATTTGAATCCCTCTATGTCCCTTTCTTGTCTTATGGCTTCGGCTAAGACTTCAAGTACAATATTGAATAGAAGTGGTGAGAGTGGACAGCCTTGTCTTGTTCCTGATCGAAGTGGGAATGCTTCCAATTGTTCCCCATTGAGCATAATCCTTGCTGTGGGCTTGTTGTATACAGCTTTTATTATATTGATAAAAGTTCCTTCCATTCCTACTGTCTCTAGCGTTTTGATCATAAAAGGCTGTTGGATCTTGTCAAAAGCTTTTTCTGCATCTATCGAGAGTATCATGTGGTCTTGGACTTTGGACTGGTTTACATGATGAATTACATTTATTGATTTGCGTATGTTGAACCAACCTTGTGTGCCGGGATGAAGCCTACTTGGTCCCCATGAATGATCTTTTTAATATGTTTTTGAATCCGATTTGCTAAGACTTTGTTGAGAATCTTTGCATCTGTGTTCATCAGGGAGATCGGCCTATAGTTTTCTTTTTTAAGTGAATCTTTATTAGGTTTTGGGATTAAAACGATATTAGCTTCATAGAAGGAATTTGGTAGTGTTCCTTCCTTTGCTATTTGATGGAACAGTTTAAGGAGTATTGGTGTTATTACTTCTTAAATGTCTGGTAGAACTCTGTGCTGAATCCATCTGGTCCAGGACATTTTTTGGTGGGAAGATTCGAGATTACTTCCTCAATTTCCTTATATGTTATAGGACTATTTAAGTAATTCACAACTTCCTGATTCAATTTAGGTAAGTTGTGTTTACTTAGAAATTCATCCATCTCTTTTGTGTCAAACTTCACAGAGTATAAGTTTTTGAAATATGATGTTATAATTCTCTGGATTTCTTGGGTATCCGTAGTGATAACTCCATGTTCATTTCTAATTTTGTTAATTTGGGTTTTCTCTCTTGCTTTTGGTTAGTTTAGCTAGGTGTATCAATCTTGTTGATTTTTTCAAAGAACCAGCTTTTCGATTGTTGATTTTTTCTATCGTTTTCTTAGTCTCGATTTCAGATATTTCTCCCCTTATTTGCTAATCTCTTCTCTTCTACTGCTTTTGGGATCAGATTGCTCTAGTTTCTCTAAAGCTTTAAGCTGCATTGTTAAGTTGTTTATTTCTGATGTTTCCATTTGCGATGTAGCAGTATAGTATGACTATACCTCTAGGACAGCTTTCATTGTGTCCCAGAGATTTGGGTAAGTTGTTATTTCATTTCCGTGTCACTTCAGAAATCTTTGAATTTCCTGTTTAATTTCTTCCGATCCAGTTCTCATTTAGCAATCAAGATTGTTATTTCCAGAGTTAGTGTTTTTCTCTTGTATGGTTGTTGTTGTGGTGTCCACTTTAGGCCGTGGTGGTCTGATAGGGCACAGGTTTAGAAGTTCGACTTTTTGTATTTGTGTAGATTCATTTTGTGGCCCAATATGTGATCTATTTTGGAGAAAGTTCCATGTGCTGCTGAGAAAATTTGTATTCTTTGTCGTGGGTGAAATGTTCGATAGAGATCTGTAGAGGTCCATTTTAGTAGGGTTTGGTTAACTCCAAAGTGTTCGTTACTTTTGCCCTTTGATCTATCCCATGTATAGAGGGCGGTGTTGAGTCCCCAAAGATTATCGTTTGGGGGTTGATTCTCTTGCTTTAGAACGTTAGGGTTTTCTTAGGAATGTGGAGGGGCCCATATTGGGTGCATATATGTTCAGTAATTGTTAGTCTTCCTGGTGAATTGTACCCTGTGGACTAAATGTAGTAGTCCATCTGTGTCTCTTATGATTTTTTTGTTGGTTTAATCCACTTTGTCTGAAAGCATAATTGCTACCCCTGCCTGTTTCCTGGTTCCATAGCTTGCAATTTTGATACCAGCCTTCATTCTTAGGAGGTGTCTATCTTTTGTGGTGAGATGAGTTCCTGAAGCCAGATTGGTATGGATTGGTTTTTTAACCAAGTTGTAATCTTGTCTCTTATGGTGAGTTAATGCCGTTGACATTTCATGTTTAATGGAGAATGATTTTTAATTCTGGACATTTTTATGTTTAGTAATAGTTTGTAAGCATGGATGTTTGATATTCTTATTTTGTGGCTATTACTTCCCTCTGTCCACTCGGGATACGCTTGCTCTTTCTTCAAGCTTTGAGTATCATTTCTAGCATTTTTGAGGCCTGTTTTGGTAGACCTGTATCCCTTCAGTTGTCTTTGGGCTGGAAAACTTTCTTTCTCCTCCTCAATCATGACAGATGTTTTGCGGGTATATCAGTCTGGGTTGGCATTTTTGCTCTTTACTAAGTATGTCTCTCCAAGCCTTCTTGCTTTCTGTTTCCATTGAGTAGTCATTTCTTATCTAATAGGGTTACTTTAAAACTGAGTTGCTTTTTTTCTCTTGAAGTCTCAACACTTTTCTTTTCTTGAATGTGGAGTGTTTTGACTATTATTTGCCGTGGCGATTTTCTGTTTTGGTTGTATCTGTTTGGAGTGCAAAATGCCCTTGTTATTTGGTAGGCCTCTCATTCTTTAATGTGGGAAGTTTTCATTTATAGATGATTAGAAATATTTCCTCCGTGTGGTTTTTGACAGCTTGTTGGTATTCCATGAATGCGCATGTTAGGTTTCTTCAGGGTGTCCCATATTTTCTTGAATGTCCCTCCAGTATCTTTTGGCTTTAACAATCTCTCCATTGAGCTGGTTAATTCTCCTACTTTGTCTTCAAGATCTGAGATTCTATTTTCTGCCTCATTGTTCGCTGATAAGACTCTGTTGAGTTTTGGGTTGAAGATAAACGTCTCTTAGTTCAATTTTAAACTCTGCCGAGACTGTTTTAAACCTGCTCTATACCTATTTTTGTTTCTTGACTGTTTTTCCAACTCCTTCAGGTTCCTGTTGTGTTCCTGGTTCAAGTGGTTGACACGGTTATTTAACTCTTCTCGTTTCCCCTCTTCATATATTACTATGGTAATGAGCTACTCTGAAAGTCGTTATATTGGGTCTGGCTTTCATGGCTATTTCTATGATTTGTTCTGGTCGCAATCCATCGTTATGGGATGATCTGTTTGGTGGGAGATTGTTCTTGGGTTTGTTTCTCGTTGATCTTGCACTTTGACTTGTCATTGTTGTTTTGTTTTTTAGGACCTTTCAGTTTCTGGTGTTTTTCCACTGAACTGATGTAGTTGGTATTGTTTACACCTGCCAGTTGTTACTATCTTGCCTTAGGATTGGGTTTGTTTGTGTATGGTATTGTTATATCCTAGATGAGACTGCTAGGATGTTAGTACGTCAGTTAAGTAACCAGGGGATGAATATAAGTAGTGTATCTTTTACTCTAGTGTCTTCAGTGAAATGTCGAGGTGGTGGTTCTCCTGGCGTTGTAATGTTTGTGCTGTGAGGTGCTGTGGGGAAGCTGACCTCACTTGTTACTAGAAGGTCTAGTGTAAGAAAGAAGAAGAGAAAAAAAGTTTACTTATCTTAGGCTGGATGTGAGAGTCTCGCAATGTGTACAATGGTTGTAGTGAAGTCAGATGATATGGCCTGTTCCTTTGTCCTTAGAGTTTTTGCTTGAGTTTCCTTTGTACTCTATTGAATCTGAGTAGCAGTGTGTCTTCCGTGGACCAAGTGCGTAGTCCCGTGGGCCGAGAGGCAGGGTCATGATGTTGATGGCAGAATCTTCACCTGCGACCTGGGGGGGGGCGGAGGGGCTAGGGGCGGGAGGGCACAAGGGGCTGGTGTCTGGTGCGGGGCCTCGGAGGCAAGACCGGTGGCACACACGCCCGGTGCTGCTGCCGGGGGCTCGCTCCGGGTTGGGGGGCTGGGCTGGAGGCTCTCTCTCACGCTGGGCTCTGGTCCGGATTCGGCGGCAGAGAGGGGCTGGGGCAAAGCCGGCGGCCGCGCGCGGGTTGCTGCGGGCGGCTCGGCCTGGGGTGGGGGGCGGGGCTGGGAGGGCTCGCTCTCACCTGGGTCTGGTCGCGGGTGCGGCGCGGAGGGCTGGGGCAAAGCCGGCGGCCGCGCGCGGGTGCTGCTGGGCCGGGAGTATTTGATTTATAAGAGTTACAAAATCAAATTGAGAAAGATCTCATAAATTTTTATAGGGCATACTAGAGGACATCCAATTTTATAGCAGATTTTTATACTAAAGAAATAATTATAATAAGATATATTATCACAAAAATCATCAAATTCATCATCAAAATGCCTTGGTATTAAAAAGAATGTTTAATTCACTAGAGAACAGCAAGACAATAGGGAAGGAATGTCAGCCATTGTCCAGTTGTTTATTCCCTCCTCAATGGGAGTAAACCCTAGAGGATTAAAACCTAATGTACTGTGGCCAATGGATGTGACCCATATTTCTGGTTTTGGAAGATTAGAGTACATCCATGTAACTATTGACACCTATTCACATGCTGTGATTGCAAACAGCTAGAACTGGTGAAGCAGTTAAAGATGTCATCCAGCATCTCCATTCTTGTTTTCAGTTCTAGGAATGCCAAAAAAGATAAAAAAAGATAATGCTCCAGCATATACAACCAAACTTTTTTGCAATTCTGCAAAAAAACTTAGTATTGAACTTTCTACAGAAATTTCCTATAATCCTCAGGGACAGCAATTATTGAGAGAGCACATCAGATACTAAAGAATCAAACTGAGAGATTATATAATTCAGAATTGCATACTATTCACCTCATCATTTAATAACATTCTTTATTTGTAAACTTTCTCAATACTGATGAAAAAGGATTAACTCCAATTATGAAACATTGGGAATATCATGAACAACTTAAACCTCTGGTATATTGGAAAGACCTCTTAACATCCTCTTGGAAAGGACCTGATGTTCTTATTACATCGGGAAGAGGATATGCGTGTGTTTTTCCACAAGATGCAAAATTCCCTATATGGATACCAGACAGACTCATCCGACCTTCTGGAGGACCAGCGCCACGATGAAGATTTACAACCCCCGTCCAAAAAGAGAATGATGAAAACATCTCAAATGGTGCAGCTGCTGAACCATTACGCAAACTTAATCTTATTCCCTCCTCAAGCTAAACTGCAAGAATGACAAAACCACCTAAGTTGGGGTCAAATTAAAAGCTCACTCATGAGGCTGAGAACGTGGTTTATTCCACTGGACATACACCTACACCTGACAAGTTATTCTTGGCTATGCTAGCTCTCATCAGTCTACAGGTAACTGGTGTTACACCACTACCTATGAAAACTATTTACTGGGCTTATTTACCTAATCCTCCATTTCTTCATCCCATATCATGGGGAGATGAAGAACATTTAAAAATTTTAACTGATGATACTGATCTCCTGAGAGGATTAGATGATTCCCAGGTGCCTCATAAAGTATCTACTTTAAACAAATTTTACAGAATTGGCTGATGATGTTCCTATGTTTTTTCATAAAAGGCATACATCCATTAGATTGCCTTCCTATTAACTATAGAACTTATTTAACTGATTCTCCTACTAGAGCAAAAGGAAAAGGAGACAATAGACAAATTTGGGAATTAGGACTAGTCTCTTTGGGATATCATTTTTATGATGAATCCTATGAAGAAATACCAGATCCAACATTTCTCTATAATTGCATAAAACATTATAATAGAAAAGATCAATTTTGGAATGCTAAAGATTTAGATAAAGATTTACCAAAATGGTTAAGCTGTGGGTTTACTACTAAAGCTCCAGTCTTTATGCCTGTGGGCACAGGTTTAAATATTTATGATTTTTCAGTTTTTTCTCCTGATTATGATTATACCAGTTATCTAAAGAATAATACAAAAAATTTGGATATATGCCTATTACTCTAGGAGAGCCTCTTAAAAGATGGTTCACTCCTATATGGGTGGCACCTTCTTATCAGAGTATTTCTATTAACCATAATAGAACAAATTATTACACAAGTCTTTACAGACTTTTGGCAGCCATTAACATGGTATTATTAAAGAAACCTACTAAACAGCATTCTGAATCACTTGGAGTTAGAGCTTGTGATAATTATCCACATGCTATTATGTTAGGTAAACCTAAAAATCTTTTTATAAATAAATTAGGAATTTCTTATAATATAACTTACAATGGTTGTGTAATCACTAATTGTATATCTTCTTTATTATCTAAAGAATATACTATATCTTTATTACTTAAGCAGCCCTCTTATGTTCTTATTCCGGTAAAATAGTATGATAATTCAGCTTTACAAATACTCACAAAAGTAAATGAGTTGATTAAACCAAAGAGATTTATTGCAGCATTAATTTTAGGGATTTCAGCATTAATTACTATAGTTACTTCTTTTGCGCCTTCTACTACAGCATTAATTCAAGAAGTTCATACTGCTAATCATGTTAATGATTTATCTAGAAATATTTCTCTAGCTTTAGCAAATCATGAGGATATAGTTAAAAAATTAGAAGTTAAACTTAATGCTTTAGAAAATGCTCTTCTGTTTATTGGTAAGGAAGTACAAAATATTAAAGTACAAATGTATACTAGATGTCACTCTAAGTATAAATACTTTTACTTATTATAATGGTTCTGAATCATGGGAAAAAAATTAAGGCTCATCTATTGGGAATTTGGAAGAATAATGATTTGGCTCTAGATCTAAATGATCTACAACAAAAAATTACAGATGTGAGTAAGACTAACTTAGATGTTTCTAACATTAATTAATTGGCTCATGATCTTTGGACAAACTTACAAAATATGAATCCTATAAACTGGATCAGTCCTTTAATAAATTTTATCATTGGAGGAATAATATTATTTTTGGTTATGATTCTTTTTTCAGTCTTCCTCAAAATAATTTTCTCATCAATCAAGACCCTATGCACAGAGGTTGCAACCATCAAATTAAAAAATAAGAAAGGAGGAAATGCCATGACATAATCCATTCCACTGGCCTGACAAAGTCACCATTGGAAGAAAATGCCTTTAAGGAAGTCCATTTTCCTGGATAATTTGTGGCATGTTTTCTCTTCCTATGAAATGCTGTTTGGCTCTTGCGTGTATCTGTTGCTTAATATTTAGTGAAATCATTAACAGCTTTGGGATATCCTTCAGCTTTGATTAAATTAAACAGATATGAAAAATTTAGTATAAGAACTCCTGAATGACCTGGATTTCTTAAATTGGATACGAAACAAATTTTGTTATATGTCTGATTATTATGAAGCTTTAAAACAAAATCTATGCCGAATTTCATGAAGCCCTTGAAAGCCACTTGTATGAGGAACCTGACCCTTTAGATAAAGAAAATGTTTCCAACGTCTACAATTTTAACTATGTATGCGTAGGAATTTTTAGAAATATGCCAACCATTGTCTACTGAATTTCTAATCAGAGGTTAATAGTTAACCTGTCCTAGGACATGATATTTTAGTTATTGTTTAAGGAAGGTTGATTTTTTCCAGAACAGAAAAACACTGGCTATGTCCCAATTATTGACTTTAACTCTTATGGTTCATTTGCTTTGTTCCTTATGAAACCACAACCTACTTTTGCTTGCCAAAAAATTTGTACTTAAACTGTAACTTTCTGCTGCAATGAATGAACTGAAATTTACCTTCCACTAGAATTGTGTGTCTCTGTTTCCTATCGCCAACTCCTTTGCCCACCTGGTTTAGGATGCCTGGATCCCCTGTCCTGGTCCCGACTCAGTCAGTCTGTGGAAAATTGCTTCACTGTGACATCAAAACATCACCATTGAAACCACAACCTCACCTATGACATCAGCTTCACCACTGACATCACAGTCTGATTACTAACATTAGTTTCACCAGTGACATCACAGCCTTTGATATTATATACGCACTGTGACATCAGAGTTTCAGTGTGACATCACATCTTCACTGTGCCATCTCTCCCGTGACACTGACATCCTACATAGCCTTGTTATGACAAAACAGACTTACCATGATATCAAAGGCACACCCATGACATCATAGCCTCACTGGTGACATCTTAGCCTCATTGTGACATCATCCTTGCCACTGACATCACAGCCCCATTGTGCCATCACAATCACTCAGGTGATATCACAACCTTGTTGTGATGTCACAAACTCATTGTGATATTAGCCTTGCCATTGATATCACAGCATTAATGTGACATCTCATTATCACTCCGACATCAAAATGTCACTGTGACATCACAAACTCATTGTCACATCAGATTTGCCAACAACATTACAGCCTCCAAAGGGACCTCATAATGTCCCCAGTGACATTACAGCCTCCCTGTGACATAATAGGCGCACTGTGACCTCATAGCATCCACAGTGACATCACAACCTCACGGTCACATCACAACCTCACTGTGACATCACACTTTCACAGTAATATCACAGCCATTATGTGATATTATAGACTCAGTGTGACAAAACAGCCACACTGTGACTTTAGATTCTCACCAGTGACAACAGTGCCTAACCAATCCCATAGCCTCCACAGTGACATCGCAGCCTGACTGACATTACAATCTCATCATTATATCACACCCTCACAGTGACCTCACAGCCACACTGTGCCATCACAACCATTCATGTGACATCGCCGTATCACTGTGACAACACATTATTACTCTGACATCACAACATTACTGTGACATTACAAACTTATTGTCACAACAGGCTCACCAAGAATATTGCAGCCTCAACAATGACCTTATAGGGTCCCCAGTGAGGCTACAACCTTACGGTGACATCACAGCTTCAATGTGACATCAGAGCCTCAATATGACCTCATAGTGTCCACTGTGACATCACAACTTCACGGTGACATCACAACCTCACTGTGACATCACACCTTCACAGTAATATCACAGTGTAATATCACAGCCATACTGTGATATCACAGACTCAGTGTGACAAAACAGTCTCACTGTGACATTAGAGTCTCACCAGTGACAACAGTGCCTAACCAATCACTCAGCCTCCACAGTGACTTTGCAGCCTCATAGAGACATCACAAACTTACGGTGATATCAGAGACTTACAGTGAAATCACAGCCTCACCTGCTATATCATGTCCTCTTTGTGATATTAGACTTGAAAATGACATCACTGTCACATCACAGCCTCACTATGATTTCAACAATGCAATGTGACATCAGGAATGCCACTGACATAACATTGACATTAGTGTGACCAGAGATGTCCTAGCCTCACCAGTGAAAACACAGCTTTGGCCATCATAGCCTCAGCTGTGACACTATAGCATCACCGGTTACATCACAGCCTCACTGAGATATCGGTCTTGACACTGAAATCACAGCCCCCCAGTGACACAACAGGCTAATCTGTAAAATCATAGACTCATCATGGCATCAGTTTTGCCACTGATATCACAGACTCACTGTGACATCACAACCTCACTGTGACATCAGAGCCTTATACTGAAATCACAGCCTCACCTGTAACATCATGGCCTCACTGTGATATCAGACTTTCCACTGACATCACAGCCTCACTGTAACATCATGGCCTCACCTCTAACATCACAGCCCCACGGTGATGGCACAGCCCTACCATTGACATCCTGACCTCACTGTGAAATCACCACATCACCATTGACATCACGCCATCACTTTGACATAACAACCTCAGTGTGACACAATAGCCTTCCTGTGACATCAAACCATCACCATTGACACCACAGCCTCACCTATGACATGAGCTTTACCACTGACATCACAGTCTGACCACTAACATCACAGCTTCACCAGTGAGATCACAGACGTTGACCTTATATCATCACTGTGACATCACAGACTCGATATGACATCACATCTTCACTGTGACATTTCACCCTCGACACTGACATCCTACGTAGCCTCACTATGATACCAGACCCTCACCATGATATCAAAGGCTCATCTGTGACATCATAGCCTCACCAATGACATCTTAGCTTCATTGTGATATCATCCTTGCCACTGACATCACAGCCTCATTGTGCCATCACAATCACTCAGTAGATATCAGAGAGTCACTGTGAGTTCACACTCTGACTATGATTTCACAAGTTCATTGTGACCTCACTCTTGGCACTGACATTACAACCTCACTGTGACATCACAAGCTCACAACTGGCATCCTACTTAGACTCACGATGACACCAAAGCCTCGCCACTGATATCACAGTATCACTGTATCAACACAGGCTCACCAGTGATACCACAGCCTAACCTGTTAGGTCATAGCTTCATTGTGACATCATGTCTGACATCATATCCTCACTGTGATATCATAGCCTCACGGTGATGTGATGTAACTGTCTCACCATTGACATTAACATCAGTCTTGCCATTGACATCTCAGCCTCCACAGTAACCTCAGAGCATCACTGTGACATCACAACCTCATCGTTATGTCATAGCCTCGCAGTGACCTCACAGCCTCACTGCGACATCACAACCACTTCTGTGATATCACAGCATCACTGTGACATCACATCATCATTCTGATGTCACAACATCATTGTGAAATCACAAGCTCATTGTCACATCAGCCTTGCCGACAAATTGCAGCCTCCACAGTTACCTTCTAGCATGCACAGTGACTTCACAACCTCAGAGTGACTTCACAGCCTAACTGTGAACTCACGGCCTCACTGTGCCATCAAAACCACTCATGAGATATCACAGAATCTCTGTGACATCACATTGTAACTCTGACATAACAATATCACTGTCAAATCACAAACTCATTGTCACATTATCCATCCCAACAACAATACAGTCTCCACAGTGACCTCATAGCTTTCACAGTGACATCAGAGCCTCACTGTGACATCATCACACTCCCTGCCACTATGTTGATGTCATAGCATTGACAGTGACATCACAGTCTCTCATTGAAATCACATCACTGCAGCATCACACCTTCATAGTAATATCACAGCCATACTGTGATATCACAGGTTCAATGTTAATAAACAGACTCCCTGTGACTCTAGAGTCTCATTATTGACAACAGTGCATAACCAATCCCAAAGCCTCCATCATGGACAACACAGTCCTGGCCATCATAGCGTCATCCGTCACACTGCAGCATCACAGGTTATATCACAGCCTCACTGTGACATCGGTCTTGCCACTGACATCACAGTTCCCCTGTGACACCAAAAGCTAAATTGTAACATCATAGGCTCATTGTGGCATCAAACCATCATCCTTTAAACCACAGCCTCAGTTATGACATCACCTTCACCACTGACATAAAAGTCTGACAACTAATATCACAGCTTCACCAGTGATATCACAGACTTTGACATTATATCTTCACTATGACATCACATTCTCAGTGTGACATCACATCTTCACCGTGACATCTCACACTCAACACTGATATCCTATCTAGCCTCATTATGACACCACAGCCTCACCGTGATATCAAAGGCTAACCTGTGACATCATAGCTTCACCAGTGACATCTTAGCCTCATTGTGACATCATCCTTGCCATCACAATCACTCAGGAGATATCACAGAGTCACTGTGAAATCACTCTCTCACTGTGATGTCACAAACCCATTGTGACATTATCCCTGCCACTGACATTACAGCCTCACTGTGACATCACAAGCTCGCAAGTGGCATCCTACCTACACTCACTATGACACCAAAGCCTCGCCACTGACATTACAGACTCACTGTGACATCACAGTCTCAATGTGACATTACATCTTTACTGTGACATCTCACCCTCAACACCAGCATGCTACCTAGTCTCACTATGACACCACTGCCTCACCATGATATCAAAGGCTCACCTGTGACATCATATCCTCATCAGTGATATCTTGGTCTCATTGTGACATCATTCTTGCCATTGACATCACAGCTTCATTGTGCCATCACAATTACTGAAGAGATATCACAGTGTCACTGTGACATCACAGCCTCATTGTGACCTCATATCATCCCCAGTGATATTAAAACTTTACAGTGACATCACAACCTCACTGCAACATCACATCTTCAAAGTAATTTCACAGTCACACTGTGATATCAAAGGCTCAGTAAGACAAAACAATCTGTCTGTGACTTTAGCGTCTTACCAGCGACAACAGTGTCTAACCAATCCCACACCTTGCACATGACATTGCAGACTCATCGTGACATCACAACCTCATGGTGACATCAGAGACTTAAAGTGAAACAACAGCCTCACCTGTTATATAATGTCCTCTTTGGGACATCAAACTTGCCCCTGACATCACTGACAAATCACAGTCTCACTATGATTTCATCAATGCACTGTGACATCAGCCTTGCCACTGACACTAGTATGACCACAGATGTCGCAGCCTTACCAGTGACAACACAGCTTTTGACATCATAGAGTCACCAGTGACACCACAGCATCATGGGTTACATCACTGTGACATCGGTCTCACCACTAAAATCACAGCCCCTAGTAACATCACAAGCTAACCAGTAATATAATAGACTCATCATGGCATCAGTTTTGCCAGTGACATCACAGCCTCATTGTGATGTCACAACCTCACAGTGACATCAGAGCCTTACAGTGAAATCACAACCTCACCTATAACATCATGGCCCCATGTGTCATAAGACTTGCCACTGACATCACAGCCTCATTGTGACATCACAGCCTCACCTCTGATCATACACCCACCCTGATGGCACAGCCTCACCATTTACATCCTAACCTCACTGTGAAATCACAGCATCAACACTGACCTAACAACCTCAATGTGACACAATAGCCCTCACTGTGACATCAAACCATCACCACTGAAAACATAGCCTCTCTTATGACATTAGATTCAACATTGACATCACAGTCTGAAAATTAACATCACAGCTTCACCAGTGACATCACAGATATGACATTACAGCCTCAATGTTACAACATATCTTCGCTGTGACATCTCACCCTCAACACTGACATCCTACCTAGCCTCACTATGACACTACAGCCCCATCATGATATCAAAGGTTCCCCTGTGACATCATAGCCTCACCAGTGACACTTTAGCCTCATTGTGATAAAATCCTTGCCATCACAATCAGTCAGGTGATATCACAGAGTCATTTTGACTTTACAGCCTCACTGTGATGTCACATGTGACATCCTCCTTGCCACTGACATTGTAGCCTCACTGTGACATCACACGCTCACAACTGGCATTCTACCTAGACTCACTATGACACCACAGCCTCAACACTGACATCACAGGCTCACTGTGATCTCACAGGCTCACCAGTGATACCACACCATTACCTGTTACATCAGAGCCTCATTGTAACCTCATGTATGACATCAGAGCCTCACTGTGACATCACAGTCTCATAGTGATGTGATGCAACAGCTTCACCATTGACATTGACATTGTCTCGCAACTGACATCACAGCCTCCACAGTGACCTCACAGCCTCACTGTGTTATTTCAACCATACATGTGGCATCACTGCATCACTGTGATATCACATTATCACTCTGACATCATAACATCACTGTGACATCAGAAACTCATAGTCAACTCAGCCTTGCCACCAACACTGCAGCATACACAGTGACCTCATAGCATCCACAGGGGCATCACAACCTCACGATGACATCACAACCTCACTGAGACATCACACCTTCACAGTAATATCACAGCCATTCTGTGATATCACAGGCTCAGTGTGACAAAACAGCCTCACTGGGACTTTAGAATCTCAACGGTGACAACAGTGCCTCACCAATCCCACAGCCTCCACAGTACATCACAGCTTCACAATGATATCACAACGTCACGGTGATATCAGAGACTTACAGTGAAATCACAGCATCACCTGTTACATTATGGCCTCCTGGTGATATCAGCCTTGCCACTGACATCACTGTCACATCACAGCCTCACTATGATTTCATCAACACACTGCGACTTCAGTCTTGCCACTGAAATAACACTGACTTTAGTGTGACCACAGATGTCGCAGCTTCACCAGTGACAATAAAGCCTTTGATATCATAGCCTCACCAGTGACACTATAGGATGACCGGTTACATCACAGCCTCACTGTGACATCGGTCTTGCCACTGACATCACGGCCCCCCAGTGACACCACAGGCTAACCTGTAACATCACAGACTCATCGTGGCCTCAGTTTTGCCACTGACATCCCAGCCTCACTATGACGTAACAACCTCACAGTGACATCAGAGCGTTACAGTGAAATCACAGCCTCAGCTCTAACAGCATGGCCTCATTGTGACATCAGACTTGCCACTGACATCACAGCCTAACTATGACATCACAGCCTCACCTCTGACATCACAGCCCCACTGTCATGGCACAGCTTCACCATTGACATCCTAACCTCATTATGAAATCACGGTTTCACCACTGACATCACAGCATCACTTTGACATAACAACCAGAGTGTGACATAGTAGAATTATTGTGACATTAAACCATCACTATCAGCTTCACCACTGACATTATGGTCTGACCACTAACATGGCTTCACCAGTGACATCACAGATTTTGACCTTATATCCTTGCTGTGACATCAGAGCCTCGATGTGACAACACATCTTCACTGAGACATTTCACCCTCAACACTGACATCCTACCTAGGCTCACTGTGACATCATAGCCTCACCAGTGACATCTGTTGCAGTCCAAGCGAAGCAACCTCGAATCCAGGCTTCTCCTCGACAAGGTGGACCAGGCTCTGGTGAAAATGAGAATCATACACACACAACTCTCTGGGCTGGGTGAAACTGAATTCGATTTATTGGAATATTGTAACAGCTTTTATACTAGAAAATTTTGGGGCAGAGAATGTTGTACCTGTAGATAGACATGTATTTTTCTAATCAACAGGAATCACCTTTAGGGTAAACATTTTTTAAGAATTTAACTCATTTTTAAGGGTGAAACACAAACAAATCCTTATCACATCTTAACAGTTTTTCTCCCAGCCCTACCACAAGTTTTTCCCAGCCCCTCAACAGGCTTTTCCCAGCCCCTTAACAGGTTTTTCCCAGCCGCCCAGTCTCTCTAAATTTATCTATTTTACAATGTCCCACCAAACAGTCACAGGGTCTAAGTCTGTATTGTTGTATTTAACAAAGACTTCATTTGAGATTCAGTTAAAATACACTGAGATTGAGCTTCTTATTAATTTGTGTTATATCTATTATATATTCTTGTAAATGATAAAGGTGAATCTGTTGGAAGGGGCGCATATTATACATTAATTTTTTTCTTTTGAAGATATCAGATTCTAGCTATCATTCTGGATATCATATAAGCTGGCCTATATTAGGTTATAATGGTAAGAACTATATTAGAATTTATTTTATTTGTTTATTCTTTTTATTAACTCATGTGATCTATAAGAAATAGTTGTGTGTTAATTTTAGGAATCATATTATTATTATTTTCTATTAACTATGTGTTCTATAAGAAATAGTTGTGTACTAATTTTAGTGAACAGATGGCACAGTCTCATATAGGTAGAATTTCTGAATTAATTTTTCAGAGTCATATTTTTAAGGAATTCTATCCACCTATGTTTTAGGACTCCTGAAATTATTCTCTAATTTTTTACAATCAGCATGTACATTCTGGCTAACAAGCCTGTTTACTATGTATGATTAAACATAAAATTTCTAGCTAGAATTTTAATTTAAAGTTAAAAGCAGGCTTGGTTTGTGTTTAGGAAACAAAAGACTTAAGGCAAATTACTTGACATCTGTAGTTCCAGAGGATGGAACCTGGGGGGAGATAATATCCTAGGTATTTTTTTTGGGGGGGGGGAACTAAAAGAGGCCTGGGAAAAACAGGAGAGCTCCCAATCCACAAAAAAGGGAAGAACTCCTCTGGTAGAGATAGGAGGCACACACAATCACTAAAAGGGAGGAACTTATCTGTCAAAGATAAGAGGCAAGACTAGAAGGGGAGGGGTTCCTAGCAACCGCTCAGGCCCTTAGCAATTGCCCATTCCACAGAGCAGGCTGCAAGCCTGACAACTCCTATATGTTTCATATCTTTATTATTTATTTCAAAATAAGCCATGTCCTGTTTCCAGAAGGTGCTTTCTTGAAGCTGTCTTCTCCAGGTTGGGATCTTATCTACCAGCCTGGTTGGCACAAGATTGTTTTAATTTGAATTTTTCAAATTCTATGCAGAGATGTTGGAAAGACGATGAAATCAATCTGAAGACGACTGGAAAGAGAATTATAACAAGGATTATGATAAGAATTTTTACGCCAATATGAATCAACATAGTAAACCAAGTTGTGGGATTAATATATGTCTATATATTATTCCAAAGAGATTCTGCCATCTATTCTACATCAGTAACTTCTAAGTGAGCTTTACTAATATCTGAGATTTTAGTTTGTAAAACTCCAATGTGTGGTCCTACGTCTGTATTATGCCAAATTCCTAACAAGTGAGATTGCATTTTTTTCCATGGTTTATCTGTCTGATTATAAGGATATGGAGTTATGCAAACAAATTTATAATTAGTATGGCAATGTGTAGTTAATTGTGTTTTGATATTAGCTATTTGATCTCCTAAATAAAGGACTGTATATTCTAGGGCATTTATTCTATTTTCTAATTTTTGGTCTATTTTTTTCTTGAGTAGCTAGTGCAAGTGAAACATTATGTGAGAGATTATTAAGATGATGGGCCATATGAACTTCAGAAACAAGGGCAGCAGTTGATAAGGAAAGAGTAGTGATAATACTAATTAATGCTGATATTTCTAAAATACATGTAGCTATATATCTTTTAGGCCTAATTAATGCATTTAGTCTCTTAAGCACTTCTTATCCTGAATTATCATACCAATCTTCTGTGAGCTTAACAGGAAGCATAACATAGGAGGGTTGTTTAACAATTACAAAGGTAGTAAAATTTTTAGGCAAAGCAGAATTAATACAATTAGTAAGTACACAAGAAGTACACTTAATTTAATAAGCTTCTAGTGTGTAAGTAATGTTAAAATTAACATCTGTTCCCATGAGTAATGCATGAGGAGTATTTACACAAGCACGTAGTACCTTAGGTTGATATGATGGCTGTGAAGGTCTCCTGAAGAGAATGATGTTAGTAGAAGCCAGCAATCTGTATAAACTTGAATATATCCAGCACATTATTGACCTCTCAAAATCTAGCAGGGACTAAAGCCACTAGGATCCTTGGAGGCTAGGGATTGACAGCCACAGTAGTGTTTCTATGCTTAAGGGAAACACAGGAAAGGGTTTTGGGAAATGCCGCTGGGTCCTTGCACTCATCGGAGAGGAGGACCCAGAGGGGAGTTTGGCATGCATATTAAAGGATACTCCCGGGATGGGGGAGAGTTATTGGGGGATGGGAAGGGAGGGGGGATGGGAAAGGAGGGGAGATGGGAAGGGTGAGCAGGGGGGTCGAGGGGGATGGAAGGAGGGAGGGGACCAGTGTACCTGTTAAGTTTGTATGAGCAGAAATAAATAAATAAATAAATCTTAAATATAAAGCAGTCCTATTATGTTTAAGAGACTTGCTTTGATAGGTGGGAATAACCCATCCAGGTGTAAACCAACTATTTAATTTTTCTCTACATATGAGAAAGGGGGTATTAATTGAATTTTTGAATATTATTTTTTAAGTATAGAGTATAATCATATTCTGGAGAGGAAACTGAATAATCTAATATAATTACAGGACATCCTATGGCCAAGTATTGAAATGCTTCGTGAAAAAAATCCACAGTTAATGCATTTTAGGAAATTCATTTTTAAGATCTTTGTAGTTCCAAAATTGATCTTTTTTAGCTGGTATATCCTGACAATTATTTAAAGTAGGTGGAGAAGTTAAGTCCACTGTTGTATCATTAAAAGTTTGGTAACCTAAAGTTGTCATTACAAGTTCTCATATATTTCTTTTATCTTTATCTTTCTTACTAGATGAGTCAGTAAGAAAAGTTCTATAATTAATAGAGAGACAGACTATAGGTGGCATGCCTCGAGAGGTGAAACATAGAGGGGCATTGTCAATGTATCCAGTAAAATTTATTGTTTTAAAAGTCTTGTGAGGAACTAGAGAATCAGAAATACTGCCAATTAAATCAATATCATTGGAAAATATTTTAAGATTACCATCTTCCCCTGAAGAAACAGGGTGGAAGATTGGCGGATGTGGAAAGTAAGCCCAAAATGATTGATCAGCTTTTAAGTGAAGATACCTGTGCAGCAATAATAGCTAACATGGCCAGAAACATAGTTTCAGGAGTAGGTCGTCGCCCTCCAGTGAAAGCAACAGTTCAGCCTCAGAAGTTAATTTTTTAAGTTGTCCCCAGGTGGGCGGTGATGCAGCTTGGGTAATTCTGGATTGAGGAGCGGAGTGTAGATGGAGATTATTCATTGGAGTCACCAATGACTGTGGGTCAGACATCCGTGATCGACTGGACCAATGGAGTGGTTCTGGAGATATCTTCCTTTTTGCAGACTGGCTGGATGAGTCGATCCGGGATCCATATGGGGGAGTCTGCATCCTGTGGAAAAACACAAGCATAGTCTCGCCCTGATGTTAAAAGCACATCGGGTACTTTCCATTGTGATGTTAATAAACCTTTCCAATATACATATGGTTTTACATCAATAGGTCTATCCCAATGTCTTAACATTGGAGTTAACCCTTTATCATCTGCATTGAGATAATTAATAACGAATAGGGCATGATTAAGAATCTGATGAGGTAAATAATATTGTAGTTCCCCAGTGATTCTATTAATTTGACATTTTAGAGTTTGATGAGCTCTTTCAATGACAGCTTGATCTTGAAGATTATAGGGAATCCCTGTAGAATGATGAATGTTAAATTTATTACAAAGTTGTTGAAATATTTCAGAAGTATAGGCTGGATTATTATCAGTTTTTATACTATAAGGCATTCCTAAAACAGCAAAATAGGCAAAGAGGTGTTGAATGACATCGTTAACTGTTTCTGCAGTTCTAGTAGTAGCCATAATTACATTAGAGAAAGTATCTATAGTCACATGAGCATAAGCCAATTTTCCAAACTTTTGAATGTGAATTACATCCATCTGCCATAAAGTATTTGGCTTCAAACCTCTATGATTTACCCCCATCGAAAGATTAGAGAAGTGTGGAGGACAATTAGAGCATTCTTCGACAATTTGTCTAGCCTGTTCTTTTTTTTTTTTTTTTTAAAGGGACAACATTTATTCTTTTTCCAAATGTTACAGTAAAACCAGGTGGAAGAGAATGGTTTTAGCAATTAGAAAAAAAAAAGTACAAATCTGGGGTTTGGCCATTAAAAGTTATTTACAGCAATGGGGGAAAAAAAAGACAACAAGAAGCTGTTTCACATTACAGACCTCCCACCCCCAAAGCCTAATACTTATTCACCAGGTCAAAAGAGACACACTTGATCCCAAGCATCATCGATTGGTTGTAAACTTGTTTTGTGAGGAAATATAATTTTTGTTTGTCTGATAAAATTAAGCAAAGAATCTGTTGGGAGATGATACAACACTTCTCCTGTGTACCCATGAAATGCAATAACCCATTCATCTTCCAATAGAAATAATTGGTCACTTAGTTCCAGGAGCTTCCTAGTGGAGTTTTTGGGATCACTCAGGTATAAGATCATGTCATCTGCAAATAGGGATAGCTTAACTTCTTCCTTGCTGATTTGAATCCCTCTTATGTCCCTTTCTTGTCTTATGGCTGCAGCTAAGACTTCAACTACAACATTGAATAGAAGTGGTGAGAGTGGATAGCCTTGTCTAGTTCCTGATCAAAGTGGGAATGCTTCCAGTTTTTCCCCATTGAGCATAATCCTTGCTGTGGGCTTGTTGTACACAGCTTTTATTATATTGACAAAGGTTCCTTCTATTCCTACTGTCTCTAGCGTTTTGATCATAAAAGTCTGTTGGGTCTTGTCAAAAGCTTTTCTGCATCTATCGAGAGTATCATGTGGTCTTGGACTTTGGACTGGTTTATATGATGAATTACATTTATTGATTTGCGTATGTTGAACCAACCTTGTGTGCCGGGGATGAAGCCTACTTGGTCCCGTGAATAATCTTTTTGATATGTTTTTGAATCCAATTTGCTAAAACTTTGTTGAGAATCTTTGTGTCTGTGTTCATCAGAGAGATCGGCCTATAGTTTTCTTTTTTAAGTGAATCTTTATTAGGTTTTGGGATTAAAACGATATTAGCTTCATAGAAAGAATTTGGTAGTGTTCCTTCCTTTGCTATTTGATGGAACAGTTTAAGGAGTATTGGTGTTATTAACTCCTTAAATGTCTGGTAGAACTCTATGCTGAATCCATCTGGTTCAGGACGTTTTTTGGTGGAAAGATTCAAGATTACTTCTTCAATTTCCTTATATGTTATAGGACTATTTAAATAACTCACAACTTCCTGATTCAAATTAGGTAAGTAGTGTTTACTTAGGAATTCATCCATCTCTTTTGTGTTATCAAACGACACAGAGTATAAGTTTTTGAAATATGATGTTATAATTCTCTGGATTTCTTGGGTATCAGTAGTGATAACTCTATGTTCATTTCTAATTTTGTTAATTTGGGTTTTCTCTCTCTTGCTTTTGGTTAATTTAGCTAGGGGTGTATCAATCTTATTGATTTTTTCAAAGAACCAGCTTTTTGACTGGTTGATTTTTTCTATCATTTTCTTAGTCTCGATTTCAGATATTTCTCCCCTTATTTTGCTAATCTCCTCTCTTCTACTGCTTTTGGGATCAGATTGCTCTAGTTTCTCTAAAGCTTTAAGCTGCGTTGTTAAGTTGTTTATTTCTGATGTTTCCATTTTTTGATGTAGGCATTAAGAGCTATGAACTTACCTCTTAGGACAGCTTTCAGCAGGGTGGCAGTGTACAAAATAAATGTGCCAAAATCAGAGGCCTTCCTATATGCCCAGAATGAAAGAAGTGAAAAAGTCTTGAGAGAAACAATCCCATTTACTATAGCCCCTAAAAAAAATGAAATACCTAGGTATAAACCTAAGCAAGGAGGTAAAAGACCTTTACAATGAAAACTTTAAAACCCTCAAGAAAGAAATTGCAAAAGACACCAGAAGGTGGAAAGACCTCCCTTGTTCCTGGATTGGCAGAATCAACATTGTAAAAATGACCATCCTACCAAAGGCAATATACAAACTCAATGCTATACCAATTAAAATCCCAAAGCAATTCTTTAAATAAGTTGACCACACAATCTCAAAATTCATATGGAGGCACAAAAGACCCAAGGTAGCAAAAACAATCTTGAGTAACAAAAACACTGCTGGAGGTATTACCATACCAAACCTTACTCTATACTACAAATCCACAGTTTTAAAAACAGCCCGGTACTGGCTCCAAAATAGACAAACAGATCAATGGATAAGGAATGAAGACCCAGATATAACCCCACAAAAATACAGCTGTTTTGTCTTTGACAAAGGGGCCCAAAGTATCCAATGGAAAAAAAAACAGCATCTTCAACAAATGGTGCTGGCAAAACTGGATCTCCACATGCAGAAGATTAAAGCTGGACCCGTACTTGTCACCATGTACAAGACTTAATTCCAAATGGATCAAGGACCTTGATATCAGGCCAGAGACTATAAAAACCATAGTTGAAAGGATAGAGAACTCCCTCAAGCTGCTTGGGCTGTACCAACATTTCCTAAACAGATATCCAATGGCACAGTCACTGCTACCAACTCTCAACAGTTGGGATCTTGTGAAATTAAAGAGCTTCTGTTCAGATAAAGAGATTGTAACACGAGCCGAAAGGCAACACACAGAATGGGAGAAAATCTTCACGAACCACATATCTGATAGAGCTCTAAAGTCCAGAGTACACAAAGAACTAAGAAAAATAAAAACACCAAGGAAGCCAATGGCCAAATTAAAAAATGGGCCCTGGAACTTAAAAGAAACTTTACCAGGGATGAAATTAAAACCTCTAACAAATATCTTAAAAGATGCTCCAATTCTTTAGCCATCAGGGAAATGCAAATCAAAACTTCCCTGAGATATCATCTCACCCCGGTCAGGATGGCAAAAATCTACAATACAAACAACACCAAATGCTGGAGAGGATGTGGAGAGAGGGGAACTCTCCTACATTGCTGGTGGGAATGCAGGCTCATACAGCCACTCTGGCGAGCCGTCTGGAGATTCTTAAAGAAATTAAAGATTGAAATGCCATATGACCCTGCTATTCCACTTTTGGGGACAACCCCCCATGCAGCAGAGGTACACCTCGATAGCACAAATGCAACCATGTTCATAGAAGCACTGTTTACAATAGCAAAGTCATGGAATCAACCCAAATGTCCAACTGTTGACGAATGGATAAGGAAAAGTTGTACATCTATACAATGGAGTACTACTCAGCCATCAAAAATGATGAATTACTGGAATTTGCCGGGAAATGGATGTCATTAAAACAATTATATTAAGTGAAGTATCCCAAACCCAGAAAATTAAGTGCCATACGTGCTCCCTAATAGGTGGCTCCTAGTACCAAAACCACCCAACCCACCTTGAGACACTCAAAGGTAAATCTATGTAATACCTACAGTAATTGCAAGGATTACGAACAGGAGGTATGGTGTTGGAGGGCCACACCAGAAACAAGGTGAGAGGGTACCATGTTACATCAGAGAAAATAGGCCTCCATCAAGGACTGTAAGTAAGTAATATGACACCTGGTTAAGTTCACAGACCTTCGTTCCTGATCTTTTTCAACTGAGGGGGTGTGATCTCACCAGAAGGGGAGGGCATATAGTCTGGCAGATAAAAAGTAACCATTTTGCAAATGGGTGATTGACCCCTTCCTCACTGAGGTTTCCTACTTTTATTACATCTACCCTTGAATGTGCTCTTATAACAAGACTCCAGTTTAACAGCTTTTTGTCTCTGGCCAGGGGGTGACATACAGTGTCCAGCAGGATGAAGTGAAGGGCATTGCAGGAGCAGCAAAACTGCAAAAGAAAATCAACAAACCATAATACAGAACTTCAGAGACTCTATATCAACTACCTAGAACTAGGCAAGACTAATCTCTCCCCATCCTGAAGCTCAGGGACATTCGTGGAAGAGGGGGCGGTAAGACTGTAAGAGCAAATGGATGGGAGGAGCAGTGATTTGCAAGATACTCCACACAAGTTAGGGCCGAAGCAATCATAATTGGACTTTGCATGCCCTGCGCAATGTCCAACACACTATTGACCTCACAAAGTCTAGCATCTGCTAAAGGCACCAAGATCCTTGGAGGCAAGGGATTGACAGCCACAGTAGTGTTCCTATGCTTAATGGGAACATGGGAAAGGGTTCAGGGAAAGGCCACTGGGTCCTTGTATGTCATCGGAGAGGAGGGCCCAGAGGAGAGTCAGGCATGCACAAGAAAGGACTCTCTGGGAATTGGAGTGGGAGGCACTGGGGCATGGGGAGGGAGGGGGGGAGCAGGGGGTTTGGGGGGAGGAGGAGGGAGGAAGAGGACTGGTGTACCTATTAAGTTTGTATGAGCGGAAATAATAATAAAAATATATTAATAAAACAATAATTGGTCACATTGCTCGTAATCATATCCAAATAATTTCCTACTTCTAATTCTTCCTTCAATTATAATTTCTGCAACCATATACGGATATGAAGCACTCATTTTTGTCATAGAACTTGGCAAATGAAGCCATTCTATAGGCGCTCCCTGCCAGATACACCCTGTTGGAGAGTAATGAGTTTGTAATATTATCAAATATCATTTTTATTATAACCTAATCTGTTTAATCGATTTGAATTGATAGCTTCTTCTACCTTTTGTAATGCTTTTTCACCTTCTGGAGTTATATTTCTCCGTGAATTACGCATGGTGTTTCCCTTTAGTATATCAAACAAATGTTTTAATTCTCCTGTAGTTAACTTTAAATAAGGTCTTATCCAATTAATATCTCCTAATAATTTTTGAAAACCGTTAAGTGTCCTTATGGTGTCTCTTCTAAGAGACAAGTTTGAATGTTAATGACTTCTTCATTAATCACCTTTCATAGATAATTTAGAGGAGGTTCTTTTTCTATTTTTTTCTTGTGCTATGACTAACCCAAGTTTTGTAAATTGTTAATCATTTCAGTTAGTGCTTTTTCAGTTTGTTCCATAGTTGGCCATGCCATTAAGATATCATCCACATAATGAATTATGTATGTCTTTGGAAAATTTTGTCTAGTATCTCTTAAGTCTAAGTTGACAAATTTTTGACATAGAGTAGGACTATTTTTCATTACTTGAGAAAGCACCTTCCATTGATATCTTAGCTAAGGCCTTTTTCAATTAGGGGAAGGCACGCTGAAAGCAAATCTCTTGAAATCCTCAGGGTTAAAAGGAATTGTAAAAAAAAAAAGTCTTGTAAATCAATTATTATAATTTTGTATCCTTTTGGCACAGCAACTGGGGATGGAAGACCTGGCTGTAAAGCTCCCATGTCCTCCATAATTTTATTAACAGCTCTCAGATCCTGTAATAAACACCATTTTCCAGATTTCTTTTTAATAGCAAACATGGGAGCATTCCAAGGACTGTTTGATGGTTCTATATGTCCTAGTTTTAACTGTTCTGGTACTAACTGTTCTATAGCCTGTATTTTTTCTATTGATAGGGGCCACTGTTCAACCCATACAGACTTGTCTGACTTCCACAGTATTTTATCAACATGATAAGCACCAGTGTCCCCAATTAAAGATTTTGTTCTGATTCTACAGGAACAGGAACTACTAAAGTCATTTGCATTGAAGATAAAATATGTCTCCCCCATAATGAGAAAGGAAGAGAGGGAATGACCTAAGGCTGAAAACTCCCTGATTTAATTCCATCTGTCCCTTTTAGTCTTTGCGTACTTTTTGCTACATTTGAAGCTAATCCTAAGCCCACCAAAGTGGAAGAACTGTTAATTACAGGCCAAGTGGGAGGCTAATCTTTTCCTGCAATACAGGATACGTCAGCCCCTGTATCCATTAATCCTGATATATTTTTTCTTTGTACTGGTATATTACTCGTAGGGCGGATTTCTTTAACTTTTTGAACCCATGCCACTGTATCTGTAGAACCAAAACCTCCTTTCCCTCTATCGTCCTTAAGAGTAACATTTGGCAAAGTTAAGTAAGGCAAAATTAATAGCTGTGCAATTCTCTGATTCTTATATAACTGAATAGTCTTATCTGAGGATTGAATCGCAAATTGAATTTCTCAGGTATTATCAGAGTCCACTTCTCCAGGCAGCACTTGGATGCCTGTCCTGGAGGAAGAACCTCTCCCAAGAATGAGGCCAAAACGCCCTTGTGGTAAAGGCCCAAAAATGCCAGAAGGAATCAGATGAACTCCCTAAACTGAGGGGATAATTAAATCTTTATTAGAGGGCAAATCTAATCCTGCACTTCTGGGGGAACCCCTTGCCAGGGAGTGAATGGATTTACCTGGCTCTGGAGCTGTCCCCAAATCTTTTCTGGTTCCTGGGGCTGGCCCCAAAGCTCGTTTTTTGAGTCATTATTTGAGTTAGTCTTAATCATCATTTGATCATTATTATCTATCTGTGGAGGCAGAAGAGTTCCATCCTTATGATATCTAGATCTACAGTCACTTTTCCAATGATAGCCCTTTTGACACCTGAGAAATAGCCCTTTTGGTCTGTTATCTAGCTGATTATTTTTATTTTGGTTGGGACCCTCCCTGCTGAGGTTTCATTTATTGCCACAAGTAAAACAATCGATATTTCTTTGTCCTCCATTTTTAATAATCTTAACAAATTGTGTATAAGTTTGTCCTTTTAAAGCTGCTGCTATAGCCATACCTTGTATATAAGATGGTGAGGTATCCATACATGCTTTAATATAATCTCCCACAGACCCTTGTTTCCTGAATGATCGTAACAGAGCCTGGCATGTTGCATTTGCCAATTGTTTTATAACTATTTCTGCAGCTTCTGAATTAGCAATCATCCTTTTGACTGCCTCAGTCAGTTGAGCTACAAAATCTTCATATGGTTGGTCTCCCATTTGTCTAATATTTACCAAATGAGTAAATTTAGTCTCTGTGGTCGGTAGACTTCTCCAAGCTCCTATAGCTAGCTTGGTAACTTCCTCTAGAGCTATCTTAGGTAAGTTTAGCTGAGTTTGGGGTGACAAATAATCCCCTGTGTCTGTTAGCATGGCCATAGTTAAGGCATCTCTTGTTTTCTTGATCATTTGTCCTTGAATAACTCTTTTAGCCCTGTCTTCATATTCTGTTTATTATAATAAATATTGGCAAGGAGTTAAGCATGATTTAGCCATTTGTTGCCAATTAAAAAGAGTCATCCATTCTCCAGCAACAGTATGTACTAATTGGAGCATATAGGGACATGTGGGGCTAAAGTCTTTTATAGCATTTTTGAGTTCTTTCAAAAGCTTATATGACATCATGGACATTATATCCTCACTGTGACATGATAGCCTCAATGTGACATTATATCTTCACTGTTACATCTCACCCTCAACACTGACATCCTACTTAGCCTCACAATGACACCACAGCCTCACCATGATATCAAAGGCTCACCAGTGACATCATAGCCTCACCATAACATCATCCTTGCCACTGACATCACAGTCTCATTGTGCCATTGAAGTGATATCACAGGTTCACTGTGATTTCACAGACTTATGGTGATGTCATAACCTCATTGTAACATCATCCTTGCCACTCAGACTCACTGGGACATCACAGGCTAACAACTGGCATCCTACTTTGCCTCACTATGACACCAAAGCCTCACCATTGTCATCACTGCCTCGCTGTGATATCACAGGCTCACCAGTGATACCACAGCATTAGCTGTTATGTCATTTACTCACCAGTGACACTACAGCATCAGCAGTTGCATCACAGCCTCACTGTGACATTGGTCTTGCAACTGACATCACAGCTCCCCAGTGACAACACAGACTAACTGGTAACATCATAGACTCATCATGCCATCAGTTTTCCCACTGACATCACAGCCTCACTGTGATGTCACAACATCAGAGTGACATCAGAGCATTACAGTGAAATCACAGCCTCACCTGTAACATCATGGACTCATGACATAAGACTTACCAGTGATATCACAGCCTCACTGTGACATCACAGCCTCAGCTCTGACATCACAGTCCAAATGTGATGGCACAGCTTCACCATTGACATCCTAACCTCACTGGGAAATCACAGCATCACCACTGACATCACAGCACCACTTTGACATAACAACCTCTGTGTGCAACAATAGCCTCACTGTGACATCTAGCCATCACCACTGAAACCACAGCCTCACCTATGACATCAGCTTCACAACTGACATCACAGTCTGACCACTACCTCATAGATTCACCAGTGACATCACAGACTTTGACATTATATCCTTACTGTGACATCACAGCCTCAATGTGCCATCACATCTTCACTATGACATCTCACCCTCAACACTGGCATCCTACCTAGCTTCACTATAATACCACAGACACACCATGATATCAAAGGCTCACCTGTGACATCATAGCCTCACCAGTGACATTAATACAGGCCTGCCTGGTATGTTTCTCCTAAAAAGGATGATGTCACAAGGAGGCTAACATGTCATTATTGAGACAAGTGGCAAGTGGCAAGTCTGATGTCACAATGAGGCCATGATGTTACAGGTGAAGCTTTGATTTCAATATAATGCTCTGATGTCACTGTGAGGTACTGAGGTCACAGTGAGGCTGTGATGTCAATGACAAGGATGATGTCACAATGAGTTTGTGACATCATATTGAGAGTTTGAAGTCACAGTGATGGCACAATTAAGCTGTGATGTCAGTGGCATGAATGGTGTAACAATGAGGCTAAGATGCCATTGGTGAGGCTCTGATGTCACAGGTGAGCCTTTGATATCATGTGACACTGTGGTGTCATAGTGAAGGTAGGTAGGATCCCAGTATTGAGGGTGATATGTCCCAGTGAAGATGTGACGTCACATTGAGGCTGTGATGCCACAGTGAGTATATAATGTCAAAGTCTGTGATGTCACTGTTGAAAATGTGATGTCGGTGGTCAAACTGTGATGTCAGTGGTGAAGCTGATGTCATAGGTGAGGCTGTGGGTACAATGGTGATGGTTTGATGCCACAGGGAGGCTATTGTGTCACCCTGAGGTTGTTATGTCAAAGTGATGCTGTGATGTCAGAGGTGAAGCTGTGATGTCACAATGATGCTGTGATGTCAGTGTCAAGTCTGATGTGACAATGAAGCCATGATGTTACAGGAGACACTGTGATATCACTGTAATGCTCTGATGTCACTGTGAGGTTGTGAAGTCACAGTGAGGCAGTGATGTCAGTGGCAAAACTGATACAACGATGAGTCTATGATGTTACAGGTTAACCTGTGGTGTCACTGGGCGGCTGTGATGTCAGTGGCAAGACCGATGTCACAGTGAGGCTGTGATATAACTGGTAATGCTATAGTGTCACTGGTGATGTTATGATGTCAAAGGCAGTGTAATCACTGGTGAGGCTGCAATATCTGTGGTCACACTAATGTCAATGCTATGTCAGTGGTAAGGTTGATGTCACAGTGCATTGATGAAATCCCAGTGATGCTGTGATGTGACAGTGATGTCAGTGGCAAGGCTGATATCAAAAAGAGGCCATGATGTAACAGGTGAGAGTGATTTCACTGTAAGTCTCTGATGTCACAGTGAGGTTGTGATGTCACTGTGAGGGTGTGATGTCACTGTGGAGACTGAGAGATTGGTTAGACACTCTTGTCACTGGTGAGACTCTAAAGTCCCAGTGAGGCTGTTTTGTCACACTGAGCCTGTGATATTACAGTATGGCTGTGATATTACTGTGAAGGTGTGGTGTCACCGTGAGGTTGTGATGTCACCGTGAGGTTGTGATGTCACTGTGGATGCTATGAGGTCACAGTGAGGCAATGATGTGACAGTGAGGTTGTGATGTCACTGTGAGAGTGTGATGTCACTGTGAGTTTATGATGTCACTGTGGACGCTAGGAGGTCACTGTGGATGTTGTAATGTTGATGGCAAGGCAGATATGATGATGAGTGTGATGTAACAGTGATGTTGCAATGTCAGAGTGATAATGTGATGTCACAGTGATGCTGTGGAGTCACATGCATGGTTGCGATGACACAGTGAGGCTATGAGGTCACTGTGGAGGCTGTGATGTTAGTGGCGAGACAATGTCAATGTCAATGGTTAGGCTGTTACATCACATCACTGTGAGGCTCTGATGTCACAGTGAGGCTATAATGTCAGACGTGATGTCACAATAAGGCTATGACATAACAGGTAAGGCCATGGTATCACTGGTGAACCTGTGATGTCACAATGAAGCTGTAATGTCAGTGATGAGGCTTTGGTGTCATAGTGAATGCCATAGTAGGATGCCAGTTGTGAGCCTGTGATGTCACAGTGAGGCTGTAATGTCAGTACCAAGTGTGATGTTACAATGAGGTTGTGACATCACAGTGAGAGTGTGGACTCACAGTCACTCTCTGATAACACCTGAATGATTGTGATCGCTCAATAAGGGTGTGATGTCAGTGGCAAGGATGATGTCACAATGAGGCTAAGATGTCACTGGTGAGGCTTTGATGTCACAGGTGAGACTTTGATATCATTGGAGCGGTTGTGATGTCATAGTGAGGGTAGGTAGGATGGCAGTGTTGAGGGTAAGATGTCACAGTGAAGATGTGATGTCACATGGAGGCTGTGAAATGAAGTGAGGATATAAGGTCAAAGTCTGTGATGTCACTGGTGAAGCTGTGATGTTAGTGGTCAGACTGTGATATCAGTGGTGAAGCTGATGTCATAGGTGAGACTGTGGTATCAATGTTGGCCCTGGTGTTGGTGCATGTTCTCCTGTCAAGCTGGACTGAGAACTGTAACCAGTAATCATAAGAGAATAAATCCCTGTTGCCTTAAGCCATTTGATAGTCATTTATCAGCAACCATGCAGGCAGACTGCAACACTCTGTATAGAAATATCTACATGTTCACACTTTTTAATAGATTCTTGATATCAATTTCTGGAGTGAAATTAACAGCATATAAACATTTTGCATTGGGGACCTTTAAAATTACTCTGACATTAGAAGGTTTTAAATATGTGGTACTATAAATTATGTTTATTCATCAGTGACTTCTCGTAGGAACATCTCAGTGAAGTTTCATCTATCCTTTTTCTTCCTCTCTTTGTGTTCCTCTGCATAGGGATATATACATGTTCACACTTTTTAAGAGTAAAGTATTTTTGATAATCTTGCAATATAGAAGGTTTCTTCCCCTTCAGAGTCTATTGAGGGTTAATGTAGGATGGTGGAATTGTAGCTACTTTTCTCAAAATTATGCATAGTAATATATCATCTATGCTCCAACAATGTTCACCACACACCAGTTTGAGCAATCCAGATGAAATTCAGTATACCGCAGACACACTGACACAAAGACATGAAAGTGGCTGGAATGATGGCTAAGGGGTTAAGACCCTGCCTCACAAACAAAAGGATCTACATTTGGATACTGGATCCCACATAAAAATGATAGACAGTAACGTCAGCAATTGGCCCTTCCAACTCTGGAAGGTAGAGCCTAGGAAATGCCAGAGTGAATAAAAAATGAAGGATAACAATCCAGTATGACATCCAAAGTCACCCTTGGTTCTCTACAGGCGCACACAGTGTTGATACACACACACACACACACACACACACACATACACACACACACACACACACACAAAAGACATGCAAGTAGAAGGGAGACTGGTTGGGAAGAATGCTCACGGTGAGAAAATGAAATGTGATGAGGTTTGTTGGCAAGTGATTTAAATGACATAAATTTATTGTATACATGCATGAAACTGTCAAATAAAAATCAATAAAAAGATACAGTAAATTGAGGCAATAGATATAAGGACTGCTATAAACTCAAAGCTTACCTAAGGTGTACAGTGATTTTAAGTTCAGTCAGATATTACCATTGGAATCTTGTCTGAAAAATTAATAGTTTACTAATTGATTAGATGAAGTAAGAAATTGCTTACATTAAATAAAAATTAAAATTTCTGCCCTTTCCCCACCTGCCCACCCATCCTGGATGCACCCACTCCAGCGAGGACTCTCTGCACCTCAGGTAAACTCCCCCTGCTCACCCCTCAAGCCCCTAGATAACCCACTCATCCCAGATCCTCCAACCAGCCAGTTGGAGCAGGCACTGCTCCAGGCCAGGGAGGATTCCTGGGCCCCACCCCAGATCCCCAGTTAATTGCGCCCACCACCAGCACCTCTGCCCTTTCCCCACCTGCCTGTCCACCCTGGATGCCCCCACTCCAGCGAGGACACACTGCATCCCAGTCCAGGAAGGACACACTGCTCATCAGAATTCAACAGAGTCCAAAGAACACCCAAGCAAAGCTCTAGGGGACACATCTGAAGGCCACACATCTGAAATCCTCTAAATTCATCCTATCACATGGGAGAGAATCTCCACATCCAGCCAAAGATAAGTAAACCCCTTTTTACCATTCTGTTCCTTTCAATTATTAGTTACTGTAGAGTAACTTTTTCATATAGCCACCCACAAAACACACACAACATCAGGGACTATACCACTCACCCTCACATATCACCAAGGTACTAATTATAAACGTGTACTACCCATAATAACATTCACCCCCGTACACCCCCTGTACTAACTGTCTAATAGCCTCATTTAGGGAATAACAATAACAACAAGTGTAACAAACACCAAGGTAAATACTAGTAATAACTGCCCAAAAGTAGTGATACCAACTAATTCAGTTCAGTCAAAAACACGCAGAAATTGAAAGAAAGTCTTAAGAGACAATGCCCAAGTCAAAGTGCAAATCCATGAGAAACAAAACACAAGAAAACAAATCTCCCACCAAAACAATTAACCCCATAATGATAGACTCCAACAAGAACAAATCCACAGAAAATAACCAAGAAAGCCTGACCCAAGATAACAACTTTCAAAGCATGATCATTACCATGATCAATACTATGAAAGAGGAAATCTGGGAGAAGTTAAATAACCACATCAACCACTTTGAAGAGGAACACAACAGACACTTGGAGTGGTTGAGAAAAAGAGTTCAAGAAATAAAAATAGGCATAGGCATAGAGCAGTTAAAATAGACTCAAGCAGAGTTTAAAACTGAACTAAAAGACAAGTTATCTTCAGCCCAGAACTCAACAGAGAGTCTTAGCAGCAGAAAAAATGAAGCAGAAAGTAGAATTTCTGATCTTGAAGACAAAGTTGGAGTATTAACCAGCTCAATGGAAGAGGTTGTTAAAGCCAAAAAGATACTTGAGAGAAATATTTAAGAGTTATGGGACACCTTGAAGAAGCCTAACAAGTTTATTCATGGAATACCAGAGCAAGAATTCCAAAATACCACACCTGAGGAGATTTTTCAAACTATCATCAAGGAAAACTTTCCTCATCTAAAAAAAGAGAGGCCCATCCATATGCAAGAGGGATTCTGCACCCCAAACAGATATGGAAAAGATAGAAACTAGCCTCACCTATCAAAACTTGCCACAGCAAATAATAGACAAAACACTCCACCTGTCACAAAGCCCCACTGTGATGGAACAGCTTCCCCATTGACATCCTAACCTCACTGTGAAATCTCAGAATCACCACTGACATTACAGCATCACTTAGACATAACAACTTCAGTGTGACACAATAGCCTCACTCTGACATCAAACCATCACCATTGAAACCACAGCCTCACCTATGACATCAGCTTCACCACTGACATCACAGTCTGACCACTAACATCACAGCTTCACCAGTGACCTCACAGACTTTGACATTATATCCTCACTGTGACATCACATCTTTACTGGGACATTTCACCCTCAACACTGACATCCTGCCTAGCCTCACTATAACACCCAGCCTCACCATGATATCAAAGGCTCACCTATGATATCATAACCATACCAGTGACATCTTAGCCTCATTGTGACATCATGCTTACCACTGACATCATAGCCTCACTGTGCCATCACAATCACTCAGGTGATATCACACAGTCACTGTGGCTTCACACTCTTACTGTGACATCACAACTCATTGTGACATCATCCTTGCCACTGACATTACAGCCTCGCTGTGACATCACAGGCTCACAACTGGCATCCTACGTAGACTCACTATGACATCAAAGCCTCACCAGTGACATCACAGGCTCACTGTGACATCACAGGCTCCCCAGTGATAACACAGCCTTACCTTTTACATCATAGCCTCATTGTGCCATCACATCTGACATCATAACCTCAGTGTGATATCGCAGCTTCTCAGTGATGTGATGTAACAGCCTCACCATTGATATTGACATCAGCCTTGCCACTGACATCACAGCCTCCACAGTGACATCACAGCCTCACTGTGACATCACAACCTCATCTTTATATCACAGCCTCACAGTGACCTCACAGTCTCACTGTGCCATCACAACCACTCATGGGATATCACAGCATCACTGTGACATCACATTATCACTGTGACATCACAACATCACTGTGACATTCCACCTTCGCAGTAGTATCACAGCCATATTGTGATATCACAGGCTCAGTGTGACAAAACACCTTCACTGTGACTTTAGAGTCTCACCAGGGACAATAGTTCCTAAAAATTCATACAGCCTCCACAGTTATATCACAGGCTCCTTTGACATCATAACCTCACAGTGACATCAGAGACTCTCAGTGAAATCAGAGCTTCACCTGTTACACCATGACCTCTTTGTTTTTTTTTTTTTTTTTTACTGCTTTTTTTTTTAGTGGTTACCTTGAAATTTTTGTTAATCAACATTTTTTAAATTTATTATTTATTCAATTGTGCGTGTATGAGTGTGTGTGCGTGTGTGCATGTGTGTGTGTGTGTAGAACCACAGATGAATTCAGGAACCACCATGGACCGCCTCCACCTCCTCCTTGTTTGCTCTGGGATTCACAGGCTCCGCCCTACCAGGACAGAAACGCTGGCTGCCACACTTCTGACCGGTCTCTATACATGGGGTCTAGGATCCGAACTCAGGACCTTCTGCCTGCAAGGCAGAGGATTAACCCCTTAGCCACCTCTCCAGCCCCACATCATGACCTCTTTGTGATATCTGCCTTGCCACTGACATCACTGTCACATCACAGCCTTACAATGATTACATCAACGCACTGTGACATCAGCCTTGCTCCTGACATAACACTGACATTTGTATGACCACAGATGTTGCAGCCTCACCAGAGACAACACTGCCTTTGACATCATAGTCTAACCAGTGACACTACAGCATCACCGGTTACATCACAGCCTCACTCTGACATTGGTCTTGCCGCTGACATCATAGCCGCCCAGTGACTCCACAGGCTAATCTATAACATCGTAGACTCATGGTGGCATCAGTTTTGCCACTGACATCACAGCCTCACTGTGACTTCACAACCTCATCAGAGCGTCACAATGAAATCACAGCCTCATCTGTAACATCATGGTTTTATTGTGATATCAGACTTGCCACTGACATCATACCTCTGACATCACAGCATTTCTTTGACATAACAACCTCAATGTGACACAATAGCTTCATTGTGGCATCAATCACCATTGATACCACAGCCTCACATATGACATCAGCTTCACCACTGACATCACAGTCTGACCAGTAACATCACAGCTTCACCAGTGACATCACAGCTTTGTCATTATAGCCCCACTGTGACATCACAGCCTCAATGAGACATCACATCTTCACTGTGACATCTCACCCCCGACACTGACAACCTACCTAGCCTCACTATGACACCACAGCCTCACCATGATATCAAAGGCTCACCTGTGACATCATAGCCTCACCAGTGACATAGTAGTCTCATTGTGACATCATCCTTGCCACTGATATCACAGCCTCATTGTGTCATAACAATCACTCAGGTGATATCAGAGTCACTGGGACTTCACACTCTCACTGTGACATCACAAACTTATTTTGACATCATCCTTGCTACTGAGATTACATAAGTCCCAGCGTGAGCTTTTGCTGTTGTCCTGTCTGAATTGGTCCTCTCAGTCAGGCAGGTTGACATGGGCACCATGCACGGCACCAAGCTTGGCAGCAGGTTCTAGCTTGGGAAGTTGCATGCAGCTCATGCAGTACCGGTCGGCTTAGTCCATTCCTCCTATATATCCATCCTTTTTGACAGCCAGCTGGAGTCAGAGTTCTTTTTGCTTTGACCTTGTTGACCCTGCCTCAGAGGGGGTTCAGCATACTGGACTGATGGAACCATAACCCATCATTGGTCATGGAAAGACCTCACCTCTGGAAGGCATGCCAGGATATGTGGGTAGCAGATTAGACCAAGGCCTCATGAATCTCTGCAATCCAAGATTGAACTGCAACTCTAAGGGGGGACCATGGCTTGGATATTCAAGGGCCATAAGCGCCTGTAGCCTGGTCTTGTTGATGGAGCACTGCTGAGAGATGTGCTGAAGGAAACACTTAAGCAATATAATTATTAAAAGAACAATTCCTCCTAAGATAGTGCAAATTTCAATCCAAGAGGGATCAAACATCCTTTTAAAGTTCTAGTGAGGGGCTGGAGAAGTGGCTCAGCGGTTAAGCCTCTGCCTTGCAGATGGAAAGTCCTGAGTTTGGATCCCAGATCCCACGTATAGATGCCAGGTGGAAGTGGGGGCGGCCTGCGCTTCTGGTCCTGGTAGGGCGGAGCCGGTGAATCCCGGGGCAGAAGGAGGTGGAGGCGTCCATGGTGGTTCGCCAATTCGTCCGTGGTTCTACACAAACACACACACACACACACACACACAGGCACACACACACACACGGGCACATACAAACACACATGCACACAGTTGAATAAATAATAATAAATAAAAAAATTTAAAGTTCTAGTGAAGTAGATAGCATAGTCTCATATTTCTAGAATTTCTGAGTTAGTTCATAGGTGGGAATTTTACCCACCTATGTTTTAAGACTCTAGAAGTTGTTCTCTAATTTCTTTAAAATCAGTGTATACATTCTGGCTAACAAGTGTACTTACTTTGTGTGACATAAAATCTTCAGTTGCAATTGAAATTAAAGTTAAAAGCAAGATTTTTCTCTAGATCAGAGAGCAGAAAACTAGTCCCCAAAAAACCTAAGAACAGGTAGAAGGCACACCCAATTCCCAGAAGAATTCCTCCTGTCACAGGCAAAATTTAAATTATCTGGGGAGCAAATCCCAGCACCTGCCCATGGGAATTACTGTGACATTTCCCAGGGAGCAGGCTTCAAGCCTCTAACTAGGCAGAGATACAATTCCCATATTTTACTTATTTTTCTTATTTATATCCAATAATGCCATGCCCTTATTCTGGAAATTGTTTCCATAGAACAATATTCTGCCATGCTGGGACTTTATCCACCAGAAAGGTTGGATAAGGATGTGACAGCCTGTGGAGTCATTGGGGGCTGTGATATCAATGCCAAGACTGATGTCACAGTGAGGCAGTGATGTAACCGGTGATACTATAGTGTCACTGCTGAGGCTATAATATAAAAGGCTGTGCTGACACTGGTGAGGCTGCAACATCTTTGGTCACACTAATATCAGTGTTATGTTAGTGGCAAGGCTGGAGTCACAGTACATTTATTAAATCATACTGAGGCTGTGATGTGACAGTGATCTCAGTGGCAAGTCTGATATCACAAAAGAAGCCATGATGTATCAGGTGAGGCTGTGATTTCTCTGTGAGTCTCAGATGTCACTGTGAGGATATGATGTCACTGTGAGGCTGTGATGTCACTGCAGGCTGTAGGATTGGTTACCCTCTATTGTCACTGGTGAGTCTCTAATGTCACAGTGAGGCTGCTTTGTCACACTTAGCCTGTGATATCACAGTATTGTTGTGAAATTAGTATGAAGGTGTGATGTCACATTGAGGTTGTGATGTCACCGTGAGGCTGTGATGTCACTATGAGGTTGTGATGTCACTGGGGATGCTATGAGGTCTCTGTTGAGGCTGTAACGTTGTTGGCAAGGTTTATGTGACAATAAGTTTGTGATGACAGAGTGATGTGCTGTCAGATGAAAATGTGATGTCACAGTGATGCTGTGATATCACATGAGTGGTTGTGATGTCATAGTGAGGCTGTTATGTCACTGAGAGGCTGTGATGTCAGTGGCAAGACTGATGTCAATGTCAGTGGTGATATTGTTACATCACATTACTGTGAGGATGTGATGTCATTGTGTAGGCTGTGGGAATGGTTAGGCACTGTTGGCACTTGTCAGACTCTAACGTCACAGTGATGGTGTTTGTTACACTTAGCCTGTGATATCACAGTATGGCTGTGATACTACTGTGAAGGTGTGATGTCCAGTGAGGTTGTGATGTCACCGTGAGGCTGGGATGTCACTGTGCATGTTATGAGGTCCCAGTGATGCTATGATGTCACAGTGAGGATGTAATGTCACTGTGAGGTTGTGATGTAACTTTGGATGCTATGAAGTCCCTGTGGAGACTGTAATGTTGTTGGCAAGGTTTATGTGACAATAAGCTTGTGATGACAGAGTGATGTGCTGTCAGAGTGAAAATGTGATGTCACAGTGATGCTGTGATATCACGAATGTTTGTGATGTCATAGTGAGGCTGTTATGTCACTGTGAGGCTGTGATATAATGATGAGGTTGTGATTTCACAGCGAGCCTGTGAGGTCACTGTGGAGGCTGTGATGTCAGTGGCAAGACTGATGTTAATGGTGAGACTGTGACATTACATCACTGTGAGGTTGTGATGTCACAGTGAGGCTATAATTTCAGACAGGATGCCACAATAAGGTTATGACATAACAGGTAAGGCTGTGGTATCACTGGTGAGCCTGTGATGTCTCAGTGAGTCTATAATGTCCATAGTGAGGCTTTGTTGTCATAGTGAGTCTAGGTTGGATGCCAGTTGTGAGCCTGTGATGTCACAGTGAGGCTATAATGTCAGTGGCAAGGATGATGTCATAATTAGTTTTTGACATCATAGTGAAGCTGTGAAGTCACAGTGACTCTGTGATATCACTGGAGTGATTGTGATGGCACAATGAGGCTGTGATATCAGTTGCAAGGATGATGTTACAATGAGGTTAAGATGTCACTGATGAGGCCATGATGTCCCAGGTGAGCCTTTGATATCAAGATGAGGCTATGGTGTTATAGTGAGGCTAGGTAGCGTGTCAATGTTGAGAGTGAGATGTCACTGAGGCTGTGATGTCAAAGTCTCTGTTTTCACTGGTGAAGATGTGATGTTATTGGTCAGACTCTGATGTCAGTGGTGAAGCTGATGTCATAGGTTGTGGCACTCTGGATTCAGGGAGGACCTAGCCATGTACTTACAATGCCTGAGGGTGAGCAGGTGGCCCCCTCCTCTTCCCCTTTCCCTATTTGTCCTTAGGAACATAATCGCTCACTTGATTTGCTGATAATCAAGCAGCCCCTGTTAATGCAATCGCTCATTTGATTTCCCCATGATCAAAGAACCCCTCTAAATTAAGGCATTTCCTGGCAACTTCACATGAGAAATTGATTCCCTCTGAACTCGGAGCCCAGGTTCAGTTATATTGTAATGGCTTGATCGGGGGCTTATGGCCCATTGGAGTAATGAACACCTGATGTCCCTCACTAAGCACAGGACGCTTAGATCCAAAACACCTCTGCATATGTCCTGCACTAGGTCTCTCCTTGGATGTTGGTTAGCCTTTTAGGAGTTGTTTTCACATTGACCTTGGTTCTAATCATTGCTTTTTATTTTCTGCACTTTTTCACCTTGTCTGCTCACCTCTTAGACATCTCTGCTCCATTAGGGAACCTTTCCTCTCCATAATGGGTAATTTAGTGTCCCATCAGAAGTCACCCCAGCTGACTGCCCTTAAGGCTCTACTAGACTTATGTAGGATCAAAGTGATGCTTAAGGACTTAGAAGATTTTTGGGAGGAAACTTTAGTAGTAGCTCTTGGGATTTCCCCAGAAAATGTCTGGGAGCCACAGATCAGGATAGAAGTGTTCTTCCTAGCCCACAAGAGGGAAGTCCAGGAAGGTGATATGCCTCCTTCCCCCTTTGTTTTCATCCTGCTTGGATCATAGCAAGCTTTAAAGGATCCTCCACTGAAGAACTGATTAATTGTTACAATGAAACTTGTGGAGAGAACCCAATTTGGCCCTTTATTCTTCCTCCAGATCCTTTCCTCCCACTCCCCGGTCGAGGACTCTGCAGAGGGCTCACAGGTCCGTGGGGGGGCATTCCACCTCCTGCCCACATCCCTTTCCCTCCTCCTCTTCTTCCTGTAGCTCTTGACTCCCCCTGTTTCCTGGATATATTTTCTGCTTCAGACAATACTCCCAATACGTGTCTTAAAATCTTTCCTAGAGTCTAGAGGCCTCAAGGTTAAGTCTGCTGGCCTGGAGGAATTTTGGAATAAGGCTGTGGTTTTTGCACCTTGGATCTCCCCATAGAATATGTGGGAACTGGACTGTGGAGAAAAATGTTTTCCTTGCTAGATGTTTTTCATAATTAAGCTAAGCTGCTGGACTTAACTAATATGAGGTCTTGTTTTAAATAAGGTTTTCCTAAATGTTAATCCACCTTTGATAAATCATTCAAGGGTAATTTTAAGACAGTTACTGGTAATTTGTGCAGTTGACGGTAAAATGTTGTTCCTATGCTTATATGTTCTGTGTTTACATGCTGTGTGTCTTGTGTCTGTGGCCACTTCAATTTTTTTCATTTGTATTGCATGCTAATATTAAAATTTTGACATGCCATTTTGAATACATGTATGCATAATTAAAAATGAGAACAAATAATTTTGGTAACCTTTAAAGCCTTAACTAATGTTTTATATCGATCCTAATTGTTTTTCTAATAGATTGTAAGTTTTTTTTTTTTTTCATACAGGTGTTTTTTCATATATTCCCAAAATAACAAAGCTTGCTTTCCAGGTCCTCAGGGCATCCATTCAGGCATCAGACATTCCTAAAGCTACCAAAGGCCCGTTGTAAACCTGGCTGTCCTCCATTGAAGCTATATCTCACTAATTTACAATTTTTAGGTTTTCATTTGTGTGTCAACAGCTCTTCTGGATCATTTCTGTGCCTGTGCCACCTACATTCCCTCTGCCTGCTTCTGCCCTGACAACAACCTCCTTTAATCTGCCACATACTCGAGATCCCCTTTGGGACCATGATTCCTTCTCTGCAATGGTCTCATGACTGGTAGTCAATGACTGGTAAGACTCCACACAAGGGTGGTGTCCAACCTAAGAAATGCACAGTCACCTATATTCCCTGCAGCTGAAGATGCTGGGGGTTGCCCCAGCTATCATGATCCCCACTAAAAAAAAATAAATAAATAGAAGGGTGAAAATGTGGCACTATTGATTTATGGGAGGCCCTAGCCCTGGCTCCTCCATTCAGGAGGTCTGGCTACAGAGAAGCATGAACAAGTTTGGACATGCCCCAGAAATGTCACAAAAGAGGAACCATACAGGCAGAGGGATGGACAACCAATGGGAAAGAGGGATAAACAACCAATGGGAAGTGGCCAACTAACCTGGACACCTAGTAAACAGCTAAATGATTGGTGGCTGTTCTCCCCCTCCCCATGAGTGGAGAGGTGGCCACTCCTGATTGGACCCCTGAACCTATATAAGCTAAAACACTTCCTGAATAAATCTGAGTCTGCAGCCAACACGTCCTCTCTCTGCTTACCTTGCCTGACTCCCAGGGTATGGTTGGTGACCATGTCGATGGCTCGCCAATTTGCCTCAAGCCCACGATGTCCCTGTCATGTCCCCTATTCCTCCTAGCTGGCCTGGTGGGGAATCGGCAACATCATGTTAGGCTGTGGTTTCAAGGGTGATGGATTGATGTCACAGTGAGGCTATTGTGTCACAGAGGTTGTTATGTCAAAAAGATGCTGTGATGTCAGTGGTGAAGATGTGATGTCACAGTGAGTCTGTAATGTCAGTGGCAAGGATGATGTCAAAATGAAGTTGTGACATACCAGTGTGGCTGTGATGTCACAGTGACTCTGTGATATCACCTGAGTGATTGTGATGGCACAATGAGGCTGTGATATCAGTGGAAAGGATGATGTCACAATGAGGCTAAGATGTCACTGGTGAGGCTATGATGTCACAGGTGAGCCTTTGATATCACAGTGAGGCTGTAGTGTCATAATGATGCTAAGAAGTATGCCAGTGTAGATGGTTAGATGTCATGGTGTACACGTGGTGACACATTGGGGCTGTGATGTCACAGTGAGGATAAAATGTCAATGTCTGTGACATCATAGCCTCACCTGTGACACTACAGCATCACTGGTTACATCACAGCCTCACTGTGACATGAGGTTGTGACATGTCAGTGAGGTTGTGATGTCACATTGAAGGTGTGTTGTCACAGTAAGGATATAATGTCAAAGTCTGTGATATCACTGGTGAAGCTGTGAGGTTAGTGGTCAGACTGTGATGCCAGTTGTGAAGCTGATGTCATAGGTGAGGCTGTGGATTCAATGGTGATGGTTTGATGTCACAGTGAGGCTATCGTGTCACACTGAGGTTGTTATGTCAAAGTGATGCTGTGATGTCAGTGGTGATGCTGTGATTTCACAGAGAGGTTAAGATGTCAATGGTGAGTTTGTGCCATCACAGTGGGGTTGTGATGTCACAGATGAGGCTGTGATGTCACAGTGAGACTGTGATGTCCAGGACAAGTCTGATGTCACAACGAGGCCATGATGTTACAGGTGAGGCTGTGATTTCACTGTTATGCTCTGATGTCACTGTGAGGTTGTGAAGTCTGAGTGAGGCTGTGATGTCAGTGGCAAAAGTGATGCCATGATGAGTCTGATGTTACAGGGTAGCCTGTTGTGTCACAAGGGGTTTGTGATGTCAGTGGCAAGACCGTTGTAACAGAGAGGCTGTGATGTATCCGGTGATGCTATAGTGTCACTGGTGAGACTATGATGCCAAAGGCTGTGTTGTCACTGGTGAGGCAGTGACATCTGTGGTCACACAGATGTCAGTGTTAGGTCAGTGCCAATGTTGATATCACAGTGATTTGATGAAATCATAGTTAGGGAGTGATGTGACAGGGACATCAGTGGCAAAGTTGATATAATAAATTGTCTATGATGTAACAGGTGAGACAGTGATTTCACTGTAAGTATCTGATGTCACCGTGAGGTTGTGATGTCACTGTGAGTCTGTGATGTCACTTTGGAGGCTGTGGGATTGGTTAGGTACTTTTGTTACTGGTGAGACTCTAAAGTCACAGTCAGGCTGTTTGGTCACACTGAACCTGTGATATCACAGTATGGATGTGATATTACTGTGAAGGTGTGTCGGCCCAGTGAGGTTGTGATGTCACCATGAGATTGCGATGTCATTGTGGACGCTATGATGTCACAGTGAGGCTATGATATCACAATGAGGTTGTGAGGACACTGTGAGGATGTGATATAATGATGAGGTTTTGATGTCACAGTAAGGCTGTGAGGTCACTGTGGAAGCTGTGAGGTCAGTGGCAAGACTGATGTCAATGTCAACGATGAAGCTGTTACAACACATCACTGTGAGGCTGTGAAGTCATGCAGTGAGGCTATAATGTCAGATGTGATGTCACAATGAATCTATGACATAATAGGTAAGGATGTGGTATTAATGCTGAGCCTGTGATGTCACAGTGAGCCTCTGATGTCAGTGGTGAGGCTTTGGTGTCATAGTGAGTCTAAGTAAGATGCCAGTTTTGAGCTTGTGAAGTCACAGTGAGGCTGTAATGTCAGTAGCAAGGATGATGTCACAATGAGTTTGTGAGCCCACACTTAGTCTGTGATGTCACAGTAACTCTGTGATATCACCTGAGTGATTGTGATGGCGATGATGATATCACAATGAGGCTAAGATGTCACTGGTGAGGCTATGATGTCCCAGGTGAGCCTTTGATATCAAGATGAGGCTGTGGTGTTATAGTGAGGCTAGGTAGCATGTCAATGTTGAGAGTGAGATGTCACTGAGGCTGTGATGTCAAAGTCTCTGTTTTTACTGGTGAAGACGTGATGTTATTGATCAGACTCTGATGTCAGTGGTGAAGTTGATGGTGTTGGTTTGATGTCATAGTGGGTCACACTGAGGTTGTTATGTCAAAGTGATGCTGTGATGTCAGTGGTGATGCTATGATTTCACAGTGAGGTTAGGATGTCAATGGTGAGCTTGTGATGTCACAGTGAGCCTGTGATGTCAGTTGTGAGGCTTTGGTGTCATAATGACTCTAGGTAGGATGCCAGTTGTGAGCCTGTGATATCCCAGTGAGGCTGACTGACAAGGATATTATTACAATGAGGTTGTGATGTCAAAATGAGAGTGCGAAGTCACAGTGGCTCTGTGATATCACTGGAGTGATGTGATGGCACAATGAGGCTGTGATGTCAGTGGCAAGGATAATGTCACAATGAGGCTAAGATGTCCCTGGTGAGGCTATGATGTCACAGGTGAGCCTTTGATATCATGGTGAGTCTGTAGTATCATAGTGATTCTAGTTAGGATGACACTGTTGAGGGTGAGGTGTCAAAGTGAAGATGCGATATCATATTGAGGCAGTGATGTTGCAGTGAGGATATAATGTCAGAGTCCATGATGTCATATAAGCTTTTGAAAGAACTCAAAAATGCTGTTAAAGACTTTGACCCCCACATCTCCATATACACTGGAATTAGTAGATATTGTTGCAGGAGAATGGATGACTTCTTTCAATTGGCAACAAATGGCTAAATCAAGCTTAACTCCTGGCCAATATTTATTATGGAAAGAGAATATGAAGACACAGCTAAAAGAGTAATTCAAGGACAAATGATCAAGAAAACAAGAGATGCCTTAACTATGGCCATGCTAACAGACACAGGGGATTATTTGTCACCCCAAACACAGCTAAACTTACCTAAGATAGCTCTAGAGGAAGTTACCAAGCTAGCTATAGGAGCTTGGAGAAGTCTACTGACCACAGAGACTAAATCTACTTTTTGGCAAATATTAGACAAAAAGCAGAACAACCATATGAAGATTTTATAGCTCAACTGACTGAGGCAGTCGAAAGAATGATTACTAATTCAGAAGCTGCAGAAATAGTTATAAAACAATTGGCATTTGATAACACAAATGAAACATGCCAGGCTTTGTTAAGAACAATAAGTAAAAAAGGGTCTGTGGGAGATTATATTAAAGCATGTATGGATGCCTCACCATCTTATATACAGGGTGTGGCTATAACAGCAGCTTTAAAAGGACAAACTTATACACAATTTGTTAAGATTATTAAAAATGGAGGACAAAGAAATATCTATTTTTTTTACTTTTGGCAATTAAAGACATCTCAGCAGGGAGTGTCCCATCCAAAATAAAAATAATCAGCTAGATAACAGACCAAAAGGGCTATTTCTCAGGTGTCAAAAGGGCTATCATTGGAAAAGTGACTGTAGATCTAGATATCATAAGGATGGAACTCTTCTGCCTCCACAGATAGATAATAATAATCAAATGATGATTAAGACTAACTCAAATAATGACTCAAAAAATGAGCTTTGGGGCCGGCCCCAGGAACCAGAAAAAATTTGGGGACAGCTCCAGAGCCAGGGAAATCCATTCACTCCCTGGCAAGGGGTTCCCCCAGAAGTGCAGGATTAGATTTGCCCTCTAATAAAGATTTAATTATCCCCTCAGTTTAGGGAGTTCATCTGATTCCTTCTGGCATTTTTGGGCCTTTACCACAAGGGTGTTTTGGCCACATTCTTGGGAGAAGTTCTTCCTCCAGGGCAGGCATCCAAGTGCCGCCTGTAATAGTGGACTCTGATTATACTGGAGAAATTCAATTTATGATTCAATCCTCAGATAAGACTATTCAGTTATATAAGAATCAGAGAATTGCACAGCTATTAATTTTGCCTTACTTAACTTTGCCAAATGTTACTCTTAAGGACGATAGAGGGAAAGGAGGTTTTGGTTCTACAGATACAGTGGTATGGGTTCAAAAAGTTAAAGAAAACACCCTATGAGAAATATAAAGTACAAGGAAAAATATATCACGATTAATGGATATAGGGGCTGACGTATCCTGTATTGCGGGAAAAGATTAGCCTCCCACTTGGCCTGTAATTAACAGTTCTTCCACTTTGGTGCATTTAGGATTAGCCTCAAATGTAGCAAAAAGTACACAAATACTAAATTGGAGAGATGGAATTAAATCAGGGAGTTTTCAGCCTTAGGTCATTCCCTCTCTTCCTTTCTCATTATGGGGGAGACATATTTTATCTTCAATGCAAATGACTTTAGTAGTTCCTGTTCCTGTAGAATCAGAACAAAATCTTTAATTGGGGACACTGGTGCTTATCATGTTGATAAAATACTGTGGAAGTCAGACAAGTCTGTATGGGTTGAACAGTGGCCCCTATCAATAGAAAAAATACAGGCTATAGAACAGTTAGTACCAGAACAGTTAAAACTAGGACATATAGAACCATCAAACAGTCCTTGGAATGCTCCCATGTTTGCTATTAAAAAGAAATCTGGAAAATGGTGTTTATTACAGGATCTGAGAGCTGTTAATAAAATTATGGAGGACATGGGAGCTTTACAGCCAGGTCTTCCATCCCCAGTTGCTGTGCCAAAAGGATACAAAATTATAATAATTGATTTACAAGACTTTTTTTTACAATTCCTTTTAACCCTGAGGATTTCAAGAGATTTGCTTTCAGCGTGCCTTCCCCTAATTGAAAAAGGCCTTAGCTAAGATATCAATGGAAGGTGCTTCCTCAAGGAATGAAAAAGAGTCCTAATCAATGTCAAAAGTTTGTTGACTTAGACTTAAGAGCTACTAGACAAAATTTTCCAAAGGCATACATAATTCATTATATGGATGATATCTTAATGGAACAAACTGAAAAAGTACTAACTGATATGATTAGAAATTTACAAAAATTTGGGTTAGTCATAGCACCACGGAAAATACAAAAAGAACCTCCTCTAAATTATCTAGGTAGGGTGATTAATGAAGAAGTCATTAACATTCAAAACTTGTCTCTTAGAAGAGACACCCTAAGGACACTTAATGATTTTCAAAAATTATTAGGAGATATTAATTGGATAAGACCTTATTTAAAATTATCTACAGGACCCCCTTTCTCTGAGGAATCACCATGGCAGCTGGGACCCTGTACACATAACCTGAAAACTGGAGGGCTTTTAAGGCCCTTATCGCTACTCAGTACAATGGGGCTCAGGTCCGTGTGCTCTCCGCACCACCTCACTTCCATTTTGGCCAAACCAAACGCACCCCTTAATTTCTCCGCAAATTTCCTGCCGGCAAGGTTCCAGCATTTGAAGGTGACGATGGGTTCTGTGTGTTTGAGAGCAACGCCATTGCCCATTACATGAGCAACGAGGAGCTGTGGGGAAGCACACCCCAGGCGGAAGCACAGGTAGTGCAGTGGGTTAGTTTGATGACAGTGACATCGTTCCTCCAGCCAGCACCTGGGTGTTCCCCACCTTGGGCATCATGCAGCACAACAAACAAGCCACTGAAAACGCAAAGGAGGAGGTGAAGCAGATTCTGGGGCTGCTGGATGCTCACTTGAAGACTAGGACTTTTCTGGTGGGTGAACGAGTGACATTGGCCGATATCATGGTTGTCTGCACTCTGCTGTGGCTCTATAAGCAGGTCTTAGAGCCGCCTTTTCGCCAGGCCTTCCCCAACACCAATCGCTGGTTCCTTACCTATATCAACCAGCCCAAGTTCAGGGTTGTCCTGGGGGAGGTGAAGCTGTGCGAGAAGATGGCCCAGTTTGATGCTAAGATGTTTGCAGAGAGCCAGCCTAAGAAGGATACCCCACGGAAAGAAAAAGGTTCGAGGGAAGAGAAACAAAAGCCTCAGACTAAGCAGAAAGAGGAGAAAAAGGCCAGTGCGCCAGCTGCTGAGGACAAGATGGATGAGTGTGAGCAGGCACTGGCTGCTGAGCCCAAGGCCAAGGACCCCTTTGCTCATCTGCCCAAGAGTACCTTTGTGCTAGATGAATTTAAGCGTAAGTACTCCAATGAGGACACCCTGTCTGTGGCGCTGCCATATTTCTGGGAGTACTTTGATAAGGATGGCTGGTCCCTGTGGTATGCTGTGTACCACTTCCCGGAAGAGCTCATCCAGACCTTCATGAGTTGCAACCTCATCACTGGAATGTTCCAGCGATTGGACAAACTGAGGAAGAATGCCTTTGTCAGTGTTATCTTCGTTGGCACCGACAACAGCAGCTCCACTTCTGGAATTTGAGTCTTCCGGGGTGAAGAACTCGCCTTTACACTGAGTCCAGATTGGCAGGTGGACTACAAGTCGTACACATGTCGGAAACTGGATCCTGGCAGTGAGGAGACCCAGATCTTGGTTTGAGAGGACTTTTCCTGGGAGGGGTCTTTGCAGCATGTGGGCAAAGCTTTCAATCAAGGCAAGATCTTCAAGTGACCATCTCTTGCTGTTGCCTAGCTGCCTGCACCTGCCCTTTAGGGAGATGGGGGTCATTAAAGGAAACTGAACATTCAAAAAAATTAACTACAGGAGAATTAAAACCTTTGTTCGATATACACAACATGCCTAATTCACGGAGAAATATAACTCCAGAAGGTGAAAAAGCATTACAAAAGGTAGAAGAAGCTATCAATTCAAATCGATTAAACAGATAAGATTATAATAAAAAGTGGTATTTGATAATATTACAAACTCATTACTCTCCAACAGGGTGTATCTGGCAGGAAGCTCCTATTAGAATGGCTTCATTTGCCAAGTTCTATGACAAAAATGAGTGCTTCATATCCATATATGGTTGCATAAATTACAATTAAAGGAAGAATTAGAAGTAGGGAATTATTTGGATACGATGTACAATTTAGTATTATTCTTTATACAAAACAACAATGCGACCAATTATTTCTTTTGGAAGATCATTGGGCTATTGCATTTCAAGGGTTCACAGGAGAAGTGTTGTATCATCTCCAACCAGATCCTTTGCTTAATTTTATCAAACAAACAAAAATTATATTTCCTCACAAAACAAGTTTACAACCAATAGATGATGCTATAATGATATTTACAGATGGGTCCTCAATGGAACGTCAGTAACATTAATAGGAAATAAAAAACCAATTATAAAAACCTCAGAAAAATTTCTGCTCAACAAGCTGAACTTATTTCAGTTATAACTGCTTTTGAATCAGTTTCTGCACCTTTTAATCTTTGTACAGACTCAGCTAATGTGTTCAAACTTTTTCTGAGCATAGAAACAGCTCCAATTTCATCATGATCATTAGTTTCTAACTTGTTCATAAAATTATAAAAATTAATTCATAAAAGGAATAATGTTTTATATTGGACATATATGAGGTCATTCAAATTTGCCAGGATCATTATCTCAAAGAAATAAATTGGCAGATGCATTCACTAAAGAGATATTGGTATCTACTCTTACTGCTGCTCAAAAAAGTCATAATCTTCATCACCAAAATGCATTAGCTCTTAAGAGACTAATATTACTCAAGAACAGGCTAATTGTCGAAGAGTGCTCTAATTGTTCTCCACACTTCTCTAATCTTTCAATGGGGGTAAATCATAGAGGTTTGAAGCCAAATACTTTATGGCAGATGGATGTAACTCACATTCAAAAGTTTGGAAAATTGGCTTATGCTCATGTGACTATAGATACTTTCTTTAATGTATTCAACACCTCTTTTCCTGTTTTGCTGTTTTAGGAATGCCTTATAGTATAAAAACTGATAATGCTCCAGCCTATACTTCTAAAGCATTTCAACAATTTTGTAATAAATTTAACATTCATCATTCTACAGGGATTCCCTGTAATACTCAAGGTCGAGCTGTCATTGAAAGAGCTCATCAGTATGAACAGGGGGGATGGGGTATGAGGGCCACACCAGAAACAAGAAGAGAGGGTACCATGTAACAGCAGAGAAATTAGGCCTCCATCAAGGACTGTGAGTAAGCAATGAGACATCTGGTTAAGTTCACAGACTTTTCGTTCCTGAACATCTACAACTGAGGGGGTGTGATCTCACCAGAAGGCGAGGGCATATAGTCTGTCAGATAATAAGTAACCATTTTGCAAATGAGTGATTAACCCCTCCCTCACTGTGGTTTCCTACTTTTATTGCATCTACCTTTGAATATACTCTTATAACAAGACTCTAGTTTAACAGTTTTTTATCTCTGGCCAGGGGGTGACATCTAATACCCATCAGGATGGAGTGAAGGGCTTGCAAGAGCAGCAAAACCGCAAAAGAAAATCAACAAACCATAATCCAGAACTTCAGAGACTCTATATCAACCACCTAGAACTAGGCCAGCCTAATCTCTCCCCATCCTGAAACTCAGGAAAATTTGCGGAAGAGGGGGTGGTAAGAGTGTAAGAGCACAAGGATGGGAGGAGCAATGATATGCAAGATACTCCACACAAGTTAGGGCCGAAGCAATCATAATTGGACTTTACATGCCCTGTGCAATGTCCCCACTATTGACCCCACAAAGTTTAGCATTTGCTAAAAGCACCAAGATCCTTGGAGGCAAGGGATTGACAGCCAAAATAGTGTTCCTATGCTTAAGGGGAACACAGGAAAGGGTTCAGGGAAATGCCGCTAGGTCCTTGTATGTCATCGGAGAGGACCCAGAGGACAGTCAGGCATGCACATTAAAGGATTCTCCAGGGATTGGGGGAGGGGAGGCACTGGGGGTTGGGGAGGGAGGGGTGAGGGGAGGGTGAGCAGAGGGGTGGGGGAGGAGGAGGGAGGGAACCGGTGTACCTGTTAAGTTTGTATTACCGGAGATAATAAAAAATATTATAAAAAAAGAGCTAATCAAATTCTAAAAAGTTAAATTAATAGATTAAGTGGGGAACTACAATATTATTCACCTCATCAGCTTCTTAATCATGCCCTATTCATTATTAATTTTCTCAATATAGATGATAAAGGGTTAACTCCAATGTTAAGACATTGGGATGGACTTATTGATGTAAAACCATATGTATATTGGAAAGATTTATTAACATCACAATGGAAATGACACGATGTGCTTGTGTTTTTCCACAGGATGCAGATTCCCCCATATGGATCTGGGATCGACACATCTGGCCAGCCTGCAAAAAGAAAGATGCCTACAGAACCACTCCATTGTTCCGGTTGACCACGGATGTCTGACCCACAGTCATTGGTGACTTCAATGAATAATCTCCATCTTCGGTCCACTCCTTGATCCAGAATTACCCAAGCTGCATCGCCACCCACCTGGGGACAACTTAAAAAATTAACTTCTGAGGCTGAATGTGTTGCTTCCACTGGAGGGTGATGACCTACTCCTGAAACTATCTTTCTGGCCATGTTAGCTATTATTGCTGCACAGGTATCCTCACTTAAAGCTGATCAACCATTTTGTGCTTACTTTCCAGATCTGTCAGTCTTCCACTGTTTCTTCCACCCTGTTTCTTGGGGGGAAGATGGTAATCTTAGAATATTTACCAATGATACTGATTTAATTGGTGGTATTTCTGATTCTCTAGTTCCTCATAAGACTTCTAAAACTATAAATTTTATTGGATACACTGACGCTGCTCCTTTATGTTTCACCTCTCGAGGCATGCCACCTATAGTCTGTCTCTCTATTAATTACAGAACTTTTCTTACTGACTCACCTAGTAAGAAAAAGAATGATAAAAGAAATATATGAGAACTTGTAATGACAACTTTAGGTTACCATACTTTTAATGATACAACAGTGGACTTAACTTCTCCACCTACTTTAGATAATTGTCAGGATATACCAGCTACAAAAGATCAGATCTTAAAAAAGAATTTCCTAAATGGATTAATTGTGGATTTTATCACATAGAATTTCAATAATTGCCCATAGGAGCTCATGTAATTATATTAGATTATTCAGTTTCCTCTCCAGAATATGATTACACTCTATACTTAAAAATAATATTCAAAAATTCAATTATACTCCCTTTCCCATATATAGGAAATATTAAGTAGATGGTTTACACCTGGATGGGTTATTCCCACCTATAAAAGCAAGTCTCTCAAACATAATGGGACTGCTTTATATTCAAATTTTTACAGATTGCTGGCTGCTACTAATATCATTCTCTTCAAGAGACCTTCACAGCCATCATATCAACCTAAGGCACTACATGCTTGTGTAAATACTCTTCATGCATTACTCATGGGAACAGATGTTAATTTTAACATTACTACACACTAGGAAATTATTATATTAAGTGTACTTCTTGTGTACTGACTAATTGTATTAATTCTGCTTTGCTTAAAAATTTTACTACCTTTTTAATTTTTAAACAATCCTCCTATGTTATGCTTCCTGTTAAGCTCACAGAAGATTGGAATGATAATTCAGGATTAGAAGTGCTTAAGAGACTAAATGCATTAATTAGGCCTAAAAGATATATAGCTACACTTATTTTAGGAATATCAGTATTAGTATTATTACTACTCTTTCCTTATCAACTGCTGCCCATCATATTAATAATCTCTCACATAATGTTTCACTTGCACTAGCTACTGAAGAAAAAATGGACCAAAAATTAAAAACTAGAATAAATGCCCTTGAAGATACAGTCCTTTATTTAGGAGATCAAATAGCTAATATCAAAACACAATTAACTACACGTTGCCATACTAATTATAAGTTTATTTGTGTTATTCCACATCCTTATAATCAGACAGATAAACCATGGAAAAAAAATACAATCTCACTTGTTAGGAATTTGGCGTAATACAGACCTAGGACCAGACATTGGAGCTCACTGTGATATCACTTCCTCACTGTGACATCACAACCTCATGGTGACATCCCAGCCACACTGTGACATCACAGCCTCATACTGGTATCATACCTAGCCTTACTAGTACACTATAGCCTCACCCAGATAGCACAGGCTCACAGTGACATGGCAGCCTCAGCAGTGAAATCATAGCCTTTGACATCATAAACAGTGACACCACAGCCTCTCATGTTTCATCAGTGCCTCATTATGATATCAAAGTTCCCACATGTATCACAGCTGCACAGTGACCTCACAGCCTCACTGTGACATCACAGCTTCACAGTGATATCACAGCCTCACTGTGGAATTATAGCCTTATTTCTGATATCACAGCTCACCTCTGACATCACAGTCTCACTGTGACATAACAGGCTAACCTCTGAAATCATAGGATCAGTGACACCACGGACATTTGTGGCAGTTTTGGGGTCCCACGCAGACCCTTGGGGGCGGGGATAAGCTGGCGCAAAGTCAATGACACAGACTCTGGGAGTCAGGCGAGTGGCAACAGCAGGCTTGCAGGCTTGCAGGCTGGCTCGTTTAGTATAAATTTGGGGCAGCCTATATGTCTCACCCAACATCCCATAAGTCCCAGCGTGAGGTTTTTGCTGTGTCGTTCTGTCCAGGTTGGTCCTCTCAGTCGGGTGGTTTGACTTCACCACCAGGCACAGCGGCAGGTTCTAGCTTGGGGAAGTTGCATTCGCGTATGCAGCCCACACAGACAATACAGGCCTGCCTGGTCCGTTCCTCCTACAGACATTCTGCCTAGCCTCGCTACAAGACCACAGTCTCATCACTGACATCTCAGGCTCATGGTCCCATGACAGCCACAACAGTGACACCACAGCCTCACTGTGACATCTCAGCCTCATCACTGACATCATTGTCACTTCTGACATCAGAGCCTAACAACTGAAATCACAGCCAAACTGTGATATCATAGTCTATCATCACGGATATCACAGACTCCCTGTGGTATCACAAACTCACGGTATCATCACAGTCTCAAAGTGACATCGCAGCCTCTCCTCTGACTTCACAACCTCAGTTTCACCACAAAGCCTCACCACTGACATTATAACCTCACTGTGAAAACTAAGCATCACCCTTGATGTCACAGTCCCACTGACATCTCATAGAATCATCCCTGACATCAGTACCTCACTGTGATATCACAGCCACACAGTGACCTCACAGCCTGCCCACTGACACCACAGCCTCACCTATTGCATCATAGCCTCATTGTGACATCAGTCTTCCCACTGACATCACAGAGACATCACAGCTTCCAGAGTGATATCACCTCATGGTGGCATGACAGACCACAGTGACATACAACTCTCACAGTGACATCAAAGCCTCACTGTGACATCACAGCCGCACCAGTGACAGCACAGCCTCACCCGTGTCATCAGTGTTGACACTGACATTAGTCAGAACATTGACATCACTGCCATACCAGTGACTACACAGCCTTTGACATCACAGCCTCATCAGTGTCAGTGTCATGTAATAGCTTCACCACAGACACCATAGCCTCCTCAGTGACATCATGGACTCACTATGACATCTTTGTCACCAGTGACAATCCAGCTTTATTGTGACATCACACCTTCACCAGTGATATGACTTCCTCATTGTGACAGCAGCCTCACCTCTAACATCACAGTCTCAACACTGACATCACAGCCTTACCAGTAACATCACAGCCTTTGATAGCATAGCCTCAGCAGTGACACCACAACCTCATCTGTTAAATCATAGACTCCTTGTGACATGAACCTCACCAATGACATCACAATCTCACAGTGACCTCATAACCTCTCCAGTGACACGACAGCCTCACCTTTTACATCATAGCTTCATCATGACATCAGCCTTGCCACAGACATCACAGACTCACTGTGACCTTAAAGCCTCCTCCACAGTGACATCACAGCATCCCCAGGGACATCACAGCCTCACTGTGACTTCAAACATATATAGGGATTTTGGATCTTCACTGTGACATCACAGCCATTCTCACAGTGACATCACACCTTCCCAGTTATATCACGCCTCACTGGGGCATCATAACCTCACTCTGACACCTGAGCCTCAATATTATATTAGTGATTTAACAGTGACACCTCACCCATGCCACAGCCTCCCTGTGACACCACAGTGTCACTGCTGACATCACAATATCACAGTGACATCACAACCTCCCCAGTGACATCACAGCCTCATTGTGACATCACAGGCTCACTTCTGAAATCATAGCCTCAGTGTGGCATCACGCCCTCGTCACAGAAATCCTACCTGGCCTCACTATGACACCACAGCCTCAACAATGATAACACAGGCACACTGTGATATGGCAGCCTCGCCAGTTATACCTCAGCCTCACGGTCACATCAAAACCTCGTCACTGAAATCAGTCTCACTTCTGACATCAAAGCTTAATCACAAAAATCACAGCCTCGCTGAGACATCACAGCATTACCCTTGACAACACAGCCTCATTGTGATGTCATAGTCTCTCACCACTGACATTACAACATCACTGTGATGGCACAGCCTCACCACTGACAACCTAAACACACTGAAATCACAACATCACCACTGACATCATAACCTCACTGTCATCTCATAGAATCACCACTGACATCAGAGTCCCACTGTGACAACACAGCCTCAGTGTGACACAGCAAACTCACTATGACATCCAAGCCTCATCATTGAACCCACCAAGTCACTGTGACATCATAGCCACATGGTGGCATCATAGCCTCATAAGTGACATCCCAGACTCATTGTGATATCACAGCCTCATCATTATCATCAGCTTCACTTCTGACATCACATTCTACACACTGAAATCATATCCTCATCGTGATGTCATAGTCTCTCACCACTGATATCACAGCCTCACTGTGACATCACCAGTGACGACACAACCTCTCCTAGCCTCACTGTGACATCAAACCTTCACCACAGCATCACAGCCTCATTGTCATATAATAGGCTTGACAACGACATCACAGCCTCACCAGTGACAGCATAGCCTCACTTGATCTCTCTTGCCACTGACATAGAAACCTCATTGTGACATCATATGTTCACCAGTGATATCACAACCTCATTATGACATCAGCCTTGCCACTGTTATCACAGGCTCATTGTGATGTGACAGCTTCACCTTTGACATCATACCCAGATTGTGACATCATAGCCCCACCACTAATATACACCTAGCCTCACTATGACACCACAACCTCACCTGTAACATTAGCCTCGCCACTGATATCATAGCCTCACCAATGACATCATAGCCTTACTTTGACATCATTCTCACCAGTGGTATTGCAACCTCATTGTGATATCATACCTTTATCAGTGGTAGCACAGCATCAATGTGACATCATCCTTGTCACTAACATCACAACCTCAGAATGACATCATTGTGGCACCATTGATTCAGGGAGGCCCTAGGTCTGGCTCCCAGGAGGTCTGGTTACAGACAAGCACAGAAATGTATGGACGTGCCCCTGACATATCCCATAGAGGAACCATACAGGCGGAGGGATGAACAACCAATGGAAGGAGGGATGAACAACCAATGGGAAGCAGCCATCTAATCTGCCTCTGTAATGGAAAACTAGTAAACAGCTAAATGGTTGGTGGCTGCCCTCCCCCTCCCTTTGAGTGGAGATGTAGCCACACCTGATTGGACTCCTGACCCTATATAAGCCCAAACACTTCCTGAATAAAGGTGAATCTGCAGCAACTTGTCCACTGCTTGCTCCTCACCTGATTCCCAAGGTCTGGTTGGGGACCCCATCGCTGGCTCTCCCATTCACCTCGATCCCTGCTGTTTCCCTCTCCTCTCTCTGGCCGGCTCAGCAAGGATTCAGCAACACAGCAAACCCCCTTGAGTGATATCAGAGCCTCACTGTAACCTTACAGACTCACTGTGAGGTCACAAACTCACAATGACTTCAGAGCCTCACTGTGACATCATAGCCACAGTGTGTCATCACAGCCTCACTGTGACATCACAGCCTCACTGTGACATCACAGCCTCTTCAGTGGCACCAAAGTCTCACCTGTTACATCATAGCCTCACTGTGATTGGTGGCTGCCCATCACAAACACACTGTCTCATCAAAGTCTCACAGTGACAACACAGCCTCACCTCTGACCTCATAGCTTTACTGTTTTGCCGCTGACAGCACAGCCTCCACAGTGACCTCCCACACTCACTGTGACATCACACCATCAAAGTGACATGATACCTTCACAGTGACATCCCAGCCTCACTGTGATATCACAGCCTCATCAGGAAATTACATCCTGACTGTGACATCGCAGCCTCACTGTGAAATCACAGCATCACCACTGACATCATAGCCTCACTGTGACATCACAGATCCAGATGATACAACAGCCTCACTGTGACAGATCCTCACCAGTGACATCATAGCCTCATCAATTACATCATAGTCTCATTTTTACATCAGTATCGCCACTGGCACCACAGTATCACTTCAGACATCACAGACTCACTGGTGACATCACAGCCTCATTGTAACACTGAAATCACAGACTCTGTGATATCACAACCTCTCCAATGACATCAGAGCCTCACTGTGACATAATAGCCACATTTTGCCATTACAGCCTCACTGTGACACCAGTTTTACCAGTGGCACCACAGCCTCACTAATGACATCATAGCCTCATTGTGACATCATCATTGCTGCAGACCTCACTGTCTCATTGTGACCCCATAGCTTCCACAGTGTCATCACAACCTCATGGTGATGTCACAGCCTCACAGTGATATCACAACCACACTGTCTCATCAAAGTCTCACAGTGACAACACAGCTTCACCTCTGACCTCATAGCTTTACTGTGATATCAAAGCCTCACTGTGACATCACAGGCTCACCTCTGAAATCATAGCCTCAGTGTGACATTACACCCTCACCACTGATATCCAACCTAGCCTCACTATGACACCACAGCCTCACCACTGACATTACAGGCACACTGTGCCTTGACAGCCTCACCTAGGAATACCACAGTGTCAGTAACATCACAGTCTCACTGTGACATCATAGAGTCACCAGTGACATTACACCTTGCTGTGATGTCATAGTCTCTCATCACTGAAATCACAACATCACTGTAACATCACTGCATCACCAGTGACAACATAGCCTCACTGGGACATCACAGCCTCACCTCTGACATCAAAGCCTCACCATTGACATCCTAGCTTCACTGTGACATAGCTTCACAACAGACATAACTGCCTAATTGTGAGGTAATAGGCTCACCACTGACACCATAGACCCAGCAAAACATCATAGCCTCACTATGACATCATTCTCATGAGTTACATCGCAGCCTTATTGTGACATCACACATTCACCAGTAACATCACAGCCTCATTGTGACATCAGCCTCACCACTGAAATCTCAGTCTCACTGTGCTATCACAACCTCTCCAGTGACATCATAGCCTCAGTGTGACACAACAGCCTCAGTGTGACATCACATCCACATCATTGAAACCACAGCCTCACCTGTGACCTCATAGTCTCTAGATAATACAGCGTCACCAGTGATACCACAGCATCATCACTGATATCACAGGCTCACTGTGATGTGACAGCCTCACCTCTGACATCATAACCTCACTGTAACATAACAGCCTTACTGTGATATACAAACTCAGTGTGACATTAGCCTTTCCACTTCCATAAAAGTCCCATAGTCACATCACAGCCAAAATGTTGCATCACAGCCTCATCTCTGACATCACAGGCTCACTGTGACTTTACAGCCACACCTCTGACATCACACATTCCCTGTGACATCACAGACTCACTGTGATACCACAGACTCACTTCGGACATCATAGTCTCCATGTGACATCACCTCGTCACCACTGTCCTGCTACCTAGCCTCACAATGACTGCATAGCCTCATTATTGAAATCGCAGGCTCACTGTGAGGTGATAGCCTCACCAGTGACATCACAGCTTTTGACATCATAGTCCCACAGTGACCTCACAGTCTTTGACATGATAGCCTCACCAGTGGCACTACAGCTTCACCAATGACAACACAACCTAACTGTGACATAACACCTTCACAGTGACATCACAGCCTCACCAGGAAATCATAGCCTCACTGTGTATATTAGTCACTGTGACCTCACAGTTTCCACAGTGAAATCACAACCTTGTGATGACATGATAGCTTCAGAGTGACATCACAGCCTCACTGTAACATAACAAATCAACACTAGTCTTGTCACTGACATAAAATAATTATGATGACATAACAGTCCCACTTCTGATATCATAGCCTCATTGTGATGGTGATAATAAAAAACCTCACCTCTGATATCATAGCCTCACAATGACATCACAGCATCATCAGGAAATCATGTCCTCACTGTGCCATCACAGCATCATCAATAACAGCATACCCTCACTGTGACATAACAGCCTCAATGTGACATTAGAGACTTACCAGTGACACAAAAGCCTTCTCAATGTAGCCACTTTTCTATGACCACACAGTGTCACTACTGATATCACAAACTACTGTGATGTCACAGCCACCCCTCTGTCATCATAGCCTCTTTGTAACATCACAGTCTCACTGTGACATCACAGCCTCACTGTGACATAACAGCCCCAATGTGACACAACAGTCTCACCATTACATGAGAACCTCACCAGTGACACTGCAGCCTCACCAATGCCACTACCTCCATGTGAAATTACAGTGTCACTACTGATATTACAACCTCACTGTGACATCACAACTTCCACTGTGACATCACAACCTGACTGTGATATCACAGACTCACTGTGACATCACAGCACACCATGACATCATAGGCTCACCGCTGGCATCATAACCTCAGTGTGACATTACAGTCTCACTGTGACATCACAGCATCATGTGACACAACAGCTTCACTGTTGCATTACAACTTCAAAGTGACATGACAGCCTCACCAATGCTGCAGCCTCCCTATGACACTAGAGTGTCACTACTGACATCACAACCTCACTGTGACATCACAATCTCCACAGTACATCACAACCTCACTGTGATCTCACAGACTCACTGTGACTTCACAATAACACTGTGCAATCACAGCCTCAAAGTGACATCACCGCCTCACCTCTGACATCTTAGTCACACTGTGACATCAGAGCCTTATTGTGACATAACGGCCTCCTTTCTGTAATCATACTTCAGTGTGACATCACAGCTTTTGACATCATAGCCTCACAATGATCTCATTCTTTGACATCATAGATTTAGCAGTAACACCAGAACCTCACCAGTGACACCACAGCCTCATCTCGACATCACACCTTCTCAGTGAAATAGGAGCCTCACCAGGAAATCACAGTCTCATGATATCACAGTATCACCACTGACATCATATCTTCATTGTGATATCACAAACTCAGTGTGACCCAAAAGCCTCACTGTGATATCAGAGTCTCATCAGAGACACCATAGCCTCAATTTTGACATCACAGCCTCACTTTGATGGCACAGCCTCACTACTGACATCCTAAACTCACTGTGAAATCACAGCATCACCACTGATGTCACAACCTCACTCTCATCTCATAGAATCACCCCCAGCATTAGAGCCTCTCTGTAACATCACAGCTTGACTGTGACATGACAACATCACTACTGATATCATAGCCTTACTGTGACATCACAGCCTCATTTTGACAGAACAGCTTCATTTTGATATTAGAGCCTCACCACTGGCACCAGATCCTCACCAATGCACAGCCTCGCTGTGACTCCACAGTGTCACTACAAATATCACAACCTCACTGTGGCATCACAACCTCCCCAGGGATATCACAGCTTCAGTGGGATATCACAGCCACACTGTGATGTCACAATCTCACTGTGATATCATACCTTTACCTCTGACATCATAATCTCACTATGACAAAGTGAAATTCTACCTCACTGTGACATCACAGCCTCACCTCTGACATCACAGCCTCACTGTGATGGCACAGCATCAACACTGACATCCTAACCCCACTGTGAAATCATAGCATCACCACTGACTTCACAGCCTCTCTCATCTCATAGAATCAACCCTGGCATCAGATTCTCACTGTGACATCACAGCCTCAGTGTGATATAATAGCCTTCTTGTGGCATCAAAGCCTCACCAGTGACACCATAGCCTCACATGTGCATCAGTCTAGCCACTAATATTAGGCTGACTACTGATGTCACAGCCTCAACAGAGACATAATAGCCATTGACATCATAGCCTCACCATTGACACCACTGCCTCACCTGTTACATCATAACCTCATTGTGACATCAGCCTCGTCACATACATCAAAACTTCACAGTGACCTCACAGCCTACCCTGTGAAACTACAGTCTCACCTGTTAAATCATAGCCTCTTTGTGACATTAGCCTTGCCACTGACATCCCAGCTACACAGTGACCACACAGCTTCCACAGTGAAATCACATCTTCATGCTGACATGACAGCCTCACAATGACATCACAGCCTCACTGTGACATCACATCTTCACCACTGATATCCTAACCTCACTGTGACATTAAAGCTTAACCACAGACATCACAGCCTCACTATCATGCAAGAGCCTCAGCACTGACATCCTAGCCTCACCAGTGACATGATAGCCATACTATGACATCGTGCTTGCCACTGACATCACAGCCTCATTGTGACATCATAGCTTCACCAGTGACATCACAGCCTCATTTTGACATCATACCTTCATGAGTGACATCATGGACAGTCTCATGGTGATATCACAGCTTCACCACTGATCTCCTATATTCAAGGACATTAAAGCTTCATTGAAGACATTACACCATCACTGCTCATAATAGGCTCATCAGTGACATCACATCCTCATTGTGACATCAGAACTCGCCACTAAAATCACAGCTTCACTGTGCCATCACAACATCTCCAGTGACATCACAGATTCATTGTGACCTCACAGCCTCATTGTTACATCACAACCACACTGTGACATCACAGACTCATGGTGACATCACAGCCTCACCTCTGACATCATAGTCTCACTCTGACATCACCATCTCACTGTGACATCACAGCCTCAACATAACACAACAGTCTCACTGTGACACGAGAGCCTCACTAGTAACATCATAGCCTCACCAATGCCATAGCCTTCCTGTGAACCAGTGTCACTACTGACATCAAAATCTCACAGTGCCATCACCACCACACTGTGACATCACAGCCTCACTGATGACATCATATCCTCACCTCTGACAGCAAAGACTCACCGCACAGGTTTACATCTGAAATCGTAGCCTCTTTTGGACATCACACCCTCACCAAAGACATCCTACCTAGCCTCACTATGATACCACAGCCTCAGCACTGATGTCACATGCTCACTGTGACATGACAGCCTCACCATTTACACCAGTGACTCCAATGACAGCCTCATGGTGATATCACAGCCTTACTTTGGTATTACAGCCTCCCTGAGATTTCATAATCACCCACCACTGAAATCACAGTGTCTGTGTGACATCACAGGATCACCAGTAACAACACAGTCTGACATATGAGATGACCTCACTATGATGGTTCAGCCTCACCAATGACAGCCTAACCTCACTGTGAAATCACAGCATCACCACTGATGTCACAGACTTACTGTCATCTCAGACTTACTGTCATCTCATTCAACTGCCCTTGACATCAGAGCCTCACTGTGTCATCACAGCCTCAGTGTGACACAACAGCCTCAGTGTGACAAAACAGTCTTTGACATTATAGCTTCACCAGTAATACCATGGCCTCACAGTGACATCACAGCTGGAACACTGACATCATAGCTTCACTGTGACCTCACAGCCACACTGTGACATAGCCTCAGTATGACATGACACCCTCACCACTGACATATGTATCCTCACTGTGATACCACAGCATCACCTATGAGATCACAAGCTCATTGTGATATGACAGCCCCACCTCCAACCTCATAGCCTCACTATGACATAACAACATCATTAAGACATCCAATTTAACACTGATGTAACAACCTCATGGTGACAACATAACCTTACTGTGACATTTCCTCACCTCTGACATCACAGCCTCACTGCAACATCACAGCCTCATGGTGACATCACAAGCTCATCTCTGACATCATAGTTACACTGTGACATCACTGCCTTACCACTGGCATCTTACCTAACCTCACTATGACACCATAACCTCACTAATGACATCACAGGTTCACTGTGAAATGAGAGCCTCACAGTGACATCACAGTCTCAGTGTGGCATCAGAGCTTCACAATTGAGGTGTTGTTTCCTTCTGGAAGGACACAAACATATCCTCTGCCTTGGGTTAGTAGGGGGTCAGGGTCCACCAGGGGAAGGGATGTAGATACATGACAAAGGTCTCCAATGTAGGATTGCAGGGTATACCCTGTCTGAATTAAATGTAAGAAAGTTATGGGTGAGGAGGGCCTTTGTTAGAACGACAAAAAGGAGTATCTCCTTTTACTTCCCCTTTTTTTAAAAAAATCTTTTGAGGGTGTGATTGAAGCACTCATGATAGTTTGCCCCTGGGGGTTATGAGGGATACCGGTGGTGTGTGTAATGCGCCAGGAAGTGCAAAAGGAGCAAAAATGACTACTGGCAAAACAAGGGCCTTTATCAGTTGTAATGGCCCAGGGTATGCCCATGGAGGTCATGGCTGCCAGCAGTGTAGTGATGACTTGAGAAGCAGTTTCAGACAAGGCATCACAAGCAAAGTGTCAATAATCACTTGGACATATTTTTGTTTGCCAAAGGAAGGGATGCGGGTAATTCCCATTTGCCAGAGGGCATTAGGCTTGAGGCAGCAGGGGTTGACTGCTTGTGGCTGTAAGGGCTCTAAAGGGAAAAGTGGAGCACATTTGGAACAAGTCCTAATGAGGTGCTTGCAAGCCTGAATAGACAGGTCAGGAAACAGACAGACTAATGAAGAAGGGATAAGGTAAAGAATATGATGTAGTTTTTAGGTTTTCTGTAAAGGAGAGGCAGAAAGAACTTGGATATACGAATCAATGGTGGCATGATCAGCCGCCAAAAGGCTGGGTAAGTTAGACTGGGAGCGAATGTGCTGAATAAAGAAAGGGCTTGCGTGTGCCTCTAGAGTGTCCTTAAGAGCCCACAATGCTCTATAGAGAGGACTGATAGAGGGGTGAAAGTTTGCCCAGGGGAAACATGAGCGATCTGTACCACATATCGACTGTCAGAGAAAATTATTTAAAATTTCTGTGTAGCCCTCCCAAATTGCCTTCACAGCAAAGAGTTCACCCAATTGGACAGAGCCGGGATTGGGAGTCCAGGTGAAGACATCCAGCATATGAGGCTTTCTAAGTAGGTAGGCATAAAAGTTTATTGGCATCAGTGAAAGCAGTAGCAGCATGAGGATTGGACCCTGAATAAGGATTAGCATAAGAGTGAAATTTTAGAGGCAGGGTAGGCAAGGCTTGAAACAGTCTGTGAGAAGGGAGTTAGGAGTCCAATGTGCCCATAAACCCTCGTAGCAAGGAAAAAGCAGTAGGATTGTCAGCAAGCAAGGAAAGATATAGCTCAGCCATAATGGGGGTAATGATGGAGGAAGGCTCAGTGCCATAGGTCATAAGGGTGTGCTGGCAGCATTGGATTGCCAGTGGCACGATGGATTCAATCAGGAAAGTTATTTTGGGCAGATGTGACTAGCTAGTGTGGCACCATTGGAGAAGCCCCTCCTGCCAGATGAGCACTAGAGGAGTGACGGAGGTGGTAAGAACAATGTTGAGGAGGGATTTAGAAGGATCATATCTCTGCAAGAAGGCATGCCTAATGGTGTCATTTATGTGGGTGATGGCCTCGTGGACCCCAGAGGTCATGGCCCATGAGGATGAGGGGTGAGGGAAGCAGGGAAAAAGAGGCTGGATTTGAGCAGCAGTTAACAGGCAAAAAAGGTCTTAGCCAATTAATTGTTCCACAGAGCTGTTATAGCTCAGTGAGCATAAGGACTTTCTAAAGTGAGATAGACAATTGGCTAGTTCTGACCAAGGAAGAAATGGAAGCTCCTAAAAACACATAAGGAGAAACAGTCTTAATTTTATCCGAGGCTACAGTGAGTCCTATTGATTCAAGATTAGGCAGTAAGTGCAGGACCAAGGAGTTAAGGTTGGCCTTATCTCTATGGGTGACTAGGATATCATCCATGTAATGGACAATATAACATAGATCTTGTAAAGGCCTAACAGCATGGGAGACAAAGTGTTGGCAGATGGTAGGGCTGTTTTTCATCCCCTGTGGAAGGACAGTCCATTGATACCTGTGGGAGGGAACTGCATGGTTTATAGAGGGAACAGTAAAAGCAAAGTACTTTTTGTTGGCTGGGTGTAGAGGAATGGAAAGGAAACAATTGTTAATGTCTAAAATATAGATGTAACCTCTCTGTGATGTCAGATATCCACTGACTCAGAGCCTCAGTGTAACTCTCACTGTGATGACACAGCCTCACCACTGACATCCTAAACTCACTGTGAAATCACAACATCACCACTGACGTTACAGCCTCACTGTATTCTCATAGAATCACCCCTGACATCATATTTTCACTGTGATATCACAGCCTCAGTGTGACCCAACAGACTCAATGTGACATCAGATACCCACCATTGAAACCATAGCCTCACATGTAACATCAGCCTTACTACTGACATTACAGTGTGAGCACTGATGTCACAACCTCACCAGTGACATCAGTCTTTGACATTATAGCCTCACCAGTGACACCACAGACTCAGTGTGAATAGCCTCACTGTGACAACAGAGCCTCATTATTGACACCATACCCTCACATATGATATCAGCCCTGCCACTAAAATTTGGTTGACCACTGATGTTACAGTCTCACCAGTAAAATCACAGCCATTGACATCCTAGCCTCACCAGTGACACCACAGCTTCACCTGTTAGATCATAGCCTCATTGTTACATAAGCCTTGCCACAGACATCACAGCCTCACATGACCTTGCAGCCTCCCCAGTTACACCATAGACTCACTGTGACATCACAGTTTCACCAGTGACACCACAGCCTCACAAATAACATTGCAGCTTCATTGTGATATCAGCATTGCCACTGACATCACAGACTCACTGTGCCATCACAATGTCTCCAGTGAAAACATAGCCTCACTGAGACACCACAGCCTCACTGTGACATTAGAACCTCACCAGTGACACCACAGCCTCACCAATCCCACAGTCTCTCTGTGACACCACAGTGTCACTACTGACATCACAGTGTCACTGTGATATCACATCCTCCCCAGTGTCATCACAAGCACTCCAGTGACATCACAGCCACATTGTGCCATCACAGCCTCACTGTGACTTCACAGCCTCACCTCTGACATCATAGCCTCACTGTGACATCACAGGCTCACTTCTGAAATCATAGCCTCAGTGTGACATCACACTCTCACCACTGACCTCCTACCTAGCCTCACTATGACACCACAGCCTCACGGTAACATCCCAGCCTCAGCACGACATTTCAACCTCATGACTCACCACAGTATCGCTTCTGATATCACAGCCTAATCGCTGAAATCACAGCCTCATTGTGATTTCATAGTCTCTCACCACTGACATAACAGCCTCAATGTGATATCACAATATTACTAGTGACTAAAAAGCCTCACTGTGATATCACAGCCTCACCTCTGACAACCCAGCCACACTGTAACATAACAGCCTCACTACTGGTATCCAACCTAACCTCATTATGACAGTACAGCCTCACCACTAACATCAAAGGCTCACTGTGTCATGACAAACTCACCAATGACCCAACAGCCTCACTGTGACATCACAGCCTCAGTGTGACATAACAACATCACTGTGACATTGGAGCCTCACCAGTGACACCACAGACTCACCTGTGACATCAGCCTCACCAGTGACTCTTTGACATTATAGCCTCACCAGTGTCAACAAAGACTCATGGTGACATCATAGCCTCATTGTCACATCAGCATTGACACTGACATCAAAGAATCACTGTGACCTCATAGCTTTGACAGTGACTTCATAATCTCATGATGACATCACATCCTCAAAATGATATCATACTTTCACAGTGACATCATCACCTCATTGTGATATCACAGCCTAATCACTAACATCCTATGATCACTGTGACATCAAAGCTTCACCACAGACATCACAGCCTCACTGTCATATAATAGGCTCACCACTGATGTCATTCCCTTACCAGTGACATCACAGCCTTACTTTCATATCATTCTTACCACTGACCTCAAACCTCACCAGTGACATCACAGCCTCACTGTGACATCACAGCTTCACAATTGAGGTGTTGTTTCCTTCTGGAAAGACACAAGCATATCCTCTGCATTGGGTTAGTAGGGGGTCAGGGTTCTTCTAAGAATCTGTAAAGGCCTCCCCAGTGACATCACTGCCTCACTGTGCAATCACAACCTCCCCACTGACATCCCAGCCTCCCTGTGGCATCACTCCTACACTGTGATATCACAGCCTCACTCTGACATCATAGGCAAACTGTGTCATCACAGCCTCACTGTGACATTACAGCCTCACTGTGGCATTGCAAACACACTGGGACGTCAGAAACTAACTGTGACATCACCCTTGCCACTGAGGTAATAGCCTTGTGGTGACATCACAACCTCATTATGACATCATCCTTGCCACAGATGTAGCACCTTCATTGTGATATCACAGCCTCACCTCTGACATCATAGCCTCAGTGTGTAATCACAACCTCATCACTCACATTCTACCTAGTCTCTCTATGACACCAGAGCCTCACCAATGACATCACAGCCTCATTGTGATGTGACGTCACCAGTGACATAACAGCTTTTCACATCATAGCATCACCACTGACACCACAGCCTCAAATGTAACATAATAGCCTCATTGTGACATCAGTCTTACAACTCATGTCAGACGATCACAGAGACATCACAGCCTCACAGCAACACAACAGACGAACTGTGACATCAGAACCTCACCATTGAAGCCACAACATCTCCTGTGACATCAGCCTTGCCTCTGACATCACAGTTTGTCCACATGTCACATACTCATTAGTGACATCAAAGTAACATAACAGCTCATTGTGACATCAATCTTACAACTCATATCAGAGCCTCACTATCACATCACAGCCACACCAGTGACACCACAGCCTCACCAGTGATACCACAGCCTCACTGTGACATCAGAGCCACACCTCTGAAAACGTAGCTACACTGTAACATTACAGCTTCACTACTGATATACTACGTAGCATCACTAAGACAGCACAGCCTCACCGCTAACATCACAGCTCACTGTGTCGTGACACCCTCACCAGTGACAACACATCCTCACTATGACATCACAGCCTCAGTGTGTCACAACAGCCTCACTGTGACATCAGAGCCTCACCATTGAAACCACAGCCTCACCTGTAGCATAAGTCTCCCCACTGACATCACAGTCTGAGGACTGACATAACATCCTCAGCAGTGACAGTATTTGACATTACAGCCTCATCAGTGACACCACAGCCTCACTGTGACATCACAGCTACACCACTGTTATCCTACCTATCCTCACTATGACACCACAGCCTCACCACTGACATGAAACACTCACTGTGTCCGGACAGACTCATCAATGACACCCCAGCCGCACTGTGACATCACAGCCTCAGTGTGACATAACATCCTCAGTGTAACATTAAAGCCTCACTAGTGACATCACACTCTTTGACATTATGGCATCATCAGTGTCAACATATCCTCACAGTGATATAGCCTCACAGTGACATCACAACCTCTCCAGTGACATCATGGGATCATTGCGACATCACAGCCTCACTGGGAACTTCACAGACTCACTGGGATGTCACAGCCTCACGGTGATATCAAAGGGTCTCCACTGACACCAAACTCTCACTGTGTCATCACAGCCTCACCAATGACACTGTAGCCTCACTGTGACATCACAACCTTATTGTGACATCAGTCTCACCACTGACATCATAGCCTCAAAATGACCTCACAGCCTGACTATGAGCTCACAGATTCCCCAGTGACACCATAGCTTCACCTGTTACATCATACCCTCATTGTGACATCAACCTCGCCACTGACATTAGTCTGACCACTGATGTCATAGCCTCACCTGGAGGTTCTTAACCTCATTGTGACATCAGCCTGGCCTCTGACATCATATGCTCACTGTGCCATCACTACACCTCCAGTGACATCTCAGCCTCACTATGACCTCAGAACCTCCACAGTGACAACATATCCTCACTGTGACATAACAACGTCATAGTGGCATCACAGCCTCACAGTGAAATCACAGCCTCTCTTGCTGCATCATAGACTCACCAGTCACATCTCAGCCTCACTGTTACATCTGAGCCTCATCACTCACATCATCCTCACTTCTGACTTCACAGCATAACCACTGAAATCATAGACTCACTGTGGTTTCATAGTATTTCACCACTGACATCACAAGTTACTTACATCACAGCATCAAGAGTGATAATACAGCCTCACTGTGACATCACATCCTCACGTCTGTCATCACAGCCTCACTGTGATGGTACAGCCTCAACACTGACATCTTAAACTCACTGTGAAAACATAGCATCACCCTTGATGTCACAGCTTCGCTGACATCTTACAGAATCACTCCTGATATCAGATCCTCACTGTGACATCACAGCCACAGTGTGACACAACATCCTCACAATGATGTCACCATGATGCTGTGATATCACATGAGTGGTTGTGATGGCACAGAGAGGCTGTGAGATCCCCGTGAGGCTGTCATATAATGATGAGGTTGTGATGTTAGAGTGAGGCTGTGAGGTCACTCTGAAGCTGTGATATAATGATGAGGTTGTGATGTCAAAGTGAGGCTGTCATGTCAGTGTTGTGGATTTGGTGTCATAGTGAGTCTAGGTAGGATGCCAGTTGTGAGCCTGTGATGTCAGAGTGAGTCTCTGATGTCACTGTGAGGTTGTGATGTCACAGTAAGGCTGTGAGGTCATTCTGGAAGCTGTGATGTCAGTGGCAAGACTGATGTCAATGTCAATTGTGAGACTGTTACATCACATCACAGTGAGGCTGTGATGGAACAGATAAGGTTGTGGTATCACTGGTGAGCCTGTGATGTCACAGCCGAGCCTGTGATGTCAGTGGTGTGGCTTTGATGTCATAGTGAGTCTAGGTAGGAAGCCAGTCGTGAGCCTGTGATGTCACAGTGAGGCTGTAATGTCAGTGGCAAAGATGTTGTCACAATGAGGTTGTGATGTCACAGTGAGAGTGCAAAGTCACAGTGACTCTGTGATATCACCAGAGTGATTGTGATGGTACAATGAGGTTGTGATATCAGTGACATGGATGATGTCACAGTGAGGCTAAGATGCCACTGGTGAGGCTATGATGTCACAGATGAGCCTTTGCTATCATGGTGAGGCTGTGGTGTCATAGTGAGGCTAAGTATGATGTCAGTGTTGAGGGTGAGATGTCACAGTGAAGATGTGATGTCACTTGAGGCTGTTATGTCACAGTTAGGATTAAATAGCAAAGTCTATGATGTCACTGGTGAAGTTGAGATGTTACTGGTCAGGCTGTGATGTCAGTCATGAAGCTGATGTCATAGTTGAGGCTGTGGTTTCAATGGAGATGGTTTGATGCCACAGTGATGCCATTGTGTCAAACTGAAGTTTTTATGTCAAAGTGTTGCTGTGATGTCATTGTTGAAGCTGTGATTTCCCAGTGAGGTTAGGATGTCAATGGTGAGGATGTGCCATCGCAGTGGGGCTGTGATGTCTGAGGTGAGGCTGTGATGTCACAGTGAGGCTGTGATGTCAGTGGCATGTCTGATGTCACAATGAGACCATGATGCTACAGGTGAGGCTATGATTTCACTGTAAGGCTCTGATGTCACTGTGAGGTTATGATGTCACAGTAAGTCTGGGATGTCAGTGGTAAAACTGATGTCACGATGAGTCTCTGATGTTACAGATTAGCCTGTGTTGTCACTGGGGGCTGTGATGTCAGTGGCAAGACTGATGTCTCAGTGAGTCTGAGATGTAACCGATGATGCAGTATGGTCATTGGTGAGGCTATGATATTAAAGGCTGTGTTGTCACTGTTGAGGCTGTGACATTTGTGTTCATACTCACATCAGTGTTATGTCAGTGGCTAGGCTGATGTCACAGTGCATTTATGAAATCATAATGAGGCTGTGATGTGATAGTGATGTCAGTGGCAAGTCTGGTATCACAAAGAGGCCGTGCTGTAACAGTTGAGGCTGTGATTTCACTGTGAGGCTCTGATATCACAGTGAGAGTGTTATGTCACTGTGAGGCTGTGATGCTACTGTGGAAGCTGTGAGATTGGTTAGACACTGTTGTCACTGGTAGGACTCTAAATCACACTAAGGCTATTTTTTCACACTGAGCCTCTGATATCACAGTATGGCTGTGATGTCACAGTGAGGTTGTAATGTCATCGTGAAGTTGTGATGTCACTGTGTGCGCTATGAGGTCACAGGGAGGCTATGATGTCAAAGTGAGTCTGTGATGTCACTGTGAGTTTGCGATGTCACTGTGGACTCTATGAGGTCACTGTGGAGTTTGTAATATTGTTGGCAAGTGTGATGTGAAAATGAGTTTGTAATATCACAGCGATGTTGTTATGTCAGAGTGATAATGTGATGTCACAGTGATGCTGTGATATCACATGAGTGGTTGTGATGACACAGTGAGGATACGACGTCATATGTTATGTCACAATGAGGCTATGACATAAGAAGAAAGGCTGTTTTAGCACTGGTGAGCCTGTAATGGCACAGTGAGCCTGTGATGTCGGTGGTGAGGCTTTGGTGACATAGTGCGTCTAGGTGGCATGCCAGTTGTGAGCCCGTGTATTAGTCTTGTAACTGTTCTTAGAAAAGAAAAAAGAAAAAAATAACCTGTAACACTTCAAGTTGGAATTCTTCAAGGATATTAGTAACTGAAATGAGCCTAAACTCCCATTTTGGTAAGTTCTTTTTATCTTTAGTTACCTAAAAGTTATGAACACAGAAATAGACACTTCATAAAAGCAAACCAAATCTCATGGTCATAGTTTCTCATTAAGATCAAGACATTATGATGTAATGCCTTTGTCATAAACAATGATCATATTTACAGAAGAAACATTATAGATACTGATGTCTCAGGTTCTATCAAATGCTTTTAACTATTGATGAAAAAGACATTCTTATGAAGATTAAAATCATTGCAGCAATTGCTTAAATTTTCATTGGGGAAAGTTAAATGAGAGATATTCTATTTTATTTGACTAGACCACTTAGTAGTATTTGGTCTCTAAGCCAATTATTGTTGTAATGGGCCAAAACAATAATTTCTACCAGCATTATAACACACCATACAGAAATATTCATCTTTAAGACTGCCATTAACTTAGGCTGGATCCATACTTCTTGGAGAAAATTACTGGTTTTCTCTAAAACACAAGAGTAGATTCTATCTTAAAATTTGAGCTATATAAAACACCATAATTTGATCTGTTCCAACTGGAAGTTGCCTTAAAATAAACATTTTCTTGTCATATATCTGTCACCCAGGAAAATCCAGTTGAAAACGGACCTATGCATATTTAACAGTTTTATTTATTACAATAGGATTGGCTTTGGTTTTTCTTTGCTTTTATGTTCATAGTTCAGAATTTTTTAAAGAATAGCATTTCACCCAACTTCGATCCATTTGCTTCATTTCCTGACTCTAGAAAAAGATGTTTTAACAAACAAGGCTGATGGAAGATATTTTTGAGGCTATTTCCAAATGAATTTTTAATAAGTTGCTCTTACTATACAGGAGAAGCAAAGATCTTTCAGTGCTATCTTTAATAATAAAGATTGGTTTGAGTAAGAGGTAGGCAAAAGAGGTATGCAAGATTTGGACAGGTAATATCCTATTTCCTTCATTTAAACAAATGGATCTAGTTGTAACTGAAGCAGGTGGATTCGAAGGTAATATGAATTTGACAATAACATAAAGTAATAAATTCTTACTTTTGGTTGTTAATAAAAAAATAATAATAACCCCCACAGATGGAATCCTCACTCAGCCCCAGGGGAAAAAGACATTACTTATGTCCTCCCCAACCCCGGCTCAGTGCAGCTGGGTGAACTCTTGGGGCTCTTACTCCCCTGTCTCTTGTCTGATGGAGGGATCCCATCACGCTGCTGTGGCAGGTACCCACTCCCTTATAAACCCAAGGGAAATACGGATATTGCTTTGGTCTTCTTTCAGGATTCCACTTCGCCCCAATAGGGGTGCTGCCAGGTTTTTTTTTTTTTTTTTTTTTTTTCAAATATGTTAAACTGGTGGCCACAACAGAGATTTTGTGATTTTTTTGAAAGCCTTCCGGGGGAAACAGATTTCAAAAAACAATGAGGTAAACAATCTGGTGGCCACTTTTCAAAATTTTTATTTCTGTTGCGCCACTAATTTTTTCTTGCATTTTTCTGTTTTTTGTGGCTGAAGTTTGTTTTAACAAATTTTCTTGTGGGGGGGCAGCAGGATTTTTTTTTTGTTTGGGCGCCCCCATTTTGCCATTTTTTTTAACAGTACCATTTGATGCATTGTTTGGGTTTTTTAAAAACATCCAAGGCCTTAGGGGATTTACGTAGTTTCTATATTGATCAACAAATTTTTGTTTCTTTATTTTTTAGATTATTAAGGTTTTTCTTCTTCAATGTTTTTTTCTTAAAAACTTGATTTTAATTTTAAGGATGAGGTTTAAAAAATTGTTTCTTTTTCCATTATTATTGGGGTTTAAGTTTTAGATTCCTTTAGTAACAAATATTCTTCTTTCGGCAGCAATTTCCATGGGGAATTGTAGACATGCTACAGGGTGCCGATATGGCCTTGAATAGTAAAGCCAAACAAGTGCCCTAAGGGGGCATGGTATGGGCTTTGAATTGCAGAGATGTGAAAAGCCTTGGTCTAGTATTTTTACTTATTTCTAACATTTAATTCCCTTGAACATTTACTTTTCCCAGAGGTTTGAGGTCTTTTTCCCCAAGGGGGTTTTGAATAGCCAAAACTGATGGGGTTAAAAGATTTTGTCCATTTTTGAGGGGGGGGGGGGGTGGGGGCAGGCGGGACCATTTAATATAGGATGGGTTTTTCCCGTTAATGATTTTAAGCTGCCCTATTGAGGGTTGGGGTCAAACAAAAAAGGTCAAAGCAAAGGACAACTTTGGGTTTTACGGCTTGGGCTGTTCCAAAAAAAAATTTAAATTAAAAAAGGGGAGGATATTGCTTTAGGGGGGGGGGGAAACGGGGGGAACAATGACTTGTTGTGCCCCCCAACCCCCAAGGAGGGGGGTTTTTCCATCCCCCATTTTACGGAAAGAGGTCTGTCCTTGGATCCTTGCATCCTGCTTAGGCATTTGACAAAATTCTCACGAGGACTACAAAATTTCTCATTTTGGAGGGGGGGAACTATGGCCTTTCTGCCCAAGAAAAGCAAACAGGATTGGTGTGGCTGTGCTTGTTTAACACTTGCTGGGATTGAGAGGGGGACCAACAAAACCCGGGACCAAGGGGGGGGGGAAACAACAACTCAGGGGAAAAAAAGACTCAAAAAATGGGGGATTTAGGGGATTTTGTCAGGGTAGGGTTTTATAGTTAAGGGCTAAGCTGATTACTTAAAAAATAAAAAAGTTTATATGCACACCGCAAGCCTTGGAGAGGGGGCCTTACCCCAAGCCTGAGAGGGGGCCTGATGTTGGCACTCACCCGGGACTTTTTCCCAGGGGGGTGGGGGGTGGTGGGGGAACAAAAAAAAAAAAACAAAAAACGGGGGTTTTTGTTCTGTTTGCCGTAACTCCGTTGCCAGCTTTAATCCCCCACTCCACGGGTCTCAGGGGCCCCCTGTTTACCCTGTTTACAGTGTTCACAGGGAGGTTGTTTGTCAATTCATTTAGTTTTGGGAAACAGAGGATTCAGCACAGAGTTCCTACAAGGACATTAAGGAGCTATCTAAAAACACACCAATACATTCTAAAAAAAACTATTTCCATTCAAAATTAGGCAAAAGGAAACAGAAACAATAACAAATTCATTTCTATGATGATGAAAATGACTTTTTCCAAAAAATGAAACTTAAGGGGGGCAAAAACAATGGATAAAAAGGATTTCTTGCCTATTTTTGATTTTTTTGTTACTGGGTTAACAGGGTTCTTCAGGTTTTTAGCTCCAGCTTTGACAAGAGAGGGCGGCACCAAAAAAAAAAACCAGGGGGGGGGACCAAGGGGGAAACTGGACGCCCTTCATCAAACACAAAACCAGCTGAAGAGATGGGACAATTTTCCCTTGACTTTTGCCAGGACAAAAACATGGTTACATGGCAAGTGAAACAGGAAGGATTGGGAAACAAAACTTCTTTCTTACACCGCCAACTCTGTAATTTATTCAGGCCCTAATACCACCCCCCATCAAGGTTGGGCCTTTTCTCTATCAAGGCTAGGAAATTCGTTACTGCAGGGTTTGGTTTTCTGGGCCCAAACTCAAACTTTTAATTTTTGAATCTCCACCCAAACTGTGGCACCAAGACGCTTCCAAAACCCCGTAAAAAACTGTTTTTTTTTTCAAAGGTTGGACACCCTGTGTTCCAAAAACAAGGGGGAACAACATAAAAAAAAGGATGTTACAAGGAAAAAGGGCCCAAACACATAACAGAAAAAAAAAAAAACATTGGCCTGGGAGGGAAATTGCTTTTATTTTTTTACCTAACCGAAAACAAAGCAAAAAATTTTGTTCAGAAAAAAACAATTATTTGATATTTCCAGTGTTTTTCAGGTGGTTGTAACCGTTTTTCTTAATTGGAAAACAACCTCTTGGTTTTCCAGAAATGGGACTTTAAGGGGGAAACCCAACCAAAAAAGGGACAAAAAAACAAGATTTAGTTCTTTATGTCTTTTTACTTTTACTTACGTGCTTTCCAGAAACAACTGGATATTTGAGAACAGTATTGTTCAAGGGGAAACACCACTTTTACAAAAATGATTTCATTGAAAAAACCGAGGGAAAAACCCAAAAGGGGAACAAGCCAAAAAACTTTCCTCTTGACTAGTTTCTTCATGGTACCAGGAAACAAGAACTTCCAATAGTGACAGGGGGGGGGGGGGGGGGACTGGTGTGGGAAGGGATAAAAAACACAATTTGAATTTAATTATTCCCTCCGTGAAAAAGTTGGGGACCACTGGTTACCCCCATTTATTGATTGGAAGGGTTTTTTAGTGGGGGAAAAAAATTTAAATTTCTGATTTTTTTTAAATTGTTAAAGGTGCAGTTGTGTTTCAGGGCAGAAAAAGGGATTGTCTTTATTGGGAAAAGGCCAAATAAGGAATTGTGGTTGTGGAAAAGGGGGGGAGACCCTTGGTTCTAAAGCTTAAAGTTTTTAAGCTTGTTGTAAGGGGAAACATGATATTCCCAAAAAAAACTTCTTTGTATGTCCATTTTAGATTTACAGGGGCATCTCTTCCAGTTTTTACTCAGCATAGGATAGGGGGAAAAAGCTTTTTTCTTTATTCAATGAATAAGCATTTTTTTTAAAAAATATGGGAGGAATTTCACCAAAAACCTGGGGTGGAAATTTGTCAGGAGGAAAGTAAAGGGTGGACACTGGCCCAACAATGCTTGCTGCTATTAACAAGAAAAAAACAAAATAAAAAAAAACAAAAAAAAATCACCTCCCCTTTTCAAGGTCTAGGGGAAAAAAACACTCAGGGGAAAATTTGACATCGAGGATGTTTGAGTTCAAGAAAAACAGGCCAAAGGGAAAGGGATGTGTTTCCACGCATTTTCTTTGGAACCCATGGCACCAGAGGGCTGTGCTTACCATGAAACTTTTCATTAAAGGTTTGTGCACAAGGATTTGTCCAAGGCCCAATGTTTGTGTCAACGTGTTGGGGGGACTTGAACAAAAGGGGGGGGGGGGGGGGGGGGGGGGGCTTCCAAGAGGGCTCAACAGCTTTTATGTAGTTCCCTTAAATGGCTTGGATTACAGATTTTACAATATTAACAACAACCCCCCCAAAGATTTCAATTTGGGGCTTGTTAGGTTTGTTGGGTAAACATGTTACAGCTTCATTTGATAAAAAAATTTTGTTATTGGAATTAAAAAACCAAAATCTTTGCTTTATAGTTTTGGGGGATTTTGAAGGGGGACCCCATGGTGGTTTAAAAAGACTTTGTTTTTACGATAGGGCCATCAAAAGAAAAAATTTTTTGAAAAGTAGGTTTGGTTGGACTTTTAAGGGGGCCAAAAAGCCCCACTTGGTATAATTTCCCAGTCCCCAGTTTTTTCTTAGGCCGGGAATTTTGTTCACTTGAGCTTTTGATAAGCTAAAGGTGGTAGGGCTTTAGCTTGCAGAGGGAAGGGGACGTGTATTCAAGAGGGAAAAAAAAAAGAAAACCCTCATTTCAGAGGTTCTAGTGCATTTTTTTGCTTGATTTGTGAACTTTAAAAGGCAAATAGAGGAGGCCCCCCCAGGTTTTTCCTTCTTCATTGGCTTCTTCCACTTTTCTTTGATGAAAATTGATTGTTCCATAATTTTCTGAACCGGGGGGCCCATTTCTGCTTCAGCTGGGGGGGGAGTTTTTTCCTTCAAACTCATTCAGAGGCTGAAAACTATTAGGGAGGGGGGCAACCATGGGAGGGACAAACTTTCCAACTTTATTAATGGAAAGACAAAAAAATAAAAACCTGGTACTTTCTTTTTCATTTTAGGTTAATTATTCTTCCATTATTTTTCCATTACAGAGTGGGGGAACAAAAAAACATAGGGTGATTAACACATAAAAAAACAGGGGGCAAATTTAGTGAGGAAAAAAAATTAAAGCAACTACACATTTTTCTTCTCTTTTGGTTCCAATAAAAAAAATTTCCCCTTATTAGTATTTTTTAACCAATACCAAAACTTGCAAAAAAAAAAAAGCTGATTCCACTTATAAAATTGGTTTATATTTACGGGGATTTGTTGAAATTCTTTTCTATGTAATAATAGAAATTACGCTAAAACGTTATATGGGAGTTGAACATGGTGGGGCTTGATCTTGACAAATCCCTTTCTTTTAAATTGGTTACTACATATGGGAATGCCAAAAGGGAGAAAGCTCCAGTTTTCAAAGCAGGTTTATGTGTTTGGGTAAGATTGTACAGCAAAAAATTCTGAAAAAACAGAGTTCTTCTTTTGTTTTGTCATTTTTTTGGGGGGGAAAAAAAAAACCTGATAGGATTGATACATTTGAAAAACCCCCAAATTTTTAAGTGGGTTGTATGTGTTTAGTGTGGTTATTTAGGGGTTTTATTTGGAACAAAAAAAAAAAACCAATAAAGAAAAAATTTCAATAAAAAATGGCAGATTTAAAAAATCTTTTTCGGTTGGGTGGCAAATATTCTTATTGGGGACCTTTACTAGTGTTGCAGTAGGGGCCCAACCAGATTTTTTTGAAAAAAACCGACATAAAAATGTTAACCAAAGTTTTCACATTTGGTACCAAATTTTAATTACATACAATTTTTTTATGACATTCCATTGTATATTGTATTTTTTGCAGGGAAAAAAATTGTTGTAATTTATTTTCACTTGAAAAAAAAATTAAAAAAAGCTTGGGGGGGAAAACGTTTTACCAAAAAACAAACAAAAACAGGAAAATTATAAACACTTAGGCACAAAAGAGGTCTTGACTTTTGTCCATTTTGTTGGACAATGCCCAGTTATTTTAACAAACGCAGCTGAATGGTCATTAGTTTGAAAAAAGAACGTTTTAAAAGGGAAAAAAATTTTAAAAAAAATGACCCCAATAAAAAAAACCAAAATCACAGGAAAAGGCCAAAGTTGAAATTTTCTTGTCATTTTTAAAATTTTTTATTTTTTGTCTGTCCAGGGGGGGGTGCAGGGGGGAAGACTCCCCACAGGGGAAGGAAAGGGGGGATTTGGTTGAGGCTGCAAAAAAATATTTTCACTTGGTTATTTTCTTCAAAACTTAGTTATTTTTTTTTTCAAGAGTTCCCACGGAAGATTGATTGCGATTTTTTTAAAAAAAATGTGTTTTTCACTTGCAGTAGGTCTTCAGTTTTTTATGTGGGAGTATGGGAAAAACAAAACGTTTTCGTGGTAAGGGGCAGTATAATCCCACCAAAGTCCTCAAGAGGGGGAAGGAATTTTTTTGGAGAATACCCCCAAACAGTTTTTTAGTCAGTTTTAACAACCATATCTTCTTAGGGCGAGGGAAATTCCAGGAACAGGAAGAAAGGCCAGATGATCTGCCCTCCCTTGAGTATTTTTTCTGGGAGGGGGGGAGAGTCAAGGGTGGCCCACGCATGATGTAGGGACGTTTGGGAAAATTCAATTAGCAGGGGAAAAAAGTGTTGAAGCAATCAAAACTCAGGAAAATAGTAGGGGAAAAATTAAAAAATGATGGTAAAAAAACATATCCTTACCAGGGAGGGGATTTTTAACTTTTTGTAAGGTTATTTTTATTTTCTTCCAAATGCAGGGGGGAAACCCAGAATGTTTTACAGGGAAAATTTTTAATCGTTGTTTTCCAAGGGAATTTTCATTTTGGGGGGTTGTTATCAGAACGCAAACACTAGTAAATGCAAAACTTTTATCTTGGGGTTTGGAGGGCCATGGCCATATTTTTTTAAAAAAAAACTTTTAAAATTGAAGCATTCTTATAAGCTTAGGGTTATTTACAATATAGGGGAGGACAAAAAAAACAAAAAAACTGAAAAAATGGGAGGGAAGGGGGGGGGGGAGAAAACAAGGGGGAAAAAAAGTGGTTGGGAGAAAAGGGAATTGTGGGGAAAGAAGGAAGGGGGACATAGGAAATTTTTGCTGTCAAAAAAAGGAAGGTAATGTCATATTTAGTAGAATTTAAAAATAAGAAAGTAATTTATTTTACTAAAAGAAACATTTTGGCTTACATTGGGATTGAGTTCCTTCTCAAATTCTTAATTAATAGGTTGTAAATTAAAAGGGAAAAAAATTTAAAACAATTTGGGGAGGGGGAAAGGAAGGGAATTAACACAAAATTTAAAAACCATTGTTAAGTCCTAAGAAATTTAAAATAAAACTATTTTTATTTTTGAAATTAAAAATTAAAAATAATATTTTTTTTACATTTCAAAAATTTATTTTTTATGTATCTGTTGGTTGATGTTGTTTACTGTCTGTTTCACAGTTAAGGAATGGGGGGGGAGGGTTTTATCTGAAGGCGTTTGGGGTTTAAAAAAGTTTTGGAAAAAAAGGAGCCCTTTGGCACCCCAATATTTGACATGTACAATTTGTTTCCTGGGTGCGTTAAGGGGGGGGGGGGCCTTCGGGCGGCAGACGTGGCTCTTCAAATGCATTCAGTACAAGATGTCAGCTAGCGGGGCCTAGTGTCAGTACAGAAATGGGCTTGTTTAAGAGAATCTCTGGAACTCTGCTTTACAGGGAAACGTTCCTTTAAATTATAGCACAGGTATATCATTCTTTTCTCCATGGAACAAAAAGAGTGCAGAAAAAGGCTTAGGGGGCTTGTTTTACAAAAACTGAAGTTTTGAGCCCCAGAACGTTCGCTCAGGGCGTTGATAGTTTGCCCTTTTCTTTGGGAAAACGTGGAAAAAGATTTCCAGGGAAGTTACCACAGCTGCAGGGAGAGTATATTTTCATGCAAGTACGCTTTACCCATGGGGGACCCTTCATAGTACAGCAGCTTCTGATTTTTCACTGTTTCAAAAAAGATCTTCCCCACTTCTCAAGGGGAAAAAAGTTTTGCAGGGAAACAAGGGATGTCTTTCAACAGTCACGGGGTAGAGGGGGGGCTGGGTCTTCCTGTGGCGGCTCCATAGACTTGCATTTTGATTTTCCACACCTTCGGGCACTGGACAATTCTCACCCTTTCAAAACAACTGGGGCCCATCCTTAAAACCTAGCCTCCCCACATGGGGGACACCCACACAAAAAGGCTTACCCATGATTATTGCCAAAAAGGGGGCCTCACATGGGACATCATTTAAAACACCTTTCAACCAGTTGGAATAGTGAAGGCCCTAATTGTTTTGGGGGGGAACATCATCTTGGGCCCCAAATGACATCCCCCCAAAGCCGTTTTTATTTGTTTGCCATCACAATTTTTTAAACTCCGGTTGTGATTATCACAGAAGTTTTTCCCACGGGGACTTCACCACACCCACCACTCCAACGTTAAATCACAAACGCTTTTCATGGTTTGACAATCCCTTCCACCCTACTTTTGAAAACATTACCAGTTTTCATGGGGTTGACATTCAACCCGGTGTCAACACCAAGTGGGGAATTCCTATTTCTGGGGGGGCTCCCACTATGACAATTTTTCAAAAAGGGGCCCCACCAAACCGACAATTACAGGCAAACCCACTGTTGGACAATCACAGGGGTCAAACCCAAGTTTTGTTGATAAACCAAAAGGGCCCCTTTGTACTTCTGAAGTTCTCATCAGAAAAAAAAGGCCTGAAAACTTTGTGTTGGGAAACCCTCAAAATTTTTTGGAATTTTTTTCGCAATGTTAACATACGCGTGGGAACCAGTCAAAACAAAGCCTGTTTCTCCCACCAGTGATGTTGATGGGTTTGTAAATTTAGTCTTACCGTTTGGGACCATTGGAACATCCAGGGTCTGAAACTGACACATTTTTTCACAGCCTTTCCACAGTGGACCTTCACAGCCTCAATGGTTTTTTGGGGAACAAAACAAACCCACTCATGTGATTTAACCCACAGCAATCCCTGGAAACCCATTCAGTTTATTCCCACGGACTCACCCCGGGGACATTAATAATTTCCCTCACTTGTTTGCAATTTCACAAGGCACCCCCCCCCATTCATGGTGGAACCACAGATCCCTGTGAAAATCAAATTTTTTTCACTATGTCAATTTACACACACATCACTTGTTGGACCTTCAACCAACACTCATTGTGCCCATTTGCAAAGGCCTTGGCCCAAAAAACGGATTTTTATTTTTGGTGTTTGACAAAACACGCCTTCACAACAGTGACCTCAATTGGCAGTTATTTTTTTTTCAACAGTTTTGAAATCACAAACCATCACAGTGGAAAATTTCACCAAAATGTTTTCCATGGCGGGCCATCCAATTTCCCACCAGTTAAAAATCCACAGGCACAACTTGTGTTGATTAGCCACCCAGGGCTTCATTGTGACAAAAAAAAAAAAAACAGTATTTCTGTTTTTTCAACTGTAAATCTTAAGGGAGGTTTCGCCCAAACAAAGTTGTTGTGGGGGCAGAAGTTTGGCTTAACCCATTCCACCCACAGCCCTCCAAAGTTGGGTAATTCGAGTCCTCACAGTTGGGGTGGGGGGGAACACCAAAACCTCCCGGGACATCAAGGAAGGGGGGGACTTGTTTTACAGTTTTTGAATTCCAAAACAGCCTTCAAATTGGTCCAACAATCATGGGTTCTTTTGGGGGATCTCCAGGGCCTTGCCCCCAAATGAATCCCTGTTCATAAAATCAACCAGGCCTCACCTTATGAATTTTTTTGGGTCATCGCACGTGAAATTTCCAAAAATTGCCCCAACGAAAACATCAAAACCACAACTGTTTGTAATTAGTTGTCTTGGGACCCACCAGATTGGTTGAAGCCTCCAACCCAGTTGGAAAAACAAAAGCCTTTTGACATCATAGGCCTCACCAGTTTTTTGGGCACTTACACAGGGGGATTCAGGGGGGGGAAACTCCACATTCAGCTGCCTCATGTTGGCATTGGTTTTTCTTGCCCACTGAAAATAAGAGGCCCCATGGAACACCCCACCAGGCCTAACTGTTTTTTAAAGATCCCAAGGGGGGGAACTTTTTTTTTTCACAGTGGGGCATTTCCCGTTTTGCCCACATTGTCCATCAACCAGGTGCCACGGGGGGGGGGACACTCCCCACAACCTCACCAGGGGACATCAGGGGTCTAACCAAATTTGAAAAATCACCCAGCATCAACCTGTTTTAAAACCATCATTGGGGGCATCGTGGAAACCATTTCAGGGACTTGCCCACTGGGACATCATAGGCCTTCAAACTATCACAATTCACAGGGCCTCAAACCTGACCCCACATTCCACCAGCTCCCACTATGATTGGAACATGGGCTTCCATTTGGGAATTTTCCTCTAAACCTCATTTGTTTGGGAAAAAATCAACCAAAGGGGCATCGCCACACTTGGTACCTTTTGTCCAAACCCAGCATCAACACTTTAATAAAAAACCAAAAAACCTTTCAGTTTTGGGGACACACTGGGCCTTCACTGTTGACATTCAAAAAAAAAACCATCCCCATTGTTTTGAAAAAAAAAAAAAAACCCCAAAGCCCTCCCCAACGATTGGAAACCATCCCACCTGTCCACCACCCAGCCCCACGAATATTTCTTAAAAAGGAGGCCAAAACCAACGAAAAAACCGTTTCAAAGAAATTTCACACCAAGGCTGGGGGGGGGGACCACAAACACGCCCTTTCCCCAATGTGGGGGGGAACATTAAAAACATTTTTGTTCCACACTTTGTTTGGGAACATTTTTCACCCGTCAACACGGAAACATCTTTTAAACTTTAGGGGCCTCCATATTATGCCCAAAGGGGGCCTCAACCAAGATTTAATTCAAAAAAGGTTGGGCTTTGTTTTTAGTTTTTTTTTTTTGTTGAACATTGTTTTTCCCCCATAAGGGGGGGCCTTACCCCCCACCAGGGTTTGGGGGGACCATTATTCTTTAGGGCCTTAATGAAAGGGGGACATTTTTATCTTGCTTTGCCCACTTTGGGGACAATTCTCAACCCTCCCCATTTTTGCCACTTTCAAAATCACTCAGGGTTGGATTATTCCAAAGGGGGGGGGAAATCATGTGGTTTGACCTTCACACCCCACTTCTCCCCCACTTCGCTTGAACATTCACCACAATCTCATTGGGACCATTTTACTCTGTTTGCCTCTTGGGGACCCTTACAAAGGCCTCCTGTTGGGACAATTCCACATTTGCTTACAACCAAAAAAAATGGGGCATTTTCCTGACCTAGACCTCACTTATGAAATCAAAAGCCTTTATCACGGGGGGGACATTCAACAGGGGGCTCACTTTGGGTGGGGGACATTCACAGGCTCCACAGTTGATACACAGCTTACCCGGTTACAATTGATGAAAAGGGCCCACAGGGTTTGGACAATTATTCACATCGGGAATCAATAGGCCTCCCACCGTGTCTTCCATTAAATCTTTCACACAAGTGATGTGAGCTTAAACCCAAGGCCTTACCATTTTGACTTTGCAATTTTCCGTCTTTGCCACTGGAAAATTCCACCCAGGGCCATTTTTTTTTTCCATTTAGTGACCTCTAGGGGGGACAAATTTCACACTGTGAACATTAGGTTTAACCTCATCCGTTAGAGCCCAACAGGGCCTTAACAGTTTTGGGGGACCTTTACAAGCCTTTTTTCACTGGGGACATCCCAAAACAAAAAAACTCATGTTGTGAAGACAGGGCCTTCCAAAGTGGGACCATTGCAAAAGGCCTTCAATTTGTTGTTTCTCCATTAAATAGTGGGACTTCATTGTTGATTGGTTATGGTACAGGATCACTTTGTTTGGGAACAGTTTTCAACATTTTCCCACTATATGGGGAACATCCACAAAAACAGTCATTTGGACATCCAACAAAAAACTTCATTGTCCCACATTCAGGGTCTTTTTCAAGGGGACAGTACAAGAAAAACCACAAATGACCTCATAGGTGTTCACAAAGGACGAATGCAAATAACAAGTTTTTGGGGGACCATCAGGGGGGGAAACTTGCCACTGAAAAAACATCACCAGGGGCCGCCCTTCAACACTGTGGGTGACATCCACAGGCCTGCCCACCTACTGGGGGGACATCACAAAAGCCCCACTGTGATGGAACAAAAGCCTCGGCCATTTGGAACCTCCTAAAACCTCCATTTTTGCTAACACGGCATTTTCAAATTGGGGAAAAAATTCGCCAGTTTGTTTATCCCACTTTGAACATAAAACCAAACTTAGGTTCGTGGTTTTGGGGGGGGGGACCAAATAGGAACTCGCTGTTTGCTATGTCAAAACTTAATCACCCTTGAAAAAAAAACCACAGGGGCCTCAACCTGACATCAAAAACCTTTCACCACACTGACATCCCCCAAAGTCTTGGAACACTAACATCCAACCGTTTTTTTTCACACAGTGCGACATTTTCACCGGATTGTTTGGAACATTATTCCTCACTGGGGGACTGGGACCAGGAATGAATGTGTGGGGGGGACTATTCACATTCTTTCAATGTGGTAACAACATTCTTGTTTTACCATTCAAAAAAACACCAAACTTTTTGGGACCATCACTTTTTTACTTTAGGGGCCCTTCATTATTTGGACCAACAGATTGTTGTATTCAACCCATTTGGTTTTTTGAGATTTTTTCCCCACAAGGGCTCACTTGAACATCATTAAGCCTCCACCAGGGGACCATTTGTGAGTTAGCCACATTATGTGAATTTTTCTCCATTTTGCCATATGCACACCCACATTTGGGGGCCAATCCAGATTTCCACTCAGGTGGACATCCAAACAAGGGGAGTTCACTGTTTTGACTTTACCCTCCGCAATGGGAGGGTTCCACCAACTTTCATTTTGTTGACAATTTTTTTTTTTTTCCATTCCTTCGGCGGGGAAAACCATTAATCCCACTGAGACATCAACAGGGCTCAAAAAAAACTCGCATCGACCAAGACTCCACACTATGAACACCAAAAAGGCCTTCACCAGGACATGCCTAGGAGGGATGTTTCACCTGTGGGACATTTTTTTTCAAAAAAGTGCCCAACCCCCAGTTTTTGTACTGTTTAACCAGCCTTCCCTTGTTTAATTTTGGTCCATAGGCCTTTGGACAAATTTTCACCATTCTGGGACATCCAGGGCCTTTCATTGGAACATCCACCAAAAAATTCACAGTGGGAACATCAGAGCCCATACAGTTGAAACTCACCAGCAATTGCACTGGTAAAAAAATTTTTCTTTTGGGGCCCCTTCATGACATCGGACGTTGCTACTTACATTTTTACAAGTGTTCACTGTTTGGAACATTTTTCACCAAGCCTCACCCATTAAAACATCCTTTCAAAAAAACTTTCACTTGGTGGAAAATTTACAGCATTGCACCACTGAAACTCCACAGGCCTTTTTTCATTGTTGGATATCAAAATTCAGTTGTTTTGAACACTTTTAGCCTCCAACTGTGACATTCCAAAAACCTTCACCATTGAAAAACCAAGCCCCCACCTAAAAAGGAAACCAGCTTTTAACCTTGACCATCACAACGTGACCACTTAATATCACAGAGGGCCCCAAATTTTGACACACAAGGGGAACATAGGTGATTGGTTATATTCTTCGACTTGTTGGGAATTCACAGCTTCAATGGGCAAGTTTGTTACATCTTAAATGTGTGAAAACATTCTCACCCTTAAACACTGACATTTTCCTTACCTAGGGCCTCACTTTTTTATGACACCACAGCCTCACCAAAGGTATCAAAAGGCCTTGAAACCTTATGAACATTTCATGAGCCTCCAGGTTGACATTCTTAGCCCCTTTCATTGTGAAAACCATTATCATTTGGCCAACTGGGGGACAATCACCAGAAAAACATTTTTTTGTTCTTGGAAAATGTCCACAAACTTCCACACTCTGGGGGGGACATTCCACCAGCCAACACTTAGGATGGTCAGGCTTCCACCCATTGACACAACTTAAAAAACACTCACTTGTGCAAATCCCACAAGCATTCACAACGGAACACCACCCAGCATCACTTAACCATGAACAACTTGTGTGAACAACCAAATAGAGCCACTGTTGGGTAACATCCACAACCATTCCCACCCTTAAAAAAACCACCAGGACTTCACCTATGGAAATTTCAAAGGCTGTGCCACCAGACATCAAAGAATATTGGGGGACCATTAAAAAACCATTTCACAATGGCTTCCACCAGGGAACATCACAAGGGGACTTTTGACTTTTATATACTTATCTCCTCTTGGAAAATGAGGGGACTAAAAAAGGTGGGGAACTTCCCACAATCTTTTCAATGGGGCAATATATTCACCCTCAAAACACTTTTGGGACCATATTCCCACCGTTACCTAACTATGGGGGGGGGGGGGACACCAACAGCCTCACAACGATAATTCAAAAAGGACGTTAAAACCTGTGAACACGACCCAAGGGGCCTCACTGGTGGAAAAAAATTCAAGCCTACTTTGACCCTTTCATAGGGATTTCCAACAAGTGCATGCAGACAAACCTCACGGTTTTTGGGGGGAACATTAACATGCCAACTGCGAATCAACCACCTTCACCCAGTTTAATAATTTCATAGGGCTTAGGTGTGGGGGACAAAACAAGGGCTTTTCAGTGTTTTGGGAATAAAACAAAAAAAAACTATAACCACTGAAAAACCACAGGGCCTTCCAACCTTTATTTTTGAAATCATCTTCCCACTTGGAACCCATACGAGTTTGACACTCAAACAAAATCAACAAGGGCTTTAACCAGGTTGTTGGGACATCCACAAAGGGGACTTTTTGATATTAGATTTGCCACCACTGTGGAACGATTTGTACAATTTGTTTCTTTCCCATTGTTGGCATTCCTTCCACCCTCAAACACCCCAACCATTCCCTTAATTAGGGGGCCTCAACATGACCCCGCCCAAAAAAGGGGCCTTCCAAACCATTGGATTGAAGCCAAAGGGGGCTCACCTGTGGGGGAAACGTATTAAGGGCCCTACACCAGTTTTTTAATTTCTTTAAAACCTATTGTGACATTTTTCATCCCATGGGCACTGATATTCCCAAAGAATCCATTTGGGCCCTTCCACCAAAATCCACTTTTCAGGTTCGATATCCAGGAGGTTCACTTGTTGGGGAATTCAACACTCTCACGTGGATGTCCACAATTTGCTCATTTTGTGCCATCGACAATTCCATGCTTTTGGGGCCATTTGGCCCAGGGCCCTCCAACTTTGGGAAACATCCAATTGCTTCAAAAAAAAAAAACTGGGCATGCCTAAACCTAGGGGGCTCTCACTTATGAGGCCAAAATGCCACAACCCACTGACACCCAACAGGCTCCACTGTGAAAACATTCCACAGGCCTCACCAGTGATTAACACAAACCTTAATCTGTTTCCATTCCAAAGCCCTCCAAGTGAACCATTAACAACTTACCGTTGAGTTATGATAGTTAAACGGTATCACCACTGGGACATTTTTTGACATTAGTTTCTTTGTGCTTAATTTGTTTGAGATCAACAGGCTTCAAGGGAGTTTTGACCTTTAAAGGCCTTTCATCTGTGACAATTCACAAACTTCACAATGGGAAACATTGCGGGAAAAAGGGCCTCCAACTGGGTACAATAAACGGGGTTCACACAAAAAAACTTGGTTATATTAACCTAGGACGTCAACTATGACCCCCCCCCCCCCCCCCCCCCAAGCCCACAAACCCCCCAAAAAGCCTCACTTTTTGTGAACCATTGTTTTCTTTCCCCATTAAACCTATTCACAGTGTTTTGGTGTCACCAGGCTTACAGAAGTGGGACCTCCCACAGGCCTCACACCTTGTTGAAATCCAACAACCATGGTTGTGAAAATCAACAAACACAATCCACCGTTGGGAAATTTCCACAGCTTTTGGGGATGTTTGCCGTACACTTTTGTGGCTTGTTGTTGATGTTTTTTACAGTGAGGATTTTTCGTTTGTGATATTTATTTCTCAAGGAGTGATTCTGTAAGATGGGGGGGACAGTGACGGTGTTGGACAATTCAAAGGGTGATGTTTGGTGGGTTTTTCAAGTGGGTTTCGGTTGTCAGTTGGGTTGAGGGGGCTGTTTCTTGACCAATCACCAGGTGGGAGGGGAACTTTGAGGGGGACAGAAAGAAAGAGGGGCCTGTTTGATGGTTCACAGTTTTTTGGAGGCTGTATTATCACTTTGATGCTTTTGTGATGTTACAGTACAAAACTTTGTGATGGTCAGTGGTGGGGGGAAAAATTTATGAAGAAACCCACCCAAGTGAGGTTCTATGATTTCCAGGTGGGGTGTAGGCTGCTTGAGGTCAAAGGGAAGTGAGGGAGATATGAGGTTGTGGGATGGAGGCCAGGAGGTAAAAAAACCAGTTGAGGGCTGTGAAGGAAGAGGATGTGTGGCTGGGAGGGGTTCTTTGATTGGCAGCAAGGAGAGGGGGGGGGGGAACCGTGGGGAGTTCCACTTGGTGTAGGTATGGAAATGCCACAGTTTGGAAAGGGCGTTTGATTTGTTCAAACCCCCCCAAAGTTTTGAGGCGGGGGTTTGGTTTCTTCATGGTTTGAAGGTGTGAGGGGGGACACAGTGGAAGGGCCGGTTTGGTGGCGTGGGAAGCGTCTACTTGTGATTCATTCCGTGGGGCTGTGTAGGGGGGGGGGGGTGGGGGGGGGAACTTTTCTCCAGTTGAGGTTCCCATGAAAGCCCAGGGGGAGGCGTTGATGTCCGGGCCGTGGAGCCCATGGATGGCATGGAAAGATGTGTTTTGTGGGATGTTCACTTGTTTAAAGGGGGTGCTTATATTCCAATGTTGACGAATTGATGTTGGAACCCCCCACTGGTGAATTTGCATAATTGTCCAAAAAAAGGGGACTGGTGAGGTGCACTAAGTTTTGGGAGGCTTTTTAATGTTACCCACTGAAGGATGGTATTGTTCCACAAATGACGGGGCTGGTTGGATTGTTCACCAGGTTTTTGGGAGGGGGGGGACTGGGTTTTGTGCACATGGTGAAGTCTGTCCGGGAAACAGTTGAAGTGTTTTCATGTTGCAGTTGGATGGGGGACATTGTGGTTTTGTTTCATTTTGAGTTGACGGGGGCTAGTAGGAATTAAAGCGTGGTGGTGGGAGGCGTTGAGTGGTCACCAGGTTTTGAAGGCTGTGGGGTTGTCCACTTGATTTTGAGGTTATAAACGTACACAAAAAATTGGTTTTGTTTGTTTTTTTTACTTGTTGGTGGGTCATTGTTTTGAAGATGTTATTTGTCCAGTCCTTCAAAAAACTATTTTGATGGGTCAGGGGAAGGGTGTAGGCCCCCCACCAGTGATGGTCTTGGTTGATTTACACATTTTTGGAGGCTTTATGATTGTTTCAAGGAGGTGTGGAGTGATGTATGTCACGATGAAAACGTAATACATCTGTGGCCAAAGATTTTGGGATGTTGTGTGTTTTTCAGAATTTTTGAGGGTTTTTGTAATGTTGTTTCACCCCAAGAAAGGGGGGCTATTAACACTTTTTTTTCCCAAAGGTGGGGCCCCCCCAAATGGGGGGGGCATGGGGGGGGGCCCCCACGTTTCGTCTTCTTGGACGTCACGTTGGTGTTTTGCGATGGCCACAGTTGAAAGGACTGTGGATGGGTCCACAGTGTTGGATGTTTTGTTGAAGGGGGGACAAAACAGTATTTTGCTATTTGGGAGTGTCAGGAGTAAGGGCTGTGATTTATTTCAACAAGCGTGGGTTTTGGATGCCAAGTGGGAGGATTGTGTTTGATGTTTTTCACTGGGGAGGTTTTTTGAATTGCACAGTGAGGATGTGTTGAGTCCACAATGGGTTGAGGGTGTTTTAGGGTCAGTTGGTAAGAATTGATTATTGAAGTGTTTAAAGGTGTTGATGGGTTTTTTTTCCACGGGTGAGGGGGGGAATTTTGGGCGGTCCAGTGGTTTGAGCCCATTATTGTGACTGGAGGGGCTTGTTGATGGGACTGGTGGTGAAACTCTTGGGAATTGGGTATAGGGAATCATAGGATGTATTGATTTAGGGCTGTGGATGACCACCCCGTGAGGCGATGAAGGGTCAACTGTTGGACAAGCATGAATGGTTCATTGTGGGAGTTAATGGGATGTCATGTGAGATTTATTGATTTTGTTACACTGGTTTTTTCAAACGGTTTAATTTTTGAGTTTCACAGTGATTCTATGTGGATTGTGAAGGTGGGCAAAAAAAAAAAGATTGATGTGGGCAAATTGTTGAAGGGGGGGGCTTATGATGTCCAAATTCATGTGGAGGGGTTTTTGTTGGAAACCAAAGTTGAGGGGCTCTAATGTTTTCAACAGGAGTCCACCACTGGGTGTGAGGGCTGATGTTCACCAAGGTGGAAGTGGATTTGTGGTGTTGGTTGTTCACTGGTGAGGGGGGCTTCCAATGTTCAAAACATTTGATTTTTGCTTGTTAATTGGTAAACAACCTTGAGGGTTTTGGTTGGATGTAACCAGTGAGGTTGTTTGGGTTTTTCATGTCAGTTGGTTGGAGGTTACAATTTTCATGACCAAACAGTGAAAGCATTGATTTAGTGGGTTTGGAGGCTTTTTGTAAACTTCTTAATTTCTGAGGTGTATGTTGGAGGTACCAGTAGTGTGGGCTGTGTAGTTACGTGTGGGGCTGGTTGTTTTAGGCGGTTTGTTTGGAGGGCTTGTGATATGACAGTTTTGAGGTTTTTTGAGTTCACTGGGGCACAATGGGCCAAAATTTTTTTTTATGGGGATTAGTTCACAGTGGAGGCGTTTGATTTTGTCGGTGGTTGACGGAGGGGGGGGACTAGGGAAATTTACATGAGGGCGTGATCTTTCAGTGGTGTTAGGGGGCTGTGATTTGTTTTCAGAAGCGTTTTGTGTAACTTGTTGGTGGGGGAAAGGTTTCATTGGCGGGGCTGAGAGTGGGTTTCGTGACTTTTTTGTTTGCGGGGGCGGGGGGATTTTGTTTTCCAAGGGGTGAGGGGCTTTGTGGTGGGTTCATTAAATTTTGAGCGATAGGTTAGGAGGGTTTTCAGGGTGGGGGGTGTGAAAGTCACCCACTGAGGGGGGCTATTGATTTTCAGGGGGGGGAAAAGGAAGGCATGTGTCTTTATGGCACCAGTGGGGCTTATTTTGGGATTGTCAGGAGAGAAGGGGGCGTGGTGAGGTCCCACAAGTGGGGGGCTATTGGATTGGGCCAAAACAAAATTGTGCTGTGATGTTTATTTTTAAGAGGTTTGTGGAGGTGCAATGGAGTGCTTTTTTGATTTTGACAATGGGGGGGGGAAGGAGTGTGAGTATTCACAAGACCGTTGTTTGTTTGTTTTTCAATTTTTGATGCAAAACCCCCCAACTGGTTGTTCCACAGAAGGGGAAAAGGGGGGGGGGGCTGTTGGGATTGTTGGTGAGGGCGTTGGTTTTGCCTTGGTTGGAAAGGCTTACTAAGTATTAACAGTGAGGGGGTGGTTTGGTGTCTCAGTGAGGCTGTTTTCATGGAGTGGGGACCTGTGATTGGACACAGGTGAGCGTTGTGATGTCAGTGGGGACAATGCGATTGCCACAATGAAAGCTTTGCCAAATGTTTTTTTATTTTGCGGGTGGGTTGTGTTGTCACTGGTGGAAGCTGTTATGTCACAGTGAGGGCTATGGTGTGGTCACAGGGGAGGGGCGGAGGCTGCGAGGTAGTGAGGCTGTGATGGCTGTGGCAAGGCTTATGTAACAATGAAGCTATGATCTAACAGGTGAAGCGTGGTGTCACTGGTGAGGCTAGGATGTCAATGGCTGGATTTATTGGTGAGACTGTGAGCATCAGTGGTCAACCAAATTTTAGTGGCGGGGCTGATATCATATGTGAGGCTATGGTGTCAATAGTGAGGCTTTGTCACAGAGGCTATTCACACTGATCTGTGGTGTCATGGTGAGCTATAATGTCAAAGACTGATGTCACTGGTGAGGTTGGGACATCAGTGCTCACACTGTAATGTCAGTGGGGAAGGCTGGTTACATGTGAGGCTATGGTTTCAATGGTGGGTATCTGATGTCACATTGAGTCTGTTGGGTCACACTGAGGCTGTGATATCACAGTGAGAATATGATGTCAGGGGTGATTCTATGAGAATACAGTGAGGCTGTAACATCAGTGGTGGTGTTGTGATGTCACAGTGAGGTTAGGATGTCAGTGGTGAGGCTGTGCCATCACAGTGAGAGTTACACTGAAGTTGTGGGGTCAGTGGAGATCTGAAATCACAGAGAGGTTACATCTATATTTTAGACATTAACAATTGTTTCCTTTCCATTCCTTACACCCAGCCAACAAAAAGTACTTTGCTTTTAGTTCCCTCTATAAACCATGCAGTTCCCTCCCACAGGTATCAATGGACTGTCCTTCCACAGGGGGATGAAAAACAGCCCTACCATCTGCCAACACTTGTTCTCCCATGCTGTTAGGCCTTTACAAGATCTATGTTTATTGTCCATTACATGGATGATATCCAGTCACCCATAGAGATAAGGCCCACCTTAACTCCTTGGTCCTGCACTTAAGCCTAATCTTGAATCATAGGACTCACTGTAGCCTCGGATAAAATTAAGAATGTTCCTCCTTAGGTTTTTTAGGAGCTTCCATTTCTTCCTTGGTCAGAACTAGCCAATTGTCTATCTCACTTTGAAAGTCCTTATGCTCACTGAGCTAACAGCTCTGTGGAACAATTAATTGGCTAAGACCTTTTTTGCCGTTAACTGCTGTCAAATCCAGCTTTTTCTCCTGCATTTTTCCCCACCACAGTCCTATGGACCATGACTTCTGGGCCATGAGCATCACCACCCTAAATGACACCATTAGGCATGTCCTTTCAGAGATATGATCCTTCAAACCCTCTCAAACTTGTTCTACCATCCCCGTCACTCCTCTAGTGCTCATCTGGAGAGGGGGTTCCAATGGTGCCACCACTAGCTGTCACATCTGCCCAAATAACTTTCCTGATGAATCCATGTGCCACTGGCAATCCAATGCTGCCAGCACACCCTATGACCTATGGCATTAAAATCCTCCGTCATTACCCCCATTATGGCTGAGCTATGTCCTTCTGCTTGCTGACAATCCTACTGCTTTTGCCTTGCTACAAGGGTTCATCGGCACATTGGACTCCCACCTCCCTTCTCACAGACTGTTTCAAGCCTTGCCTACCCTGCCTCTAAAATTTCACTCTTTTGCTAATCTTTATTCAGCTCCCATTCCTCATGCTGCTACTGCTTTCACTGATGCCAATAAACACTTTTATGCTTACCTACTTAGAAAGCCTCGTATGCTGGATGTCTTTTCCTGGACCTCCAATCCTGGCTCTGTCCAATTGGGTGAACTCCTTGCTGTGAAGGCAATTTGGGAGGCTACCCAGAAGTTTTAAATATTTTCTCTGACAATCAATATGTGATACAGAGCCCTCATGTCTCCCCTGGGCAAACTCAATTGTGAAGTTGTGATGTCACAGTGAGCCTGTGATGTCATTGGCGACGTTATGGTGTCATAATGTGTCTAGGTTGGATGCCAGTGGTAGTGCTGTGATGTCAGAGATGAGCTTGTGATGTCACCATGAGGCTGTGATGTTGCAGTGAGGCTGTGATGTCAGAGGTGAGGAAATATCACAGTGAGGTTATGTTGTCATCATGAGGTTGTTACATCAGTGGCAAAGTGGTGTCTTAATGAGTTTGTGATGTCACAGTGAGGCTATGAGTTTGGAAGTCGGGCTGTCATATCACAATGAGCCTGTGATCTCAGAGGTGATTTTATGGTTTCATAGTTAGGATACATATGATGTCTGTGGTGAGTGTGTCATGTCACACTGAGGCTATGATTTCAGAGGAGAATCTGTGATGTCACAGTGTGGCTGTGATGTCACTGTGAGGTTATGATGTCAGTGTTGTGGCTGTGATGTCACTGTGAGGCTATGGTATTACTGGTGAAGCTATAATGTCAAAGACTGTTGTGTCACAATGAGGCTGCTATGTCACACTGAGGCTGTGATGACACAATGAGGCTCTGATGTCAAGGGTGATTGAATGAGATGACAGTAAGGCTGTGACATCAGTGGTGATGCTGTGATTTTACAGTGAGGTTAGGTTGTCATTGGTGAGGCTGAACCATCACAGTGAGGTTGTGATCTTATATGTCAGACTGTGTTGTTACTGGTGATGCTGTGATGTCACATTGACACTGTGATTTCAGTGGTGGGTGATTATGAAATCTCAGGGAGGCTGTGATACCACAGTAAGGCTGTGATATCACCATGCGGCTGTCACTGGTGTCACTGTTATAAATGGTGAGGCTGTCATGTCACGGTGAGCATGTGTCATCAGTGGTGAGGCTGTGGTATCATAGTGAGGCTAGGTAAGATGTCTTTGGTAAGGGTGTGATGTCCCACTGAGGCTATGATTTCATATGTAAACCTGTGATATCATGGTGAGTCTGTGCTGTTTGAGGTGAGGCTGTGATGTCACAGTGTGGTGGTGATGGCACTGTGAGATTTTGATGTCAGTAGTGACACTGGTTCATAGGAAGGCTATAGCATTGGTGAGGCTATGATGTTACTAGTGAGGCTCTCATGTCACAGTGAGACTCTTGTGTTACGCTGAGGCTATGTCACAGTGAGGTGGTGATGTCAGAGTGAGACTATGATGTCAGAGGTGAGGCTGTGATGTCACCATGAGTCTGTTATGTAAATGTCAAGACTGATGTCACAGTGTGGTTGTGATATAACAATGAGGCCGTGAGGTCACAATGAATCTGTGATGTCACTGGAGACTGATGTCACAGTGTGGTTGTGATATAACAATGAGGCCGTGAGGTCACAATGAATCTGTGATGTCACTGGAGACATTGTGATGGCACAGTGAGGCTGTGATGTTAGTGGCGAGGCTGATGACACAATGAGGATGTGATGTCACTGGTGAGCCTATTACGAGCAGTGATGGTGTAATGTCTTCAATGAAGCTTTAATGTCACAGTGAATATAGGATCAGTGGTGAAGATGTGACGTCACAGTGAGGCTGTGATGTCATTGTGAGGCTGTCATGTCAGCATGAAGATGTGATTTCACTGTGGAAGCTGTGTGGTCACAGTGTGGCTGTGATGTCAGTGGCAAGGCTAATGTCACAAAGAGGCTATGATTTAACAAGTGAGACTGTAGTTTCACAGGGTAGGCTGTGAGGTCACTGGAAGTTTTGATGTTGTCTGTGGCGAGGCTGAGTCACTATGAGGTTATGATGTAACAGGTGAGGTGGTAGTGTGTCAATGGTGGGCTATGATGTCAATGGCTGTTATGTCTCTGTTGAGGCTGTGACATCAGTAGTCAGCCTATATTAGTGGCTAGGTGATGCACATGTGGGCTATGGTGTCACTGGTGAGGCTTTGATGCCACAAGAAGGCTATTTATCACCTGAGGCTGTGATGTCACAGTGAGACATTGATGCCAGGGTTGATTCTATGGGATGAGAGAGGCTGTGAAGTCAGTGGTGATGCTGTGATTTCACAGTGGGGTTAGGATGTCAGTGTTGATGCTGTGCCATCACAGTGAGGCTGTGATGTCACAGTGAGGTGGGATTTCACTGGTGAACCTGTTGCTTCACAGTGAGGCTGTAATGTCAGTGGTGAGGCTGTGGTGTCATAGTGAGGCTATGTAGTATGTCATTGGTGGGGGTTTATGTCACTCTGATGGTATGAATTCAGAAAAGAACCTGTGTACAGTGAGGAGGTTGATGTCATAGTGAGATTCTGATGTCAGAGGTAGGGGTAATATTCACGTGAGGCTGTGACTCCACAGTGTGGCTGTGATATCCCGAGGGCTGGTATGTCCCTGGGGGATTGTGATGTCACAGTGAAATTGTGAGTTAGTAGTGACACGTGGAGTCAGTGAGGCTGTGAATTGGTGAGGATCTGGTGTCACTGGTGAGGCTCTAATATCAGAGTGAGGCTGTCTGTCAAACGGAGGCTGTGATGTCACAATAAGGCTATGATATCAGTAGTGATGTTGTCATGTCACAGTCAAGCTGTGATGTCACAGAGAGGCTCTGATGCTAGGGGTAATTCTATGAGATGAGACTGAGGCTGTGACATCCATCAGTGGTGATGCTGTGATTTTACAGTGAGGTTAGGATGTCAATAGTGAGGCTGTGCCATCAAAGTGAGGCTGTGATGTCAAAATTGAGGCTATGGTGTCTCTGGTGAGACTAATGTCACAGTGAGGTTGTTGGGTCACACTGAGATTGTGATGTCACAATGAGAATATGATGTCAGTGGTGATGCTGTGATGTCACAACAAGACTGATTTCTTGGTGAAGCTTCTATGTCACTGAGAAGGTGTGATGTCGAAATGAGGCTGTGGTGTCACTGGTGAGGTTCTGGTGTACTGCTAAATATTGATGTCAAAGAATGAGATCATTGTGAGTCTATGATGTCAAAAGCTGTGATGTCACACTGAAGCTATGATTACAGAAAGGAGGCTGTTATGTACCACTAAGCGCTGATGTCACAGAGACTAAGTCAGAGGTGAGGCGATGATGTCACCTTGAGGCTGTGATGCACAGTGTTGCTGTGAAGTCACAGTGAGTTCGTGAGATCACAGTGAGATTGCGATGTACTGTGGAGATTGTGATGTCACAGTGAGGTTATGATGTCAGTAGTGACACTGTAGTGTCATAAGGAGGCTGGGGCATTGGTGAAGCTGTCGTGTCACTTGTGAGGCTGTAATGCAATAGTGAAGTTGTTGTGTCACACTGATGCTGTGATGTCACAGTGAGGCCGTGATGTCACACTGAGGTTACGATGCCAGCGGTGAGCCTATGATGTCATGGTGTGTTGTGATGTCACAGTGAGTCTGTGATACCACAGTCAGGTTGTGATGTGACAGTGGAAGTTGTGATGTGACAGTGGAGGTTGTGATGTCACAGTGGAGGTTGTGATATCAGTAATGACACTGTAGTTTCACATGGAGGCTGTGGCATTGGTGAGGCTGTGGTGTCACTAGTGAGGCTCTCATGTAATGGTGAGGCTGTTGTCTCACACTGGGGCTGTTATGTCACAGTGAGGCTGTGATGTCACACTGAGGTTGTAATGTTTCCATGAGTTTGTGATATCACAGTGAGGCTGTGATATCAGTGATGATAGACTATGACATCACAGTTCATTTGTGATTTCAGTGCTAAGACTATGTTGTCAGAAGTGAGGCTGTAGTGTCTGTCATAGTGAGGCAAGTAGGATGTCAGTGATGAGGGTGTGATGTCCCATTGAGGCTATGATTTCAGAGGTGAGCCTGTGATGTCATAGTGAGGCTGTGATGTCACAGTGAGGCTATGTTGTCACCAGTGATGCCGTCATATCACAGTGAGGCTGTGATGTCAGTGGAGCGAGACTATGACATCACAGTGAGGTGTGAATTCAGAGGTTAGGCTGTGATATTAGATTGAGGTTGATGTTGATGTGAGTGATGAACATATGATGACACAGTGAGGTTGGTGTATGACTGATGAGGCTGTGATGCTACCATGAGGGTTTGATATCACCTTGAAGATGTGATGTCTACATGAGCCCGTGATGTCACAGGAGTTGCTGATGTCACGGTGGAGGCTGTGAGGTCACAGTGAGACTGTGATGTCAGTGGTGATGTTGTGATGTCACATTGAGGCTGTGTTGTCACAGGGAGGCTATGTCAGAGGTATGTGTGTGTGATGTCACCATGAGCCTCCTATGTTAGTGGCAAGGCTAATGTCACAGTGAGTTTCTGATGTCACAGGGAGGATATGATGCCACTGTCAGGTTGTAATGTCACAGTGAGGCTTTGAGGACACAGTGTGGCTATGATGTAACTGTCAGGCTCTGAGGATACAGTGATGTTGTGATGTCACTGGAAAGGTTTGGATGGCACAGTGAGGCTGTGATGTTAGTTGTGAGACTGATGACATAATGAGGCTGTGATGTCACTGGTGAGGGTGTGATGTCACATTAAGGCTGGAATGTCAGTGGTGAGAAAGGTGTCATAGCTAGTTTATCATGTGACTGGTGAGGCTACAGTGTGACAGTGACACTGGTGAGGCTGTGATGTCAGTGTTCTGACTGTCAGTGGCAATGCTGATGTCACTGGTGATACTGTGATATTACAGTGAGCCTCTGCTGGCACAGTGAGGGTTGTATGTCACTGAGGACTGTCAGGTCACCATGAGGTAATAACACTCTGGAAGCTGTGATGTCACAGTGAGTCTGTGATGTCAGTGACAAGACTGATGACACAATTAGGCTATGATGTAACAGGTGAGGCTGTGGTGTCAGTGGGCGGGCTGTGACGTCACTGTGAGGCTGATATTGCAATGACGCTCTGATGTCATGGTTGATTCTATGAGATGTCAGTAAGGCTATAAAATCAGGGGTGTTGCTTGGGTTTCACAGTGAGGTTAGGATATCAGTGGTGAGGCTGTGCAGATACACTGAGGCTGTGATGTCAGAGGAAAGGCTGTGATGTCACTGTGAGGCTATGATGTTACCATGAGATTGTGATATCACAGTGAGGCTGTGATATCAGTGGTGCTAGACTATGACATCAGAGTGAGGCTGTGATTTCAGTGGTTAGGCTGATGTCACTGATGAGGCTGAGATGTCACAGTGAGGCTGGGCTGTGACTGGTGAGGCTGTGATGCCACAGCCAGGCTGTGGTGTCACTGTTGTGGCTGTCATGTGACCATGAGCCAGAGATGTCAGTGGTGAGGCTCTGGTGTTGTAGCCAGGCTAGGCAGGATGTCCGTGGTGTCATTGATGTTATGATTTCAGAGGTTAGCCTGTTATGTCACAGCGAGGCTGTGATATCAAAGGTGAGGCTGTGATGCCACAGTGAGACTGTGATGTCAGTGGTGATGCTGTTATGTCACATTGAGGCTTTTATGTCACAGGGAGGCTATGTCAGTGGTGTCTATGTAATGTACACATTGTCACTGGTGTGGCAGTGATGTCAGTGTTCCGACTAATGTCACTGGTGATGCTGATGTCACAGGTGAGGCTGTGCTGTCTCTGGTGAGGCTGTGATGTCACAGTGAGGCTATTATATCACTGTGAGAGTTGTATGTCATTGTGGGCTGTCATGTAAAGGTGAGGTGGTATCACTCTGGAACCTGTGATGTCACAGTGAGGCTGTGATGTCAGTGGCAAGACTGATGTCACAATGAGGATGAGATTGTAATGTCACAGTGAGGCTGTGAGGTCACTGTGAGGCTGCGATGTCCCAGTGAGGCTCTGATGTCAGGGCTAATTCTATGAGATGTCAGTGATGCTGTGACTTCAGGGGTGATGCTTGGATTTCACAGTGAGGTTAGGATGTCAGTGGTGAGGCTATGCAGTCATACTGAGGATGTGATGTCAGAGGCTGTAATGTCACTGTGAGGTTGTGAAGTTACCGTGAGATTGTGATATCACAGTGAGATTGTGATATCAGTGGTGATAGACTGACATCACAGTTCGGCTGTGATTTCAGTGGTATGGCTGGGAAATTACTTTGAAAGTGTGAGGTCACAGTGAAGTTGTGATGTCACCATGAGGTTGTGATGTCACTGTGCTGATGTCATAGGTGAGGCTATGGTTTCAATGGTCATGGTTTGATGCCACAGTGAGGTTATTGTGTCACACTGAGGTTGTTATGTCAAAGTGATGCTGTGATATCAGTGGTGATGCTGTGATTTCACAGTGAGGTTAGGATGTCAGTGGTGAGACTATGCGATCACAATGGGGATAGGATGTCTGAGGTGAAGTTGTGATGTCACATTGAGGTTATCATGTCAGTGGCAAGTTTGATGTCACAATGAGGCCATGATATTAAGGTGAGGCTGTGATTTCACTGTAAGGCTCTGATGTCACTGTGAAGTGGTAATGTCACAGTGAGGCTGTGATGTTAGTGGCAAAACTGATGCCACAAAGAGTCTATGATATTACAGGTTAACCTGTGATGTCACTGGGGGGCTGTGATGTCAGTGGCAAGACCTATGTCACAGTGAGGCTGTGATGTAACCGGTGATGCTATAGGGTCCCTGGTGAGGATATGATGTCAAAGGCTGTGTTATCACTAGTGAGGCTGTGACATCTGTGGTCACACTGTCATTGTCATGTCAGTGGCAAGACTGATGTCACAGTTCATTGAGGAAATCATAGTGAGTCTGGGATGTGACAGTGATGTCAGTGGCATATCTGATATCACAAAGAGGTTGTGATGTAACAGGTGAGGCTGTGATTTCACTGTAAGTCTCTGATGTCACCATGAGGTTATGATGTCACTGTGAGGCTGCGTGGTCACTGTGGAGGCTGTGGGATTGGTTAGGCACTGATTTTGCTGGTGAAACTCTAAAGTCACAGTAAGACTCTTTTGTCACACTGAGCCTGTGATATCACAGTATGGCTGTGATATTGCCATGAAGTTGTGATGTTGCTGTGAGGGTGTGATGTCACCATGAGGTTGTGATATCACTGTGGGGCTGCGATAAAGAGATGAGTTTGTGATGTCAAGGTGAGGCTATGATGTTACAATGATGCTGTGATGTCACTGTGAGGTTAGGAACTCACTCTGTACGCTATGAGGTCATTGTGGAGGCTGTAATGTTGTTAGCATGTCTGATGTGACAATGAGTTTGTGATTTCACAGTGATGTTGTGATGTCAGAGTGATAATGTGATGTCATAGTGATGCTGTCATATCACATGAGTGGTTGCGAATGCACAGTGAGGCTGTTACGCCACTGTGGTGCTGTGGTATAATGATGATTTTGTGAAGTCACAGTGAGGCTGTGAGGTATTGTGGAGGTGGTGATGTCAGTGGCAAGACTGATGTCAATGTCAATGGTGAGACTGTTAAATCACATCACTGTGAAGCTGTGATGTCACAGTGAGGCTACGATATCAGACGTGATGTCACAATGAGGCTATGATGTAAGAGAAAAGCTGTGATATCACTGATGAGCTTGTGATGTCACAGTGAGTCTATGATGTCAGTGGTGAGACTTTGGTGTCAAAGTGAGTCTAGGTAGGATGCCAGTTGTAAGCCTGTGACGTCACAGTGAGGCTGTGATGTCAGTGGCAAGGATGATGTCACAATGAGCTTGTGACATCACAGTGAGGCTGTGATGTTACAGTGAAGCTGTGATATCATCTCAGTGATTGTAATGGCACAATGAGGCTGTGATGTCAGTGGCAAGAATGATGTCATAATGAGTTTAAGGTATCACTTGTGAGGCTATGATGGTCACAAGTGAGACTGACATCAGGGTGAGGCTATGGTTTCATTGTGAGGCTAGGTGAATGTCAGTGTTGAGGGTGAGATGCCACAGTGAAGATGTGATGTCACATTGAGACTGTGATGTCACAGTGATGATATATATCAAATTGTGTGATGTCACCGGTGAAGCTGTGACTTTAGTGGACAGACTGTGATATCAGTGGTGAAGCTGATGTGATACATGAGGCTGTGGTATCATTGGTGAAGGTTTGATGCCACAGTGAGTGGCAAGGATGATATCACAATGAGGCTGTGATGTTAGTGGCAAAACTGATATCACGATGAGTCTATGATGTTACAGGTTAGCCTGTGGTGTCACTGGGGGCTGTGATGTCAGTGGCAAGTCCAATTTCACAGTGAGGCTGTGATGTAACCACTGATTCTGGAGTGTCATTTGTGAGTCTATGATGTCAAAGGCTGTGTTGTCACTGGTGAGGCTGAGACATATGTGATCACACTGTCAGTGATTTGTCAGTGTAAAGGCTGATGTCACAGTGCATTGATGAAATCATAGTGAGATTGTGATGTGACAGTGATTTCAGGGGCAAGTCTGATATCAGAAAAAGGCCATGATTTAACAGGTGAGGCTGTGATTTCACTTTAAATCTCTGATGTCACTGTGAGGTTGCGATGTCACTGTGAGGCTGCGATATCACTATGTGTGCTGTGGGATTGCTTAGGTACTGTTGGGGCTCCTGTGATTCTAAAGTCACAGTGAGGCTGTTTTGTCACACTGAGCCTGTGATATCACAGTATGGCTGTGATATTTATGTGTAAGTGTGAGATTACAGTGAGATTGTTATGTCACCATGAAGGTGTGATTTCAGTGTGGATTCTAGGAGGTCACAGTGAGTCCATGATGTAACAGTGAGGCTGTGATGTCATTGGGAGGTTGTGATACCAATGTGGACGCCATGAGGTCACTGAGTAGGCTGTAATGTTGTTGGCAAGGCTGATATGACAATGAGTTTGTGATGTCACAGTGATGCTGCAATATACCATGAGTTATTGTGATGGCACAGTGAGGCCGTGAGGTCACCTTGAGGCTGTGATAAAATGATGAGGTTCTGATGTCACAGTGAGGCCGGAAGATCACAGTGAGGATATTTATCAGAGGATATAATGTCAAAGTCTGTGATATCTGGTGAAGCTGTGATGTTAGTGGTCAAACTGTGATGTCAGTGGTGAAGTTGATGTCATAGGTGAGGCTGTGGTTTCAATGGTGATGGTTTGATGCCACAGTCACACTGAGTTTGTTAGGTCAAAGTGATGCTGTGATTTCACAGTGAGGTTAGGATGTCAGTGGTGAGCCTGTGCCATCACAATGGGGCTGTGATGTCAGAGGTGAAACTGTGATGTCACAGTGAGGCTGTGATATACCATGTGTGGTTTTGATGGCACAGTGAGGCTGTGAGTTCTCTGTGATGATGTGACACAATGATGAGGTTGTGATGTCACAGTGAGGCTGTGATGTCAGTGGCAAGACTGATGTCAATGGTGAGACTGTTACATCACACCACTGTGAGGCTGTGATGTCACAGTGAGGCTGTGATGTCAGATGTGATGTCACAATGAGGGTGTGATGTCACATCCTGTGCCAACCAGGCTAGTAGATAAGATCTCATTCTGGAGGAGACACCTTCAAGAAAGCACCTTCTGGAAACAGGACATGGCTTATTTTGAAATAAATAATAAACATGAAATATGAAACGTAAATATGAAACATATAATAGTTATCAGGCTTGCAGTCTGCTCTGTGAAATGGGCAGTTGCTAAGGGCCTGAGCGGTTGCTAGGAACCACATCCTTTTGCGTCTTGCCTCTTATCTTTGACAGACAAATTCCTCTCTTTTTGTGATTGTGTGAGCCTCCTATCTCTACCAGAGGAGTTCTTCCCTTTTTTGTGGATTAGGAGCTCTTCTATCTTTTCCCAGGTCTTTTTTTGTTTGTTTGTTTTGTTTTTTTCTGAAAAAAAACTACCTAGGATATTACCTCCCCCAAGGTTCCTATGTCCGGAACTACAGATGTGAAGTAATTTGCCTTAAATCTTTTGTTTCCTAAATACAGACCAAGCCTGCTTTTAACTTCAAATTAAAATTCTAGCTAGAAATTTTATGTTCAATCATACACAGTAAAGAGGCTTGTAAGCCAGAATGTATACACTAATTGTAAATAAATTAGAGAATAATTTCAAGAGTCCTAAAACATAGGTGGATAGAATTCCTTTAAAATACGACTCTTATAAAATTAATTCAGAAATTCTATATACATGAGACTATGCCATCTGTTCACTAAAATTAGTACACAACTATTTCTCATAGAACACATAGTTAATAGATAATAATAATAATATACTTCCTAAAATTGATACACAAATATTTCTTATAGAGCACATGAGTTAATAAAACTTAAAAATAAAATAAATTCTAATAGAGTTCTTACCTTTATAACCTAATATAGACCAGCTTATATGATAACAGCCAGAATCTGATATCCTCAGAGAAAAAAATAATGTATAATATACGCCCCCTCCAACAGATTCACCTTTACCATTTACAAAAATATATAATAGATATTACACAAATTAATAAAAAACTCAATCTCAGTGAATTTTAACTAAATCTCAAATGAAGTCTTGGTTAAATATAACAATACAGACTTAGACCCTGTGACTGTTTGGTGGGACATTGTAAAATAGATAAATTTACAGAGACTGGGGGGCTGAGAAAAACCTGTTAAAGGGCTAGGAAAAACCTGTTGTAAGGCTGAGAAAATACCTATACCTGTTAAGATGCGATAAGGATTTTTTGTGTCCCACACTTAAACAATGAGTTAAATTCTTTAAAAAGTTTACCCTAAAGGTGATTCCTGTTGATTAGAAAAATATGTGTCTGTCTACAGGTGCAACATTCCCCACCCAAAAAATTTTTCTACTGTAAAAGCTGTTAAAAATTCCAATAAATTGGATTCAGATTCACCCAGCCCAGAGAGTTGTGTGTCTGTCTGTCTCTCATTTGCCAAAGCCTTGCCCACATTGTCAAGGGGAGCCCTGTATTTGAGCTTGCAGAGCTTGGACTGCAACAGTATGACATAACAGGTAAGGCTATGGTATCACTGGTGAGCCTATGATGTCACAGTGAGACTGTGATATCAGTGGTGAGGCTTGGGTGTCACAGTGAGTCCAGGTAGGATGCCAGTTGTGAGCCTGTGATGTCACAGTGAGGCTCAGTGGCAAGGATGAAGTCACAATGAGGTTGTGACATCACAGTGAGGTGCTAATGACACAGTGACACTGTGATATCACCTCAGTGATTGTAATGGCACAATGAGGCTGTGATGTCAGTGGCAAGGCTGATGTCACATGAGGCTAAGATACAACTGTTGAGCCTATGATGTCACAGGTAAGCCTTTGATATCATGGTGAGGCTGAGGTGTCATAGTGAGACTAGGTAGGATGCCAGTGTTGAAGGTGAGATGTCACAGTGAAGATGTGATGTCACGATGAGGATATAATGTCAAAGTCTCTGTCACTGGTGAAGCTGTGATGTTAGTGTCATAGGTGAGGCTGTGGTTTCAGTGGTGATGGTTTAATGTCACAGATGGTATTATGTCAAACTGAGGTTGTTATGTCAAAGTGATGCTGTGAGGTTAGTGGTGATGCTGTGATTTCACAGTGAAGTTAGGACGTCAATGGTAAGGTTGTGCCATCACAGTGGGTCTGCAATGTCTGAGTTGAGGCTGTGATGTCACAGTAAGGATGTAATATCAGTGGCAAGTCTGATGTCACAATGAGGGCATGATGTTACAGGTGAGGCCAGGATTGCACTGTAAGGCTCTGATGTTACTGTGAGGTTGTGATGTCACAGTGAGAATGTGATGTCAGTGGCAAAATTGATGCCAAGATGAGTCTATGATGTTACAGGTTAGCCTATGGTGTTACTGGGGGGGGCGCTGTGATGTCAGTGGCAAAAACGACGTCACAGTGAGGATGTGATGTAACCGATCGTGCTGTAGTGTCACTAGTGAGACTATGATGTGTTGTCCCTAGTGAGGCTGTGACAACTGTGGTCATAATAATGTCAGTGTTATGTCACTGGCAAGGCTGATGTCACAGTGTGTTGATGAAATCACAGCAAGTCTGTGATGTCACTGTGAGGTTGTGATGTCCCTGTGAGCACTATCTAGTCACTGTGGAGGCTGTAATTATGTTGGCAAGGCTGATATGACAATGAGTTTGTGATGTCACAGTGATGTTGTGATGTCAGAGTGACAATGTGATGTCTCAAGGATGTTGTTCTATCACATGAGTGGTTGTGATGGCAAAGTGAGGCTGTGAGGTAACTGTGGAGGCTGTAATGTCAGTGGCAAGAATGTTGTCAACGTCAATGGTAAGACTGTTATATGACATCACTGTGAGGCTGTAATGTCACAGTGAGGCTATGATGTCAGACATAATATCAAAATGAGACTATGAGGTAACAGGTAAGGCTGTGGTATCACTAGTGAGCCTGGGATGTCAGTGGTGAGGCTTTGTTGTCATAGTGAGTCTAGGTAGGATGCCAGTTGTGAGCCTGTGATGTCACAATGAGGCTATAACATCAGTGTCATGGATGATGTCACAATGAAATTGTCACATCACAGTGAGAGTGTGAAGTCATAGTGATAATGTGATATCACCTGAGTGATTGTGATGGCAAGTAAGATATCACTGGTGAGACTATGATGTCACAGGTGAGCCTTTGATATCATGGTGAGGCTGTGGTTTCATAGTGAGGCTAGGTAGGATGTCAGTGTTGAGGATGAGATGTCACAGTGAAGATGTGATGTCACATGGAGGTAGTGATGTCACAGTGGGGATATAATATCAAAATCTGTGATGTCACTGGTAAAGTTGTGATGGTAGCGGTCAGACTGTGATGTCAGTGGTGAAGCCAATGTCATAGGTGAGGCTGTGGTATCAAGGGTGATGGTTTGATGTCACAGTGAAGCTATTGTGGTCACACTGTGGTTTTTATGTCAAAGTAATGCTGCGATGTCAGTGATGATGCTGTGATTTCACAGTGAGGTTACGTTGTCAATCGTGAGGCTGTGCCATCACAGTGGGGCTGTGCCATCACAGTGGGGCTGTGATGTCCGTGGCATGTCTGATGTCAGAACGAGGCCATGATGTTACAGGTGAGGCTGTGATTTCACATTGATGCTGTGATGTTAGTGTTCAGACAGTGATGTCAGCGGTGAAGCTGGTATCATAGGAGAGGCTGTGGTTTCAAGGGTTTGGTTTGATGCCACAGTGAGGCTATTGTTTTACACTGAGGTGTTATGTCAAAGTGATGCTGTATTAGTTATGGTTTTCTAGAGCCACAGAATTCACAGAATGAATATATATATGTGTATATATATGTGTATATATATATACACACATATATATATAATATATATAGGAAATTTATTGAGTTGGCTTACAGATATGGCCGAGGTAGTCCAGCAAAGACTGCCATTAGTCGAGGTTGTCGAACCATGGATGCTAGTAGCTGAGGTAGTTCCAAAGATGGCTGCCAATAGCTAACTGCTCAGTTCAGTAGTCAAGTAGGTAATGTCTGAAGGCTGGAGAACTCCTAGAGTCTTAGTCTAGTTGAAGGCTGGAAGGTTGAAGAAACAGGGTGGCCGGAAGGAAGAATGATTCCTATTTCTAGCACAGATGCAAGAAGGCATCTGTTCTCTGTGGTGGCTCCTTTTTATATGATGCAATACTGGGAGGATCTTATGAGAGCTTTGGAGGTTGTGATAGGATCTAAAGCAGGTACAATCCTATCAAGTGGTCTCAGTTGATCCTTTCCAATGGTGGTCTCAGCCTATCTTAGTTAATACCAGGTGTGTCAAGTTGACACTCAGGCTTACTATCACAGATGCTGTGATGGCAATGATGATGCTGTGATTTCACAGTGAGGTTAGGATGTCAATGGTGAGGCTGTGCCATCACAGTGGGGCTGTGATTTCAGAGGTGAGGCTGTGATGTCACAGTGGGGCTGCGATTTCAGAAGTGAGGTTGTGATGTCACAGTGAGGCTGTGATGTCAGTGGCAAAACTGATGTCATGATGAGTCTATGATGTTACAGGTTAGCCTGCGGTGTCACTGAGAGCCTGTGATGTCAGTGGCAAGACCAATGTCACAGTGAGGCTGTGAGGTCACTCTGGAGGCTGTGATGTCAGTGCCAAGACTAAAGTCAGTGTCAATGGTGAGACTGTTACATCACATCACTGTGATGCTGTGATGTCACAGTGAGGCTATGATGTCAGACAGGATGTCACAATGAGGCTATGATGTAACAAGCAAAGCTGTGATATCACTGGGGAATTTGTGATGTCAGTGGTGAGATTTTGTTGTCATATTGAGCCTAGGTTGGATGCTAGTTGTAAGCCTGTTATGTCACAGTGAGGTTGTAATGTCAGTGGCAAGTATGATGTCACAACGAGTTTGTGACATCACAATGAGACTCTGAAGTCACAGTGACTCTGTGATATCACCTGAGTGATTGTGATGGTACAATGAAGCTGTGATATCAGTGGCAAGTATGATGTCACAATGAGGCTGTAATGTCACAGATGAGACTATGATGTCACAGGTCAGGCTTTGATATCATGGTGAGGCTGTGGTTTCATAGTGAGGCTAGGTAAGATGTCAGTGTTGAGGGCGAGATGTCACATGGAGGTAGTGATGTCACAGTGGGGATATAATGTCAAAATCTGTGATGTCACTGGTGAAACTGTGATGGTAGTGGTCAGACTGTGATGTCAGTGGTGAAGCCAATGTCATAGGTGAGGCTGTGGTATCAAGGGTGATGGTTTGATGTCACAGTGAAGCTATTGTGGTCACACTGTGGTTTTTATGTCAAAGTAATGCTGCGATGTCAGTGATGATGCTGTGATTTCACAGTGAGGTTACGTTGTCAATCGTGAGGCTGTGCCATCACAGTGGGGCTGTGCCATCACAGTGGGGCTGTGATGTCCGTGGCATGTCTGATGTCAGAACGAGGCCATGATGTTACAGGTGAGGCTGTGATTTCACATTGATGCTGTGATGTTAGTGTTCAGACAGTGATGTCAGCGGTGAAGCTGGTATCATAGGAGAGGCTGTGGTTTCAAGGGTTTGGTTTGATGCCACAGTGAGGCTATTGTTTTACACTGAGGTGTTATGTCAAAGTGATGCTGTATTAGTTATGGTTTTCTAGAGCCACAGAATTCACAGAATGAATATATATATGTGTATATATATGTGTATATATATACACACATATATATATAATATATATAGGAAATTTATTGAGTTGGCTTACAGATATGGCCGAGGTAGTCCAGCAAAGACTGCCATTAGTCGAGGTTGTCGAACCATGGATGCTAGTAGCTGAGGTAGTTCCAAAGATGGCTGCCAATAGCTAACTGCTCAGTTCAGTAGTCAAGTAGGTAATGTCTGAAGGCTGGAGAACTCCTAGAGTCTTAGTCTAGTTGAAGGCTGGAAGGTTGAAGAAACAGGGTGGCCGGAAGGAAGAATGATTCCTATTTCTAGCACAGATGCAAGAAGGCATCTGTTCTCTGTGGTGGCTCCTTTTTATATGATGCAATACTGGGAGGATCTTATGAGAGCTTTGGAGGTTGTGATAGGATCTAAAGCAGGTACAATCCTATCAAGTGGTCTCAGTTGATCCTTTCCAATGGTGGTCTCAGCCTATCTTAGTTAATACCAGGTGTGTCAAGTTGACACTCAGGCTTACTATCACAGATGCTGTGATGGCAATGATGATGCTGTGATTTCACAGTGAGGTTAGGATGTCAATGGTGAGGCTGTGCCATCACAGTGGGGCTGTGATTTCAGAGGTGAGGCTGTGATGTCACAGTGGGGCTGCGATTTCAGAAGTGAGGTTGTGATGTCACAGTGAGGCTGTGATGTCAGTGGCAAAACTGATGTCATGATGAGTCTATGATGTTACAGGTTAGCCTGCGGTGTCACTGAGAGCCTGTGATGTCAGTGGCAAGACCAATGTCACAGTGAGGCTGTGAGGTCACTCTGGAGGCTGTGATGTCAGTGCCAAGACTAAAGTCAGTGTCAATGGTGAGACTGTTACATCACATCACTGTGATGCTGTGATGTCACAGTGAGGCTATGATGTCAGACAGGATGTCACAATGAGGCTATGATGTAACAAGCAAAGCTGTGATATCACTGGGGAATTTGTGATGTCAGTGGTGAGATTTTGTTGTCATATTGAGCCTAGGTTGGATGCTAGTTGTAAGCCTGTTATGTCACAGTGAGGTTGTAATGTCAGTGGCAAGTATGATGTCACAACGAGTTTGTGACATCACAATGAGACTCTGAAGTCACAGTGACTCTGTGATATCACCTGAGTGATTGTGATGGTACAATGAAGCTGTGATATCAGTGGCAAGTATGATGTCACAATGAGGCTGTAATGTCACAGATGAGACTATGATGTCACAGGTCAGGCTTTGATATCATGGTGAGGCTGTGGTTTCATAGTGAGGCTAGGTAAGATGTCAGTGTTGAGGGCGAGATGTCACATGGAGGTAGTGATGTCACAGTGGGGATATAATGTCAAAATCTGTGATGTCACTGGTGAAACTGTGATGGTAGTGGTCAGACTGTGATGTCAGTGGTGAAGCCAATGTCATAGGTGAGGCTGTGGTATCAAGGGTGATGGTTTGATGTCACAGTGAGGCTATTGTGTCACACTGTGGTTTTTATGTCAAAGTGATGCTGCGATGTCAGTGGTGATGCTGTGATTTCACAGTGAGGTTAGGATGTCAATCGTTAGGCTGTGCCATCACAGTGGGGCTGTGATGTCAGAGGTGAGACTGTGATGTCACAGTAAGGCTGCGATGTCCATGGAATGTCTGATGTCAGAACGAGGCCATGATATTACATGTGAGGCTGTGATTTCACTGTAAGGCTCTGATGTCACTGTGAAGTTGTGATGTCATAATGAGGCTGTGATGTCAGTGGCAAAAGTGATGCCAAGATGAGTCTATGATGTTACAGGTTAGCCTCTGTTGTCACTGGGGGACTGTGATGTCAGTGGCAAGACAGATGTCACAGCGAGCCTGTGATGTACCCGGTGATACTGTAGTGTCACTCGTGAGGTTATGGTGTCAAAGGCTGTGTTGTCACTGGTGAGGCTGCAACATCTGTGGTCACACTACTGTCACTTTTATGTCAGTGGCAAGGCTGATGTCACAGTGCATTGATGAAATCATAGTGAGGCTGCGATTTGACAGTGATGTCAGTGGCAAGTCTGATATCACAAAGATTCCATGATGTAACTGAGGCCTGTGATTGCACTGTAAGTCTCTGATGTCACTGTGAGGTTGTGATGTTACCCTGAGGGTGTGATGTCACTGTGGAGGCTGTTATATTGGTTAAGCACTGTTGTCATTGGTAAGACTCTAAAGTCACAGTGAGGCTGTTTTTTCACAGTGAGCCTGTGATATCACAGTATGGCTATGATATTACTGTGAAGGTGTCATGTCGCAGTGGGGTTGTGATGTCACCATATTGTGATGTCACTCTGGTCGCAATGAGGTCACAACGAGGCTATGATGTCACAGTCAGGCTGTGATGTCACTGTGATGTTTTGATGTCACTGTGGATACTATGAGGTCACTGTGGAGGCTGTAATGTCGGCAAGGCTGATGTGACAATGAGCTTGAGATGTCACAGTGATGTTGTGATATCAAAGTGATAATGTGATGTCATAGTGATGCTGTGGTATTGCTGCATCCCTATGTGACCAATCTGGTAAACTAGGTCTCATTTTGGAAAAGATGGATTCAAAGAAACATCTTTTGGAAAAAGGACATGGCAATACTTGAAATAAATAAGAAAAATAAGTAAAGTGCGGGCGTAAAGCCTGTTCTAAGGGGAATGTCACATTAACGCCCATGGACATGTGCTAGGAATTCCTCTGAATGTCACAGAAACGCCCTTGGACAGGTGCTAGGAATTCCTTCCTAGCTAATTTAAGTTTTGCCTCTGGCAGGAGGAATTCTTCTTGGAATTGGGTGTGCTTTCTATCTGTTCTTATTTTTTTGGGGACTAGCTTCCTGCTCTCTGATCTAGAATAAAACCTTGCTTTTAACTTTAAATTAAATTGCAACTAGAAATTTTATGTCTAATCACACACAGTAAGTAGACTTGTTAGCCAGAATGCATACACTGATTTTAAAGAAATTAGAGAGCAACTTCAAGAGTCTTAAAACATAGGTGGATAAAATTTCCACCTTGATATCAAGCCACAGACTATAAAAACCATAGTTGAAAGGATAGGGAACTCCCTCGAGCTGATTGGGCTAGGCCAACAGTTCCTAAACAGACATCCAATGGCACAGTCACTGCTACCAACTCTCAACAGTTGGGATCTTGTGAAATTAAAGAGCTTCTGTTCAGATAAAGAGATTGTAACACGAGCTCAAAGGCAACCCACAGAATGGGAGAAAATCTTCACTAACCACACATCTGATAGAACTCTGCTGTCCAGAGTGCACAAAGAACTTAGAAAACTAAACACCAAGGAAACAAAAGGCCCAATTAAAAAATGGGCCCTGGAACTCAAAAGAAACTTTACCAGGGATGAAATTAAAATGTCTAACAAATATCTTAAAAAATGCTCCACTTCTTTAGCCATCAGGGAAATGCAAATCAAAACTTCCCTGAGATATCATCTCACCCCGGTCAGGATGGCAAAAATCCACAATACAAACAACAACAAATGCTGGAGAGGATGTGGAGAGAGGGGAACTCTCCTACATTGCTGGTGGGAATGCAGGCTCATACAGCCACTCTGGCGAGCCGTCTGGAGATTCTTAAAGAAATTAAAAATTGAAATGCCATATGACCCTGCGATTCCACTTTTGGGAATCCATGCAGCAGAGGTTCACCTCGATAGCACAAGCACGACCATGTTCATAGCAGCACTGTTTACAATAGCAAAGACATGGAATCAACCCAAATGTCCAACAGTTGACGAGTGGATAAGGAAACTGTGGTACATCTATACAATGAGTACTACTCAGCCATTAAAAATGATGAATTACTGGAATTTGCCAGGAAATGGATGTCATTGGAAACAATTATATTAAGTGAAGTATCCCAGACCCAGAAAATTAAGCACGGTATGTACTCCCTAATAGGTGGCTCCTAGTACCAAACCCACCCAGCCCACCTAGAGACACTCAAAGAAAAATCTCTGTAATACCTACAGTAATTGCAAGGATTATGAACAGGAGGGATGGGGTAGGAGGGCCACACCAGACACAAGGAGAGAGGGGACCATGTTACAGTAGAGAAAATAGGCCTCCATCAAGGACTCAAATAAGTAATGAGACATCTGATTAAGTTCACAGACTTTCGTTCCTGATCATTTACTACTGAGGGGGTGTGATCTCACCAGAAGAGGAGGGCATTTAGTCTGGCAGATAAAAAGTAACCATTTTGCAAATGGGTGATAGACCCCTCCCTCACTGTGGTTTCCCACTTTTATTACATCTACCTTTGAATGTGCTCTTATAACAAGACTCCAGTTTAACAGCTTTTTGTCTCTGGCCAGGGGGTGACATACAATGCCCACCAGGATGGAGTGAAGAGCATTGCAGGAGCAGCAAAACTACAAAAGAAAATCAACAAACCACAATCCAGAACTTCAGAGACTAGGCCAGACTAATCTCTTCCCATCCTGAAGCTCAGGGACATTTGCGGAAGAGAGGGCAGTAAGAGTGTAAGAGCAAAAGGATGGGAGGAGCAATGATATGCAAGATACTCCATACAAGTTAGGGCTGAAGCAATCATAATTGGACTTTACATGCCCTGCGCAATGTCCAACACACTATTAACCTCACAAAGTCTAGCATCTGCTAAAGGCACCAAGATCTTTGGAGGCAAGGGATTGGCAGCCACAGCAGTGTTCCTATACTTAAGGGGAACATGGGAAAGGGTTCAGGGAAAGGCCAATGGGTCCTTGTATGTCATCGGAGAGGAGGGCCCAGAGGAAAATCAGGCATGCACAAGAAAGGACTCTCTGGGAATTGGGGCCGGAGGCACTGGGGGATGGAGAGGGAAGGGTGAGGGGAGGGGGAGCAGGGGGTCCAGGGGGAGGAGGAGGAGGGAGGGAACTGGTGTACCTATTAAGTTTGTATGAGTTGAAATAATAATAAAAATGTATTAATGATAATAATAATAATAATAATAATAATAATAATTCCCACCTATGAACTAACTCAGAAATTCTAGAAGTATGAGACTATGATATCTGTTCACTAGAACTTTAAAAGGACGTTTGATTCCTCTTGCATTGTAACTTATACTATCATAGGAGGAATTGTTCTTTTAATAATTATATTGCTTAAGTGTTTCCTTCAGCACATTTCTCAGCAGCTCTCCATCGACAAGACCACACTATAAGCACTTATGGCCCTTGAACATCCAAGTCATTTTGCCCCTAGAGACATGGTTCAAGCTTGGATTTCAAAGATTCGTGAGGCCTTGGTCTAATCTACTATCCATATAACCTGACATGCTGTCTAGAGGAGAGGTCTTTCCAGGGCTGGCGGCCAATGATGGGTAAAATCCTGTAAGGTTGGACGACCTAAGCCAGGCACCAGTCCATTATGCTGGACCCCTCTGAGGCAGGGTCAACAATGTCAGAGCAAAGAACTCTGGCTCCTGCTGGCTTTCAAAAACGATGAATATGTAGAAGGAACAGACCAGACAGGCCTGTATTATCTGAGCTAGATGCAACTTTCCCAAGCTAGAACCTGCTGCCATGCTTGGTGCTATGCATGGTGCTGATGTCAACCCACCTGACTGAGAGAACCAACCCAGACAGGACAACAGCAAAAGCTCATGCTGGGATTTATGGGACGTTAGACACATACATAGTTAATTGTAATGAAAAACATATTCCTTATTAAAATCAAAAGGACCTCAAATCTCCTCTGCATATTTTAACTAGTCTCGAAATGCAGTCTCTGTTAAAACAATGACAAATATGTGGGCTCAGCCCCATGGCTATTTGGTGGAACATTATAGATTGGCTGGATTTGGAAATACTAGGAGAATGGTTCTGTTAAGTGCCTTTACATTCAAGCAATGGGTTAGGTTCTTGAAAAAATGTCTATCCTGAAGGTGATTTCTGCTGACTAGGAGAATATGGGTCTGTTTTCAGGTGCAACATTCTTTGCCTCATAATTTTCTAGTATATAAGGTGTCACAAAGTTTTAATAAAGAGGTTGCAGATTCATTAAGCCTAGACAGTTGTGTGTTTCTGTTGTCCACCTGATTCGGAGGTGCCCTGGTCTTTACACCATGGCTCTGGCCTGTGGCAGTGATATCACATGAATGGTTGTGATAGCACAGTGAGGCTGTGAGGTCACTGTGAGGCTGTGATGTCAGTGGCAAGACTGATGTCAATGTCAATGGTAAGACTGATACATCACATCACTGGGAGTGTGTGATGTCACAGTGAGGCTATGATTTCAGATGTTATGTCAAAATGAGGCTATGAGGTAAGGCTCTGATGTCACAGCAAGGATATATTGTCAAAGTCTGTGATGTCACTGGTGAAGTTGTGATGTTAGTGGTCAGACTGTGACATCAGTGGTGAAGCTGATATCAAAGGTGAGTCTGCGGTTTCAATGGTCATGGTTGGATGCCACAGTTAGGCTATTGTGTCATACTGAGGAAGTTAGTCAAACGGATGCTGTGATGTCATTGTTGATGCTGTGATTTCACAGTGAGATTAGGATGTCAATAGTGAGGCTGTGCCATCACAGTGGGACTGTGATGTCACAATGAGGCTGTGATGTCAGTGGCAAGTCTGATATCACAAAGAGGCCATGATGTAACAGGTGAGCCTGTGATTTCACTGTAAGTCTCTGATGTCACCATGAGGTTGTGATGTCACTGTGAGGGAGCGATATCACTGTGGAGGCTGAGGGATTGGTTAGGCACTGTTGTCACTGGTGAGACACTAAAGTCACAGTGAGGCTGTTTTGTCCCATTGAGACTGTGATATCACAGTAAGGTTGTGATATTACTGTGAAGGTGTGAATGTCGCAGTGAGATTGTGAGGTCACTGTGAGATTATCATGTCACAGTGGACGCTATGAGGTCACAGTGAGACTATGATGTCACAGTGAGGCTGTGGTATCACTGGTGAGCCTGTGATGTCAAAGTGAATTTGTTATATCAGTGGTGAGGCTTTGGTGTCATAGGGAGACTAAAAAGCATGGCATTTGTGAGCCTGTGATGTCACAGTGAGGCTGTGGTATCACTGTTGAGCCTGTGATGTCAAAGTGAGCTTGTTATGTCAGTGGTGAGGCTTTAGTGTCATAGGGAGACTATGAAGCATGGCGTTTGTGAGCCTGTGATATCACAGTGAGGCTGTAATGTCAGTGGCAAGGATTATGTCACAATGAGGATGTGATGTCACAGTGAGGCTGTGATGTCACAATGATATTGTGATATCCCTCAGTGATTGTGATATCACAATGAGGCTGTGATGTCAGTGGCAAGGATGATGTCATAATGAGGCTAAGACAGGTGAGCCTTTGATATCATGGTGAAGCTATGAAGTCACAGTGAGCCTAGGCAGGATCTCAGTGTTGAGGGTGAGATGTCACAGTGAATATGTACTTTCACATTGAGGCTGTGATGTCGGTGCGAGGATAAATGTCAAAGTCTGTTATGTCCCCGGTGAAGCTGTGATTTTTGTGTTCATACTGTGATGTCAGTATGGTGATGGTTTGATGTCACAGTGAGGCTATTGTGTCACACTGAGGTTTTTATGTCCAAATGATGCTGTGATGTCAGTGATGATGCTGTGAGGTCACTGTGGGGCTGTGATGACAAAGGTGAGCCTGTGATGTCACAGTGAGACTGTGATGTCAGTGGTAGGTCTGATGTCACATTGAGGCCATGATGTTACAGGTGAGTCTGTGATTTCACTGTTAGGCTCTGATGTCACTGTGGGTATTTTAGTCACAGTGAGGCTGTGATGTCAGTGGCAAAACTGATGCCCCAAAGAGGCTGTGATGTTACAGGTAAGCCTGTGGTGTCACAGGGGGCTGTGATGTCAGTGGCAAGACCAATGTTGCAGTGAGGCTGTGATGTCAGTGGGAAGGATGAGGTTACAATAAGGTTGTGATATCACAGTGAGTCTGGGATATCATGGTGACTCTGTGATATCACCTGAGTGATTGTTCTGGCACAATGAGGCTGGGATGTCAGTGGCAAGGATGATGTCACTATGAGGCTAAAATGTCACTTGTGAGACTATGATGTCATAGGTTAGCATTTGATATCATGGTAAGGCTGTGGTGTCATTGTGAGGCTAGGTAGGAAGTCAGTGTTGAGGGTGTGATGTCACATTGAGGCTGTGATGTCACAATGAGGATATAATGTCAAAGTCTGTGATGTCACTGGGGAAGTTGTGATGATAGTGGTCAGACTGTGATGTCAGTGGTGAAGCTGATGTCAGAGTTCAGGCTGTGGTTTCAATGGTGATGGTTTGATGTCACAGTGAGGCTATTGTGTCACACTGAGTTTGTTATGTAAAAGTGTTGCTGTGATGTCAGTGGTAATGCTGTGATTTCACAGTGAGGTTAGGATGTCAATGGTAAGGTGGTGCCATCAGAGTGGTACTGTGATGTCAGTGGTGAGGCTGTGATGTTACAGTGATGCTGTGATGTCAGTGGCAATTGTGATATCACAACAAGGCCAAGATGTTGCAGGTGAGGCTGAGCTATCACTGTTAGGCTCTTATGTCAGTGTTAGGTTTTGATATCACAGTGAGAGTGTGATATCAGTGGCAAAACTGATCCCATGATGAGTCTATGTTACGGTTTAGCCTGTGGTGTCACTGGGGGGCTGTGATGTCAGTGGCAAGACTGATGTCACAGTGAGGCTGTGATGTAAACGCTGATGCTGTTGTGTCACTGGTGAGGCTATGATGTCAAAGGCTGTGTTGTCACTGGTGAGGCTATGACATCTGTGTTCACACTAAAGTCAGTGTTATGTCAGTGGCAAGGCTTATGTCACAGTGTGTTGATGAAATCATAGTGATTTTGCAATGTGACAGTGATATCAGTGGCAAGTGTTATATCACAAAGAGCCCATGATGTAACAGGTGAGGCTGTGATTTCACTGTAAGACTCTGATATCACTGTGAGGTTATGATGTCACTGTGAGGCAGTGATGTCACTGTGAATGCTGTGGGATTGATCAGGCACTGTTGTCACTGGAGAGACTCTAAATTCACAGTGAGACTGTTTTGTCACACTGAATCTGTGATATCACAGTCTGGCTGTGATATTTCTATGAAGGTGTGATGTTGCAGTGAGGTTGTGGTGTCACCATGAGGTTGTGATGTCAGTGTAGTTGCTATGAGGTCACAGTGAGGCTCTGATATCACAGAGAGGCTGTGATGTCATTGTAAGTTTGTGATGTTACTGTGGAAGTTCCGAGGTCACTGTGGAGGATGTAATGTTCTTGGCAAGGCTGATGTGAGAATAAGTTTGTGATGTCACAGTGATGTTGTGTTGTCAGAGTGATAATGTGATGTCACAGTGATGCTGTGATGTCACATGAGTGGTTGTGATGGCACAGTGGGGTTGTGAAGTCACTGTGAGTCTGTGATATTTATGATGAGGCTGTGAAGTCGCAGTGAGGGTGTGAGGTCAGTGGCGAGGCTTTGGTGTCATAGTGAATCTAGGAAGGATGCCAGTTGTGAGCCTGTGATTTCATAGTGAGTCTTTAATTTTAGTGGCAAGAATGATGTCACAATGAAGTTATGACATCACAATAAGAGTGTGAAATCACAGTGATTTTGTGATATTACATTAGTGAGTGTGATGTCACAATGAGGTTGTGATGTCAGTGGCAAGGATGATGTCACATGGAGGATAACATATCACTGGTGAGGCTATGATGTTAAAGGTGAGCCTTTGATATCATGGTGAGGCTATGATGTCACAGTGAGCTTAGGTAGGATGTCAGTGTTGAGAGTAAGATGTTACAGTGAAGATGTGATGTCACATTGAGGCTGTGATGTCAGTGCAAGAATATAATGTCAAAGTCCGTGATGTCACTGGTGAAGCTGTGATTTTTTGTGGTCAGACTGTGATGTCAGTGGTGAAGCTGATGGTGATGGTTTGATGTCACAGTGAGGTTATTGTGTCACACTGAGGTTGTTATGTCAAAATGATGCTGTGATGGAATTGGAGATGCTGTGATGTCACAGTGGGGCTGTGATGACAAAGGTGAGGCTTTGATGTCACAGTGAGACTGTGATGTCAGTGGCAGGTCTGATGTCACATTGAGGCCATGATGTTACAGGTGAGTCTGTGATTTCACTGTTAGGCTCTGATGTCACTGTGAGGTATTTTAGTCACAGTGAGACAGTGATTTCAGTTGCAAAACTGATGCCCCAAAGAGGCTGTGATGTTACAGGTAAGCCTGTGGTGTCACAGGTGGGCTGTGATGTCAGTGGCAAGACAGACATTACAGTGAGCCTGTGATGTCATTGGCAAGGATGAGATTTCAATGAGGTTGTGATATCACAGTGAGTCTGGGATATAACAGTGACTCTGTGATATCACTTAAGTGATTGTGATGACACAATGAGGCTGGGATGTCAGAGGCAAGGATGATGTCACAATGATGCTAAGATGTCACTTGTGAGACTATGATGTCATAGGTTAGCATTTGATATCATGGTAAAACTGTGGTGTCATTGTGAGGCTAGGTAGGATGTCAGTGTTGATGGTGATGGCACAGTGAGAATGTGATGTCACATTGAAGCAGTGATGTCACAATGATGATATAATGTCAAAGTCTGTGATGTCACTGGGGAAGTTGTGATGATAGTGGTCAGACTGTGATGTCAGTGGTGAAGTTGATGTCATAGTTGAGGCTGTGGTTTCAATGGTGATGGTTTCATGTCGCAGTGAGGCTATAGTGTCACACTGAGTTTGTGATGTCAAAATGATGCTGTGATGTCACAGGGAGGCTGTGATATCAGTGGCAAGTCTGATGTCACAACAAGGCCATGATGTTACAGGTGAGGTTGTGATTTCACTGTAAGGCTTTGATGTCACTGTGAGGTTTTGATGCCACAGTGAGGCTGTGATGTCAGAGGCAAAATTGATGCCACGATGAGTCTATGATATTACAGGTTAGCCTGTGGTGTCACTGGGGGCTGTGATGTCAGTGGCAAGACCGATGTCACAGGGAGGCTGCGATGCAACCGTCGATGCTGTAGTGTCACTGGTGAGGGAATGATGTAACAGGTAAGGCTGTGGTATCACTGGTGAGCCTGTGATGTCACAGTGAGGCTGTGATATCAGTGGAAAGTGTGATGTCACAATGAGGTTAATATGTCACTGGTGAGGCTATGATGTCACAGGGGAGTCTTTGATATCATGGTGAGGCTATGGTGTCATAATGAGGCTAGTTAGGATGTCAGTGTTGAGGGTGAGATGTCACAGTGAAGATGTGTTGTGATATTGAGCCTGTCATGTCACAGTGAGGATATAATGTCAGAGTCCATGTTGTCATATAAGCTTTTGAAAGAACTCAAAAATACTGTTAAAGACTTTGACCCCACATTTCCATATACACTGCAAGTAGTAGATACTGTTGCAGGAGAATGGATGACTCCTTTTGATTGGTAACAAATGGCTAAATCATGTTTAACTTCTGGCCAATATTTATTATGGAAAACAGAATATGAAGGCAGGGTTAAAAGAGTAATTCAAGCAAAAATGATCAAGAGAACAAGAGATGCCTTAATTATGGCCAAACTAACAGACACCTGGGTTATTTGTCAACCCAAACTCAGCTAAACTTACCTAAGATAGCTCTAGAGGAAGTTACCAAGATAGCTATAGGAGCTTGGAGAAGTCTACCGACCACAGAGACTAAATCTACTCTTTTGGCAAATATTAGATGAAAGGCAGACCAACCATATGAAGTTGTTATAGCTCAACTGACTGAGGCAGTCGAAATGATGATTACTAATTCAGAAGCTGGAGAAATAGTTATAAAATAATTGGCATTTAATGACATAAATGCAACATGCCAGGCTCTGTTAAGAACAATCAGGAAACAAGGGTCTGTGGGAGATTATAATAAAGCATGTATGGATGCCTCACCATCTTATATAAAGGGTTTGACTATAGCGGCAGCTTTAAAAGGACAAACTTACACACAATTTGTTAAGACTATTAACAATGGAGGACAAAGAATTATAGATTGTTTTACTTGTGGCAATAAAGGACATCTCAGCAGGGAGTGTCCCAACCAAAATAAAAATAATCAGATAGATAACAGACCAAAAGGGCTATGTCTCAGATGTCAAAAGGGCTATCATTGGAAAAGTGACTGTAGATCTAGATATCATAAGGATGGAGCTCTTCTGCCTACACAGGTAGATAATAATGATCAAATGATGATTAAAACTAACTCAAAGAATGACTCAAAAAATGAGGCTTGGGGCCAGCTCCAGGCCCCAGAAAAAATTGGGGGACAGCTCCAGAGTCCGGTAAATCCATTCACTCCCTAGCAAGGGGTTCGTCCAGAAGCAGAGTATTAGATTTGCCTTCTGATAAAGATATAATTATCCCCTCAGACTCGGGAGTTCATCTGATTCCTTCTGGTATTTTTTGGCCTTTACCACAAGGGTGTTTGGGCCTCATTCTTGGGAGAAGTTCTTCCTCCAGAGCAGGCATCCTAGTGCTGCCTAGAGTATTGGACTCTGATTATACCAGAGAAATACAATTTATGATTCAATCTTCAGATAAGACTATTTAGTTATATAAGAATCAGAGAATTGCACAACTATTACTTTTGCCTTACTTAACTTTGCCAAATGTTACTCTTAAGGAAGATAGAGGGAAAGGAGGTTTTGGTTGTACAGATACAGTGGCATGGGTTCAAAAGGTTAAAGAAAATTGCCCTATGAGAAATACACAAGTAAAAGAAAAAATATATCAGGATTAATGGATACAGGGGCCTATGTATCCTGTATCGCAGGAAAAGATTGGCCTCCCACTTAGCCTGTAATTAACAGTTCTCTCACTTTTGTGGGTTTACGATTAGCCTCAAATGTAGCAAAGAGTACACAAATACTAAAATGGACATATGGAATTAAATCAGGGAGTTTAAAGTCTTTTGTCATTCCCTTCTCTTCCTTTCTGAATATGGGGGAGAGATATTTCGTCTTCAATTGGAATGACTTTAGTAGTTCCTGATCCGGAAGAATCAGAACAAAATTTTTAATTGGGGCCACTATTGATTATCATGCTGATAAAATACAGTGGAAACCAGAAAAGCCTGTATGGGTTGAACAGTGACCCCTATCAATAGAGAAAGTACAGGCTACAGAAGAGTTGGTACCAGAACAGTGAAAACTAGGACATATAGAACCATCAAACAGTCCTTGGACAGTTCTCCATCCCAGGTGAGTTTGCCCAACCCCCCAGGTTGTCCCGTGTCTCAGCAGCACCCGGACTGCCTCTGGTTTTGCCTGGGCCACTCGTGGGCCCCAGCCCCTTGCTTCCTCCCACCCGCCTCTCCGCTCCACTGCTGCTCCCAGTCCTCCATCCCAGGTGAGTTCCCCCAACCTCCCAGGTGGCCCCGTGTCCCAGCGGCACCCAGGCTGCCTCCAGTTTTGCCTGGGCCATGCCCCGGGCGCCAGCCTCTTGGTTCTTCCCGCACGCATGTCGGCCCGACCGGACAGGACTTGCTCACATTTCTCCATCCCTGGAGTTTCGGTAGGCCACTAAGCCAAGTCCCAAGTCCAAGGTGAGGAATTCTGCCATCAATATCAGACCCTCTTCCTCTCTGGCCCACTGGGGACCCAAGTACGTGGTCTATGGAAGACATGCTGCTACTCAGAATTCAATAGAGTCCAAAGGAAACTCAAGAAAAACTCTAAGAGACAAAGGCCATACATCTGAAGGCCTCTACAATCATCCTATCACATGGGAGAGATTCTTCACATCCAGCCCAAAGATAAGTAAACCTCCTTTTTTCACCTTACTGTTCCTTTCTAGAATTAATCGCTGTAGATCAACTTTGTCATATAGCCACCCGAAAACATATACAACTCCAGGGAGTACACCACTCACCCTCACATATCACTAAGATACTAAATCTTAAAAGTGCACTAGCATACTAATATTCATCCCCTGTCTACTTAACCTGATTTAACTGATGTACTAACAGCCTAATAGCCTCAGCTAGGAAATAACAATAACAAAAGACAAATGTACCCAATCCAAGGCAAGCACTAATAATAACTGCCCAAGTGTAATAAAACCAATTAAATCAGTTCAGTCAAAAACACAGAAACTGAAAGGTCCCGAGAGACAAAACAACAATGCCCAAGTCAAAGTGCAGATCCAAACCCAAGAAGACCAATCTCCCACCGAAAGAATTAACCCCATAATGATGGATTCCAACCAGAACAAATTCACAGAAAATAGCCAAGAAAGCCAGACCCCAAGATAACGACATTCATAGTATGATAATTACCATGATTAATACTATGAAAGAGTAATCTGAGAGGAGTTAAACAACCACATCAACCACTTTGAACAGGAACACAACAGGCACATGGAGGAGTTGAGAAAAACACTTCAAGAAACAAAAATAGGCATAGAGCAGTTAAAACAGACTCAAGCAGAGTTTAAAACTGAACTAAAAGACAAGCTATCTTCACCCCAAAGCTCAACAGAGAGTCTTATCAGCAGAACTAATGAAGCAGAAAATAGAATTTCAGATCTTGAAGACAAAGTGGGAAAATTAACCAGCTCAATGGAAGAAATTGTTAAAGCCAAAAAGATACTTGAGAGGAACATTCAAGAGATATGGGACACCCTGAAGAAGCCCAACATGCGTATTCATGGAATACCAGAGCAAAAATCCCAAAATACCACACCTGAGAAATTTTTTAAATTATCATAAATGAAAAAGTCCCTCAAGTAAAGAATGAGAGGCCCATCCAAATAAAAGAGGCATTTCACACTCCAAACAGATATGACCAAAATAGAAAATCACCACGGCAAATAATAGTCAAAACACTCCACATTCAAGACAAAGAAAAGGTGCTGAGAACTTCAAGAGAAAAAAAGCAAGTCACTTTTAAAGGTAAACCTATTAAAATAACAAATGACTACTCAATGGAAGCAGTAAAAGCAAGAAGAGCTTGGAGAGACGTACTTCAAGTATTAAATGAGCAACAATGCCAACCCAAACTGATATACCCGGCAAAACTATCTATCATGATCGAGGGTGAAGGAAAAGTTTTCCAGCACAAAGACAACTTGTCTACCAAACCAGGCCTTCAAAAAATGCTAGAAATGATACTCAAACTTGAAGAAAAAAACAAGCATATCCAGGAGGACAGAAGGGAAGTATAATAACATCAAAACATAAATGTCAAACAATACACTTACAAAATCCACTAAACATAAAAAATGTCCAGAATTAAAAATAATTTCTCCATTATAACATTAAATGTAAATGGTATTAACTCACTGATGAAGAGACACAGATTACAAACTTGGATTAAAAACCACAATTCATCAATCTGCTGCCTTCAAGAAACTCATCTCATCACAAAAGATAGGCACAATCCTAAAAATAAAAAGCAGTCCAAAATTTGCAAGATAATGGAACCAGGAAACAGGCAGGGGTAGCCATTATGCTGTCGGACAAAGTGGACCTCAAACAACAAAAAAAAAAATCATAAGAGACACAGATGGATACTACATTTTAGTCACAGGTACAATTCACCAGGAAGACTTCACAATACTGAACATATATGCTCCCAATACAGGCCCCTCCACATTTATTAAGAAAACCCTACAGCGTCTAAAGCAAGAAATCAACCCCCAAATTCGTGGGGATTTCAACACTGCCCTCTAAACATGGGATAGATCGACAGGTCAAAGGCTTAACAGAGACACTTTGGAACTTAATCAAACCCTTAAAGAAATGGAACTTACAGATCTCTATCAAACTTTTCATCCACGCACCAAAGAATACACATTTTTCTCAGCAGCACATGGAACTTTCTCAAAAATAGATCACATATTGGGCCACAAAACGAACCTACACATATACAGGAAAGTTGAAATTATAACCTGTGCCCTATATGATCACCACAGCCTAAAGCTGGACATCTACAACACAAAAAACAACAGAAAATACACTAAATCCTGTACTTAAAAATATGATGCTGAATGAGAATGGGATTCAGGAAGAAATTACAAAATTCAAGATTTCCTGAAAGCGAACGATAATGAAAATACAACTTACCAAAATCTCTGGGACACAATGAAAGCTGTCCTAAGAGGTAAGTTCATAGCTCGTGATGCCTACATCAAAAAAATGGAAACGTCAGAAATAAATAACTTAACAATACAGTTTAAAGCTTCAGAGAAACTAGACCAATCCAACCCCAAAAGTAGCAGAAGAGAGGAGATTATCAAAATAAGGGAAGAAATATCCAACATCGAGATTAGGAAAATGATACAGAAAATCAACGTCAAAAAGCTGGTTCTTTGAAAAAATCAATAAGATTGATACACCCCTAGATAAATTAACCAAAAGCAAGATAGAGAAAACCTAAATTAACAAAATTAGAAATGAAAATGGAGTTTTCACTACTGATACCCAAGAAATACAGAGAATTATAATGTCATATTTCAAAAACTTATACTCTGTGAAATATGACAATACAAAAGAGATGGATGAATTCCTGAGCAAACACAACATACCTAAACTGAATCAGGAAGTTGTGAATTATTTAAATAGTCCTATAACATATGAAGAAATAGAGGAAGTAATCTCAAATCTTCCCACCAAAAAATGTCCTGGACCACATGGATTCAGCACAGAGTTCTACCAGACATTTAAGGAGCTAATAACACAAATACTCCTTAAACTGTTCCATCAAATAGCAAAGGAAGGAACACTACCAAATTCTTTCTATGAAGCTAATATCATCTTAATACCAAAACCTAATAAAGATTCACTTAAAAAAGAAAACTATAGGCCAATCTCTATGATGAACAAAGATGCAAAGATTCTCAACAAAGTCTTAACAAATCGCATTAAAAAATATATCAAAAAGATCATCCACAGGGATGAAGTAGGCTTTATTCCAGGCACACAAGGTTGGTTCAACATACACAAATCAATAAATGTAATTCATCATATAAACCAGTCCAAAGTCCAAGACCACATGATACTCTCGATAGATGCAGAAAAAGCTTTTGACAAGATCCAACAGCCTTTTATGATCAAAACCCTAGAGACAGTTGGAATGGAAGGAACCATTAACAATATGATCAAAGCTGTATACAAGAAGCCTTCATCAAGGATTATGCTCAATGGGGAAAAATTGAAGCATTCCCACTTTGATCAGGAACTAGACAAGGCTGTCCACTCTCACCATTTCTATTCAATATTGTACTTCAAGTCTTACCTGAAGACATAAGACAAGAAAGGGACATAAAAGGGATTCAAATCAGCAAGGATGAAGTCAAGCTATTCCTACTTGCAGATGACGTGATCTTATACCTGAGTGATCCCAAAAACTCCACCAGGAAGCTCGGGAACTAATTGAGAAGTTCAGCAGGGTGGCAGGATATAAAATAAACGTACAAAAATCAGTGGCCTTCCTATATGCCCAGAATGAAAGAAGTGAAAAAGCCCTGAGAGACTCAATTCCATTTACTATAGCCCCTAAAAAAATGAAATACCTTGGTATAAACCTAACCAAGGAAATAAGAGAGCATTACAATGAAAACTTTAAAACCCTAAAGAAAGAACTTGCCGAAGACACCAGAAGGTGGAAAGACCTCCCATGTTCCTGGATTGGCAGAATGAATGTTGTAAAAATGACCATCCTATCAAAGGCAATATACAAATTCAATGCTATACCAATTAAAATCCCAAAGCAATTCTTTAAAGAAGTTCACCAAACAACCTCAAAATTCATAAGGAGGCACAAAAGACTCAGGATAGCAAAGACAATCCTGACTAACAAAAACACTGCTGGAGGTATCACCATACCAAACCTTAGTCTATATTAGAAATCCATAGTTATAGAAACAGCCTGGTACTGGCTCCAAAATGGACACATAGATCAATTGATAAGGGTTGAAGACCCAGATATAAGCTCACACAACTACAGCCATTTGATCTTTGACAAAGGGGTCCAAAATATCCAATGGAAAAAGAACAGCATCTTCAACAAATGGTGCTGGTAAAACTCGATTTCCACATGCAGAAGATTGAAACTGGACCCATACTTGTCACCGTGCACAAGAATTAACTCCAAATGGATCAAGGACCTTGATATAAGGCCAGAGACTATAAAAACCATAGTTGAAAGGGTAGTGAACTATCTCGAGCTGATTGAGCTAGGCCAACAGTTCATAAACAGACATCCAATAGCACAGTCACTGCAACCAACTCTCAACAGATGGAATCTTGTGAAATTAAAGAGCTTCTGTTCAGATAAAGAGATTGTAACATGAGCTCAAAGGCAACCCACAGAATGGGAGAAAATCTTCACTAACCACATATCTGATAGAGCTCTATTATACAGAGTGCACAAAGAACTTAGAAAACTAAACACCAAGGAAACAAAAGGCCCAATTAAAAAATGGGCCCTGGAACATAGAAACTTACAGGGGATGAAATTAAAATGTCTAATAAATATCTTTAAAAATGCTCCACTTCCTTAGCCATCAGGGAAATGCAAATCAAAACTTCCCTGAGATATCATCTCACCCCGGTCAGGATGGCAAAAATCCACAATGCAAACAACAACAAATGCTGGAGAGGATGTGGAGAGAAGAGAACTCTCCTACATTGCTGGTGGGAATGCACGCTCATATAGCCATTCTAGTGAGCCGTCTGGAGATTCTTAAAGAAATTAAAAATTGAAATGCCATATGACACTGTTATTCTGCTTTTGGGAATAACCCCCATACAGCTAAAGTTCACCTCGATAGCCCAAGCACGACCATGTTTATAGCGGCACTGTTTACAATAGCAAAGTCATGGAATAAACACAAATGTCCAACAGTTGACGAGTGGATAAGGAAACTGTGGTACATCTATACAATGGAGTACTACTCAGCCTTCAGAAATGATGAATTGGAATTTGGCGGGAAATGAATGGAATTAGAAGCAATTATATTGAGTGAGGTATCCCAGTCTGAGAAAATTAAGCGCCGTATGTACTCCCTAATAGGTGGCTCCTAGTACCAAACCCACTTATCGACACTCAAGGATAAATCTCTATAATATGTACAGTAATTGCAAGGATTATTAACAAGAGGGATGGGGTAGGAGGGCCACACCAGAAACAAGGAGAGAGGGGACCATGTTACAACAGAGGAAAAAATTCCACCATCAAGGACTGCAAGTAAATAATGAGACATCTGGCTAAGTTCACAGACTTTCCTTCCTGATCATTTACAACTGATGGGATGTGATCTCACCAGAAGGGGAAGGCATATAGTCTGGCAGATAAAAAGTAACCATTTTGCAAATGGGTGATTGATCCCTCCCTTACTGTGGTTTCCTACTTTTATTACATCTACCTTTGAATATACTCTTATAATAAGACTCTAGTTTAACAGCTTTTTATCTCTGGCCCGGGGGTGACATCCAATACCCATCAGGATGGAGTGAAGGGCATTGCAGGAGCAGCAAAACTGAAAAAAAAATCAACAAAACATAATCCAGAACTTCAGAAACTCTATATCAACCACCTGGAACTAGGCCAGCCTAATCTCTCCCCATCCTGAAGCTCAGGGAAATTTGCAGAAGAGGGGGTGGTAAGATTGTAAGAGCACAAGAATGGGAGAAGCAATGATATGCAAGATACTCCATACAAGTTAGGGCCGAAGCAATCATAATTGGACTTTGTATGCCCTGCGCAATGTCCAACGTACTATTGACCCCACAACGTCTAGCATTTGCTAAAGGCACTAGGATCCTTGGAGGCAAGGGATTGATAGCCACAGTAGTGTTCCTATGCTTAAGGGGAACACAGTAAAGGGTTCTGGGAAATGCCAACCGGTCCTTGCACCTCATTGGAGAGGAGGACCCAGAGGAGAGTTTGGCATGCACATTAAAGGATGCTCCGGGGATCGAGGAGGAGGCACTGGGGGATGGGGAGGGAGGATGGAGAGGAGGGGGTCACAGGGCCGTGGGAGGTTGGAGGGAAGGAGGGAACTGGTGTATCTGTTAAGTTTGTATGAGTGGAAAGAAAAAAGAAAAAAAATAGTCCTTGGAATACTCCAATTTTTTTTATTAAAAAGAAATCTAGGAAATAGCATTTATTACAGGAATTGAGAGCTGTTAATAAAACTATGGAGGACATGGGAGCTTTACTGCCAGGTCTTCCATGCCCAGTTGCTGTGCCAAAAGGATTCAAAATTATAATAATTGATTTGCAAGACTGTTATTTTTTTATAAATCCTTTAAACCCTGAGGATTTCAAGAGATTTGCAGGAGTGCCTTCCTCTAATTTAAAAAGGCCTTATCTAAGATATCAATGGAAGGAGCTTCCCCAAGGAATGAAAAATAGCCCTACTATATGTAAAAACTTTGTTGACTTAGATTTAACAGATACTAGACAAAATTATCCAAAGGCATACATAATTCATTATATGGAAAATATGTTAATGACATGTCCAACTATGGAACAAACTGAAAATGTACTAACGGATATGATTAAAAATTTACAAAAATTTGGTTAGTCCTAGCACCAGAAACAATACAAAAAAAACCTCCTCTAAATTATCTAGGTAGGGTGATTAATGAAGAAGTCATTAACGTTCAAACTTGTCTCTTAGAAGAGACACCATAAGGACACTTAATGATGATTTTCAAAAATTATTAGGGGATATTAATTGGATAAAACCTTATTTAATGTTAACTACAGGAGAATTAAAATCTTTGTTTGTTATAATAAAGGGAGACACCATGCCTAATTCATCGAGAAATATAGCTGCAGAAGGTGAAAAAGCACAAAAGGTAGATGAACCTATCAATTCAAATGGATTATACAGATTAGGTTCCCTCCTGCGCCGCCTCGGTCCGCGCCGCCATCCCCAGGTGAGTGAGCTGGTCCGGTCTGCCCTGCCCCCCAGCAACTCCCAGGTCGCCCCGTGTCCCTGCGCCATGCCCGGCCCACCTCGGGCTTTGGCCTGTGCCATGCCACCGGGACCCCAGCCCCCTTTCCTCTCCCGCGCCGCCTCGGTCCGCGCTGCCATCCCCAGGTGAGTGAGCAGGTCCTGTCCGCCCCATCCCCCCAGCAACCCCCAGGTCACCCCGTGTTCCTGCGCCATGCCCCGGCCCACCTCGGGCTTTGGCCTGCTCCATGCCACTGGGACCCCAGCCCCCTTTCTCCTCCGGCGCTGCCTCGGTCCTCACCGCCATCCCTAGGTGAGTGAGCAGGTCTGGTCCGCCCCATCCCCCCAGCAACCCCCAGGTCACCCCGTGTCCCTGCGCCATGCCCCAGCCCGCCTCGGGCTTAGGCCTGCTCCCTGCCCCCGGGCCCCAGCCCCTTTCTTCCTCCCGCCTGCCTGTCCGACCAACTGGACAGGACTTGCTCACATTCCTCCATCCCTGGAGCTTGGGAGGGCCAATAAGCCAAGTCCCAGGCCCTAGTTGAAGACTTCTGCCAACAACATCAGACCCTCTGCCTCTCTGGCCCACGGGGGACCCACACAAGTGGTCTACAAAAGACACACTGCTACTCAGAATTCAATAGAGTCCAAAGAAAACTCAAGCAAAGTTCTAAGGGTCAAAGGCCATACATCTGTAAACCTCTACAATCATCCTATCACATGGGAGAGATTCTCCACATCCAGCCCAAAGATAAATAAACCTCCCTTTTTTTTCACCTTACTGTTCCTTTCTAATATTAATCATTGTAGATTAACCTTTCCATACAGCCACCCCAAAAACATATACAACTCCAGGGAATACACCACTCACTCTCACATATCACCAAAATACTACATCGTAAAAGTGCACTACTATACTAATATTCATCCCGTGTCTACTTAACCTGATTTAACTGATGTACTAACAGTCTAATAGCCTCAGCTAAGAAATAACAATAACAAAAGACAAACATACACAACCCCAAGACAAGCACTGGTAACAACTGCCAAAGTGTAGTAATACCAATTAAATCAGTTCAGTCAAAAACACACAGAAACTGAAAAGCCCTAGAAGACAAAACAACAATGTCCAAGTCAAAGTGCAGATACATGAGAAACAAAACCCAAGGAGACCAATCTCCCACTGAAAGAATCAACCCCTTAAGGATGGATTCCAACCAGAATAAATTTACAGAAAATAGCCAAGAAAGCCAGACCCAAGACAACAAATTTCAAAGTATGATCATTATCATGATTAATACTATGAAACAGGAAATCCGAGAGGAATTAAACAACCGCATCAACCACTTTGAACAGGAACACAACAGGCATTTGGAGGAGTTGAGAAAAACAGTTCAAGAAACAAAAATAGGCATAGGGCAGTTAAAACAGTCTCAGGCAGAGTTTAAAATTGAACTAAAAGACAAGTTATCTTCACCCCAAAGCTCAACAGAGAGTCTTATCAGCAGAACTAATGAAGCAGAAAATAGAATCTCAGATTTTGAAGACAAAGTGGGAGAATTAACCAGCTCAATGGAAGAGATTGTTAAAGCCAAAAAGGTACTTGAGAAGAACATTCAAGAGATATGGGACACCCTAAAGAAGCCTAACATGCACATTCATGGAATACCAGAGCAAGAATCCCAAAATACCACACCTGAGGAAATTTTTCAAATTATCATAAATGAAAACTTACCTCAACTGAAGAATGAGAGGCCCATCCAAATACAAGAGGCATTTTGCACTCCAAACAGATATGACCAAAGTAGAAAATCGCCATGGCAAATAATAGTCAAAACACTCCACATTCAAGACAAAGAAAAGGTGCTGAGAACTTCAAGAGAAAAAAAGCAAGTGACTTTTAAAGGCAAACCTATTAAAATAACAAATGACTACTCAATGGAAACAGTAAAAGCAAGAAGAGCTTGGAGAGACGTACTTCATGTATTAAATGAGCAAAAATGCCAACCCAGACTGATATACCCGGCAAAACTATCTGTCATGATCGAGGGAGAAAGGAAAATTTTCCAACACAAAGACAACTTGAAGGGATACATGTCTACCAAACCAGGCCTTCAAAAAATGCTAGAAATGATATGCAAACTTGAAGAAAAAAAACAACCATATCCAGGAATACAGAAGAGTAGTATAATACCACAAAAACATAAATGTAAAATAATAAGCTTACAAAATTCACTAAACATAAAACATGTCCAGAATTAAAAATAATTTCTCCATTATAACATTAAATGTCAATGGTATTAACTCACCGATTAAGACACAAAGATTACAAACTTGGATTAAAAATGACAACCCATCAATCTGTTGCCTTTAGGAAACTCACCTCACCACAAAAGATAGACACATCCTAAAAATGAGAGGCTGGTCCAAAATACTGCAAGCTAATGGAACCAGGAAACAGGCAGGGATAGCCATTATGCTGTCGGACAGAGTGGACTTCAAACCAAAAAAAATCATAAGAGACACAGATGGACACTACATTTTAGTCACAGATACAATTCACCAGGAAGACTTCACAATACTGAACATTTATGCACCCAATACGGGCCCCTCCACATTCATTAAGAAAATCCTACAGCGTCTAAAGCAAGAAATCAACCCCCAAATGATAATTCATGGGGATTTCAACACCGCCCTCTCAACATAGGATAGATCAACAGGTCAAAAGCTTAACAGAGACACTTTGGAACTTAATCAAACCCTGAAAGAAATGGACCTTACAGATCTCTATCGAACTTTTCACGCACGCACCAAAGAATACACATTTTTCTCAGCAGAACACAGAACTTTCTCCAAAATAGATCACATATTGGGCCACAAAACGAATCTACACATATACAGGAAAGTTGAAATTCTAGCCTGTGCCCTATCAGACCACCACGGCCTAAATCTTGACATCCACAACACAACAAATGACAGAAAATACACTAACTCCTGGAAACTTAACACTATGATGCTGAATGAGAACTGGATTCAGGAAGAAATTAAAAAGGAAATTCAGGATTTCCTGAAAGTGAACGATAATGAAAATACAACTTACTAAAATCTCAGGGAAACAATGAAAGATGTCCTAAGAGGTAAGTTCATAGCTCGTGATGCCTACATCAGAAAAATGGAAACATCAGAAATAAATAACAATGCAGCTTAAAGCTTTAGGGAAACTAGAGCAATCCAACCCCAAAAGTAGTAGAAGAGAGGAGATTAGCAAAATAAGGGGAGAAATATCTGAAAACGAGATTTAGAAAACGATAGAGAAAATCAACCAGTCAAAAACCTGGTTCTTTGAAAAAAATCAATAAGATTGATACACCCCTAGCTAAATTAACCAAAAGCAAGAGAGAGAAAACCCAAATCAACAAAATTAGAAATGAACATGGAGTTATCACTACTGATACTCAAGACATCCAGAGAATTATAACATCATATTTCAAAAACTTATACTCTTTGAAGTTTGACAACACAAAAGAGATGGATGAATTCTTGAGTAAACACAACTTACCTGAATTGAATCAGGAAGTTGTGATTATTTAAATAGTCCTATAACATATAAGGAAATGGAGGAAGTATTCTCGAAACTTCCCACCAAAAATGTCCTGGACCAGATGGATTCAGCACAGAGTTCTACCAGACATTTAAGGAGTTAATAACACCAATACTCCTTAAACTGTTCCATCAAATAGCAAAGGAAGGAACACTACCAAATTCCTTCTATGAAGCTAATATCGTTTTAATCCCAACACCTAATAAAGATTCACTTAAAAAAGAAAACTATAGGCCAATCTCTCTGATGAACATAGACGCAAAGATTCTCAACAAAGTCTTAGGAAATAGGATTCAAAAACATATCAAAAAGATAATCCACGGGGACCAAGTAGGCTTTATCCCTGGCACAAAAGGTTGGTTCAACATATGCAAATCAATAAATGTAATTCATCATATAAAACCAGTCCAAAGTCCAAGACCACATGATACTCTCGATAGATGCAGAAAAAGCTTTTGACAAGATCCAACAGCCTTTTATGATCAAAACGCTAGAGACAATAGGAATGGAAGGAACCTTTATCAACATAATAAAAGCTGTATACAACAAACCCACAGCAGGGATAATGCTCAATGGGGAAAAACTTGAAGCATTCCCACTTCGATCAGGAACTAGACAAGGCTGTCCACTCTCACCACTTCTATTCAATATTGTACTTGAAGTCTTAGCTGAAGCCATAAGACAAGAAAGGGGCATAAAAGGGATTGGCAAGGAAGAAGTCAAGCTATACCTATTTGCAGATGACATGACCTTACATATGAGTGATCCCAAAAACTCCACCAGGACGCTCCTGGAACTAATTGAGAAGTTCAGCAGGGTAGCAGGATACAAAATAAACGTTCAAAAATCAGTGGCTTTCCTATATGCCCAGAATGAAAGAAGTGAAAAAGCCCTGAAAGACTCAATCCCATTTACTATCACCCCTAAAAAACATGAAATACCTTGGTATAAACCTAACCAAGGAAATAAGAGAGCTTTACAATGAAAACTTTAAAACCCTTAAGAAAGAAATTGCAGAAGATACCAGAAGGTGGAAAGACCTCCCATGTTCCTGGATTGGCAGAATCAACATCATAAAGATGACCATCCTACCAGAGGCAATATACAAATTCAATGCTATACCAATTAAAATCCCAAAGCAATTCTTTAAAGAAGTTGAACAAACAATCTCAAAATTCATATGGAGGCACAAAAGACCCAGGAAAGCAAAGAAAATCCTGAGTAACAAAAACACTGCTGGAGGTATCACCATACCAAACCTTAGTCTATACTACAAATCCATTGTTATAAAAACAGCCTGGTACTGCCTCCAAAATAGACATACAGATCAATGGATAAGGGTTGAAGACCCAGATATAAACCCACAAAATTACAGCGATTTGGTCTTTGACAAAGGGGCCCAAAAAATCCAATGGAAAAAGAACAGTATCATCAACAAATGGTGCTGGCAAAACTGGATCTCCACATGTAGAAGATTAAATCTGGACCCGTACTCGTCACCATGTACAAGACTTAATTCCAAATGGATCAAGGACCTTGATATCAGGCCAGAGACTATAAAAACCATAGTTGTAAGGGTAGGGAATTCCCTCGAGCTGATTGGGCTAGGCCAACAGTTCCTTAACAAACATCCAATGGCACAGTCACTGCTACCAACTCTCAACAGTTGGGATCTTGTGAAAATAAAGAGCTTCTGTTCAGATAAAGAGATTGTAACATGAGCTCAAAGGCAACCCACATAATGGGAGAAAATCTTCACATATCTGATAGAGCTCTACTATCCAGAGTGCACAAAGAACTTAGAAAACTAAACACCAAGGAAACTAATGTCCAAATTAAAAAATGGGCCCCGGAACTTTAAAGAAACTTTACTAGGGATGAAATTGAAACGTCTAACAAATATCTTAAAAAATGCTCCACTTCCTTAGCCATCAGGGAAATGCAAATCAAAACTTCCCTGCGATATCATCTCACACCGGTCAGGATGGCAAAAATCCCCAATACAAACAACAACAAATGCTGGAGAGGATGTGGAGAGAGGGGAATTCTCCTACATTGCTGGTGGGAATGCAGGCTCATACAGCTACTCTGGCAAGCCGTCTGGAGATTCTTAAAGAAATTAAAGATTGAATTGCCATATAACCCTGTGACCCCACTCCTGGGAATAACCCCCCATGTAGCAGAGGTTCACCTGTATAACACAAGTGCGACCATGTTCATAGCGGCACTGTTTACAATAGTAAAATCATGGAATCAACCCAAATGTCCAACAGTTGACAACTGGATAAAGAAATTGTGGTACATCTATACAATGGAGTACTACTCAGCCATCAAAAATGATGAATTACTGGAATTTGCATGGAAATGGATGTCATTAGAAACAAGTATATTGAGTGAAGTATCCCAGACCCAGAAAATTAAGTGCCTTATTTATTCCCTAATAGGTGGCTCCTAGTACCAAACCCATCCAGCCTACCTAGAGACACTCAAAGATAAATCTCTGTAATACTGTAATTGCAATGTTACAGCAGAGAAAATAGGCCTCCATCAAGGACTGTAAGTAAGCAATGAGACATCTGGTTAAGGTCACAGACTTTTCGTTCCTGATTATTTACAACTGAGGGGGTGCTATCTCACCAGAATGGGAGGGCATATAGTCTGGCAGATAATAAGTAACCATTTTGCATATAGGTGATTGACCCCTCCCTCACTATGGTTTCCTACTTTTATTACATCTATCTTTGAATACACTCTTATAACAAGACTCTAGCTTAACAGCTTTTTATCTCTGGCCAGGGGGTGACATCCAATACCCATCAGGATCGAGTGAAGAGCATTGCAGGAGCCACAAAACCGCAAAAGAAAATCAACAAACCTTAATCCAGAACTTCGGAGACTCTATATCAACCACCTAGAACTGGGCCAGCTTAATCTCTCCCCATCCTGAAGCTCAGGGAATTTTGCGGAAGAGGGGGCAGTAAGACTGTAAGAGCACAAGGATGGGAGCAGCAATGATATGCAAGATACTTCACACAATTTAGGGCCGAAGCAATCATAATTGGACTTTGCATGCCCTGCACAATGTCCAGCACACTATTGACTCCACAAAGTCTAGCATTTGCTAAAAGCACCAAGATCCTGGAGGCAAGGGATTGACAGCCAAAATAGTGTTCCTATGCCTAAGGGGAACAAAGGAAAGGGTTCAGGGAAATGCCGCTGGGTCCTTGTACGTCATCAGAGAGGAGGACCCAGAGGAGAGTTTAGCATGCACATTAAAGAATTCTCTGGGAATGGGGGAGGGGAGGCACTGGGGGGTGGGGAGGGAGGGGTGAGGGAGGTTGAGCAGAGGGGTCGGGGGGAGGAGGAGGGAGTGAGGGAACCGGTGTACCTATTAAGTTTGTATGAGTGGAGATAATAAAAAATGTTAAAAAAACAAATGGATTATACAGATTAGATTATAATAAATGGTATTTGATAATATTACAAACTCATTATTCTCCAACAGGGTGTATCTGGCAGGGAGCGCCTATAGAATGGCTTCATTTGCCAAGTTCTATAACAAAAATGAGTGCTTCATATCCGTATATGTTTGCAGAAATTATAATTAAAGGAATAATGAAAAGTAGGGAATTATTTGGATATGATGTACAATTTAATATTATTCCTTACACAAAACAACAATGTGACCAATTATTTCTTTTGGAAGATCAATGGACTATTGCATTTCAAGGGTTCACAGGAGAAGTGTTGTATCTTCTCCCACCAGATCCTTTGCTTAATTTTATCAAACAAACCAAAATTATATTTCCTCACAAAACAGTTTACGACCATTAGATGATTCTATAATGATATTTACAGATGGGTCGTCCAATGGAGAGTCAGTAACATAAATAGAAAATAAAAAACCAATTATAAAAACCTCAGAAAAATTTTCTGCTCAACATGCTGAACTTTTTGCAGTTATAACTGCTTTTGAGTCAGTTTCTGAACCTTTTAATCTTTATACGGACTCAGCTTATATGTTCAAACTTTTTCTGAGCATAGAAACAGCTCCAATCTCATCACGATCAATGGTTTCTAACTTGGTAATAAAGTTACAAAATTAATTCATAAAAGAAATAATGAGTTTTATATTGGGCATATAAGAGGTCATTCAAATTTGCCAGGATCATTATCTCAAGAATATATATTGGCAGATGCATTCACTAAAGAGATATTGGTATCTACTGTTACTGCTGCTCAAAAAAGTCATACAACAATACAGTCATAGACCCTGTGACTGTTTAGTGGGACATTGTAAAATAGATAAATTTAGAGAGACTGGGGGCCTGGGAAAAACTTGTTAACTGGCTGGGAATAACCTGTTAAGGGGCTCAGAAAAACCTGTTAAGGGGCTCGGAAAAACCTGTTGTAGGGCTGGGAAAAAAACCTGTTAAGATGTGATAAGGATTTGTTTACGTCTCACCCTTAAACAATGAGGTAAATTCTTAAAAAATATTTACCCTAAAGGTGATTTCTGTTGATTAGAAAAATACGTGTCTATCTAAAGGGGCAACATTCTCTGCCCCAAAATTTTCTAGTATAAAAGCCATTGCAATATTCTGATAAATCAGATTTAGATTCACTCAGCCCAAATAGTTGTGTGTGTCTGATTCTCATATTCACCGAAGCCTTGCCCACCTTGTTGAGGGGAGCTCTGGATTGAAGGTTGTAGTGCCTGCACTGCAACAGATGTCACTGGTGAGTCTATGATGTTATAGGTAAGCCTTTGATATCATGGCGAGGCTATGGGGTCACAGTGAGCCTAGGTAAGATGTCAGCATTGAGGGTAAGATGTCACAGTGAAGATGTGATATCACATTGAAGCTGTGATGTCACAGGGAGGATATAATATCAATATCTGTGATGTCACTCGTGAACTTGTGATAGTAGTGGTCAGACTGTGATGTCAGTGTTGAAGCTGATGTCATAAGTGAGGCTGTGGTTTCAATGGTGATGGTTTGGTGTCACAGTGAGGCTATTGTATCACACTGAGGTTGTTATGTCAAAGTGATACTGCTAGGTCAGTGGCAATGCTGTGATTTCACAGTGGGGTTAGGATGTCAATGGTGAGGCTGTGCCATCACAGTGAGGCTGTGATATTAGAGGTGAGGCTGTGATATCATAGTGAGGTTGTGATTTCAGTGGCAAGTCTGATGTCACAATGAGTCCATGATGTAACAGGTGAGGCTCTGATTTCACTGTAAGTCTCTGATGTCTCCATGAGGTTATGATGTGACTGTGAGGCTGCGATGTCACTGTGGAGGCTGTGGAATTGGTTAGGTACTATTTTCACTGGTGAGACTCTAAAGTCACAGTGAGGTTGTTTTGTCACACTGAACCTGTGATTTCACAGTATGACTGTGATATTACTGTGATGGTGTGATGTCCCAGTGAGGATGTGATGTCACTGTGAGGTTGTGATGTCAGTGTGGACGCTATGAGGTCACAGTGAGGCTATGATATCATTGTAAGTTTGTGAGGTTACTGTGGAAGCTCTGATGTCACCGTGGAGGTTGTAATGTTCTTGGCAAGGCTGATGTGACAATAGGTTTGTGATGTCACAGTGATGTTGTGTTGTCAGAGGGATAATGTGATGTCACAGTGATGCTGGCATCTTACTTGAGTGGTTGTGATGTCACAGTGATGCTGTGATTTCAGTGGCAAAACTGAAGCCACGATGAGTCCATGATGTTGCAGGTTAGCCTGTGGTGTCACTGGGAGGCTGTGATGTCAGTGGCAAGAATGATGAAACAGTGAGGATGGGATTTAACCGCTGATGCTGTAGTGTCACTGGTGAGGTTTCGATGTCAAAGGGTGTGTTGTCACTGGTGAGGCTGCTACATCTGTAGTCACAATAACATCAGTGTTATGTCAGTGCCAAGGCTGATGTCACGGTATGTTGATGAAATCATAGTGAGGCTGTGATATGACAGTGATGTCAGTGTCAAGCCTGATATCACAAACAGGCCATGATATAACAGGTGAGGCTGTAATTTCAATGTAAGTCTCTGATGTCTCCCTGAGGTTTTGATGTCACTGTGTGGCAATGATGTCACTGTGGAGGCTGTGTGTCTGGTTAGGCACTGTTGTCACTGGTGAGGCTCTAATGTCACAGTGAGGTTGTGTAGTAACACTCAGCCTGTGATATCACAGTATAGTTGTGATATTACTGTGGAAGTGTGATGTCACAGTGAGGTTGTGATTTCACCAGGAGATTGTGATGTCACTGTGGACGCTATGAGGTCACAGTGATTCTATGATGACACAGGGAGGCTGTGATGACACTGTGATTTTGTGATGTCAATGTGGACGCTATGAGGTCACTGTGGATGCTCTAATGTTCTTGGCAAGGCTGATGTGACAATGAGTTTGTGATATCACAGTGATGTTGTGATTACAAAGTGATAATATGATGTCACAGTGATACTGTGACATCACATGAGTGGTTGTGATGGCACAGTGAGGCTGAGAGGTCACTGTGAGTCTGTGATATAATGATGAGGTTGTGATTTCACAGAGAGGATATGAGGTCATTGTGGAGGCTGTAATGTCAGTGGCAAGACTGATGTCAATGTCAATGGTGGACTGTTACATCACATCACTGTCAGGGTGTAATGTCACAGTGAGGGTATGATGTCAGATGTGATGTCACAATGAAGATATGATGTTACAGGTAAGGCTGTGGTATCACTATTGAGTCTGTGAAGTGACAGTGAGCCTGTGATGTCACTAATGAGGTTTTGGGGTCATAGTGAGTCTAGGTAGGATACCAGTTGTAAGCCTGTGATGTCACAGTGAGGCTGTGATGTCAGTGGCAAGTCTGATGGCACAATGAGTCCATGATATTACAGGTGAAGCTGTGATTTCACTGTAAGGCTCTGATATCACTGTGAAGTTGTTATGTCACAATGATACTGTGATGTCAGTGGCAAAACTGATGCCACGAGGAGTCTATGATGTTACAGTTTAGGCGGTGGTTTCCCTGAGGGACTGCGATGTCATTTGCAAGACTGATGTTACAATAAGACTGTGATGCAATCAGCGATGCTGTAGTGTCACTGGTGAGGTAATGTTGTCAAAGTCTGTGTTGTCACTGGTGAGGCTGCGACATCTCTGGTCACACTAATGTCTGTGTTATGTCAGTGGCAAGGCTGATGTCACATTGCGTTGATGAAATCATAGTGAAGCTGTGATGTGACAGTGATGTCAGTGGCAAGTCTGATATCACAAAGAGGCCATGATGTAACAGGTGAGGCTGTGATTTCACTGTGGTGTTGTGATATTACATGAGTGGTTGTGATGGCACAGTGAGGCTGAGAGTTCATTGTGAGCCTGTGATATAACGATGAGGTAGTGATGTCACAGTGAGGCTGTTAGGTCACTGTGGAGGCTGTGATGTCAGTGGAAGACTGATGTCAATGTCAATGGTGAGACTGTTACATCACATCACCGTGAAGCTGTGATGTCACAGTGAGGCTATGATGTCAGACTTGATTTCACAATGAGGCTATGATGGAACATGTAAGAGGCGGTATCACTGGTGAGCCTGTTACGTCACAGTGAGCCTGTGATATCAGTGGTGAGACTTTGATGTCATAGTGAGTCTTGGTAGGATGTCAGTTTTGAGCTTGTGATGTCACAGTGAGGCTGTAATGATAGTCACAAGGACTCTGCAGAAAGCTCACAGGTCCGTTGGGGGGGCATTCTACCCCCTGCTGACAGCCCCTTCTTTCATCCTCTTCTTCCTGTAGCTCTTGATTCCCCCTCTTTCCTGACTGTATTTTCTGCTTCAGACGATACTGGTCTCCCAATACAGGTCTTAAAATCTCTTCTAGAGACTAGAGGCCTCAAGGTTAAGACTTCTAGCCTAGAGGAATTTTGGGATGAGGCTGCAGTTTTAGCACCTGGGATCCTCCCAGAGAAAATGTGGGAACTGGACCTATGGATGAGGATGCTTTTCCTTGCTAGATATTTTTCATAATTGAGCTAAGCTGCTGGACTTAACTAATATGAGGTCTTCTCTGTTTACATGTTGTGTGTCATGTATGTCTGTGGCGACTTCAATTTTTTTATTTCTGTTGCATGTTAATACAAAAATTTTGGCATGCCATTTTTAACACATGTATGCATACTTAAAAATTAGAACAAACAATTTTGATATCATCTAAGGCCTTAACTACTTATTTTTTTATATTGATCCCAATTGTTTTTCTAATAGATTGTAAGCTTTCTTTCATACAAGTTTTCTTACAGGTTTTTTTCATATATTCCCAAAATAACAAATCTTGCTTTCCAGGACCTCAGGGCATCCATTCAGGCCTCAGACATTTCTAAAGGCCACCAAAGGCCCATTGTAAGCCTGGATGTCCTCCATTGAAGCTATGCCTTACTAATTTAAATTGTTAGGTTTTGATTTGTGTCTCACAAGCTCTTCTGGATCATTTCCCCTCTACCCCCGACTGGCCTGGTGGGGATTCAGCAACTGAGGGCCCTCCACGGGTGTCCCACAGGGCTGTGGATGGGTGGGAGTCCCAGGAAAGCCTTTAAGAAGCCAAAGACCCCCCCTCCTGATCTACCCACAGCCACTCCGCATGCCCCTCCCACAGACTGTCCGCCTGCCCTGCCCACAGCCTTTCCACCTGCCCCTGCAATTATGAAAACCTGCTTTTCTCTGCCACCTTGATTTTTCCTTTGGGACCGTGATTCCTTCGTTGTGATGGTCTCATGACTGGTAGTCAATGACATGTAAGGCTCCATACGAGGGTGAAGACCAACCTAAGGCAGGCACAGTCACCTATATGCCAGGCAGCTGAAGAGTCTTGGGGTCAGCCCAGCTTTCATTGTCCCTACTGATAAAATTTATAAATAAAAGGGTGAAATGTGGCACTACTAACTCAGGGAGGCCCTGGCCCAGCTCTTGAATTCAGGACAAGCCTGGACATACAGAGATGCCCCAGAGGGTCCCAATAGAGGACCATGCAGGTGGAGGGATGAGCAATAAATGGGAAGTGGCCATCTAACCTGCCCCTGCAATGGATACCTAGTAAACAGTTAAATGGCTGGTGGCTGACCCCAGAGGAAGTCAACATCAAATTGGACCCTGAACCTATATAAGCTCAAATGCCCTTAATGACTCTGAATCTGCGGCATCTCGTCCACTGCTGCTTCTCACTGGATTCCAGGGGTCTTGTGGTGACCTGATTGCTAGCTCTCCCATTTGCCTCAAGCCTCGAAGCCCCACCGTTTCCCCACCTCCTCCCGGCTAGCATGGCGGGGGATAAAGCAACAGCCTCGTTGTGACGTCAGACAGGTCACTGACATCACAGCTTCACTATGACATCACATCCTCACCTCTGACATCACAACTCCACTGTGATAGACTCATCATGGCATCATTTTTGCCACTGATGTCACAGCCTCACTGTGACATCACAATCTCACAGTGACATGAGAGACTTACAGTGAAATCAGAGCCAAACATGTTACATCATGGACTCTTTGTGATATCAGACTTGCCACTGACATCACTGTCACATCACAGCCTCATGTGATTTCATCAATGCACTGTGACATCAGCCTTGCCACTGACATAACACTGACATTAGTGTGACAGCGATGTCACAGCCTCAGCAGTGACCCTACAGCATCAGCGGTTACACCATAGCCTCACTGTGACATCAATCTTGCCACTGACCTCACAGCCCCCCAGTGACAACATAGGCTAACATGTAACATCATAGACTCATCGTGGCATCAGTTTTCCACTGACATCATAACTTCACAGTAACATCATAGCTTTACAGTGAAATCACAGCCTCACCTGTAATATCATGGCCTCGTTGTGACATCAGACTTGCCACTAGCATCACAGCTTCACTGTGACATCACAGCCTCATCATTATATCATAGCCTCTCAGTGACCTCACAGCCTCACTGTGCCATCACAACCACACATGTGATATCACAGCATCGCTATGACATCACATTATCACTCTGACATCACAACATCACTGAGACATCATAAACTCATTATCACATCAGCCTTCCCAACAACATTACAGCTTTCACAGGGACCTCATAGTATCCACAGTGACATCACAGTGACATCACAGCCTCACTGTGACATAACAACCTCACTGCGACATTACGCCTTCACAGTAATATCACAGCCAATCTATGATTATCACAGGCTCAGTGTGACAAAACAGCCTCACTGTGACAACTGTGCCAAACCAATCCCACAGCCTCCACAGTGACATCACAGCCTCACAGTGATATCACAAACTCAGGGTGACATCAGAGACTTACAGTGAAATCTCAACCTCACCTGTTACATCATGGCTTATTTGTGATATCAGACTTGCCACTAACATCACTTTCATATCACAGATTCATTATGATTTCATAAACGCACTGTGATATCAGCCTTTCTACTGACATCACAACCTTACTGTGACATCACAGCCTCACCTCTGCCATCACAGCCCCACTGTCATGGCACATACTCACCATTGAAATCCTAACCTCACTATGAAATCACAGCATCAACACTGACATCACAGTATCACTTTGACATAACAAACTCAGTGTGACACTATAGACTCACTGTGACATCAAACCATCACCTGTGAAACCACAGTCTCACCTATGACATCAGCTTCACCACTGACACAACACTCTGACCACTAACATCACAGCTTCACCAGTGACATTACAGACTTTGACATTATATCCTCACTGTGACATCACAGCCTCAATGTGACATCACATCTTCACTGTGACATCTCACCCACAACACTGACATTCTTCCTATCCTCACTATGATACCACAGCCTCACTATGATATCAAAGGCTAACCTGTGACATCCTAGCCCCAGGAATGACTAATTAGCCTCATTATGATATCATCCTTGCCACGGACATCATAGCCTCATTGTGCCATCACAATCACTCAGGTGATATCAGAGAGTCACTGTGACATCACACCCCCACTGGAGGTCACAACATCATTGTGACATCATCCTTGCCATTGACATTACAGCCTCACTGAGACATCATAGGCTTACAACTAGCATCCTACCTAGATTCTGTATGACGCCAATGCCTCACCACTGAGGTCACAGGCTCACTGTGACATAACAGCCTCACAGTGACATCACAACCTCACGGTGACATCAGAGATTTACAGTGAAATCACAGTCTCACCTGTTACATCACAACCTCTTTGTGATATCAGACTTGCCACTGACATCACTGTAACATCACAGCCTCACTATGATTTCATAAAGGCACTGTGATATCAGCCTTGGAATTGACATAATACTGACATTAGTGTGACCACAGATGTTGCAGCCTCACCAATGACAACACAGCCTTTGACATCATAGCCACACCATTGACACTTTAGCATCACTGGTTACATCACAGCCTCATTGTGACATTGGTCTTGCCACAGATATCACAGACCCCAGTGACACCACAGGCTAACTTGTAACATCATAGGCTCATCGTGGCATCAGTTTTGTCACTGACATCACAGTCTTACTGTGACATCACAACCTCACATCAGAGCCTCACAGTGACATCAGAGCTTTGCAGTGAAATCACAGCATCACCTGTAACATCATGGCCTCATTGTGACATCAGACTCGCCACTGACATCACAGCCTCACCGTGACATCACAGCCTCACCGTGACATCACAGCCTCACCTTGGGCATCACAACCCCACTGTGATGGCACAGCCTCACCACTGACATCATAACCTCACTGTGAAATCACAGCATCAACACTGACACCACAGCATCACTTTGACATAACAACCTCAGTGTGACAGAATAGCCTCACTGTGGCATCAAATCATCACCATTGAAATCACAACCTCACCTGTGACATCAGCTTTACTGACATCACAGTTTGTCCACTAAAATCGCAGCTTCACAAGTGACATCACAGTCTTTGATATTATATCCTCACTGTGACATCACAGCCTCAGTGTGACATCACATCTTCACTGTGACATCTCACCGTCAACACTGACATCCTACTGTAACAGTTACTTTTAGCTATTGCTGTGAGAGAACACTCAAAGTGAAGCAACTTAAGGGAGAAAGTGACGTTTATTCAGCTTATGGTTCCAGATGTTCAGTACGATGTCTCAAAGCAGAGGCAGCATGGATGGCTGGCCAAAGCTGGAAGAGGCTAAGTCACTGTACACATCTTGGAAGCTGAGAGCTGCTGACTCCTTGCAGCAAAGGCAGGCTTCTCTTAGTGGTAGGCTGAGACTAATCCACCTCAAGGCCCAAAACGTGGGACTGCCTTCCTCCAGCAAGTCTCCACCTCTCAAGGTGACATGATTTTGCCAAATACATGAGACTGTGGGGGACACATTTCAAACCATGACACCTACCTAGCCTCACAATGATATCAAAGGCTCACCTGTGACATCATAGCCTAACCATTGACATCTTAGCCTCATTGTGACATCATCCTTGCCACTGACATCACAGCTTGATCACAGCCTCATTGTACCATCATGTTGCAGTCGGCCTGCATGGTTGCTATTAAATGACGATCAAACAGCTTAAGGGAACAAGTGATTTATCTCCTTATGAGAGTCTGATTACAGTTCTTAGTCCAGCTTGATGGGAGAGCTCACACCAACACCACAGCCGAGGGAACTGGCCACACCATCACTGCATAATGGTTGAGAGATGGATAATCCTTACTTGACAGACCAGCATGTCTGGCCAAGTGAACAGAAGGATGCCAACTCTCTCAACCAGCTCTACGCAATTTATACAGGCCTAATCTCACCCACCATCGGCTGGATCTTCCCCATCAGCTAGACAATCTCCTTCAGGTTTGTTCTGGGCTTAACACAACCATCAACTCTCTACAACTGTGCCCAGAGCTCAAACGCTCAACAGTAAAGTTGACACCTGTGCTTAACTATGACGCTCCACACCTTGTCAACTTGACACAAAAACAATAGCACTTTTAAACTGTAACTTTTCCTTGTCCCCACAGATGTTAAAAAATATAAATACATTCCATAGACAAAGTTAAAATGTTTTCATTAAAACTTCAGTTTCAGCATTTTAACAGTTCAAAGTTTTTGAAATTTAAAATTGTATTAAATCAGAGTAAGTTAAATTCTTTAAAACAAATAAAACATTGAAACAGAAGGATCTTGATACAATAAGAAAACATTTAAATTGAGATCAAAGTCCAGCAAATTACCACATCCTGTACTTCAATGTCCATCTTCTGTTGTTCATCATGTAATCACAGTGGCTCAAAGATTTCAGGAATTCTCAGTCCCTGTTTGCAGCTGAATCTCCACTTGCAACAGTCCTCAGCATACATTCCACGGTTCTGGCATCTTCAACACTCTGAGTTTGCCTCTGCAGCTATAAGCTTCAACTTCTCTTGCAGGAACTCTATGCCTGCCACTTTGTGCCAAGCTTTTGCTGCTTTCCATGAATCCCTCAAACTGTTCAACAAAACCAGTTCCACCTGGGGACACTGCCAGATTCCAAAGCAAAGTTGAAACATAGCTTACTCTACTGGAGCTACAGCTGTACCAACTTTAATTCGATGATGCTAGAAAAGCCTCTTTTAAGCAGCCAAACATCCAAAGGGCAAGAAACAGCTTTCAGCCCCTGAAGGAATTTGAGTTTCCAAACCACGAACATGCTATATGGTGGTTTTCACATCTTCCACTGTCCCAGTGCAAGTCACTAGATTTTCTTTCACTGATACTCATTTCTCCAACAGCAACAGATATTCTGCTGCCTACCCTTTGTAAATCGAAACCTTCAAGGCTGCCAACACAGCTCTCCTCTGTGAATCAAACCAGTCCATATTCTTTGAAGTCAGCCTTACTAAAGTCCTTGTTTCCCTCATCACAAATTAGGCCCAAACAATCTCTCTCAGCAATTGGCCCACTAAACTCAGAAGAATAGTATTTGTAAATCCACAAAGTGAAAATTCTCAAGCATTTCCAATTTTGTCCAGTGAAACCATTCAAAAGCCAGAATAGCCACATAGTCAGATTTATCATCAATACCCAACTTCCTGGGTATCAAATTCTGTTGCAGTGAGCCTGCATGGTTGCTGATAAATGACCATCAAACAGCTTAAGGGAACAAGGGGTTTATTTCCTTTTGACAGTCTGGTTAAAGTTCTTAGTCCAGCTTGACGGTAGAGCTCACACCAACAACAGGGCCGAGGGAACTTTCCACACCATCACTGCATAACGGCTGAGAGATGGACAATCCTTACTTGCTAGACCAGCATGTCTGGCCAAGTGAACAGAAGGATTCCAACTCTCTCAGCCAGCTCTCTGAGATTTATCAAGGGCTTAATCACACCCACCATGGGCTGGATCTTCCCCATCAGCTAGAAAATCAACCTTCAGGTTTGCTCTGAGCTTAACTCAACCATCAACTCTCTACAACTGAGCCCAGCACTCAAAACCTCGACAGTCAAGTTGACATCTGTGCTTAACTATGACACATCAAAAAGAGGTGATATTTCAGAGTCACTGTGACTTCAAACACTCACTGTGATATCAAAAACTCCTTGTGACATCATCCTTGCCACTGACATTACATCCTCACGGTGACATCACAGGCTCACAATTGGCATGCTACCTATACTCACTTATGACACAAAAGCCTCGCCACTGATATCACAGGCTTACTGTGACATCACAGGCTCACCAGTTGTACCAAAGCCTTACCTGTAATGTCATAGCCTCATGATGACATTATGTCTGACATCATAGACTTATGTGACATCACAGCCTCACAGTGATGTGATGTAACAGCCTCAACATTGACATTGACATCAGTCTTTCCACTGACATCACAGCCTCCACAGTGACCTTACAGCCTCACTGTGCCATCACAACAACTCATGTGATATCACAGCATCACTGTGACATCACATTAATACTCTGACATCACAACATCACTGTAACATAAAAAACTCAGTGTCACATAAGCCTTGCCAAGAACATTACAGACTCCACAGTGACCTCATAGCTTCCCCAGTGACATTATAGCCACATTGTGATCTCATAGGGTCCACAGTGACATCACAAACTTACAGTGACATTACAGCCTCAATATGATATCATAGCCTCACTGTGACCTCATAGCATCCACAGTGACATCACAAACTCAAGGCGACATCACTGGGACATCACAACTGCACAGTAATATCTCAGCCATACTGGGATATCACAGGTTTAGTGTGATGAAACAGCCTCACTGTGACTTTAGAGTCTCACCAGTGACATCGGTGCCTAACCAATCCCACAGCCTCCACAGTGACATCACAGCCTCTCAATGACATCACAAGCTCACAGTGACATCAAAGACTTACATTGAAATCGCAGCCTCACTTCTTAAATCATGGCCTCTTTGTGATATCAGACTTGCCACTGACACCACTGTCACATCACAGCCTCACTATGATTTCATCAATGCTCTGTGACATCAGCCTTGCCACTGATATAACACTGACATTAACATGACCACAGATGTTGCAGCCTCACCAGTGACAAGACAACCTTTGGCCTCATAGCCTCACCAGTGACTCTAGAGAATCAGCGGTTAAATCACAGCCTCACTGTGACATTGGTCTTGCCACTGACATCAAAGCCCCCAGTGACACCACAGGCTAAACTGTAACATCAAAGACTCACTGGTGGCACAAGTTTTTCCACTGAAATCACAGCCTCACTGTGACATCACAACCTCACAGTGACATCAGTGCCTCACTGTGACATCAGAGCCTTACAGTGAAATCACAGCCTCACCTATAATACCTCACCTATAATATCATGGACTTCTTGTGATCAGACTTGCCACTGACATCACAGCCTCCCTGTGACATCACAGCCTCACCTCAGACATCAAAGCCCCACTGTGATGGCACAGCCTCAACATTGACATCCTAACCTCACTGTGAAATCACAGAATCACCACTGACATGACAGCATCACTTAGACATAACAACCTCAGTGTGACCCAATAGACTTACTGTGACATCAAACCATCACCATTTAATCCACAGCCTCACCTATAACATCAGCTTCACCACTGACATAACAATCTGATGCTAACATCACAGCTTCACCAGTGACATCACAGATGTTGACATTATATACTCACTGTGACATCACATCTTCACTGTGACATCTCACCCTCAACACTGACACCCTAATAAGACTCACTATGACACCACAGCCTCACCATGATATCAAAGGCTCACCTGGGACATCATAACTTCACCAGTGACATCTTAGCCTCATTGTGACATCATGCTTGCCACTAACATCACAGCCCATTGTACCATCGCAATCACTGAGCTGATATTGCAGCATCACTGTGACATCACAAACTCACTGTGATGTCACAACCTCATTGTGGCAACATCCTTGCCACTGACATCACAGCCTCACTGTGACATCACAGGCTCACAACTGGCATCTTACCTAGACTCACTGTGACACGAAACCCTCACCACTGACATCACAGACTCACTGTGACATCACAGGCTCATCAGTGATACCACAGCCTTACCTGTTATGTCATATCCTCATTGTGACATCACGTCTGATGTCATAGGCTCACTTTGACTTCACAGCCTCACAATGATGTGATATAACAATCTCACCATTGACATTAACATCCATCTTGCCACTGACATCATAGCATCCACAGTGACCTCACAGCCTCATTGTGACATCACAACCTTATCATTGTATCACTGCCTCACAGTGATCATAAAGCCTCATATTACCACCTCCATAGTGACCTCATCCCGTCTACAGTGACATCACAACCTCACAGTGACATCACAGCCTCATCTTTGACATCACTGCCATACTGTGATGGCACAGCCTCACCATTGACATCCTAACTTCACTGTAAAATGACAGCCTCACAGTCATGTGATGTAACAGTCTCACCATTGACATTGACATTAGTTGTGCCACTGACATCACAGTCTCCACAGTGACCTACCATCCTCACTGTCCCATCATAACCACTCATGTGATATTGCAGCATCACTGTGACAAAACATTATCACTCTGACATCACAACATCACTTTGACATCACAAACACATTGTTATATCAGCCTTTCCAACAACATTACAACCTCCACAGTGACCTTCTAGCTTCCCCATTGACATCACAGCCTCACAGTGAATTTACAACCTCATAGTGACATCAGAGTGTTACAGTGAAATCACAGCCTCACCTGAAACATCATGGCCTTGTTGTGACATCATAGCCTCACTGTGACATCACAGTCTCCACTCTGACATCATAGTCCCACTGTGATGGCACAGCCTCTCCATTGACATCTTAACCTCATTGTGAAATCACAGCATCGCTATTGACGTCACAGCATCACTTTGACATAACAACATCAGTGTGACTCAATACGCTCACTGTGGCATCAAATCATCACCATTGATACCAGAGGCTCACCTATGACATCAGCTACACCAATGACATCACAGTCTGACCACTATCATCACAGCTTCACCAGTGACATCACAGACTTTGACATTATATCCTCACTGTGACATCACAGGCTTAATGTGATATCACATCTTCACTGTGACATCTCACCCTCAACACTGACATCCTAACAAGCCTCACTATGACACCACAGCCTCACCATGATATCAAAGGTTTACAGCATAGCCTCTTTGTGACATCATATCTGACTTCACAGCCAGAGCGATGTGATGTAACAGTCTCACCATCAATATGCACATGTCTTGCCACTGACATCAAAACCTCAACAATGACCTCACAGCCTCACTGTGACATCACTACCTCGTCATTATATCACAGCCTTACAGTGACTTCAGAGACTCACTGTGCCATCATAGCCTCATTGTGACATCATCTTTGCCACTTATATCACAGTCTTATCATGCCATCACAATCACTCAGGTGATATCACAGTGTCATTGTGACATCACAGCCTCACTGTGACGTCACAAACTCATTGTGACATCATCCTTGCCACCTATGCCTTACTGCAACATCACAGGCTCACAACTCGCATCCTACCTAGACTCACTATGACAGCAATGCCTCACCACTGACATCACAGGCTTACTGTCACTTCACAGGCTCACCAGTGATACCATATCCTTACCTGTTATGTCATAGCCTCATTGTGATATTACGTCTGACATCATAGCCTCACTGTGACTTCACAGCCTCACAGCGATGTGATATAACAGTTCCACCATTGGCATTAAAATCAGTCCTGCCACTGTCATTACATACCCCACAGTGACCTAACAGCCTCACTGTGACATCACAACCACTCATGTGATATCACAGCATCACTGTGACATCACAAACTTATTGTAACTTCAGCCTTGCCAACAACATTACAGCAAAAAAGTGACCTCATAGTGTCCCTAGTGACATCAAAACCTCACGTTAACATCACAAACTCACTGCAACATTACACCAAAGTGTGATATCACAGACTCAGTGTGACAAAACAGTCTCACTGTGACATCAGAAGCTCACAACTGGAATCCTGCCAAGACTTACTATGACATCAAAGCCTTACCACTCACATCACAGGCTCACTGTGACATCACAGGCTCACCAGTGATACCACAGCCTTACCTGTTACAGCATAGCCTCTTGGTGACATCATATCTGACTTCACAGCCTCAGAGCGATGTGATGTAGCAGTCTCACCATCGATATGCACATTCGTCTTGCCACTGACATCAAAACCTCAACAATGACCTCACAGCCTCACTGTGACATCACTACCTCGTCATTATATCACAGCCTCACAGTGACCTCAGAGACTCACTGTGCCATCAAAACCACTCATGTGATATCTCAGCATCACTGTGACATCACATTATCACTCTGACATCACAACTTCACTGTGATATCACAAACTCATTATCAAAACAGCCTTGCTAACAACATTATAGCCTCCACAGTGACCTCGTAGCTTACCCAATGACATCACAGCCTCATGGAGACATCACAACTTCACTGTGACATGACAATTTCACAGTAATATCACAGCCATACTGTGATATCACAGACTCAGTGTGAAAAAACAGCCTCACTGTGACATTAGAGTCTCACCTGTGACAACAGTGCCTAACCAATACCAGAGCATCCACGGTGACATCACAGCCTCACAGTGACATCACAACGTCACAGTGACATCAAAGACTTACAGTGAAATCACAGCCTCACTTGTTACATCATGGCCTCTTTGTGATATCAGCCTTACCACTAACATCACTGTCACATCACAACCTCACTATGATTTCATCAACTCGCTGTGTAATCAGCATTGCCACTGACACAACACTGACATTAGTGTGACCACAGATATTGCAGCCTGACTAGTGACAACACAGCCTTTGATATCATAACTTCAGCAGTGACACTAAAGTATCACCAGTCACATCACAGCCTCACTGTGCCATCAGACCTGCCACTGACATCACAGGCCCCTCCGGATACCATAGGCTAACCTGTAACATCATAGACTCATCATGGCATCAGATTTTCCATTAAACACAGCCTCACTGTGACATCACAAAATCACACTGACATCAATGACTTACAGTGAAATCACAGTGTCACCTGTAACATCATGGCCTCATTGTGACATTCAGACTTGCCACTGACATTGAAGCCTCACTGTGACATCACAGCCTCACCTCTGATATTACAGCCCCACTGTGATGGCACAGCCTCACCAATGAACTCCTAACCTTACTGTGAAATCACAGCATCACCACTGACATCAAAGCATCACTTTGACATAAAAACCTCAGTGTGACACAATAGCTGCCAAGACATAATCCATTCCATTGGCCTGGCAAAGTCACCATCAGATGAAAATGGCCTCAAGGAAGTCCATTTTCCTGGTTAAATCGTGGCATGTTTTCTCTTTCTATGCTGTTTGGCTGTTGCATGTATCTTTTGCTTAATATTTAGTAAAATCATTAACAGCTTTGGGATATCCTCAGCTTTGATTAAATTAAACAGAGATGAAAAGCTTAATATAGAAACTCCTGAACGGCCTGGATTTCTTAAGTTGGATACAAAACAAATTTTGTTACATGTGTGATTATTATTTAAAAAACAAAATCTATGCTGAATCTCATGAAGCCCTTAAAAGCCACTTGTGTGAGGAACCTGACACTTTTGATAAAGAAAATGTTTCCCACATCTACAATTTTAGCTATGTATGCTTAAGAATTTTTAGAAATATGCCAACCATTGTCTTCTGAACTAGTCAGTGCTTAATAGTTAACTTGTCCTAGGACATGATATTTTAGTTACTGTTTAAGGAAAGTATTTTTTTTCCAGAACAGAAAAACACTGGCTATGTCCAAATTATTGTCTTTCACTCTTATGGTTGATTTGCTTTGTTCCTTATGAAACTGAAACCCCCTTTTGCTTGCCAAAAAATTTGTACTAGACTGTAGCTTTGTGCCACAATAAACAGACTCAGATTCACCATCCACTAGAGTTGTGTATCTCTGTTTCCCATCGCCGACTCCTTCGCCTACCTGGTTCAGGATCCCTGGATGCCCTGTCCTGGTCCCAACTCAGTCGGTCCGTGGCAAGTGGCGCCTGAACAAGGGACCTGAATACAGGTAAGCTTCTCTCTCTTTTTCTGTCTTACAGTTCAAGGATAAGATCCCGTCAGGGTGATTGCAGATCCCTCAGTTTTAGCTGTAATAGAGTTTAGAAGACGGGTAAGTAACTATGGGTCTAGGCGGATCTAAAGAGAATCTGTTCTTGGATGTAGTTAAATGTATGCTGCAAGCTAGAGGTGTTAAAATACACCATAGGCAGCTAAAAGAATTCATGGATTTTGTGCAAAAAATTAGTCCATGGTTTCCAGAGGAAGGCAGTGCCTCTCTAGATACCTGGAAGAAGGTAGGTAAAGATATGAGACACTTCTATGAGCAAAATGGTCCTGGTGAAGTTCCTATAATTGCATTTTCATTATGGAATCAAATTAAGGACGTTATGGATGAAAGGACAGAATTTAAATGCTTAGTTCAGGAAACTAAGTCTGAAGAAGGACAACCATTAACTATGGGTAAGAAAGACAAAGATTATGACACAATGTCTAAAAAAATTACAAGCCTACATCACAGTATGATGGGCTTGATGAAGAAGATGAAGCAGATTTAGAGGAGGAAGCATATATGTATCATCAAGATGATGAAATAGTGGCTTTGGCCTCTGCTCCTCCCCTGCCACGTAATCCCAGGTTTATACTTCAGTCAGGAAAAGCAGTGAGAAAAGTGACTGCTAATACAGGATTCATGGCAGCAGTTAAAGAAGCAAGGCAGGCAGGAGAATTAGGGTTTTGTTTTCCTCTTCTTCCCATAGATGAGGAAGCTTCTACATGGGAACCTCTGCCTTTTAAACTATTGAAGGAACTTACACAAGTGGTAAAAGATTTTGGACAGTCCTCTCCATATACTATACAATTGGTAGAGAATATTGGAAGAATGTGGATGTCACCATATGACTGGTTCCAGATAGCTAGATCTGTACCAAAGCCAGGACAATTTGTGTTATGGAGGACAGAATATGAGGATCAGGCCAGAAACAAAATTTAATGAAAAGAACCAAAAGTGATAATCTCTTTTTCTCTATGTTATTAGGTCGAGGAGAATATCAACTTCCTCAAAACCAGATGACTTATAGCAAGTCCATTCTGGGGGATATATCAAAATTAACTGTTGCAGCCTGGAGAAAATTACCTTCTCCAGAAGCAAAAAGCACAGTTTTAGCTGGAATCAGGCAGAAGAACGAAGAACCATATGAGGATTTCCTAGCTAAATTAGAAGAAGCTATGCAGAGAATGATGCCTGAATCAGAAGGACCAGAATTACTATTAAAAAATTGGCTTATAAGAATGCTAACTCTTACTGTCAAAATTTAATAAGGCCTATTAGAAGAACTGGTTCATTACAGGATTATGTGAAAGCATGTTTAGATGCTTCACCTTTTATTATGCATGGAGTTGCTATTGCAGCAGCTATGAAAGGCCAACCAATCACAATCAGACAATTTGTTAAGCAGATGCATAGCAGGAAATACTGGCCCTCTGCTTGGCCTGTTACAACTTCTTCTAACTTAGTAGAACTAAGAATATCATGTAATGTGGCTAAAAGTACACAGATATTGACTTGGACAGATAAAAATAAGCTGGGGTAGATATATCCTAGGAGAAATGGGAATGGTACTTTCTGTACCTGAACCCTATGAAAAAGAACAGCATTTTTTCTAGGGGCCACTGTTCATAAATATGCTGATAACAGAATGGAAATCTACAGAGCCTGTTTGGGTAGAACAGTGGTCCCTGCCAAATGAAAAATTACAGGCTATAGAACAATTGGTTAGAGAACACTTAGAGCTAGGTCATTTAGAAGAATCTAATAGTCTTTGGAATACTCCTGTTTTCACTATAAAAAGAAATCAGGGAAATGGAGATTATTACTGAACTTGAGAACTATGAATAAAACCATGGAAACGATGGGAGCCTTACAACCAGGGCTTCCTTCTCCTATAGAAGTACCTGCAGGATATTTTATGATAGTGATTGATTTAAAAGATTGCTTTTTTACTATTCAATTAAATCCTTTGGATTGTAAAAGGTTTGCATTTAGTGTGCCCTCTTGTAATTTAAAAAGACCATATCAAAGATATCAGTGAAAAGTTTTTCCTCAAGGCATGAAGAATAGCCCAACTTTATGTCAAAAATTTGTAATTCATCTTTAAAGAAGTTGACCAAACAATCTCAAAATTCATATGGAGGCACAAAAGACCCAGGATAGCAAAGACAATCCTGAGTAACAAAAACACGGCTGGAGGTATCACCATACCAAACCTTAGTCTATACTACAAATCTGTAGTTATAAAAACAGCCTGGTACTGGCTCCAAAATAGACACACAGATCAATGGATAAGTGTTGAAGACCCAGATATAAGCCCACACAACTACAGCCACTTGGTCTTTGACAAAGGAGCCCAAAAATTCAATGGAAAAAGAGCAGTATCTTCAACAAATGGTGCAGGCAAAATTGGATCTCCACATGCAGCAGATTAAAACTGGACCCATACTTGTCACCATGTACAAGAATTAATTCCAAATGGATCAAGGACCTTGATATAAGGCCAGAGACTATAAAAATCATAGTTGAAAGTGTAGGGAACTCCCTCGAGCTGATTGGGCTAGGCCAACAGGTCCTAAACAGACATCCAATGGCACAGTCACTGCTACCAACTCCAAATTCGAGTAATTTGGGATCTTGTGAAATTAAAGAGCTTCTGTCCAGATAAAGAGATTGTAACACGAGCTCAAAGGCAACCCACAGAATGGGAGAAAATATTCACTAACCACATATCTGATAGAGCTCTATTATCCAGAGTGCACAAGAAACTTGGAAAACTAAACACCAAGGAAACCAATGGCCCAATTAAAAAATGGGCCCTGGAACTTAAAAGAAAATTTACCAGGAATGAAATTAAAATGTCTAACAAATATCTTCAAAAATGCTCCACTTCTTTAGCCATCAGGGAAAAGCAAATCAAAACTTCCCTGAGATATCATCTCACCCCGGTCAGGATGGCAAAAATCCACAATACAAACAACAACAAATGCTGGAGAGGATGTGGAGAGAGGGGAACTCTCCTACATTGCTGGTGGGAATGCAGGCTCATACAACCACTCTGGCGAGCCGTCTGGAGATTCTTAAAGAAATTAAAGATTGAAATGCCATATGACCTACTTCTAGAAGAGAACTTACAGGAGAAGGAAGTAAAGCTTTACAATTAATAGAAAAGGCTACAAATAATAGTAAATTGATTCAATTAAATTATAATCAGCCTTGGCAAATTATAATACTAAAAACAGGATATTCTCCTACTGGAAGCATTTGGCAAAGGGGTCCTATCAAATGAATACATTTGCCAAACACCTTACATAAAATAAAGGTATCTTATCCTTACATGGTGGCCTTAATTATTGGTAAAGGGAGATTAAGAAGTATAGATTTATTTTGATATGATGTAGCTGATATTATAGCACTCTATAATAAACAGCAAACTGATTATTTGACGCAAACTGAGGACCAATGGGGAATTTCCTTACAAGGATTTACAGGAGAAATATTATATCATGCTCCTCCTCATCCACCACTAACTTTTATTAAAGAAATGGAAATAATATTTCCTCATAAAACATCATTATAGCCATTAGATAATGCTGTATTCATATTCACAGATTGATCATCAAATGGGAGATCTACTGTGGTCAGAGAACATGAGCCACCTGTAATTAATATTACTGCAGGAATATCACTTCAACAGGCTGAAATTATAGCAATAATAGAAGCATTTAAGATAGAAGAAAAACCTTTTAATCTTTATACTGATTTGGCTTATGCTTATAAGTTATTCCCAGAAATAGAAACAACAATAACTAATGGGAATTCTACAGTATTCAATTTATTAAGAGAGGTAAAAAATCAAATTGAGAAAAGATCTCATAAATTTTTATAGGGCATATTAGAGGACATTATAAATTACCTGGACCCTTCACTAAAGGAAATTTATTAGCAGATTTTTAAACTAAAGAAATAATTATGAATAACATAGAATTATCACAAGAAAATCATCAAATTCATCATCAAAATGCCTTGGAATAAAAAGAATGTTTAATATCACTAGAGAACAGGCAAGACAAATAGTGAAGGAACGTAGCCATTGTCCAGTTGTTTATTCTCCTCCTCAAATTGGAGTAAACCCTAGAGGATTAAAGCCTATTGTGCTGTGGCAAATGGATGTGACCTATCTTACTAGTTTTGGAAGATTAGCGTACGTCCATGTAATTATTGACACCTATTCACATGCTGTGATTGCAACAGCTAGAACTGGTGAAGCAGTTAAAGATGTCATCCAGCATCTCCATTCTTGTTTTTCAGTTCTAGGAATGCCAAAAAAGATAAAAACAGATAATGCTCCAGCATATATAGCCAAAGCTTTTTTTGCAATTCTGTAAAAAACTTAATATTGAATTTTCTACAGAAATTCCTTGTAATCTTCAGGGACAAGCAGTTATTGAGAGAGCACACCAGGTATTAAAGAATCAAATTGAGAGATTAAATAATTCATAATTGAATTACTTTTCACTTCATCATTTAATTAATCATTCTTTATTTGTTATAAATTTTCTCAATACTGATGAAAACGGATTAACTCCAATGATGAAACATTGGGAATATCATGAACAAGATAAACCTCTGGTATATTGAAAAGACCTCTTAACATCCTCTTGGAAAGGATCTGATATTCTCATTACATTGGGAAGAGGATATGCTTGTGTGTTTCCACAGGATGCAAAATCCTCTATATGAATACCAGACAGACTCATCCAACCTGCTGGAGGACTAGCGCCAAAACAAAGATTTACAGCCCCCATCAAAAAAGAGAATGATGAAAACATCTCAAATGGTGCAGCAGCTGCTGAAACCATTACACAAACTTAATCTTCATTCTCTTCCTCAAGCTAAAACCATAGAGATGACAAAACCACTCACTTGGGGTCAAATTAAGAAGCTCACTCATGAGGCTGAGAACGTGGTTTATTAGACAATTCCCAGGTGCCTCACAAAATATCTACTTTAATAAATTTTACAAGATTGGTTGATGATGTTCTTATATGTTGTTCTACAAAAAGCAAACCTTCATTAGATTGCCTTTCTATTAACTATAGAACTTATTTAACTGATTCTCCTAGTAGAGCAAAAGGAAAAGGAGACAATAGACAAATTTTGGAATTAGGACTAATATCTTTGGGATATCATTCTTATGATGAATCCTATGAAGAAATACAAGATCCAACATTTCTCTATAATTGCATAAAAGATTATAATAGAAAAGATCAATTTTGGAATGCTAAAGATTTAGATAAAGATTTACCAAAATGGTTAAGCTGTGGGTTTTCTACTAAAGCTCCAATCTTTATGCCTGTGGGCACTGGTTTAAAAATTTATGATTTTTCAGTTTCTTTATGTGATTATGATCACACTAGTTATCTAAAGAATAATACAAAAAATGTGGATACATGCCTATTACTCTAGGAGAGCCTCTTAAAAGATGGTTCACTCCTGGATGTGTGGCACCTTGTTATCAGAGTAATTCTATTAACCACAATAGAACAAATATTACAGAAGTCTTTAACAGACTTTTGGCAGTCACTATCATGGTATTTTTAAAGAAACCTACTAAACAACATTCTGAATCACTTGGAGTTACAGCTTGTTGTTAATTATCCACAAGCTATTATGTTAGGTAAACCTAAAAACCTTTTTATAAATAAATTAGGAATTTCTTATAATATAACTTACAATAATTGTGTAATCACTAATTACATATCTTTTTAATATCTAAAGAATACTCTATATCTTTATTACTTAAACATCCATCTTATGTTCTTATTCTGGTAAAATAAGAAAAGGAATAGTATGATAATTCAGCTTTATAAGTACTCACAAAAGTAAATAAGTTGATTATGCCAAAATTATTTATTGCCACATTAATTGTAGGGATTTCAGCATTAATTACTATAACTACTTCTTTTGTGCTTTCTACTACAGCATTAATTCAAAACGTTCATACTGCTAATCATGTTAATGATTTATCTAGAAGTATTTCTCTAGCTTTAACAGATCAAGAAGATACAGATAAAAAATTAGAAGTTAAGGTTAATGTTTTAGAATATGTTCTGTTTATTGGTAAGGAAGCACAAAATATTCAAGTGCAAATGTCAACTAGATGTCACTCTAAGTATAAATATTTATGTGTGACTCCTTTTATATGTAATGGTTCTGAATCATGGGGAAAAGTTAAGACTCATCTATTGGGAATTTGGAAAAATAATGATTTGGCTCTAAATCTAAGTAATCTACAACAAAAAATTACAGATGCGAGTAAGGCTAAATTAGATGTTTCTAACATTAATGAATTGGCTCATGATCTTTGGACAAACTTACAAAATATGAATCCTTTAAACTGGGTTAGTCCTTTAATAAATTTTATCATTGGAGGAATAATATTATTTTTGGTTATGATTCTTTTTCCAGTCTTCCTCAAAATAATTTTCTCATCAACCAAGACCCTATTCACAGAGGTGGCAACCGTCAAATTAAAAAATAAGAAAGGGGGAAATGCCACGACATAATCTATTCCACTGTCCTGACAAAGTCACCATCGGAAGAAAATGACTTCAAGGAAGTCCATTTTCCTGGATAAATTGTGGCGTGTTTTCTCTTTCTATGTTGTTTGGCTGTTGCATGTATCTGTTGCTTAATATTTAGTGAAATCATTAACAGCTTTGGAATATCCCTCAGCTTTGATTAAATTAAACAGAGATGAAAAATTTAATATAGAAATTCCTGAATGGCCTGGATTTCTTAAGTTAGATACAAAACAAATTTTGTTATATGTGTGATTATTATGAAGCTTTAAAAAACAAAATCTATTCCAAATCTCATGAAGCCCTTAAAAGCCACTTGTGTGAAGAACCTGACCCTTTTGATAAAGAAAATGTTTCTCATCTACAATTTTAGCTATGTATGCTTAAGAATTTTTAGAAATATACCAACCATTGTCTAATGAATTTCTAGTCAGCTGGTAACAGTTAACCTGTCCTAGGACATGATATTTTAGTTATTGTTTAAGGAAACTTGATTTTTTCCAGAACAGAAAAACACTGGCTATGTCCCAACTATTGTCTTTCAGTCTTATGGTTGATTTGCTTTGTTCCTTATGAAACTGCAACCTGCTTTTGCTTGCCAAAAAGATTTGTACTTAAACTGTAGCTTTGTGCCGCAATAAATGGACTCTGATTCACCTTCCACTAGAGTTGTATCTCTGTTTCCCATCGCCGACTCCTTCATCCACCTGGATCAGGATCCCTGGATTCCCTTTCCTGGTCCCGACTCAGTCAGTCCGTGGAAAATAGCCTCACTGTAACAATAAACCATCACCATTGAAACCACAGCCTCACCTATGACAACTGCTTCACCAAGGACATCACAGTCTTACCAATAACATCACAGATTTACCAGTGACATCACAGACTTTGACATTATATCCTCTCTGTGACATTAGAGACTCAATGGGACATCACATCTTCACTGTGACATCTCACCCTCGACAGTGACATCCTATCTAGTCTCACTATCACACCACAGCCTCATCATGATATCAAAGGCTCACTTGTGACATCATAGCCTCAACAGTGACATCTTAGGCTCATTGTGACATTATACTTGCCACTGACATCACAGCATCTATGTAACATCTCATCATCACTCTGACATCACAACATCTCTGTGACATCACAAACTCATTGTTACATCAGCATTGCCAACAACATTACAGCCTCCACAGTAACCTCATAGAATCAACAGTAACATCACAACCTCACAGTGACATCACAGCCTCACCATCACATCATAGCCTCACTGGGATCTCATAGCATCCACAGTGACATCACAACCTCACTGCGACCTCACACCTTCACAGTAATATCACAGCCATTCTGTGATATCAAAGGCTCAGTGTGACAAAACAGCCTCACTGTGACTTTAGAGTCTCACAAGTGACAACAGTGCCTAACCTTTCCCATAGCCTCCACAGTGACATCATAGCCTCAATGTCATATCAGAACCTCATTGTTATATCATAGCCTCACAATGACATCAGAGCCGCACTGTGCCATCACAACCACTCATATGATATCACATCACTGTGACATCACATTATCATTCTGACATCACAACATCACTGTGACATCACAAGCTTATTGTCACAACAGCCTTGCCAAGAATATTACAGCCTTCAGAGTGGCCTCATAGCATCCCTAGTGACATCGCAATCTCACAGTGACATCACAGCCTCACTGTGGCATCATAGCCAAACTGTGACCTCATAGTGTCCACTGTGACATCACAACCTCACAGTGACATCACAACATCACTGCGACATCACACCTTCAGAGTAACATCACAGCCATGCTGTAATATCACAGGCTCAGTGTGACAAAGCAGCCTCACTGTGACTTTAGAGTCTCACCAGTGACAATAGTGCCTAACCAATCCCACAGCCTCCACAGTGACCTCCTGGACTCACAGTGAAATCACAACCTCATGGTGACATCAGAGACTTACATTGAAATCACAGCCTCACCTGTTACATCATGGCCTCTTTGTGACATCACACCACTGACATCACAGCCTCACTGTGACATCACAGTCTCACCTCTGACATCACATCCCACGGTGATGGCACAACTCCACCATTGACATCCTAACATCAGGGTGAAATGACAGCATTACCATTATCACAGAATCACTTTGACATAAAAACCTCAGTATGTTAACCTGTGCCCTATCAGACCATCACGGCCTAAAGCTGGACATCCACAACACATCAAACAAGAGAAAATACACTAACTCCTGGAAACTTAACACTATGATGCTGAATGAGACATGGATTCAGGAAGAAATTAAAAAGGAAATTCAAGATTTCCTGAAAGTGAATGATAACGAAAATACAACTTACCAAAATCTCTGGGACACAATGAAAGCTGTTCTAAGAGGTAAGTTCATAGCTCTTAATGCCTACGTCAAAAAAATGGAAACGTCAGAAATAAACAACTTAACGATGCAGCTTAAAGCTTTAGAGAAGCTAGAGCAATCTGATCCCAAAAGTAGTAGAAGAGAGGAGATTAGCAAAATAAGGGGAGAAATATCTGAAATCGAGATTAAGAAAACGATAGAAAAAATCAACCATTCAAAAAGCTGGTTCTTTGAAAAAATCAATAAGATTGATACACCCCTAGCGAAACTAACCAAAAGCAAGAGAGAGAAAACCCAAATTAACAAAATTAGAAATGAACATGGAGTTATCACTACTGATACCCAAGAAATCCAGAGAATTATAACATCATATTTCAAAAACTTATACTCTGTGAAGTTTGACAACACAAAAGAGATGGATGAATTTCTAAGTAAACACAACTTACCTAAATTGAATCAGGAAGTTGTGAATTATTTAAATAGTCCTATAACATATAAGGAAATTGAGGAAGTAATCTCGAATCTTCCCACCAAAAAATGTCCTGGACCAGATGGATTCAGCACAGAGTTCTACCAGACATTTAAGGAGTTAATAACACCAATACTCCTTAAACTGTTCCATCAAATAGCAAAGGAAGGAACACTACCAAATTCCTTCTATGAAGCTAATATCGTTTTAATCCCAAAACCTAATAAAGATTCGCTTAAAAAAGAAAACTATAGGCCGATCTCCCTGATGAACACAGACGCAAAGATTCTCAACAAAGTCTTAGCAAATCGGATTCAAAAACATATTAAAAAGATCATTCATGGGGACCAAGTAGGCTTCATCCCCGGCACACAAGGTTGGTTCAACATACGCAAATCAATAAATGTAATTCATCATATAAACCAGTCCAAAGTCCAAGACCACATGATACTCTCGATAGATGCAGAAAAAGCTTTTGACAAGATCCAACAGCCTTTTATGATCAAAACGCTAGAGACAGTAGGAATGGAAGGAACCTTTATCAATATAATAAAAGCTATATACAACAAGCCCACAGCAAGGATTATGCTCAATGGGGAACAATTGGAAGCATTCCCACTTCGATCAGGAACTAGACAAGGCTGTCCACTCTCACCACTTCTATTCAATATTGTACTTGAAGTCTTAGCTGAAGCCATAAGACAAGAAAGGGACATAAGAGGGATTCAAATCGGCAAGGAAGAAGTCAAGCTATCCCTATTTGCAGATGACATGATCTTATACCTGAGTGATCCCAAAAACTCCACCAGGAAGCTCCTGGAACTAATTGAGAAGTTCAGCAGGGTGGCAGGATACAAAATAAATGTGCAAAAATCAGAGGCCTTCCTATATGCCCAGAATGAAAGAAGTGAAAAAGCCTTGAGAGAAACAATACCATTTATTATAGCCCCTAAAAAAATGAAATACCTTGGTATAAACCTAACTAAGGAGGTAAAAGACCTTTACAATGAAAACTTTAAAACCCTAAAGAAAGAAATAGCCGAAGACACCAGAAGGTGGAAAGACCTCCCTTGTTCCTGGATTGGCAGAATCAACATCGTGAAAATGACCATCCTACCAAAGGCAATATACAGATTCAATGCTATACCAATCAAAATCCCAAAGCAATTCTTCAAAGAAGTTGACCAAACAATCTCAAGTTCATATGGAGGCACAAAAGACCCAGGATAGCAAAAACAATCCTGAGTAACAAAAACACAGCTGGAGGTATAACCATACCAAACCTTAGTCTATACTACAAATCCATAGTTGTAAAGACAGCCTGGTATTGGCTCCAAAATAGACACACAGATCAATGGATAAGGATTGAAGACCCAGATATAAACCCACAAAGTTACAGCCATTTGGTCTTTGACAAAGGGGCCCAAAGAATCCAATGGAAAAAGAACAGCATCTTCAACAAATGGTGCTGGCAAAACTGGATCTCCACATGCAGAAGATTAAAGCTGGACCCGTACTTGTCACCATGTACAAGACTTAATTCCAAATGGATCAAGGACCTTGATATCAGGCCAGAGACTATAAAAACCATAGTTGAAAGGATAGGGAACTCCCTCGAGCTGATTGGGCTAGGTCAACAGTTCCTAAACAGACATCCAATGGCACAGTCACTGCTACCAACTCTCAACAGTTGGGATCTTGTGAAATTAAAGAGCTTCTGTTCAGATAAAGAGATTGTAACGCGAGCTCAAAGGCAACCCACAGAATGGGAGAAAATCTTCACTAACCACATATCTGATAGAGCTCTATTGTCCAGAGTGCACAAAGAACTTAGAAAACTAAACACCAAGGAAACCAATGGCCCAATTAAAAAATGGGCCCTGGAACTTAAAAGAAACTTTACCAGGGATGAAATTAAAATGTCTAACAAATATCTTAAAAAATGCTCCACTTCTTTAGCTATCAGGGAAATGCAAATCAAAACTTCCCTGAGATATCATCTCACCCCGGTCAGGATGGCAAAAATCCACAATACTAACAACGACAAATGCTGGAGAGGATGTGGAGAGAGGGGAACTCTCCTACATTGCTGGTGGGAATGCAGGCTCATACAGCCACTCTGGCGAGCCGTCTGGAGATTCTTAAAGAAATTAAAGATTGAAATGCCATATGACCCTGCTATTCCACTTTTGGGAATAACCCCCCATACAGCAGAGGTTCACCTCGATAGCACAAGCACGACCATGTTCATAGCAGCACTGTTTACAATAGCAAAGTCATGGAATCAGCCCAAATGTCCAACAGTTGACGAGTGGATAAGGAAACTGTGGTACATCTATACAATGGAGTACTACTCAGCCATCAAAAATGATGAATTACTGGAATTTGCCGGGAAATGGATGTCATTAGAAACAATTGTATTAAGTGAAGTATCCCAGACCCAGAAAATTAAGCGCCGTATGTACTCCCTAATAGGTGGCTCCTAGTACCAAACCCACCCAGCCCACCTAGAGATAGGAATTCCAAGGATTATGAACAGGAGGGATGGGGTAGGAGGGCCACACCAGAAAGAAGGAGAGAAGGGACCATGTTACAGCAGGGAAAATAGGCCTCCACCAAGGACCCAAATAAGTAATGAGACATCTGATTAAGTTCACAGACTCTTGTTCCTGATCATTTACTACTGAGGGGGAGTGATCTCACCAGAAGAGGAGGGCATATAGTCTGGCAGATAAAAAGTAACAATTTTGCAAATGGGTTATAGACCCCTCCCTCACTGTGGTTTCCCACTTTTATTACATCTACCTTGAATGTGCTTTATCACAAGACTCTAACAGCTTTTTGTCTCTGGCCAGGGGGTAACATACAATGCCCACCAGGATGGAGTGAAGGGCATTGCAGGAGCAGCAAAACTGCAAAAGAAAATCAACAAACCACAATCCAGAACTTCAGAGACTCTATATCAACCACCTAGAACTAGGCCAGCTTAGTCTCTCCCCATCTTGAAGCTCAGGGAAATTTGCGGAAGAGGGGGCGGTAAGAGTGTAAGAGCATAAGGATGGGAGGAGCAATGATATGTAAGATACTCTATACTAGTTAGGGCTGAAGCAATCATATTTGGACTTTGCATGCCCTGCGCATTGTCCAACACACTGTTGACCTCACAAAGTCTAGCACCTGCTAAAGGCACCAAGATCCTTGGAGGCAAAGAATTGGCAGCCACAGCAGTGTTCCTATACCTAAGGGGAACACGGGAAAGGGTTCGGCAAAGGCCACTGGGTCCTTGTACGTCATCGGAGAGGAGGGCCCAGAGGAAAATCAGTCATGCACAAGAAAGGACTCTCTGGGAATTGGGGTGGGAGGCACTGGGGGATGGGAAGGGAGAGGGGTGGGGAGGGGGAGCAGGGGTACGGGGGGAGGAGGAGGGAGGGAGGGAACTGGTGTACCTAATAAGTTTGTATGAGCTGAAATAAAAAAAATAAAAATAAAAAAAATAAAAACCTCAGTATGGCACAATAGCCTCACTGTGATATCAAACTATCACCATTGAAACTACAGTCACACCTATGACATCAGCTTCACCACTGACATCACAGTCTGACAACTAACATCACAGCTTCACCAGTGACATCACAGACGTTGACCTTATATCGTCACTGTGACATCACAGACTCAATATGACTTCACATCTTCACTGTGTCATGTCATCCTCGACACTGACATCCTACTCAGCCTCACTATGACACCAGAGCCTCACCATGATATCAAAGGCTCATCTGTGACATCATAGCCTTATCAGTGACATCTTAGCCTCATGGTGACATCATCCTTGCCACTGACATCACAGCCTCATTGTTCCATCTTGTTGCTGTCCGCTTTCATGGTTACTGATAAATGACCATCAAACGGCTTAAAGGGAGCAAGGGGTTTATTTCCTTACAAGAGTCTGGTTACAGTTCTTAATCCACCTTGACACAAGAGCTCACACCAACACCAGGGCCGAGGGAACTGGCCACACCATCATTGCATAACGGCTGAGAGATGGACAATCCTTCTGTGCCAGACCAGCATGTCTGGACAAGTGAACACAAGGATGCCAACTCTCTCAACCAGCTCTGTGATTTATCCAGGGCCTAATCCCACCCACCATGGGCTGTATCTTCACCATTAACTAGACAATCTCCTTCAGATTTGCTCTGGGCTTAACTCAACCATCAACTCTCTACAACTGTGCCCAGAGGTCAAACCCTCAAAAGTCAAGTTGACACCTGTGCTTAACTATGACACATCACAATCACTCAGGTGATATCTCAGAGTCACTGCAACTTCACACTCTCACTGTTGTAGTGGTCTCGGGGAATATTGCAAAGTGCCTCCCTAACATAAAGCTGACAGATGGTAGGGCTATTTTTCATGCCTTGCAGGCGGACAGTCCATTGATACCTCTGGGCTGGTCTTTGCATATTAGGCTCCCAAACTGTAAATGAAAATTTATCCCTATCCTGAGGTGCCAAGGGAATTTGAAAGAATCAGTCCTTGATATCTAGAATTACTATATGGTAGGAGGATGGTATAGCACTGGGATGTGGCAGGCCAGCCTGAGTAGTACCCATCTTTTCCATTCGTTCATTGATTGCTCTCAGGTCCGGTAGGAGCCTATAACGGCCTGACTTTTTCTTGATAACAAATATGGGAGTATTGTGCCTACTGGTTGAGGGTTCTAAATGTCCCAATTCAAGTTCTTCATCTATTAATTCCTTAAGGGTGGCCAATTTGGGTTCAATTATTGGCCACTGCCCCATGTAGACATTTTTGTCCAAGAGCCAAGTAAAGGGTATGGGATCAGGTACCCGTTTAGATGATGGCCCATGATGGGAAGTGGCCTCTAGAATTGGGGCCAACCTCATCATCAAAGGAGGTTTGACGGTCTGTGGTAAAGACGACACCCATATCTGCTAGAATGTCCCTTCCACAGAGGTTACAAGGGATATTGGCAACAATTGGGGAGAAGGAGCCTTGATTACCCTCTAAGTCCTTCCAGTGAATGGGACGAATTGTAGCCTGAGTTGATTGTTTTCCTCCTACCCAACTAATGGAGGGGCTTGGTTTGAATTTCCAGTGAGGAAACCTGTGTGCTTCAATCTCAGTAAAGATGGTGACATCGGCTCCTGTGTCCACCAACCCCTTAATTGGAATACCATCAAGGTATATGGTCATCATAGGAGAATGTGGAAAAATGGGCAAAGTCCAGAATACCTTAGGATGGCATCTGTCCCCTTTTATTGATGGGGTTGAAGGGTGCCCCGCTGGGAGTTTAAATTAGCCTTGGCATTTTGCTGGACATTAAAAGGCTGTGAGCAGCAGTTGCGAGCCCAATGGAATTCCTTATTACATTTTGGGCAGCGAATCTGGGGACAGGTATTAAGGCAGGCCATACAGAGGTGACCTGTCTTACCACAGCCCCAGCAAGTGTGGTCTGGTGGGCTAGTCTGTGGTGGGTAGTCAAGAGGTCGCTGCCTGTCCCACAAGAGGGCACCAATGGAAGCGGTAAGGGCTGTTATGAGGCCAGCCCCTGTATCCAGATCTCTAGTTGTTGTCACCCACTTGTGGATATCATCCTTTCGGACAGCATCCACTGCATTATGGGTAGGGGCATTGAGGCCCTCCCAAGCTAATTTTGATTAACATAACTCGAATGAGACCTGGATCTACCCTATGCTCTACAGCTTCTGTTACTCTGCAAGGAAGTCTGTAAAGGATTCACCCAATTGGTGAATGTGGAAAAATGGACAAAGTCCAGAATACCTTAGGATGGCATCTGTCCCCTCTTATTGACGGGGTTGAGGGGTGCCCCGCTGGGAATTAAAATTAGCCTTGGCATTTTGCTGGAAATTAAAAGGCTGTGAGCAGCAGTTGTGAGCCCAACAGAATTCCTTATTACATTTTGGGCAGCGAATCTGGGGACAGGTATTAGGGCAGGTCATACAGAGGTGACCTGTCTTACCACAGCCCCAGCAAGTGTGGTCTGGTGGGCTAGTCTCCTATGATGACCGTATACCTTGATGGTATTCCAATTAAGGGGTTGGTGGGCACAGGAGCCGATGTCACTGGATGAGGTTAAGAAAGTAAACAGAAGAGTCTCTTGGGGTGAAAGCCTTTAGGCCCCCTTGAGCAGTTTTTTTGGTTAGCTGGCCCCTTTGTGTTTAATGTTCTTTACCTTCACGAGGAGTGAGCGTAAAGGTCCCTTTCCCTTTTTCTGTGTTTGTCTGTCCAAGGATAGGGAGGTACACATTTTAGCTCTGGTTTGCCTGGACTCTCCACATAAGGGTTGACCCCTCAGGAGAAGGAACCCAGAGTGGTCTTCTGATCGACCCTCCTCCTCTGGAGACACTGTGTGGGCATACAGCCATGGCCTAATGAACCACGGAAGTTCCCCACTAAGCACACGACATTTGGGTCTGATACATTCCTTGTCTTATTTGTTCCTCTTTAGTCTCATCTCTGTTCTTTAAAAAAAAATGGGCAACCTCTCCTCACACTGTAAGGAGCCCTAAATACATGCCTCATTTCCCCCTGTTAACTTGCCTATCACTTTGCCACCGCCTGCTATGAGCATGAGGGCCAAAATCCCTCACTCCTTGGACAGAGAAGAAGAAGATGAATCTATGACAGTACCTCATAAACCCCCACACTTAAATCAGGCAGAGAAGCCCCCAATCCCTGTGAACGGTCCCCCACCCACCATACCCTTGCCAAGAATCTGCTGTTACTACAACTGGGTCTGGCCCTTCAGCCCTGAGGGTGCCATTTCCACTATCAGTGCCTCAAGCCCCTATGCTCCAGATGTGCCCACAGTTTTCCAACTTTTTGTGGAGAGAAGCTTTCCCTGTTAATGTAGGACCCAATGTGGCCAACCAGCCTTGGTGTGCCTACCCTGCTTGCTGATCTTTCCCTGAATCATAAGGCGTTCAATGAATCAGGCCCTGACTCCCCTTATTTTGAACAGGTTCTGTGCCAATGGGCCATGCAGCTCCAAACTCATTATGATTGGTATCATCTCCTTAAGGCAGTCTTAAAGCCGGCCGTTTTCCCAAATTTGTGCTCTGCATATGATAATCAGGCAGAAGCACAAGCCCGACTCAACCTTCAGTATGGTCTTAACATCACATTGGATATGCTCATGGGTCAAGGGCAATATATTGATCCTGTATCCCAGTCCACCATAGGTTTGGCTGCATATTTTAAGCAGGTGTATGCCTTTTTGGGGTTTTCTATTTCCAAACGAATATGCCCGCTAGCACTCACCCTGCCCTCTAAAGACGCCTGTTCCCTAGCTGAACTCCAACAGCTGTGTTGGAACAATAAATTGGCTTAAACCATTTCTACCAATCCCTGACCAGGAACAATAAATTAGCTTAAATCATTTCTACCAATCCCTGACCAGGAAATTTACTCTTTATTTTCTCTCCTGATGGGCCCTTTCAACTTGCTCTCAAGGCAAGAAATGTGGCCCCCAAGACCTATAGCTGAGAGCCTGATAAAAGCATCCTTCCTTTCCCACTCTGGCACTCACAATTGCTTTGGGCCAATTCTATTGGTTTCCAAGAAATGGTCTCTGGCTACACTGGAGATCTTGACAACCATCCCCAACAGGACAAAAGGTTAACTGCATTTCTCAACTCCCTATTAAAATTAAACCTTATAATACTCCCAGCTCTTCCCCTATTCCACATGGGACCCTAGCATTCTCGGACTCCAAAAAACAAAGGTATGGAATCCTCATTCAGTGTCCAGGGAAAAAAGACATTACTTATGTCCCCCCCAACCCCGTCTTGGTTCAGGTGGGTGAACTCTTGGGGCTCTTAAAGATTTTTAATGAATGTCAATTAGAACCTGTTAATATTTGTTATGATAGTCAGTATGCAGTACAGGCTGTCTGGACTCTTTCACTTTCTTTGCTCAAGGACCACATGAACCTCTTACATGTCACCATGCAGTTGCTCCAGGATGTATTGGAACACAGGGCTCACCCTTGGTATTTTTCTCATATGAGTTCACACACAAACTTCTGGAATCCTGGCTAAGGGAAACTATTTAACAGATACTATGATCATGACTGTGGAATTAGAGCTTCTTGAACAAGCTAGGGCATTACACCAACAATTTCACCTTACCCCTTGGAGCTTACACAAGGTTCTTCCAGAGCTTACAATGTCACAATATGAACATTTAGTCAGGTCTTATGTGACCTGTGCCCCCTTGGCTCCACTTGGCTCCCTCAATAAGGGAGGGGTAAATCCCAGAGGTCTCTTGCCTAATGCAATTTGGCAAATGGCTGTTACCCACCATTTCACTTTTGAGAACATAAAATATGTTCCTATCATAGTGGACACTTGTTCCTCTTTTGTGTATGCAATAGCCCTTACAGGAGAATAGGCAGCCCATGCTATTAAAACCCTAAAATCCGCCATGTTGGTTATGGGTGTACCTTGGGCACTAAAGACTGACAATGGACCTGCATATGCTTTCCAACAATTTGGCTCCTTTATAGCCTCATGGAAAATTAGTCATCCCCTATAACTCACAGGGACAAGCCATTGTGGAAAGATCCAACAGAACCTTAAAGGGCCTTTTGGCAAAAGTCACATCCTCTGAATCCAAATGTGACCCACAGTTGGCTCTGACAGAGGCCCTGTTTCACCTTAACTTCCTCACTTTTGATGATTTAGGACTAAGCCCTGCTTATAAACACTGGAATTTCCTGCCTTGCAATACCCACCTGCTTCTTGTGCAATGGAGGCACCACATAATGCTGCTATGGCAGGGACCCGCTCCCTTGTTAAACCAGGGTCGAGGATACGCTTGTGTCTTCCCTCAGGATTCCACTTCGCCAGTATGGGTGCCAGCTCGAGATGTAAGACCAGAAACAGAGTTTGTGAAGCCTTCCTGGGAACCAGATTCAAAAAATGAGTAAATCTGTGGCCACTTCAATTTTTTTTCGTTTCTGTTGCATGCTGATATAAAAATTTTGGCATCCCATTTTTTAAATACATGTATGCATACTTAAAATAAGTATAAATAATTTTGGTAACATCTAAGGCCTTAACTACTTCTGTTTTATATTGATCACAATTGTTTTTCTTATTGATTGTAAATTTTCTTTCATTGTTTTCACACTGGATTTTAATTTTTAAAGGATTGTAACCTACGCTATCATAGGAGGAATTGTTCTTTTATTAATTATATTTCTTAAGTGTTTCCTTAAGCACATCTCTCAGCAGCGCTCCATCAATAAGATCATGCTACAGGGGCTTAGGGCCCTTGAATATCCAAGCCATGGCAACCCTAGGGACATGGTTCGAGCTTGGATTGCAGAGATTTGTGAGGCCTTAGTCTAGTCTACTATCCACATATCCTGACATGCCTTCCTCAGAAGAAGTCCTTGGAGGGGCAGTAACCAATGACGGGTAAGATCCTGTGAGATAGGACAACCTAAGGCATGCACGATCCCAAATGCTGGACACCATCTGAGGTAGGGTCAACAAGGTCAGAGCTAAGAACTCTGGCTCCCGCTGGCTGTCAAAAATAAGTATAAAGGATGGATATGTAGGAGGAATGGACCAGGCAGGCCTGTATTAAAGTCTCTGATCAACCATTACTTACAATACTTCCTCCTGGGGAGCATGCCACTCAGGGATGATCTGTATGGGCTGCACACACAAATGAAACTTCCCCAAGCTAAACTTGCTGCCCTGCCTGGTGTTGACGTCAAACCACCTGGCTGAGAGGACCAACGTGGACAGAACAACACAGAAAAAGCTCACGCTGAGGCTTATGGGATGTTGGGTGGGGTATATAAGCAGCCTGATATTTCAATAAATGAGCATGCAAGCCTGAGAGTCTGAGAGCATGCTTTGCCATACACCTAATTTTCGGGGTCTGTGCTGTTGACTCTGCACCAGCTTATATCCACCCCCAAGGATCTCTGTGGGTCCCCAAGACCACTACACACTATGACGTCACAAACTCATTGTGACATCATCTTTGCCACTGACATTGCAGGCTCACTGTGACATCATAGACACACAACTGGCCTCCTGCCTGGACTCACTATGAAATCAAAACCACACCACTGACACCACAGGCTCATGGTGACATCACAGGCTCACCAGTCATATCACATCCTTACCAGTTACATCATCGCCTCACTGTGACATCACGTCTGACATCATAGCCTCATTAGGACATCACATCCTCACAGTGATGTGATGTAACATTCTCACCATTGACATCTGTCTTGCCACAGACATCACAGCCTCCACAGTGACCTCACAGCCTCACTGTGACATCACAAACTCATTGTTATATCACAGCCTCACAGTGACCTCACAGCTTCACTGTGCCATCACAAGCACTCATCTGATATCACAGCATCACTGTGACATCACATTATCACTCTAGCATCACAACCTCACTGTGACATCAGAAACTCATTGTCACATCAGCCTTGACAACAACATTACAGCCTCCACAGTGACCTCATATGCGTCCACAGTGACATCCCAAACTCACAGTTACATCACAGACTCACTGTGATATCGTAGCCTCACTATGACCTCATAGTGTCCACAGTGACATCATGATCTCATGGTAACATCACAACCTCATTGCAACATCATACCCTCACAGTAATATCACAGCCATAATGTGATATCACATGCTCAGTGTGACAAAAGGGCCTCACTGTGACATTAGAGCCTCATCAGTGACAACAGTACTTAACAAGACACATAGCATCCACAGTGACATTGCTGCTTCACGGTAACATCAAAACCTCAGGGTGATATCAGAGACTTACAGGGAAATCACAGCCTCACCTGTTACATCTGTGTCTTTGTGATATCAGACTTGCTGTTGACATCACTTTCACATCAAAGCCTAACTGTGATTTCATCAACCTACTATGATATCAGCCTTGCTACTGACATAACACTGACATTAGTGTGACCACAGATGTTGTAGCCTCACCAGCGACTACATAGCTTTTGATATCATAGACTCAGCAGTGACACCACAACATCACAGTTACATCACAGCTTCACTGTGACATTGGTCTTACCACTGACAACACAGCCCCTCAGTGAGACCACAGGGTAACCTTTAAAATCATAGACTCTGTGGAATCAGTTTTGCCACTGACATAACAGCATCACTGTGACATTACAGCCTCACCTCTGACATCACAGCACCACTGTGATGGCACAGTCTAACCATTGACATCCTAACCTCACTATGAAAGTACAGCATCTCCACTGACATCACAACTTCACTTTAACATCACAAACTCAGTGTGACACAATAGCCTCACTGTGATATCAAGCCATCACCCTTGAAACCACAGCCTCACCTTTCACACCAGCTTCACCACTAACATCAGAGATTCACCAGTGACATCTCAGACGTTGACATTATATCTTCCCTGTGACATCACAGCCTCAATGTGACATCACATCTTCACTGTGACATCTCACCCTCAACACAGGCATACTACCTAGCCTCACTATGACACAACAGCCTCACCATGATATCAAAGGCTCACATGTGACATCATAGCTTCACCAGTGACATCTTAGCCTCACTATGATATCATCCTTCCCACTGACATCACAGCGTCTTGTGCCATCACAATCGCTCAGGTGATATCACAGAGTGACTGTGACTTCACACTCTGTAAGGTCACAAACTCATTGTGGCATCATCCTTGCTACTGATATTACAGCCTCACTGCGACATCACAGGCTCACCACTGGCATCCTACCTAGACTCACTATGTCACCAAAGCCTTACCACTGACATCACAGGCTCACTGTGACATAATAGGCTAACCAGTGATACCACAGCCTTACCTTTTGCATCATAGCCTCATTTTGACATCACGTCTGACATAACAGACTCAATGTGACATCACAGCCTTGCAGTGATGTGATGTAACAGTCTCACTATTTATATTGTCATCAGTCTTGCCACTGGCATCACAGCCTCCACAGTGACTTCACAGTCTCACTGTGACCTCACAACCTCATCTTTATTTAATAGCCTCACAGTGACATTGCAGCTTCACTGCACAATCACAACCACTGATGTTATATCACAACATCACTGTGACATCACATTATCACTGTGACATCACAACATCACGGTGACATCACAAACTCATTGTCACATCACCCTTGCAAACATTACAGTCTCCACAGTGACCTCATATCGTCCACAGTCAAACCTCAACTTCACAGTGCCATCACAGCCTCACTGTGACCTCATAGTGTCCACAGTGACATCACAACCTCACGGTGAAATCAAAACCTCACCGAGACATCACACATTCACAGTAATATCACAATGATACTGTGATATCACACACTCAGTGTGACAAAACAGCCTCACTGTGACTTTGGAGTTTCACCAGTGACACCAGTGCCTAACCAATCCCGCCGCCTCCACAGTGACATCACAGCCTCACAGTGACATCACAACATCACTGTGACATCAGAGAATTACAATGAAATCACAGCCTCACCTCTTACATCATGGCCTCTTTGTGATATCAGACTTGCCACTAACATCACTGTCACATGAGAGCCTCACTATGATTTCATCAACACACTGTGACATCAGCTTTGCCACTGACATAACACTAACATTAGTGTGACCACAGATATCACAGTCTTACCAGTTACAACACAGCTTTTGACATCAAAGCTTCACTAGTGACAGTACAGCCTCACCGTTTCCATCACAGCCTCACAGTGACATTGGACATGACACTGATATCACAGCCCCCAGTGATACTAGAAGCTAACCTGTAACATCATAGACTCATCATCACATCAGTTTTGCCATTGATATCTCAGGATCACTGTGACATCACAACCTTATAGTAACATCACAGCTTCCACAGTGACCTCACAGGCTCACTGTGACATCTAAACCTCAACATTATATCGCAGCCTCACAGAGACCTCACAGCGTCACTGTGCCATTATAACCACTCATGTGATATCACAGCATCACAGAGACATCACATTATCACTCTGACATCACACCATCACTGCGACATCACAAACTCATTGTCACATCAGACTTGCCAACAACATACAGCCTCTACACTGATCTCATAGCATCCACAGTGACAGCACACACTCACAGTAACATCACTGCTTCACGGCAACATCACATCTTTACAGTAATATCAGAGCCATATGGTGATATCACAGGCTCAGTGTGACAAAACAGCCTCACTGTGACTTTAGAGTCTCACCAGTGACAACAGTGCCTAACCAATTCCACAGCCTCCACAGTGATGTCGCAGCCTCACAGTGACATCACAACTTCACAGTGACATTAGAGACTTACAGTGAAACCACAGCCTCACCTGTAACATCATGGCCTCTTTGTGACATCAAACTTGTCACTGACATCACAGCCTCAATGGGAAATGACAGCCTCATCTCTGCGATCACAGCCCCACTGTGATGGCACACCCTCAAAATTGACATCCTAACCTCACTGTGAAATCACAGCATCACATCTGACATCTCAGCTTCACTTTGACATAACAACCTCAATGTGACACAATAGGCTCACTGTGGCATCAAATAATTACCAATGATACCACAGCCTCACCTATGACATCAGCTTCACCACTGAGCTCACATTATCAACACTAACATTACAGCTTTACCAGTGACATCACAGATTTTGACATTATATACTCACTGAGACATCACAGCCTCAATGTGACATTGCATCTTCACTGGGACATCTCACCCTCAACACTGGCATCCTACCTAGACTCACTATGATGCCACAGCCTCACTATGATATCAAAGGTCACGTGTGATATCATACCCTCACCAGTGACATCTTAGCCTCATTGTGACATCATACTTGCCACAGAGAGCACAGCCTCATTGTGCCATCACAGTCACTCAGGTGATATCACACAGTCACTGTGAATTCACACTCTCACTGTAATGTCACAAACTCATTGTGACACCATCCTTGTCACTGACATTTCAGCCTCACTGTGAGATCACAGGCTCACAACTGGTATCCTACCTAGACTCACTATGACACCAAAGCCTCACCACTGACAACACAGGCTCACGGTGACATCACAGGTTCCGCAGTGATAACAGAGCCTTACCTGTTACATCATAGCTTCATTGTATCATCACGTCTGACATCATAGACTCACGGTGACATCAGAGCCTCACAGTGATGTGATGTAACAGCCTCACTATTGACCTTGACATCAGTCTTGCCAATGACATCACAGCCTCCACAGTGAACTCACAGCCTCATTGTGACATCACAACCTCATTGTTATGTCACAGCCCGACAGTGAACTCACAGCCTCACGGTGCCATCACAACAACTCATGTGTAATCACAGCATCACTGTGACATCACATTATAACTCTGACTTCACAACCTCACTGTGACATCACAAACTCATTGTCACTTCAGCCTTGACAACATTACAGCCTCCACATAGTGTCCACAGTGACATCACAACCTCACAGTGACATCACAGCCCCACTGTGACAGCATAGCCTCACTGTGACCTCATAGCATCCACAGTGACATCACAAAATCACAGTGGTATCACAACCAAATGGTGACTCAATAGCCTCACTGTGGCATCAAACCATCACCATTGAAAGCACAGCCTCACCTGTAACATCACCTTCACCACTGACATCTCAGTCTGACCATTACTATAACAGCTTCACCAGTAACATCACAGTCTTTGACATTATATCCTCACTCTGACATCACAGCCTCAATGTGACATCTCAACTTCACTGTGACTCCACATCCACAACACTGACATCTGACCTAGCCTCAGTATGACACCAAAGCCTCACCATGATGTCAAAAGATCACCTGTGGCATCATAGCCTCACCACTAATATCTTAGCCTCATTGTGACATCATCCTTGCCACTGACATCACAGCCACATTGTGCCATCTCAATCACTCAGGTGATTTCACAGAGTCACTGTGACTTCACACTCCCACTGTGACATCACAAACTCGTTGTGACATCATCCTTGCCACTGACATTACAGCCTCACTTGATCGCCACTGACATCATCACAGCATCACTGTAACATAACAACCTCAGTGTGACTCAATAGTCTCACTGTGACTTCAAACCATTACAATTGAAACCACTGCATCACCAAAGACATCAGCTTCACCACTGACATCACAGTCTGACCACTACCACTATGGCTTCACTGGTGACATCACAGATGTTGACATTATAACCTCACTGTAACATCACAGCCTCAATGTGACATCACATCTTCACTGTGACATCTCACGCTCAACACTGACATCCTACCTAGCCTCACTATAACAACAAATCTTCACCACTGACATCACAGGCTCACTGTGACCTCACAGCACCCCATTGACACCCCAGGCTAACCTATAACATCATAGACTCATCGTGGCATCAGTTTTCCCACTGCCATCACAGCCTAACTGTGACATCCTAACCTCACAGTAATATCAGAGCCTTACAGTGAAACCACAGCCTCACCTGTAATATCATGAACTGGTTGTGACATCAGACTTGCCACTGACATCACACACTCACTGTGATATCACAGAGTCACCTCTGACATCACAGCCCCTCTGTGATGGCACAGCCTCACCGTTGACATCCTAACCTCACTGTGAAATTACAGCAAAACCACTGACATCACAGCATTACTTTGACATAACACCTCAGTGTAACACAATAGCCTCACTATGACATCAAACCATCACCAATGAAACCACAGCCTCACCTATGACATCAGCTTCACCACTGACCTCACATTATGACCACTAACATCACAGCTTCACCAGTGACATCACAGACATTGACATTATATCCTCACACTGACATCACAGCCTCAATGTGACATAACACCTTCACTGTGACATCTCACACTCAACACTGACATCCTACCTAGCCTCACTAGGAAACCACAGCATCGCCATGATATCAAAGGCTCACCTGTGACATCAAAACCTCACCAGTGACATCTTAGCCTCATTGTGATATCATCCTTGCCACTGACATCACAGCCACATTGAGCCATCACAACCACTCAGGTGATATTTCAGAGGCACTGTGACATCACAGCCTCACTGTGACATCACAACCTCATTGTGAGATCATTCTTGCCACTGACATTACAGCCTCACTATGACATCCCAGGCTCACAACTGGCATTCTCCCAATACTCACCATGACACCAAAACCACACCACTGACATTACAGGCTCACTGTGACTTTACAGGGTCACCAGTGATACCACAGCATTACCTGTTACCTCATAGCTTCATTGTGACATCACGTCTGACATCATAGCCTCACTGTGACATCACATCCTCACAGTGATGTGATGTAACAGTCTCACCGTTTATGTTGACAACAGTCTTGCCACTGACATCACAGCCTCCATAGTGACCTCACAGCCTTACTGTGTCATCACAACCAGTCATGTTATGTCACAGCATCACTGCAACATCACATTATCACACTGACCTCGCAGCAACACTGTGAAATCACAAACTCATTGTCACATCAGCCTTGCCAACAACATTACAGCCTTCACAGGACCTCACAACGTCCATATTGACATCACAAAATCACAGTGACATCACAGCCTCACTGTGACGACATAGCCTCACTGTGACATCACATTGTCCACAATGACATCACAACCTCATGGTGACATCACAGCCTCACTGTGATATCACACCCTCATAATAATATCACAGCCATACTGTGATATCACAGGCTCAATGTGATAATTTCAAATCTCACCAGTGACAATACCTAACCATTTCCCACAACCTCCAAAATGACAACACAGCCTCACAGTGACATTACAACCTCACTGTGACATCAGAGACTTACGTTAAAAATCACAGCCTCACCTGTTACATCATGGCCTCTTTGTGATATCAGACTTGCCACTGACATCCCCATCACATCATAGCCTCACTATTTCATCAATGTACTGTTACATCAGGTTTGACACTGACATAACACTGACATTATTGTGACCACAGATGTCACAGCCTCACCAGTGACTGCACAGACTTTGACATCATAGCCACACCTGTGACAATACAGCATCACTGGTTGCATCACAGCCTCACTGTGACATCAGCCTTTCCACTGACATCACAGTCTCACTGTGACATCACAACCTCACAGTGACATCAGATGTTTACAGTGAAATCACAGCTTTACCTGGAACATCATGGCCTCTTTGTGATATCCGACAGTACATCGAGGAAATCATAGAGAGGCTGTGATGTGACAATGATGTCAATGGCAAGGCTGATATCACAAAGTGGTCATGATGTAACAGGTGAACTGTGATTTCCCTGTAATAACAGAAATCACTGTGAGGGTGTGATGTCACAGAGATGGTGTGATGTCACTGTGAGGCAGTAATATCACTGTGGAGGCTGTGTGATTGGTTAGGCACTGTTGTCACTGGTGAGAATCTAAAGTCACATTGAGGCTGTTGTCACACTGATCCTGTGATATCACAGCATAACTGTGATATTACTGGGAAGGTATGATGTTGCAGTGAGGTTGTGATGTCATTGCGAGGATGTGATGTCACAGTCAACCCTGTGAGTTCACTGTGGAGGCTGTAAAGTTGTTGTCAAGGTTGGTGTGACAATGAGTTTGTGATGTCACAATGATCTTGTGATGTCAGAGTGATAAGGGGACGTCACACTGAGCTGTCATATCCCATGAGTGGTTGTCATGGCACAGTGAGGCTGTGATATCAGTGGCAAAACTGATGTCACGATGAGTCTATGATGTTATAGGTTAGCATGTGGTGTCATAGTTATGCTGGATTATCAGTGGCAGGAAAGATGTCACAATCTGGTTGTGAGGTCACAGTGAGTTTGTGATGTCGCAGTGAGTCTGTGATATCACCTGAGTGATTGTGATGGTACAATGAAGCTGTGATGTCAGTGGCAAGAATTATGTCACAATGAGGCTAAAATGTCACTGGTGAGGCTACGATGTCACAGGTGAGCCGTTGATATCATAGTGAGGCTGTGGTGTCATAGTGATGCTAGGTAGGATGCGCATGTTGAGGGTGAGATGTCATAGTAAAGATGTGATGTCACAGTGAGGATGAAGCTGTGATGTTAGTGGTCATAATGTGGTATCAGTGGTGAAGCTGATGTCATAGGTGAGGCTGTGGTAGCAATGGTTGCAGCGTCTTTATCCAAAAATTCTTGTGGATAAGGTCCCAGCATAGCAGAATATTGTTCTATGGAAACAATTTCTGAGAAAAGGACATTGCATTACAATATGGTAATTGTCAGGCCTTGATGTATCTCTGCCCATTTGGGGGCCTAGAGCCTGTTCCCTGGGGGGATATCACAGTAATGCCCATCAGTAAGTACTAGGAATTCCTCCTAGATAATATAAGCTTTGCCTCTGGCAAGAGGAATTCTTCTGGGAATAGGGTGTGCTTTCTGCCTGTCCTTAGGTTTTTTAGAGACTAGCTTTCTGCTCTCTGATCTAGAGAAAAAGCTTGCTTTTAACTTTAAATCAAATTGCAAATAGAGGTTTCATGTCTAGTTACTCACAATAAGTAGACTTGTTAGCCAGAATGTGAGCACTGATTTTAAAGAAAATAGAGAACAACTTCTAGAGTCTTAAAACATAGGTGGGTAAAATTCCCACATATGAACTAACTCAGAAATTCCAGAAGTCACGCCCCGGGACCGTGGGACCCCTTCTCCCTCCTGTGCCGCCTTTGTCCGCTCTACCGTGCTGCCTGCTCCCCGCTCCGCCAGGCCCCCAGGTGAATCCCCACTCAGCCCCGAGCAGGTCGCCCTGTGTCCAGTTTTGGCTTGGACCACGCCCCAGGCCCCAGGCCCCAGGTCCCTTTCTCCCAACCGCCCTCCTGTCGGCCCAAATGGACAGGATGTGCTCACTTTCATCCATCCCTGGAGCTTGGGTGGGGCACTAAGCCAAGTCCCAGATCCAGGGTGAAGAATTCTGCCATCAACATCAGCCCCTCTGCCTCTCTGGCCCACTGGGGTCCCACGCACGTGTCTACAGAAGACACACTGCTACTCAGAATTCAATAGAGTCCAGAGAAAACTCAAGCAAAGTTCTAAGGGTCAAAGGCCATTCATCTGTAAACCTCTACAATCATCCTATCACATGGAAGAGATTCTTCACATCCAGCCCAAAGATAAGTAAACCTCCTTTTTCTTCACTTTACTGTTCCTTTCTAATATTAATCACTATAGATTAACTTTTCCATAAAGCCACCCCAAAAACACAACTCCAGGGATCATACCACTCACACTCACATATCACCAAGATACTACATCGTAAAAGTGCATTATCATACTAATATTCACTCCTTGTCTGCTTAACCTGACTTAATTGATGTACTAACAACGTAACAACCTCAACTAGGAAATAACAATAATAAAAGACAAACATACCCAACCCCAAGGGAAGCACTAGTAATAACTGCCCAATATAGAAATACCAACTAAATCAGAAAAAATACACAGAAACTGAAAAGCCCTAGAAGACAAAACAACAATGCCCAAGTCAAAGTGCAGATCCATGAGAAACAAAACCCAAGAAGACCAATCTCCCACTGAAAGAATTAACCCCTTAATGATGGATTCCAACCAGAACAAATTCACAGAAAACAGCCAAGAAAGCCAGACCCAAGACAATGACTTTCAAAGTATGATCATTACCATGATTAATACTATGAAAGAGGAAATCCAAGAGGAGTTAAACAATAGGATCAACCACTTTGAACAGAAACACAACAGGCATTTGAAGGAGTTGAGAAAAACAATTCAAGAAACAAAAATAGGCATAGAGCAGTTAAAACAGACTCAAGCAGAGTTTAAAGACAAGCTATCTTCAACCCAAAGCTCAACAGAGAGTCTTATCAGCAGAACAAATGAGGCAGAAAATAGAATTTCAGATCTGGAAGACAAAGTGGGAGAATTAACCAACTCAATGGAAGAGATTGTTAAAAAAGATACTTGAGAGGAACATTCAAGAGATATGGGACACCCTGAAGAAGCCTAACATGCATATTCATGGAATACCAGAGCAAGAATCTCAAAATACCACACCTGAGGAAATTTTTCAAATTATCATAAATGAAAACTTCCCTCAACTGAAGAATACAAGAGGCATTTCGCACTCCAAACAGATAACCAAAATAGAAAATCACCACGGCAAATAATAGTCAAAACACTCCACATTAAAGACAAAGAAAAGGTGCTGAGAGCTTCAAGAGAAAAAAAGCAAGTCACTTTTAAAGGTAAACCTATTAAAATAACAAATGACTTCCAATGGAAACAGTAAAAACAAGAAGAGCTTGGAGAGATGTACTTCAGTATTAAATGAGCAAAAATGCCAACCCAGACTGATATTTCGGCAAAATTATCTGTCATGATCGAGAGAGAAAGAAAAATTCTCCAGCACAAAGACACCTTGAAGGGATATATGTCTACCAAACCAGGCCTTCAAAAAATGCTAGAAATGATATGCAAACTTGAAAAAAAGAACAAGCATATCCAGGAGGACAGAAGGGAAGTATAATACCACAAAAATATAAATGTAAAACAATAAGCTTACAAAATCCACTAAACATAAAAAATGTCCAGAATTAAAAAGAATTTCTCCATTATAACATTAAATGTCAATGGGCTTAACTCACCGATTAAGAGACACAGATTACAAACTTGAATTAAAAATCACAACCCATCAATCTGTTGCCTTCAGGAAACTCATCTCACCACAACAGATAGGCACATCCTAAAAATGAAAGGCTGTTCCAAAATTCTGCAAGCTAATGGAACTAGGAAACAGCAGGGGTAGCCATTATGCTGTCAGACAACGTGGACTTCCAACCCAAAAAAATCATAAGAGACACAGATGGACACTACATTTTAGTCACAGGTACAATTCATCAGGAAGACTTCACAATACTAAACATATATGCACCCAATACGGGCCCCTCCACATTCATTAAGAAAATCCTACAGCGTCTAAAGGGAGAAATCAACCCCCAAACGATAATTCTTGGGGATTTCAACACCGCCCTCTCAACATGGGATAGATCAACAGGTCAAAACCTTAACAGGGACACTTTGGAACTTAATCAAACCCTTAACAAAATGGGCCTTACAGATCTCTATCGAACTTTTCATCCATGCACCAAAGAATACACATTTTTCTCAGCAGCACATGGAACTTTCTCCAAAATAGATCACATATTGGGCCAAAAATGGATTTCCACATATACAGGAAAGTTGAAATTCTAGCCTGTGCCCTATCAGACCACCACGGCCTAAAGCTGGACATTCACAACACAACAAAAGACAGAAAATACACTAACTCCTGGAAACTTAACACTATGATGCTGAATGAGAACTAGATTCAGGAAAAAATTAAAAAGGAAATTCAAGGTTTCCTGAAAGTGAATGATAATGAAAATACAACTTACCAAAATCTCTGGGACACAATGAACGATGTCCTAAGAGGTAAGTTCATAGCTCTTAATGCCTATATCAAAAAAATGGAAACATCAGAAATAAACAACTTAACAATGCAGCTTAAAGCTTTAGAAAAACTAGAGCAATCTGATCCCAAAGGCAGTAGAAGAGAGGAGATTAGCAAAATAAGGGGAGAAATATCTGAAATCTAGATTAAGAAAATGATAGAAAAAATCAACCAGTCAAAAAGCTGGTTCTTTAAAAAAATCAATAAGATTGATACACCCCTAGCTAAATTAACCAAAAGCAAAAGAGAGAAAACCCAAATCAACAAAATTACAAATGAAAATAGCAAAGGAAGGAACACTACCAAATTCCTTCTATGAAGCTAATATTGTTTTAATTCCAAAACCTAATAAAGATACACTTAAAAAAGAAACTATAGGCCAATCTCTCTGATGAACACAGATGCAAAGATTCTCCACAAAGTCTTAGCAAATCGGATTCAAAAATATGTCAAAAAGATCATTCACGGGGACCAAGTAGGCTTTATCCCTGGCACACAAGGTTGGTTCAACATACGCAAATCAATAAATGTAATTCATCATATAAACCAGTCCAAAGCCCAAGACCACATGATACTCTCGATAGATGCAGAAAAAGCTTTTGACAAGATCCAACAGCCTTTTATGATCAAAACGCTAGAGACAGTAGGAATGGACGGAACCTTTATCAATATAATAAAAGCTGTATACAACAAGCCCACAGCAAGGATTATGCTCAATGGGGAACAATTGGAAGCATTCCCACTTCGATCAGGAACTAGACAAGGCTGTCCACTCTCACCACTCTATTCAATATTGTACTTGAAGTCTTAGCTGAAGCCATAAGACAAGAAAAGGGACATAAGAGGGATTCAAATCGGCAAGGAAGAAGTCAAGCTATCCCTATTTGCAGATGACATGATCTTATACCTGAGTGATCCCAAAAACTCCACCAGAAAGCTCGTGGAACTAATTGAGAAGTTCAGCAGGGTGGCAGGATACAAAATAAATGTACAAAAATCAGTGGCTTTCCTATATGCCCAGAATGAAAGAAGTGAAAAAGCCCTGAGAGAAACAATACCATTTACTATAGCCCCTAAAAAAATGAAATACCTTGGTATAAACCTAACCAAGGAGGTAAAAGACCTTTTCCATGAAAACTATAAAACCTTCAAGAAAGAAATAGCAGAAGACACCAGAAGGTGGAAAGTTTTAGTGCACAATAGCATAGTCACATACTTCTGGAATTTCTTTTTTTTTTTAATATCTCCGCTCATACAAACTTAATAGGTACACTGGTTCCTTCCCTCCCTCTTCCTCCCCCCGCCCCTCTGCTTGTACTCCCCTCACCCCTCCCTCTCCATCACCCAGTGCCTCCCCCCCCAATCCCCAGAGAATCCTTTAATGTGCATGCCTGACTGTCCTCTGGGTCCTCCTCTCCAATGAAATCCAAGGACCCAGCGGCATTTCCCTGAATGCTTTCCTGTGTTCCCCTTAAGCATAGGAACACTATTTTGGCTGTCAATCCCTTGCCTCCAAGGATCTTGGTGCTTTTAGCAAATGCTAGACTTTGTGGGGACAACAGTGTGTTGGACATTGCGCAGGGCATGTAAAGTCCAATTATGATTGCTTCGACTCTAACTTGTGTGGAGTATCTTGCATATCACAGCTCCTCCCATCCTTGTGCTCTTACAGTTTTAACGCCCCCTCTTCCGCAAATTTCCCTGAGTTTCAGGATGGGGAGAGATTAGGCTGGCCTAGTTCTAGGTGGTTGATATAGAGTCTCTGAAGTTCTGGATTATGGTTTGTTGATTTTCTTTTGCGGTTTTGCTGCTCCTAAAATGCCCTTCACTCCATCCTGATGGGTATTGGATGTCACCCCCTGGCCAGAGATAAAAAACTGTTAAACTAGAGTCTTGTTATAAATGTATATTCAAAGGTAGATGCAATAAAAGTAGGAAACCACAGTGAGGCAGGGGTCAATCACCCATTTGCAAAATGGTTACTTATTATCTTCCAGACTATATGCCCTCCCCTTCTGGTGAGATCACACCCCCTCAGTTGTAGATCATCAGGAATGAAAAGTCTGTGAACTTAACCAGATGTCTCATTGCTTATTCGCAGTCCTTGATGGAGGCCTATTTTCTCTACTGTTACATGGTCCCCTCTCTCCTTGTTTCTGGTGTGGTTTCCTACCCCATCCTGCCTGTTCATACTCCTTGCAATTACTGAATTACAGAGATTTATTGTCAAGTGTCTCTAGGCGGGCTTGGTGGGTTTGGTACTAGGAGCCACCTATTAAGGAGTACATACGGTGCTTAATTTTCTGGGTCTAGGATACTTCACTCAATATAATTGTCTCTAATGACATCCATTTCCCAGAAAATTCCAGTACTTCATCATTTTTTATGGCTGAGTAGTACTCCATTGTATAGATGTTCCACATTTTCTTATCCACTCGTCAACTGTTGGACATTTTAGTTGATTCCATGACTTTGCTATTGTAAACAGTGCTGCTATGAACATGGTCTCACTTGTGTGTGCTAGAACTTTTAAAGGAACCTTGAAACCACTCTTACCCTGGCTGAAGGCCAAGGAAGAAACCATCATGCCAAAAAGTCTAGACACCAAGACTGGAGATGGTATTTGCAATCCAAACTGGGAGAATCCATGTCAGTAGCAAAGGGGCCATGTCTTCCCTTTCCCAAACAGCACTCTTATGGGAAATCACAGAGATGGACCATCTGAGTGCGCCCCCACCAATTATTGCCTCTGCCTCGAAAGAGACATCCTTGATGATATGGAACCAACAGTATGGACCCCAGGTTTGGAGAATGCATGGGTCATCATCAACTGATGGCAATATACTTCTGGAATTCCTCAAAGGAAGACATAAGCAACCTTACTATTAACGGAGCTCAATCCTCCTCTGTGTATTTTAAAAATGAAGTCTCTCTTAAAACAATGACAACTATGTGGGCTCAGCCCCATGGCTATCCGGTGAAGCATTATAGTTTAGATAGAATTGAAAAAAACTGGGAGAATAGAATCTGTTTGTGTCTTTTCCTTCAAATAATGGGCTAGCTACTTAAAAACATTGTTTATTCTTACTGAGCATAGGAGACTGGGAGAGTCCGTGTTTGTTTTCCTCTATTTGCAGATACAGGGACACATTCTTTGTCCTAAAATTTTCTAGTATAAAGCTGTCACTAAGTTTCGATAAAGTGGGTCCAGATTCACTCAGCCTAGAGAGTTGAGTGTTTCTGTTCTCCATTTCTGCCAAATCCTTGCCCCACCTGATCCAGGGGAGCCCTGGTCTCAAGGCCGTGACTCTGGTCTGCAGCAGCTGATATCATGGGTGAGGCAGTGGTTTAAATGGTGATGGTTTGATGTCACATTGAGGCTGTTATTGTCACACTGAGGTTGTTATGTCAGAGTGATGCTTTGATGTCAGTGGTGATGCTGTGATTTCACATTGAGGATAGGATGTCAATGGTGAGGCTGTGCCATCACAGTGGGCCTGTGATGTCAGAGACTAGGCTGTGATGTTACAGTGAGGCTGTGATATTAGTAGAAAGTCTGATGTCACAACCAGGCCATCATGTTACAGGCGGGGCTGTGATTTCACTGTAAGTCTCTGATGTCACTATGAGGTTGTGATGTCGCATTGAGGTTGTGATGTCACCTTGAGGTTGTAATGTCACTGTGGATGTTATGACATCATAGTGAGGCTATGATGTCATGGTGAGGCTGTGATGTCACTGTGAGGTTGTGATGTCACTGGGGACGCTCTGAGGTCACTGTGGAGGTTGTAATGCTGTTGGCAAGGCTGATTTGATAATGAGTTTGTGATGTCACAGTGACGTTGTGAAGTCAGAGGGATAATGTGATGTCTCAGAGATGTTGTGGTATCACATGAGTGGATGTGATGGCAAAGTGAGGCTTTGAGATCACATTGGAGGCTGTAATGTCAGTGGCAAGACTGATGTCAATGCCAATGGTGAGACTGTTATATCACATCACTGTGAGTCTGTGATGTCACAGTGAGGCTATGGTGTAACAGGAAAGGCTATGATATCACTGGTTAACCTGTTGTCACAGTGAGCCTGTGATATCAGTGGTGAGGCTTTGATGTCATAGTGAGTCTAGGTAGGATGCAAGTTTTGAGCCTGCGATATCACAGTGAGTCTATTGTGTCACATTGAGGTTGTCATGTCAAAGTGATACTGTTATGTTAGTAGTGATGCTGTGATTGCACAGTGATGTTAGGATGTCAATGGTGAGGCTGTGCCATCACAGTGCAGCTGTGATGTTAGAGGTGAGGCTGTGATGTCACAGTGAGGTTGTGATGTCAGAGGCAAGTTTGATGTCACAAGGCTATGATGTTACAGGTGAGGCTGTGATTTCACTCTAAGTCTCTGATGTCACAGTGAGGCTGTGATGTCAGTGACAAAACTGATGCCATGATGAATATATGATGTTACAGGTTAGCTTGTGGTGTCACTGGGGGGGCTGTGATGTCAGTGGCAAGACCGATGTCACAGTGAGGCTCTGATGTAACCAGTGATGCTGGAGTGTCAGTGGTGAGGCTATGATGACAAAGGTTTTCTTGTTATTGGTGAGGCTGTGACATCGTGGTCACATTAATGTTAGTGTTATGTCAGTGGCAAGGCTGATGTCACAGTGCATTGATGAAATCATAGTGAGGCTGTGATGTGACAGTGAAGTCAGTGGAAAGTCTGATATCACCAAAAGGTCATGAAGTAACAGGGGAGGCTGTGATTTCACTTTAAGTCTCTGATGTCACCCTGAGGTTGTGATGTCACTGTGAGTCTATGAGGTCACTGTGGAGGCTGTGGGATTGGTTAGGCATTGTTGTTAATGGTGTGACAGTAAAGTCACAGTGAGGCTGTTTTGTCACACTGAGCCTGTGATATCACTGTATGGCACAGTGACGTTAAGAGATCAGACATGATGTCACAATGAGGCTATGATGTAACAGGTAAGGCTGTGGTATCACTGGTGAGCCTGTGATTTCACAGTGAGCCTGTGATATCAATGGTGAGGCTTTGGTGTCATAGTGAGTATAGGTAGGATGTCACGTCCTGTTCCAACCAGGCTGGTAGTTAAGATCCCAACCTGGGAAAGAACTTCAAGGAAGTACCTTCTGGAAATGGGACATGGCTTATTTTCAAATAAATAATAAAGATATGATACATATAGGAGTTGTCAGGCTTGCAGCCTGCTCTGTGCAATGGACAATTGCTAAGGGTCTGAGCAGTTACTAGAGACCACTCCCCTTAGAGTTTTGCCTCTTATCTTTGACAGGCAAGTTCCTCTCTTTTTGTGATAGTGTGTGTGTCTCCTATCTCTGCCAGAGGAGTTCTTCCCTTTTTTTTTAAATTGGGAGCTCTCCTATCTTTTCCCAGGACTCCTTTTTGGTTTTTCCCAAAAAACTATCTATCACTGTGGGTCTGTGATATCACAGTTAGGCTATGATGTCAGACGTATTGACACAATGATGCTATGATGTAACAGGTAAGGCTGTGGTATCACTGGTGAGCCAGTGAAGTCACATTGAGCCTGTGATGTCAGTGGTGATGCTGTGATTTCATTGTGAGGTTAGGATGTCAATGTTGAGGGAGTGCCATCACAGTGGGTCTGTGGCAAGTCTGATGTCACAATGAGGCCATGATATTACAGGTGAGTCTATGATTTCACTGTAAGGCTCTGATGTCACTGTGCGGTTGTGATGTCACAGTGAGGCTGTTATGTCAGTGTCAATACTGAGACCACGATGAGTGTATGATGTTACAGGTTAGCCTGTGCTGTCACTGGGTGTCTGTGATGTCAGTGACAAGTCTGATGTCATGGTGAGGCTGTGATAATAACCACTGATGTTGTAGGTCACTGGTGAGGCTATGATGTCAAAGGCTGTGTTGTCACTGGTGAGGCTGCGACTTCATTGGTCACACTAATGTCAGTGTTATGTCAGTGTCAAGGCTGATGTCAGAATGCATTTATGAAATAGTAGTGAAGCTGTGATATGACAGTGATGTCAGTGGCAAGTCTGATATCACAAAGGGGTCATGATGTAATAGGTGAGGCTTTGATTTCACTGTAAGTCTCTGATATAACTGTGAGGTTGTGATGTCACAGTGAGGCTGTGATGTCAGTGGCATGTGTGATGTCACAGCGAGGCTGTTGTCATATCCCCTGCTGAGCTAGCCTGGGGGAGGAAGGGGAAACAGTGGGGCCTCAAGGTTTGAGGCGAATGGGCGAGCGGCTGTGTGTGGGGCAGGGGAGACAGAGATTCCTTGGCTTCTAGGCTGTCCTGGGACTCCCACCGGTCCACAGCCCTGCAAGACACCCATGGAGCACTCCCAGTTGCCAAATCCCCACCAAGCCAGCCAGGGGGGGAGAGGGGAAATGATCCAGAAGAGCTGGTGAGACACAAATCAAAACCTAACAATTGTGAATTAGTAAGCCATAGCTTCAACAGAGGACAGCCAGGCTTACAACGGGCCTTTGGTGGCCTTTAGGAATGTCCGAGGCCTGAATGGATGCCCTGAGGCCCTGGAAAGCAAGATTTGTTATTTTGGAAATATATGAAAAAACCTGTAAGAAAACTTGTATGAAAGAACACTTACAATCTATTAGAAAAACAATTGTGATTGATATAAAACATAAGTAGTTAAGACCTTAGATGCTATCAAAATTATTTGTTCTTGTTTTTAAGTATACATACATGTATTAAAATATGGCTTGCCAAAATTTTTATATTACTATGCAACAGAAATAAAAAAATTGAAGTGGCCACAGACACAAGACACAAAACATGTAAACACAGAACATGTAAACATACAAGTACATGAACATTTTACCAGTAACTGTACAATTTACCAGCAACTATCTTAAAATTACCCTTGAAAGTTTATCAAATTTGGATGAACATTTAGGAAAAACTTCTTTAAAAGAAGACCTCATATTAGTTAAGTCCAGGAGCTTAACTTAATTGGGAAAAAAACATCTAGCAAGGAAAATCATCCACATCCAGGTCCAGTTTCCACATTTTCTCTGGGGGAATTCAAGGTGCTAAAACCACAACTTCATTCCAAAATTCCACTAGGCTAGCAGTCTTAAACTTGAGGTCTTGAGTCTCTAGAAGAGATTTTAAGACATGTATTGGAAGACAGTATTGTCTGAAGCAGAAAATACAGCCAGGAAAGAGGGCGAGGCAAGAGCTAAAGTAAGAATAAGAGGAGGGAAGGGGATGTTGGCAGAGGGTGGAACACCCTCCTCCACAGAATACCTATGACAACAGCTTCAACACTGACATCACAGTCTGACCACTAGCATCACAGCTTCACTAGTGCCATCACAGGCTTTAACATTATATCCTCACTGTGACATCACTGCCTCAATGTGATATCACATCTTCACTGTGACATCTCACCCTTGACAATGACACACTATCTAGCCTCAGTATGACACCACAGTCTCAACATGATATCAAAGGCTCACCTGTGACATCATAGCCTCACCAGTGACATCTTAGCCTCATTGTGACATCGTACTTGCCACTGACATCACAGCCTCATTGTGCGCTCACAATAACTCAGGTGATATCACAGAGTCACTATGATTTCACAATCTCACTGTGACATCACAAACAAATTGTGACATGATCCTTACCACTGACATATCAGCCTCACTGTGGCATCACAGGCTCATAACTTGCATCCTACCAAGACTCACTATGACAACAAAGCCTCAGCACTGATATCACAGGCTCACTGTGACATCACAGGCTCACGAGTGATACCACAGCCTTACCTGTTACATCATAGCCTCATTGTGAAATAAAGTCTGACATCATAGCCTCACTGTAACATCAGAGCCTCACAGTGATGTGATGAAACAGTCTCACCATTGACATTGATATCAGCCTGGCCACTGACATCACAACCTCCACAGTGACCTCACAGCCTCATTGTGATATCACAACCAGTCATGTGATAGATATCACATCATCACTTTGACATCACATTATCACTCTGACAATATATCACTGTGACATCACAAACTCATTGTCACATCAACCTTGCCAACATTACAGCCTCCACAGTGACCTCTTAGTGTCCACAGTTTCATCATAGCCTCACAGTGACATCACAGCCTCACTGTGATATCATAGCCTCACTGTGACCTCATAGCTTCCACAGTGACATCACAACCTCACGGTGACATCACAGCCTCACTGCAATATCTCTCCTTCACAGCAATATCACAGGCATACTGTGATATCACAGGCTCAATGTGACAAAACCACCTCTTGGTGACTTTACAGTCTCTCCAGTGACAACATTGCCTAACCAATCCCACAGCATCCACAGTGACATAGCAGCCTTGCAGTGACATCACAAACTCATGGTGACATCAGAGAATTACAGTGAAATCACAGCCTCACCTGTTACATCTTGGCTTCTTTGTGATATCAGACTTGCCACTGACATAACACTGACATTAGTGTGACCACAGATGTCTCAGCCTTACCAGTGACAACACAGCCTTTGACATCATACCAGTGACACTACAGCATCACCAATTACATCACTGTGACATTGGTCTTGCCATTGACATCATAGCCTCCCAGTGACACTACAGGTTAACCTGTAACATCATAAACTCATTGTGGCATCAGTTTTGACCCCTCTTGTCTTCCTACATCAAAACATCTTTGTCCAAGCTCAAAACATCCTGAGATATGCCCTCTTGACCTCCTCTATCAAAACATCTTTGTTTAAGCTTGCCAGACCACCCAGGTCACCTAGACTGAGGCCCTCACATATCCACCTTTTTTGTTTTGTAATGCGGTGGGCTCAAAAGGTTGTTCCTTGAGCAAACCCCGCAAGTTCTATCTGTAGCCTTTAAGCCTTCTCTGATGATCCATGAGCATAGTATCAGGTATGTCCAACATCCCATAAGTCCCAGCGTGAGCTTTTGTTGTTGGCCGGGTCAGTCTTCTCAGTCATGCAAGTTGGCATCAGTGCCAAGCATGGCAGCAGGTAGCTTGGGGAAGTTGCATGCGGCCATACAGACAATACAGGTCTGTCTGGTCTGTTTTTCCTACATATCTATCCTTTTTGACAGACGGTGGGAGCCAGGGTGATTTTTTTTTTTTTTTTGCTCTGACCTTGTTGACCTCACCTCAGAGGAGGTCCAGCATAATGGACTGCGCATGGCTTAGGTTGGACACCACCCTTGTGTGGAGCCTTACCCATCATTGAATGCCAGCTCTGGAAGGACCTTTCCTCTGGAAGGCATGCCTGGATATGTGGATACTAGATTGGACCAAGGCCTCACGAATCTGTAGTCCAAGCTTGAATTGCATCTCTGTGGGGGGGGCATTGCATGGATGTTCAAGGGCCATAAACATGTGTAGCATGGTCTCATTGATGGAGCACTGCTGAGAGATGTGCTGGGGAAACACTTAAATGATATAATTATTAAATGAACAATTCTTTCTAGATGTTAGGTCAAAACCAGATCAAGTCCAACTTGATTTAGGTAAGGTATCAATCAGGCCACCTTGAGGTAGGTCATGCCTATGAGGATTATGTTTAGCTTCTTTCCTGAGCACATCATAGATAGTTTCTGAAAGAGAAAAAGTGAAGAAGGCTGCCTCAAGGGCTTTTTACCCCTTGGTTTAGTTTGTTAGTCTGGGATGATTCTTTTGCATCTCCTTCATGAGGATCCTTTTGGGGATAGAATTTGAGATTCCTTGCTGGAATCCATAGCGAGGAAGACTCTCCAATTGGGAAGACACATCCAAATCCTCTTTCCATAGTAATCAAGGGATCAGGTCTCCTCCAATGCCCAGTTAGGGGGGGTTTCCAATGCACCTGTATTTCAGGTCTCTGTTCTTGGAAGTAGAACTCTATTTGATTTTTTTGAAAATTGAGAATGTTAATAGTGAAAAAGGCCATATTTAATTGTTGGTGGGGGCTTATTTCCCTCTTTTGTTTCTGTAATTGGGGATTAATATATTGATGATTGCACTCTACAATAGCCTGGCCTTGTGAGTTGTAAGGAATTCCTGTGTTGAATCCCCCATAATGTGAAGAAGTCCTGTAGGCTTTTGCTTATAAAGTATGGCCCATTATTAGTTTTTGTTTTTTGTGGTAGTCCTAGTGTAGCAAAACATTGTATAAAATGAGATGGAGTATGTTTAGACCTTTCTGGTCTAAAAAGGTACACAACAGGCCTGGGAGAATGTGTTAATAGATACAAAAACATATTTAAGCTTACCAAATGGAGAATAATGTGTGACATCAGTCTGTCATGGAGAATTGGATCTCAGTCCATAGGGATTTACCCCTGATTGTAATGGTGGCATCTGTGAGAATGCCTGGCAAGACTTTTAGGTGTGTGCAATTTTTTTTTAGGTCTTTCACAGGAATTTGAGGGAATTTCTTGTGAAGCCCCTTCCAATTAATATGAGTGAGGTCATGTAGACTTTGCCCCCTTCAAATTGGTGAATAAAATATGGGCAGAGCACATTGTATCTGCTTCAGCATTACCTCGAGTTAAAAACCCAGGTAGTCCTTGATGTCCCCTAAGGTGCTGCAAGAAGATTGGGTGTTTTCTCTCCATGAGGAGAGTTTGGGTCTGAATCATTAAGGGTATGATGGGTTTTTCGTCCAGGGAAATGTGAGAATTTAGCAGCCCAGGGGGTGATTAATTATATGAAGGCTGTCTGAAAACAGATCAATATTATTTGTTCTTATTTTTATTACATTTTTATTATTATTTCAGCTCATACAAACTTAATAGGTACACCAGTTCCCTCCCTCCCTCCTCCTCCCCCCGAACTCCCTCCTCCCCCTCCGCACCCCTCTCTCTCCCCATCCTCCCGTGCCTCCTGCCCCAATTCCCAGAGTCCTTTCTTGTGCATGCCTGACTCTCCTCTGGGCCCTCCTCTCCGATGACGTACAAGGACCCAATGGCATTTCCCTGAACCCTTTCCTGTGTTCCCCTTAAGCATAGGAACACTACTGTGGCTGCCAATCCCTTGCCTCCAAGGATCTTGGTGCCTTTAGCAGATGCTAGACTTTGTGAGGTCAATAGTGTGTTGGACAATGTGCCGGACATGCAACGTCCAATTATGATTGCTTCGGCCCTAACTTGTGTGGAGTATCTTGCATATCATTGCCTGATATCAAGGTCCTTGATCCATTTGGAATTAAGTCTTGTACATGGTGACAAGTACGGGTCCAGCTTTAATCTTCTGCATGTGGAGATCCAGTTTTGCCAGCACCATTTGTTGAAGATGCTGTTCTTTTTCCATTGGATTCTTTGGGTCCCTTTGTCAAAGACCAAATGGCTGTAACTTTGTGGGCTTATATCTGGGTCTTCAATCCTTATCCATTGATCTGTGTGTCTATTTTGGAGCCAGTACCAGACTGTTTTTTATACCTATGTATTTGTAATATAGACTAAGATTCGATATGGTAATACCTCCATCAGTGTTTTTGTTACTCAGGATTGTCTTTGCTATCCTGGGTCTTTTGTGCCTCCATATGAATTTTGAGATTGTGTGGTCAACTTCTTTAAAGAATTGCTTTGGGATTTTAATTGGTATAGCATTGAATTTGTATATTGCCTTTGGTAGGATGGTCATTTTTACGATATTGATTCTGGCAATCCAGGAACATGGGAGGTCTTTCCACCTTCTGGTGTCTTCTGCAATTACTTTCTTTAGGGTTTTAAAGTTTTCATTGTAAAGGTCTTTTACCTCCTTTGTTAGGTTTATACCAAGGTATTTCATTTTTTTAGGGGCTATAGTAAATGGGATTGAGTCTCTCAGGGCTTTTTCACTTCTTTCATTCTGGGCATATAGGAAGGCCTCTGATTTTTGCACATTTATTTTGTATCCTGCCACACTACTGAACTTCTCAATTAGTTCCAGGAGCTTCCTGGTGGAGTTTTTGGAATCCCTCAGGTATAAGATCATGTCATCTGCAAACAGGGATAGCTTGACTTCTTCCTTGCTGATTTGAATCCCTCTTATGTCCCTTTCTTGTCTTATGGCTTCAGCTAAGACTTCAAGTACAATATTGAATAGAAGTGGTGAGAGTGGACAGCCTTGTCTAGTTCCTGATCGAAGTGGGAATGCTTCCAATTGTTCTTCATTGAACATAATCCTTGCTGTGGGCTTGTTGTATACAGCTTTTATTATATTGATAAAGGTTCCTTCCATTCCTACTGTCTCTAGCGTTTTGATCATAAAAGGCTGTTGGATCTTGTCAAAAGCTTTTTCTGCATCTATCGAGAGTATCATGTGGTCTTGGACTTTGGACTGGTTTACATGATGAACTACATTTATTGATTTTCGTATGTTGAACCAACATTGTGTGGCGGGGATGAAGCCTACTTGGTCCCCGTGAATAATCTTTTTATTTTTGTCTTAATAATTTTATTATTAAACTCTGCTCAGTTCTAACACCAAGCTAACATACTTAACAACCATAACAATAGGTTTCAAGTATATAGTGATTGATACAGGAAATAGAAACAAATGACTGAAACTTGATTTAAAAGTTTATAGTCTAATGGAGGAGAAAGTCACAGCAAATGAATTGTTACAAGAATCACGATATTCTGGTATTGATTTACACTCAATTTCTTATGAGAGTTACCAAGCAGGATTCTTCTCTAAATTACTTGTCAGAAAGTCAAATAAGCCTTAAGAAGTAAATGCCATCTAAGTGGGTCTTAAAACATGTAAAGGAATATATGTAGTTCTAACAAACAAAGCAACATGTTCAGAACAAGGTGTTAAAAGTGAGCTGACATTCTTTTTTTTTTTTTAGTAATAGATTTTTTTTTCATTTTATTTTATTTTTTATCATTTTTTATTAAAAATGTAATTATACATTTTAAAATTTTTTTACCAGTTCCCTCCCTCCCCCCTCCTCTCCCTCCCTATCCCCCAGTGCCTCTCCCCCAATTCCCAGAGAGTCCTTTATTGTGTATGCCTGACTCTCCACTGGATCCTCCTCTCCAATGACATATAAGGACCCAGTGGCATTTCCATAAGCCCTTTCTCTTTTTCCCCTTAAGCATAGGAGCACTACTATGGCTGTCAATCCCTTGCCTCCAGGGATCTAGGTGCCCTTAACAGATGCTAGACATTATGAGGGCAACAGTGCGCTGGACATTGCGCAGGGCATGCAAAATCCCATTATGATTGCTTTGGCCCCAACTATTGTTGAGAATCTTGCAAATCATTGTTCCTCCCATCCTTTTGGTCTTACAATCTTACCGCCCCCTCTTCCGCAAATGTGCCTGAGCTCCAGGATGAGGAGAGATTAGGCTGAAGTTCTGGATTGTGGTTTGTTGATTTTCTTTTGCAGTTTTGATGCTCCTGCAATGCCCTTCACTCCATCCTGCTGGGCACTGTATGTCACCCCCTGGCCAGAGACAAAAAGCTGTTAAACTGAAGTCTTGTTATAATAGCACATTCAAGGGTAGATGTAATAAAAGTAGGAAACCTCAGTGAGGGAGGGGTCCATCACCCATTTGCAAAATGATTACTTTTTATCTGCTAGACTATATGCCCTCCCCTTCTGGTGAGATCAGGAAAGAACGTCTGTGAACTTAACAAGGTTTCTCATTACTTGTAGACCTTGATGGAGGCCTATTTTCTCTGCTGTAAATGGTCCCCTCTCTCCTTGTTTCTGGTGTGGCCCTCCTACCCCATCTCTCTTGTTCATAATCCTTGCAATTACTGTGTTACATAGGTTTACTTTTGAGTGTCTCAATGTGGGCTGGGTGAGTTTGGTACTAGGTGCCACCTATTAGGGAGTACATACGGCGCTTAATTTTCTGGGTTTGGGATACTTCACTTAATATAATTGTTTCTAATGACATCCATTTCCCAGAAAATTCCAGTAATTTATCATTTTTGATGGCTGAGTAGTACTCCGTTGTATAGATGAACCACAGTTTCCTTATCCACTCGTCAACTGCTGGACATTTAGGTTGATTCCATGACTTTGCTATCGTAAACAGTGCTTCTATGAACATGGTCGAGCTTGTGCTATCGAGGCGAACCTCTGCTGCATGGGGGGTTATTCCCAAAAGTGGGATAGCAGGGTCATATGGCATTTCAATCTTTAATTTCTTTAAGAATCTCCAGACGGCTCGCCAGAGTGGCTGTATGAGTCTGCATTCCCACCAGCAATGTAGGAGAGTTCCCCTCTCTCCACATCCTCTCCAGCATTTGTTGTTGTTTGTATTGTGGATTTTTGCCATCCTGACCGGGGTGAGATGATATCTCAGGGAAGTTTTGATTTGCATTTCCCTGATGGCTAAGGAAGTGGAGCATTTTTGAAGATATTTGTTAGACATTTTAATTTCATCCCTGGTAAAGTTTCTTTTAAGTTCCAGGGCCCATTTTTTAATTGGGCCATTGGTTTCCTTGGAGTTTAGTTTTTTAAGTTCTTTGTGCACTCTGGACAGTAGAGCTCTGTCAGATATGTGGTTAGTGAAGATTTTCTCCCATTCTGTGGGTTTCTTTGAGCTCCTGTTACAATCTCTTTATCTGAACAGAAGCTCTTTAATTTCACAAGATCCCAACTGTTGAGATTTGGTAGCAGTGACTGTACCATTGGATGTCTGTTTAGGAAATGTTGGCCTAGCCCAATCAGCTCGAGGGAGTTCCCTATCCTTTCAACTATGGTTTTTAAAGTCTCTGGCCTTAAATCAAGGTCCTTGATCCATTTGGAATTAAGTCTTGTACATGGTGACAAGTACGGGTCCAGCTTTAATCTTCTGCATATGGAGATCCAGTTTTGCCAGCACCATTTGTTGAAGATGCTGTTCTTTTTCCATTGGATTCTTTGGGCCCCTTTGTCAAAGACCAAATGGCTGTATTTTTGTGGGCTTATATCTGGGTCTTCGATCCTTATCCATTGATCTGTGCGTCTATTTTGGAGCCAGTACCAGGCTGTTTTTATAACTATGGATTTGTAGTATAGACTAAGGTTTGGTATGGTAATACCTCCATCAGTGTTTTTGTTACTCAGGATTGTCTTTGCTATCCTGGGTCTTTTGTGCCGCCATATGAATTTTGAGATTGTGTGGTCAACTTCTTTAAAGAATTGCTTTGGGATTTTAATTGGTATAGCATTGAATTTGTATATTGCCTTTGGTAGGATGGTCATTTTTATGATGTTGATTCTACCAATCCAGGAACATGGGAGGTCTTTCCACCTTCTGGTGTCTTCTGCTATTTCTTTCTTTAGAGTTTTAAAGTTTTCATTATAAAGGTCTTTTACCTCCTAGGTTAGGTTTATACCAAGGTATTTCATTTTTTTAGGGGCTATAGTAAATGGGATTGTTTCTCTCAAGGCTTTTTCACTTCTTTCATTCTCAGCATATAGGAAGGCCTCTGATTTTTGCACATTTATTTTGTATCCTGCCACCCTGCTGAACTTCTCAATTAGTTCCAGCAGCTTCCTGGTGGAGTTTTTGGGATCCCTCAGGTATAAGATCATGTTATCTGCAAATAGGGATAGCTTGACTTCTTCCTTGCCGATTTGAATCCTTCTTATGTCCCTTTCTTGTCTTATGGCTTCAGCTAAGACTTCAAGTACAATATTGAATAGAAGTGGTGAGAGTGGACAGCCTTGTCTAGTTCCTGATCGAAGTGGGAATGCTTCCAATTGTTCCCCATTGAGCATAATCCTTGCTGTGGGCTTGTTGTATACAGCTTTTATTATATTGATAAAGGTTCCGTCCATTCCTACTGTCTCTAGAGTTCTGATCATAAAAGCCTGTTGGATTTTGTCAAAGGCTTTTTCTGCATCTATCAAGAGTATCATGTGGTCTTGGACTTTGTACTGGTTTACATGTTGAATTACATTTATTGATTTGCGTATGTTGAACCAACATTGTGTGGCAGGGATGAAGCCTACTTGGTCCCCGTGAATGATCTTTTTGATATGTTTTTGAATCCGATTTGCTAAGACTTTGTTGAGAATCTTTGCATCTGTGTTCATCAGAGAGATCGGCCTATAGTTTTCTTTTTTAAGTGAATCTTTATTAGGTTTTGGGATTAAGACGATATTAGCTTCATAGAAGGAATTTGGTAGTGTTCCTTCCTTTGCTATTTGATGGAACAGTTTAAGGAGTATTGGTATTATTAACTCCTTAAATGTCTGGTAGAACTCTGTGCTGAATCCATCTGGTCCAAGACATTTTTTTGTGGGAAGATTCAAGATTACTTCCTCAATTTCCTTATATGTTATAGGACTATTTAAATAATTCACAACTTCCTGATTCAATTTAGGTAAGTTGTGTTTACTTAGAAATTCATCCATCTCTTTTGTGTTGTCAAACTTCACAGAGTATGAGTTTTTGAAATATGATGTTATAATTCTCTGGATTTCATGGGTATCAGTAGTGATAACTCCATGTTCATTTCTGATTTTGTTAATTTGGGTTTTCTCTCTCCTTCTTTTGGTTAATTTAGCTAGGGGTGTATCAATCTTATTGATTTTTTCAAAGAACCAGCTTTTTGACTGGTTGATTTTTTCTATCGTTTTCTTAATCTCGATTTCAGATATTTCTCCCCTTCTTTTGCTCATCTCCTCTCTTCTACTACTTTTGGGAGCAGATTGCTCTAGTTTCTCTAAAGCTTTAAGCTGCATTGTTAAGTTGTTTATTTCTGATGTTTCCATTTTTTTGATGTAGGCATTAAGAGCTACGAACTTACCTCTTAGAACAGCTTTCATTGTGTCCCAGAGATTTTGGTTAAGTTGTATTTTCGTTATCATTCAGTTTCAGGAAATCTTGAATTTCCTTTTTAATTTCTTCCTGAATCCAGTTCTCATTCAGCATCATATTGTTAAGTTTCCAGGAGTTAGTGTATTTTCCCTTGTTTGTTGTGTTGTGGATGTCCAGCTTTAGGCCGTGGTGATCTGATAGGGCACAGGTTAGAATTTCAACTTTTTTGTATATGTATGGATTCGTTTTGTGGCCCAATATGTGATCTATTTTGGAGAAAGTTTCGTGTGCTGCTGAGAAAAATGTGTATTGTTTGGTGCGTGGGTGAAAAGTTCGATAGAGATCTGTAAGGTCCATTTCTTTCAGGGTTTGATTAAGTTCCAAAATGTCTCTGTTAAGCTTTTGACCTGTTGATCTATCCCATGTTGAGAGGGAGGTGTTGAAGTCCCCAAGAATTATCGTTTGGGGGTTGATTTCTTGCTTTAGATGCTGTAGGGTTTCTTAATGAATTTGGAGGGGCCCATATTGGGTACATATATGTTCAGTATTGTGAAGTCTTCCTGGTGAATTGTACCTGTGACTAAAATGTATTATCTATCTGTGTCTCTTATAATTTTCTTTAGTTTGAAGTCCACTTTGTCTGATACCATAATGGCTACCCCTGCCTGTTTTCTGCTTCCATTTGCTTGTAGAATTGTTGACCAGCCTTTTATTTTTAGAGCGTGCCTATCTTTTGTGGTGAGATGGGTTTCCTGCAGGCAGCAGATTGATGGATTGTGATTTTTAATCCAAGTTTGTAATCTGTGTCTCTTGATGGGTGAATTAATTCCATTAACATTTAGTGTTATAATGGAGAAACTATTCCAGACATTTATTATGTTTAGTAGTTTTTACAAGTATATTGCTTCACTTTTAATGGTGTTATACTTGCTTTCTGTTCTCCTGGATATGCCTGTTTTTTTCTTCACGTTTGAGTATCATTTCTAGCATTTTTTGAAGGCCTGGTTTGGTGGACATGTATCCCCTCAAGTTGTCTTTGTGCTGGAAGATTTTTCTTTCTCCCTCGATCATGACGGATAGTTTTGCAGGGTAAATCACCCTCGGTTGACATTTTTGCTCATTCAATACTTGCTGTATGTCTCTCCAAGCTCTTCTTGCTTTTACTGTTTTGACTGAGGAGTTATTTGTTATTTTAATAGGTTTACCTTTAAAATTGACTTTTTTTTCTCCCTTGAAGCTCTCAGCACCAGTTCTTTATCTTGAATGTGGAGTGTTTTAACTATTATTTGCCGTGGCGTGCTTCTGTTTTGGTCGTATCTGTTTGGGGTGCGGAATGCCTCTTGTATATGGATGGGCCTCTCTTTATTTAGATGAGGAAAGTTTTCCTTGATGATCGTTTGAAAAATTTCCTCAGGGGTGGTATTTTGAGATTCTTGCTCTGGTATTCCATGAATACGCATGTTAGGCTTCTTCAGGGTGTTCCATATCTCTTGGATATTTCTCTCAAGTATCTTTTTGGCTTTAACAACCTCTTCCATTGAGCTGGTTAGTACTCCCACTTTATCTTCAAGGTCTGAAATTCTGTTTTCTGCTTTGTTAGTTCTGTTGATAAGACTCTCTGTGGAGTTCTGGGTTGAAGATAACTTGTCTTGTAGCTCAGTTTTAAACTCTGCTTGAGTCTGTTTTAACTGCTCTATGCCAGTTTTTGTTTCTTGCATTGTTTTTCTCAACTCCTCCAAGTATCTGTTGTGTTCCTCTTCAAAGCGATTGATTCGATTATGTAATTCCTCCCGGATTTCCTCTTTCATAGTATTGAACATGGTAATGATCATATTTTGAAAGTCGTTATCCTGGGTCAGGCTTTCTTGGCCTTTTTCCGTGGGTTTGTTCTGGTTGGAGTCTAACATTATGGGATTAATTCCTTCAGTGGGAAATTTGTTTACTTGAGTGTTGCTTCTCATGGATTTGCACTTTGACTTTGGCATTGTCGTTTTAACTCTTAAGATCTTTCAATTTCACTAAGCTGAATTATTTGGCCTGGGGTTCTGGGGGTGGGCAGGGACCAAGCTTACCTAGGTCGCAGATGAGGCCTGGCTGGACCACACGCACGTCCTGGCTGGCGGAGCGGAGTGGGGAAGGGAGGATGGGGTTGTCGGTGTGGAGCTATTTAACCCAAGGGAAGCTAGGGCGGGTCCCGGGCACAGGGGGAGGTCCTCCTCGTCCCTCGGCCCTGCGTGCGGCTCCGGCTGGATGGTGGGGTAGGAGCTGAGTCCCTTGGACTGACCTGGGGTTCTGGGGGGTGGGCGCGAGCAGAGCTTACCTAGGTCTCGGATGAGGCCCGGCTGGACCACACACGCGGGTCCCAGCCGGCGGAGCGGGGTTGGGAAGGGCTAAATTACTAGTTATTATTCTTAGGACTTATGGTTTTATTTTGTGTTAATCCCTCTCCCAAAGTTTATTTTTCCTTTATTTACAACTAATGAAAATATTTACAGAAACATCCCATTTAGCAAATTTTAGTATATTACCTCTATTTTAAGTTCTATTAAATATGAATTTATTTCTTTTCAACATCAATTCCTATGTCCTCCTCCCCCACATTCCTTCTCACCCTTCCTGTTCGCCCCTTCCTCCCATTTTCCTGGGTTTTTTGTCTCCCTACATTTATAAGCTATCTAAAGTTTTTTTTTTAATTTTTTTATTATTATTATTTATTATTCAACTGTGCGCATGTGCGTGTGTATGTGCGCGCGTGTGTCTGTGTGTGTTGTGTATGTGTCTGTGTATATGTAGAACCACGGACGAATTCGCGAACCACCATGGACGCCTCCACCTCCTTCTGCCCCGGGATTCACAGGCTCCGCCCTACCAGGACCAGAAGCGCAGTCTGCCCCTGCTTCCGCCTGGCGTCTATACGTGGGATCTGGGCACCGAACTCAGGACCTTCCGCCTGCAAGGCGGAGGCTTAATCCCTGAGCCACCTCTCCAGCCCTATAAGCTATCTATAGAATGCTCACATTAGTTTTTTAATATGGCATCACTCACCAAAGAGAAAAGTTATTATAGTTGCTTCTGAAACCCCAACTGAATTCTGGAAACACCAACTGAATTCTATTTATCTGGGTCTCTGCATTGGAGATAATACATAAGCATCCTATATGTGGGATATTTTATATTTTAATTTTTCACACTACTTTCTCAGTTGCTTGCTCAGCACTTTTTCCTGCCAAGTGATTCCACTTCTACCATCAGTCAGTGGCCACCTGACTCTCCTCTCCAGAGCACTCAGGAAGGGCAGATATCTGCTCTCTTTCTGGAATTCTCTGGAGAGATGTTAACTGGACTAAACTGTTTGGGTACTCCTCATTCCTTCCCCTCTGAGGACTTCAGTGTGAATATACTGCTATGGCTACTCTTGTTCAGTATTGCAGAACCGAGACCTCCTGAAAGTGTACAAATGTTTATCATCATCTTCGTGGACTACTGACTAAGTTTGATAACCAAGGTAGATTTCTGCAGCCTCCAAACTATCCTGCCTTGGAGTCTACTGAAGCACCCTGATCATATTGATGAAATGACTGCTTCTGTGATTTGTTTATTGTCATTTAAATTTTCCTACTGTTCTTTTAACTATGACATTCAGCCAATTGTTAAAATAACTGCTTTGTCAGCAGGACAGTATGGGCTCTTTGTGGGGAATCAAAATTTTGTATGCTTAAATCATCAGTAGAATCAAGAACTGTGCTACGGTTAATTTGTCCTATTTGCTGAAGTTCCGCACAGCTTTATTTTTAAAGTGAATAATTAAACAATTTTTTTTCCTGCAAAATACACATCCATGGGTAATATAAAATTGTATGTATTAAAATTGTACAATTTGAAACTATGTAAGCATTTTGATGTATGTTCAAATATGATACTGTAACAATAATTAAAGTCATGAGAACATTGCCAACACCAAAAGATTTTTAATCTCATTTTTATGATGTTTTCTTATTTGTTTATAATACCTAATACACATATAAGCACTATTTTATTTTATATATCATCTATCAGGTTTTCATGGACACATAGACTCTGTTCAGATTTTGTATATTAAAAATAAACCTGCTTTGAAAACTGAAGCATCTTTATGGCATTCCCATATGTAGTAAACATGTAAAAGAAAGGGATTTGTCAAGAACAAGCCTCAACAACCACATCATTCCCATGCAATGCCTAAGAGTCAGTTTCTATTATACCATAGAAAAGAATTTCAATATCCAGAAAATTTAAAACAATTATATGATGGAATTAGATTTTTTGCAAGTTTGTATTGGTTAAAAAGATATATTAGGGAAAATGTTTATTGGACCAAAGAGAAGAAAATGTGCAGTACTTGTTTCTCATAAATTTGCCTGCATGTGTTCATCAGCCTATTTTTCATCTCTATAATGAAATAATTGAGATAATGAACTAATAAAGATTAAAGATTTATTTTTCCATTATAATTATGGAAGTTGTCTCCCATAGTTGCCCTCCTAATTAGTTTAAGCTTCTGATGAGTTAGTACATCGCAGCAGGAGCATTTATCAGAAAATATTAAACATTTCATCAGAAGTGAAGCAATGAAGAGGAAACTGGGGCTCTCTATTTGCTCAAGTGAACATCGTGCCTCAGACTGAGGAACTGGGATTACAATTGCTTGCTAGTCCACCAACTACATTTCATTTCTTGATGGTCCAAAGTAGAAAAGACAAAGTCTTAAACACACAGTCCTTCAAATGCCCAACTATAGCATTTCCTTTTAGTCAATATAAATTGTATCAAATGAAAGCTTAAAATGTACCTTACAAGTCATGGAATATGGTGTGATAGTATGTATCTGTAATCCAGGCCCTTAAGGAACTAAGAAAGGTTTTGAGCCTCTTAAGTCCTTGTCAAATCCACGGTGAAACGATGCTTGGACAAATCTTGTGCAGACCTTATGAAAGTTTATTGGTAGCACAGCTCTGCCATGTCCAGAAGATGCTGTGTAACATCCCTTACTGTATTCTGGCTCTTAACATCCTGGGTGCATTCCCCTGCAGCGTTCCTAGAGCCTTTAAGTGGGGTGATTTAGATGTTCTGTGTATGGCAGAGCATTCCAGTGTCACATATTCTCTATACATTCACCAGTTGTGATTCTCCATATTAAAAAAAAAAAACTTCCATTGAAAAAAGAAGCTTCTAGGGTGAGAACTGAGAGCTGCTCTAATCTATGGACATAAAGAGGTTTGATATCATGTCCTTTCAGCTAAACTTTAGCTTAGACCTAGGGTCTCTCCTTCCACAGGTTCTTATTTGGAATTTCAAAATACATACCTTTTCTGTTGACAAATGCACCTCAAATTTAATCAGAAATTAAATTTCTTCCTAAAACATTCATTCAAATATTGTACCAGTGGTTACTTTTTACTGAGGTAGTTATTATTCATCGATTTTTCTTCCCACAGCAGTCTTCATTGGACTTTCTGGTACTATGAAGACTAGTCAAGAAGGAAAGCTTCTGATCAGTTCCACTTTGTTTTCTCTGTTTCATGATACTTGTAAGTGGTGTCTGAAACAATAGTGTCTCAATATCAGCTTCTGGAGAGTAACTAAAAGTAACGATAATAATCTACATTTGTTTTGTTGGTCTTTTAGTCCATTCTAACCAAGAGTTCATTAAAATGTATCAAACGTGTGACACTGAGAATTTTGTTTCTGTTAGGAGTATCTCCAGGAAGTTCCTGTTCTGCCTTTCTGCATTCCTCTGTGTCATGTTTTGACACAGGTGTCAACTTGACAGTTAAGGGTTTGAGCTCTGGGCACATTTGTGGAGAATTAGTGGTTGAGTTAGGCCCAGAGCAAACCTGTAGGCAATTGTCTAGCTGATGGGGAAGGCCCAACTTATGGTGGGTAGGATTAGGCCATGGAATGAATTACAGAGAGCTGGTTGAGAGTTGGCATCCTTCTGTTCACCTGGCCAGATATGCTGGTCTGGCAAGTAAGGATTGCCCGTCTCTCAGCTGTTATGTGTTGATGTGGTCAGTTCCCTAGGCCCTGATGTTGGTGCATGCTCTCCTGTCAAGCTGGACTGAGAACTGTAACCAGTAATCATAAGAGAATAAATTCCCTTTTTCCTTAAGCCATTTGATGGTCATTTATCAGCAACCATGCAGGCCAACTGCAGCACTCAGTATACATCTATCTACATGTTCACAGTGAAATCACAGCCTCTCCTGTTACAACATGGCCTCTTTGTGATATCAGCCTTGCCACTGACATCACTGTCACATCACAGACTCATTATGATTTCATCAATGCACTGTGACATCAGCCTTGCCACTGATATAACACTGACATTAGTGTGAAAACAGATGTCACAGCCTCACCAGTGACAACACAGCCTTTGACATCATATCCTCACCAGTGATAATACAGCATCAGCTGTTACATCACAGCCTCATTGTGACATCGGTCTTGCCACTGACATCAGAGAGCCCCACTGACACCACAGCCTAACCTGTAATATCATAGACTCATCATGGCATCAGTTTTGCCACTGACATCACAGCCTCACTGTTACATCACAGCTTCACCTCTGACATCACAGCCCCTGTAATGGCACAGCCTCACTGTGACATCTGCTGGGGTGATTCCCCCAGGCACGCACTGTGAGGACTCCAGGCCGTTGGGGCAGAGAAAGGCGAATATGCTGCAGGCCCTTTACCCCCACCCAAATCCAGGGGACTACGGACACAGCAGGGAGTCTGTCAAAGCGACATCATTCTGTCACTCACTCATTCATTCACTCAGTTACACATCTCCTGGCTGTAACGACGAAGATAAATAAAGCCTAACCACCCGCACCTCCACTTCTGCCCTCCAGAGACTCGGCCACGGATGGAGAGTTTGTCAAAGCAAGATCTCAGTTTATTGGGGGTAACAAATCAGCTTATATAGACAAAGAATCCAAGCACGTGAAACAGGCAGCCAATTACCTTGATAGTCAGTAAAGCACATACTGTGCATAGGTCAGACTAAACATATATCTATGTTGGCTCCTATAAGCCAATTAGGACTCTCTGTAATGTGATCAGGGTCATGCCTAGGACACTAGCTCCCAGCGCCATCTTTGGTCCCATGTGCTAATCTATGCCCTGCTCACTCCCTCCCAAATTGTTATCCTTGGGCAAGCCCAACAACATCAGTCTTGCCACTGATATCAGAGCTCCCTGTGACACCACAGGCTAAGTTATAACATCATAGAATCAATGTGGCATTGATTTTAACACTGACATCACAGCCTCACTGTGACTTCATAACCTCACAGTGACATCAGAGCATTACAGTGCAATCACAGCCTCACCTGTAACATAATGGCCTCCTTGTGACATCAGACTTGCCACTGACATCACACCCTCACTGTGACTTCACAACCTACCTCTAATATCACAGCCCACTCTGTTGTCACAGCCTCACCATGAACATGGTAACCTCACTGTGAAATCACAGCATCATCACTGACATCACAGCATCACTTTCTTTGACATAACAACCCCAGTGTGACACAATAGACTCACTGTGGCATCAAACCATCACCATTGATACCACAGCCTCACCTGTGACATCAGCTTCACCACTGGTATCACAGTCTGACCACTAACATGACAGCTTCACCAGTGACATCATAGACTTTGACATTAAATCCTGTCACATCGCAGCCTCAAGTGACATCACATCTTCACTGTGACATCTCACCCTCAACACTGACATACTACTTATCCTCACTATGAATCCACAGCCTCATCATGATATCAAAGGCTCACCTGTGACATCATAGCCTCACCAGTGTCATCTTAGTCTCATTGTGACATCATTCTTGCCACTGATATCACAAACTCATAGTTCCATTACAATTACTCAGTTAGTATCACAGAGTCACTGTGACTTCACATTCTCACTGTGATGTCACGACCTCATTGTGACCTTATCCTCGCCACTGACATTACAGCCTCATTGTGACATCACAGGCTCACAACTGGCATCCTACCTGGACTCACTATGACATCAAATAATCACCACTGACATCACAGGCTCACTGTGACTCACAGGCTCACCAGTGATACCACAGCCTTACCTGTTATGCCTCACTGTGACATCACATCTCACATCATGGCCTCACTGTGGCATCACAGCCTCACAGTGATGTGATGTAACAGTCTCACCATTGACAGTGACATCAGTCTTGCCACTGACATCACAGCCTCCACAGTGACCTCACAGCCTCACTGTGCCATCATCATCACTCATGTGATATCACAGCAGAACTGTGACATCACATTATCACTCTGACATCACATCAGTGTGACATTACAATCTCATTGCCACGTCAGCCTTGCAATCATCATTACATCCTCCACAGTGACTTCATAACCCCACTGTCGCCTCATAGTGTCCACGGTGACATCACAACCTTACAGTAACATCACAGCCTCACTGTGATGTCATAGCCTCAGTGTAACCTAATAGCATCCACAGAGACATCACAACCTCACAGTGACACCACATCCTTACTGCACCATCACACCTTCATAGTAATATCACAGCTATACCCTGATATCACAGACTCAGTGTGACAAAACAGCCTCACTGTGACTTTACAGTCTTACAGACTCATCGTTATATCACAGTCTGAAAGGGACCTCACAGCCTCACTGTGCCATAACAATCACTCATATGATATCACAGCATCACTGTGTGTAATGGTTACTCTTAACTATTGCTGTAAGAGAACACGAAAGTCAAGCAACTTAAGGGAGAAGTGAGATTTATTCAGCTAACGGTTCCAGCAGAGAGATACAGTCTCTCATTCCTGATGTGGCATTGCTGGCTGGCCAAAGCCTTGCCAACAGCTCCTAAACAATCCCACAGCTTCCATAGTGACATTGCAGCCTCACAGTGACATCACAACCTCACGGTGACATCAGAGACTTACAGTGAAATCACAGTCTCACTGGTTATATCGTGGTCTCTTTGTGATTTCAGACTTGCCACTGACATCACTGTCACATCACAGCCTCACTGATTTCAACGCACTGTGACATCAGCCTTGACACTGACATAACACTGACATTAGTGTTTCCACAGATATTGTAGCTTCACAAGTGACAACACATCCTTTGACATCATAGGCTCACCAGGGACACTACAGCATCAGCTGTCACATCACAGCCTCACTGTGACATCGGGCTTGCCACTGACATCACAGCCCCCCAGTGATACCACAGGCTAACCTGTAACATCATAGACTCATCATGGTATCACTTTTGCCACTAACATCACAGCCTCACTGTGATATCACAGCCTCACTGTGACATCACAACCTCACTGTGACATCACAACCTCACTGTGACATCCCAGCTGCCCAGTGACACCATAGGCTAACCTGTACCATCATAGCCTCATCATGGCCACTGATATCACAGTCCCCCTGTGACATCATAGCCTCATCTCTGACATCACAGCCCCACTGTGATTGCACATTCTCAACATTGACATCTTGACCTCACTGTGAAATCGCAGTATCACAGCCTCACTGTGATGTCACAACCTCATTGTGACATCATCGTTGCCTCTGACATTACAGCCTCACTGTGACATCACAGGCTCACAACTGGCATCCTACTTAGAATCTCTATGTCATCAAAGCCTCACCACTGACATCACAGGCTCACTGTGACATCACAGGCTCACCAGTGATACAACAGCCTTACCTGTTGCAACACAGCCTTACTTGTTGCATCTTCACCACATAGTGACATCACGTCTGACATCATAGACTCACTGTGACATCACAGCCTCACAGTGATGTGATGTCGCAGTCTCACCATTGACATTGTCATCAGTCTTGCCAGGGACATCACAGACTGCACAGTGACCTCACAGCTTCACTGTGACATCACAACCTCATCGTTATATCACAGTCTGAAAGGGACCTCACAGCCTCACTGTGCCATAGCAATCACTCATGTGATAAAACAGCATCACTGTGTGTGATGATTACTCTTAACTATTGCTGTAAGAGAACACGAAAGTCAAGCAACTTAAGGGAGAAGTGAGATTTATTCAGCTAACGGTTCCAGCGGAGAGATACAATCTCATTCCTGATGTGGCATTGCTGGCTGGCCAAAGCTGGAGAAGGCTATGTCACTGCAGACATCTTGGAATCTGAGAGCTGCAGATTGCTTGTTTCAAATGAAGACTTCTCTTCGAGGTAGGGTGGGACTAATCCACCTCAAGTCCCTCTCCTTGTGACTGCCTTCCTCAAGCAAGGCTCCATCTCTCAAGGTACCATGATCTTGTCAAACTCATAAGATTTTGGGGGACATCTTTCAAACCATGACACTGTGACATTACATTATCACTCTGACATCACAACATCACTGTGACATCTCACTCATTGTCACATTAGCCTTGCCAACAACATTACAACCTCCACAGTGACTTCATAGCATCCATAGTGACATCACAACCTCACAGTGACACCACAGCTTTACTGTGACATCATAGCATCCACAGTGACATCACATCCTCACGGTGACATTGTAACATCACTGAGACATCATACCTTCACAGTAACATCATAGATTCAGTGTGACAAAACAGCCTCAGTGTGACATCAAACCATCACCATTCAAACCACAACCTCACCTATGACATTAGCTTCACCACTGAAATCAGAATCTGACCACTAACATCACAGCTTCACCAGTGACATCACAGACTTTGACATTATATCCTCACTATGACATTACATCTTCACTATGACATCTCACCCTCAACACTGACATCCTACTTAGCCTCACTATGACACCACAGCCTCACCATGATATCAAAGGCTCACCTGTGACATCAAAGCCTCACCAGTGGCATCTTAGCCTCATTGTGACATCATCCATGCCACTGATATCACAGCTTCACTGTGCCATCACAATCACTCTGGTGATATCACAGAATCACTGTGACTTCACAATCTCACTGTGGCATCACAATCACATTGTGACAACATTCTTGCTACTGACATTACAGATTCACTGTTACATCACAGGCTCATGACTGGCATCCTTCCTAGCCTCACTATGACACCAAAGCGACACCACTGGCATCACAGGCTCACTGTGACATGACAGGCTCACCAGTGATACCACAGCCTTACCTGTTTTGTCATAGCCTCACTGTGACATCAGAGCCTCACAGTGATGCAATGTAACAGTCTCACAATTGACATTGACATTAGTCTTGTCACCAACATCACAGCTTCCAGAATGAACTCACAGCCTTACTGTGACATCACAACCTCACAGTGACATCAGAGCCCCACTGTGACATCACAGGCTCACAACTGACATCCTACCTAGACTCATTATGACACCAAAGTCACAACACTGACATCACAGCCTCACTGTGACATCACAACCTCATCATTATATCACAGCTTCAGAGTGACCTCACAGCCTCACTGTGACATCACAACCTCATTGTTATATGACAGCTTCTCAGGGACCTTGCAGCCTCACTGTGCCACCACAACCACTCATGTAATATCACAGCATCACTGTGACATCACAGTGAGGATGTTGTGTCACACTGTGGCTGTAATGTCACAGTGAGGATCTGATATCAGGAGTGATTCTGTAAGATGACAGAGAAGCTGTGACATCAAGGGTGATGCTATGTTTTCACAGTGAGTTTAGGATGTCAGTGTTGAGGCTGTACCATCACAGTGAGGCTGTGATGACAGACGTGAGGATGTGATGTCACAGTGAGGCTGTATTATTACTCTTGAGGCTATGATGTCAGTAATCTGTGATGTCAGTGGTGAAATACTATGAAACCACAGTGAGTCTATGATTTCAGTGGTTACACTGTGAAGTCAGAAGTGAGGGTGATGTGAGTGATGAGGCTCAGATGTAACAGTAAGGCTGAGATGTGGCTGATGAGTCTATGATGCAGCAGGAGAGGCTGTGATTTCACTGTGAAGCTGTGATGTCACTGTGAGGTTGTTATGTCACAGAGAGGCTGTGAGGTCACTGTGGAGGCTCTGAGGTCACAGCAAGGCTGAGATGTCACTGGAGGTGTAGTGATAGCACAGTGAGCATATGATGTCAGAGGCCAGGCTGATGTCACAATGAGGCTAAGAACCTCCGGGTGAGGCTATGACATCAGTGGTCAGACTAATGTCATTGATGATGTTGATGTCACAATGAGGGTATGATGTAACAGGTGAGGCTATGGTGTTGCTGGTGAATCTCTGAGCTCACAGTCGGGCTGTGAGGTCATTTTGAGGCTGTGATGTCACTGGTGAGACTGATGTCACAATGAGGCTATGATTTTATATGTGAAGCTTTGGTATCACTTGTGAGGGCATAAATCAAATACTGTGATGTCAATGGTGAGGCTGTCATGAAACAGTGAGCCTGTGATATCAGTGGTAAGGCTGTGGTGTCATAGTGAGGTTAGGTAAGATGTCAGTGGTGAGAGTGTGATGTCACAGTGAGCCGGTGATATCACAGTGAGCCTGTGATGTCACTGGAGAGGTAGTGATGGCACAGTGAGCCTGTGATGTCAGTGGCCAAGCTGATGTCACAATGAGTCTATGAAGTTACAGGTGAGACTGTGACATCGTGGTCAGACTAATGCCAGTGGTGAGGCTAATGTCACAGGTGAAGCTTTGGTGTCACTGGTGAGGCTCTGATGTCACAGTGGGGCTGTGATGACACAATGCAGCAGTGGTGTCATTGGTGAGGCTATATTGTCAAAGACTCTCATGTCAATGTTGAGACTGTGATATCAATGTTTGATTGTGATGTCACTAGTGAAGATGATGTAACAGGGAAGGCTGTGGTTTCAATAGTGAGACTCTTTTGTCTCACAGTGAGACAGTTGTGTCACACTGAGGCTGTGATGTCACAGTGAGGCTCTGATGTCATTGATAATTCTACGAGATGACAGTGAGGTTGCAACATCAGTGGTGATGCTGTGATTTCATGGAAAGTTTAGGATGTCAGGGGTGAGGCTGTGTTGTCACTAGCAATGCTGGGATGTCAGAGGTTGGCTGTGATGTCACTGGAGAAGTTGTGATGTTACAGAGAGGCTGTGATTTCAGTGGCAAGGTGGAGGGCACAATGTGTCTGTGATGTCCTCAGTGAGGCTGTGGTGTCACTGGTAAGGCTATGGTGTCAAAGGTGAGAATGATGTCACAAAGAAGTTATAATGTAACATGTAAGGGTATGGTGGCACTGGGTAGGCAAAGCCACAGTGAGTTTGTGATGTCACAGTGAGGCTGTGATGTCACTGGAGAGGTTGTGATGTCAGTGGCAAGGCTGATGTCACAATAAGGCTGTGATGTCATTGGCCAGGCAGATGTCATAATGAAGCTGTGATGTCACTGTTGAGGCTCACAGTGAGGCTAGGATGATGATGAAGACACTGTGATGTCACAGTGAGGTTGTGATGTCACTGTGAAGGTGTGATGTCACTGTGAGGCTATGATGTCACCATGAGGATGTGTTGACACTGGTGATGCTAAAATGTGAAAGAGTGTGATGTCACTGGCAAGGGTCTAATATCATGTTGAGGCTGTTGTTTCACACTGAACCTGTGATGTCACAGTGAGGCTGCAGTGTCAGTGGTGAGGCTGTGATGACACAGTGAACGTTTGGTGTCAGTGGAGAGCCTCTGATATCACTGTGAGGCTGTGACATCACAGTGAGTCTGTGAAGTCCCAGTGAGGCTGTGATGTCATAGTGTGCCCATGATGTCACTGGAGAAGCTGTGATGTCACTATGAGGCTGTATCACTGTGAAGATATGTTGACACTGGTGATGCCCTAATGTCAAAGAGTGTGATGTCACTAGTGAGGCTTTAATGTCACAGTGAGGATGTTATGTCACACTGAGGCTGTGATATCACAGTGAGGCTGGAGTGTCATTGATGAGTCTGTCTGTACACAGTGAGTGTTTCATGTCAGTGGTGAGGCTGTGGTGTCATAGTGAGGCTAGGTAGGATAACAGTGGTGAGGCTGTGATGTCACAGTGAGGTTGTGGTGTAACTGATGAGGCTATAATGTCAAATACTATGATGTCATTGTTGAGGATGTTATGTCTTCAGACAGTGAAGTCGGTGGGGAGGCTTATGCCACAGGTGAGGCTGTGGTTTCACTGGAGAGGCTCTGATGTCACAGTGAGGCTGTTGTGACACACTGAGGCTGTGATGTCATAGTGAGGATGTGTTGTCACTGGTGAGGGTGAGGGTGTCACGTCACAGTGAGCTGTGTTAGTGGTGAGGTTGTGCTGTCTTAGTGATGCGACTTATTATATCGGTAGTGAAGCTGTGATGTTACAGTGTGGCTATGTTTTCAGAGGTGTGGCTCTGATGTCACAGTGAGGCTGTGGTATCACTGGTGAGGCTATGATGTCACAATGAGGCTGTGGTGTCACTGGGAGGCTGTGATGTGACAGTGAGGCTCTGATATGAGTTGTAAGACTGTCACAATGAGGCTATTATATTACTTTGGTGTCACTGGTGAGGATGTGACACATGTGGACAGACTGTGATGTCAGAGGTGCGGTTGCAATTTCACTAAGAGGCTATTACCTCAGTGGCAACGGTGATGTCACAGTTAGTTTTTAACATCACGGTGTGTTTGCAATGTCACAGTGAGGCTGTGATGTCACAGCGAGGCTGTGATGACACAGTATGCCTATGATGTCAGAGTGAGGCTGTGATATCACAGTGTGGGTGTGATGCCATAGTGAGGCTGGGATGTCACTGGGAAGGATGTGAGACACAGTGATGCTGTGATGTCACTGGTGAGGTGTGATGTCACTGGTAAGAATGTTATGAAAGTAAGGCTGTGACGTCACTGTTGAGGCAATGATGTCAGTGGTGAGCCTATCATGCGACAGTGAGGCTGCGAGGTCTGTGGTGAAGCTTTGAAGTCACAGTGATCATAGGATGTCAGTGATTAGGCTGTGATACATCACAGTGAGGCAGTGATGTCACTGTGAAAGTATGATGTCATTGTGAGGATGTGATGTCATCATGAGATTATGATGTCACTGTCAAAGCTATAAGGTCACAGTGAATCTGTGATATTAATGGCAATGCTGATGTGATAATGAGGCTATGATGTCACCATGAGGCTTTGTTGACACTGGTGAGGCTAGAATATCAAAGAGTCACTGGTAAGGTTGATGTCACACATGAGGCTGTGGTGTCACTGGTGAGGCTCCAATGTCACAGTGATGCTGTTATGTCACAGTGAGGCTGTTGGGTCATTGGTGAGTTCATCATGACACAGTGAACTTTTGATGTTAGTGGTGAGGCTGTGCTGTTATAGTGAGGCTAGGTTGGATACCAGTAGTGAGGCCGTTATGTTACAGTGTAGCTGTGTTGTCAGAGGTGAGGCTGTGATATCACAGTGAGGCTTTTTAGTCACTAGTAATATTGTGATATCACATTGAGGCTGTGATGTCAGTGGTGAGAGACTATGAAATCACAATGAGGCTGTGATTTCAGCAGTTAGGCTGTGATGTCAGAAGCGATACTATGGTGAGTCATGAGGTTGAGATGTCGTGCTGAGGCTGGGATGTCCCATGAGGCTGTGGTGTCATTGAGGCTAGGTAGGAGGTCAATGGTGAGAGTGTGATGTCCAACTGAGGCTATGATTTCAGAAGGGAACCTGTGATGTCACAGTGATGCTATGATGTCACAGGTGAGGCCATGAAGTCACAGTGAGGCTACGATGGCAAAATGTGGCTGTGATGTCACAGTGAGGCTGTGATGTCACTGGAGTGGTTGTGATGACACTGGGGAGGATGTGATATCACAGTGACATGATGTCAGTAGTGACACTGTGGTGTCACAGAGAGACTGTGGCATTGGTGAGGCTGTGGTGTCACTGGTGAATCTCTAATGTCAGAGTGAGGTTGTAGTGTCACTGTGAGGCTATGTTTTCACTGGAGAAATTGTGATGGCACAGTGAGTCTGTGATATCATTGGCAATGCTGATGTCACAATGAAGCTGCAATATTATTTGTGAGGCTATGGTGTCACTGGTGAAGCTGTGATGTCACAGTGAAGCTATGGTGTCACTGGGGAGGCTGTGAGGTCATGTGAGGCTGTGATGTCTGTGGCGAGGCTTATGAAACAATAAGGCTGTGATCTAACAGAAGAAGCTGTGGTGTCATTGGTGAGGCTAGGATGTCAATGGCTGTGATTTTCCTGGTGAGACTGTAACGTCAGTGGTCAACTTAATTTTAGTGATGAAGCTGATGTCACATGTGAGGTTATGGTGTCAATGGGGAGGCTCTGTTGTCACAGTGAGGCGACTCACACTGAGTCTGTGGCGTCACTGGTGAGGCTATAATGTCAAAGACTGATGTCACTGGTGAGATTGTGACATCAGTGTTCACACTGTGATGTTAGTGGTAAGGCTGATGTTACATGTGAGGCTACTGTTTCAATGGTGGGTATCTGATGTCACATTGAGGCTGTTGGGTGACACTGAGACTGTGATATCAAAGTGAGAATATGATGTCAGGGGTGATTCTATGAGAATAGAGGCTGTAACATCAGTCGTGATGTGAGAGTTACACTGAGGCTGTGGGGGTCAGTGGTGATGTGACATCACAAAGAGGTTACATCTATATTTTAGACATTAGAAAATGTTTCTTTTCCATTCCTCTATATCCAGCCAACAAAAAATACTTTGCTTTTACCGTTCCCTCTATAAACTATGCAGTTCCCTCCCAAAGATATCAATGGACTGTCCTTCCACAGGGGATGAAAAACAGCCCTACCATCTGCCAACACTTTGTCTCCCATGCTGTTAGGCCTTTACAAGATCTATGTTATATCATGGATGATATCCTAGTCACCCATAGAGATAAGGCCAACATTAACTCCTTGGTCCCGCATTTACTGGCTAATCTTGAATCAATAGGGTTCACTGTAGCCTCTGATAAAATTAAGACTGTTTGTCCTCATGTGTTTTTAGGAGCTTCTATTTCCTCCTTCATCAGAACTAGCCAATTGACTATCTCACTTTAGAAAGTCCTTATGCTCACTGGGCTACAACAGCTCTGTGGAACAATTAATTGGCTAAGATTTGCCTGTTAAATGCTGCTCAACTCCAGCCTCTTTTTTCCCTGCTGGAGGGGGACCTCACTCCTTGTCCTCATGGGCCATGACTTCTGGGGTCCACGAGGCCATTGCCCACATAAATGACACCATTAGACATGCCTCCTTGTGGAGATATGATCCTTCTAAACCCCTCCTCAACATTGTTCTTACCACCTCCGTCACTTCTCTAGTGCTCATCTGGCAGGAGGGGCTTCTCCAATGGTGCCACACTAGCTAGTCACATCTGTCCAAAATAACTTCCCTGATTGAATCCATTGTGCCACTGGTAATACAATGCTGCCAGCACACCCTTATGAACTATGGCACTGAGCCTTCCTCCATCATTACCCCCATTATGGCTGAGCTATATCCTTCCTTGCTTGCTGACAATCCTATTGCTTTTGCCTTGCTACAAAGGTTCATGGGCACATTGGACTCCCACCTCCCTTCTCACAGACTGCTTCATGCCTTGCCTATCTTGCCTCTAAAATTTCACTCTTATGCTAATCTTTATTCAAGGCTCATTCCTTATGCTGCTACCACTTTCACTGATCCCATACACACTTTTACGCCTACCTCCTTAGAAAGCCCCTTATGCTGGATGTCTTCTCCTGAACCCTCAATTCTGGCTCTGTCCAATTGGGTGAACTCTTTGCTATGAAGGCAATTTTGGAGGCTTACCCAGAAGTTTTAAATATTTTCTCTGACAGTCAATATGTGGTACAGACCACTCATATCTCCCCTGGGAAAACTTTCACCTCTCTATCAGTCCTCTCATTAGAGCGTTGTGAGCTCTTAAGGAGACTCTAGAGGTACACACAACCCCTTTTTTTATTCAGCACATTTACTCCCACTCTAACTTACTCAGCCTTTTGGCAGCTGATAATGCCACCATTGATTCTTATATCCAAGTTCTTTCTGCCTCTCCTTTACAGAAAGCCCCAAACTACATTCTTTACCTTATCCCTTCTTCATCAGCCTGTCTGTTTCCTGACCTGTCTATTCAAGCTTGCAAGCACCTCATTAGGACTTGTTCCAAACGTGCTCCACTTTTCCCTTTAGAGCACTTACAGCCACAAGGGGTCAACCCCTGCTGCCTCAAGCCTAATGTCGTCTGGCAAATGGACATTGCCCCCATCCCTTCCTTTGGCAAACAAAACTATGTCCAAGAGATTATTGACACAGTGGCTATGATGTCACAGAGAGGCTATAATATCAGAGTTGAGGCTGTAATGTCACTGTGAGGCCATGATATTACTGGTGAAGCTATGATGTCAAAGACTGTTGTGGCACACCAAAGTTTTTGTGTCACACTGAAACTGTTGTGTCACACTGAGGCTGTGATGATACAGTGAGACTCTGATGTCCAGGGTGAATGAATGAGATGACAGTAAGTCTGTGACATCAGTGGTGATGCTGTGATTTCACTGTGAGGTTAGGATGTCATTGGTGAGGGGCTGAACCATTACAGTGATGCTATGATCTCAGAGGTCAGACAGTGTTGTTACTGGCGATGCTGTGATGTCACACTGACACTGTGATTTCAGTGGTGGGTGATTATGAAATCTCAGGGAGGCTGTGATACCACAGTAAGGCTGTGATATCACCATGAGGCTGTCACTGGTATCACTGATATAAATGGTGAGGCTGTCATGTCACAGTGAGCATGTGACATCAGTGGTGAAGCTGTGGTATCATAGTGAGGCTAGGTAAGATGTCTTTGGTGAGGGTGTGATGTCCCACTGAGGCTATGATTTCAGATGTAAACCTGTGATATCACGGTGAGTCTGTGCTGTCAGAGGTGAGGCTGCGATGTCACACTGAGGCTGTGATGTCACAGTGTGGTGGTGATGGCACTGTGAGATTGTGATGTCAGTAGTGACACTAGTTTAGTGGAAGACTATGGCATTGATGAAGCTATGATGTTACTAGTGAGGCTCTCATGTCACAGTGAGACTGTTGTGTTATGCTGAGGCTGTGATGTCACAGTGAGGTGGTGATGTCAGAGTGAGACTATGATGTCAGAGGTGAGGCTGGATGTCACCATGAGTCTGTGATGTCACAGTGTGGTTGTGATGTAACAATGAGGCTGTGAGGTCACAATGAATCTGTGATGTCACTAGAGATGTTGTGATGGCACAATGAGGCTGTGATTTTAGTGGCGAGTTCTGATGTCACAATGAGGATATGATGTCACTGATGAGCCTATTATGAGCAGTGATGGTGTAATGTCTTCAATGAAGCTTTAATGCCATTGAATATAGGAGGTCAGTGGTGAAGCTGTGATGTCACCATGAGACTGTCCATGATGTCACTCATGAAGGTATGATGTCACAATGAGGCTGTGATGTCAATGGTAAGCACGATGTCATAGTGTGGCTATCATGTCACTGGTGAGGCTAGAATGTCAGTGCTGAGGCTCTTACATGACAGTGAGGCTGTGATGTCTGTGGTTAAGCTTTGATGTCCCATTGAGGTTAGGATATCAATGGTGAAGATGTGATGTCACAGTGAGGCTGTGATGTCATTGTGAGGCTGTCATGTTAGCATGAAGATGTGATTTCACTGTGGAAGCTGTGTGGTCACAGTGTGGCTGTGATGTCAGTGGCAAGGTTAATGTCACAAAGAGGCTATGATTTAATGGGTGAGACTGTAGTTTCACAGGGTAGGCTGTGAGGTCACTGTGAGGTTTTGATATCTGTGGCGAGGCTGATGTCACAATGAGGCTATGATATAACAGGTGAGGCAGTGGTGTCAATGGTGAGGCTATGATGTCAATGGCTGTTATGTCTCTGTTGAGGCTGTGACATCAGTAGTTAGCCTAATATTAGTGGCTAGACTGATGATACATGTGAGGCTATGGAGTCACTGGTGAGGCTTTGATGCCACAAGAAGGCTATTATATCACACACAGGCTGTAATGTCACAGTGAGAATCTGATGCCAGAATCTATGAGATGAGAGAGGCTGTGAAGTCAGTGGTGATGCTGTGATTTAACAGTGGGGTTAGGACGTCAGTGGTGATGTTGTGCCATCACAGTGAGGCTGTGATGTCAGAGGTGAGGCTGTGATGTCAGTGAGACTATGTAATATGTCAGTGGTGGGGGTTTGATGTCACTCTGAGGGTATGAATTCAGAAAAGATCCTGTGTCACAGTGAGGATGTGACATCATAGTGAGATTATGATGTCAGAGGTAAGGGTATGATATCACAGTGAGGCTGTGAATCCACAGTGTGGCTGTGATATCCCACTGACGCTGTGATGTCCCTGCGGAGGTTGTGATGTCCCAATGAGGTTGTGATGTTCACAGTGACACGGTGGAGTCATAGCGAGGCTGTGGCATTGGTGAGGATCTGGCGTCACTGGTGAGGCTCTAATATCAGAGTGAGGCTGTTCTGTCAAACTGAGGCTGTGATGTCACAGTAAGGCTATGATATCAGTAGTGATGCTGTCATGTCACAGTCAAGCCGTGATGTCACAGAGAGGCTCTGATGCTGGTGGTGATTCTATGAGATGAGAATGAGGCTGTGACATCAGGGGTGATGCTGTTATTTCACAGTGATGTTAGGATGTCAGTAGTGAGACTGTGTCATCAAAGTGAGGCTGTGATGTCAAAATTGAGGCTATGGTGTCTCTGGTGAGACTAATATCACAGTGAGGTTGTTGGGTCATGCTGAGATTGTGAAGTCACAATGAGGATATTACGTCAGTGGTGATGCCGTGATGTCACAATGAGACTGTGATTGCCTGGTGAGGCTCCTATATCACTAAGAAGGTGTAATGTCAAGATGAGGTTGTGGTGTCACTGGTGAGGCTCTGGTGTTACTGCTAAGTCTATGATGTCAAAGAATGAGATTATTGTGTCAAAAGCTGTGATGTCACACTGAAGCTATGATTACAGAGATGAAGCTGTTATGTCACAATTAGGCTCTGATGTCACAGTGTGACTAAGATGTCAGAGGTGAGGCGGTGATGTCACATTGAGGCTGTGATTGCACAGTGTTTCTGTGAAGTCACAGTGATTCTGAGATCACAGTGAGGTTGTGATGTACTGTGGAGATTGTGATGTCACGGTGAGGTTGTGATGTCAGTAGTGACACTGTAGTGTCATAGGGAGGCTGCAGCATTGGTGAGGCTGTTGTGTCACTTGTGAGGCTGTAATGCAACAGTGAATCAGTTGTGTCACACTGATGCTGTAATGTCACAGTAAGGCCATGATGTCACACTGATGTTATGATGTCAGCGGTGAGCCTGTAATGTCACGGTGTGCTGTGATGTCCCAGTGAGTCTGTGATATCGTAGTCAGGTTGTGATGTCACAGTGAAGGTTGTTATGTCACAGTGAGGTTGTAATATCAGTAGTGACACTAGTTTCACACGGAGGCTGTGGCATTGGTGATGCTGTGGTGTCACTGGTGAGGCTCTCATGTAACAGTGAGGATGTTGCGTCACAGTGGTGCTGTGATGTCCCAGTGAGGCTGTCATGTCACAGTGAGGCTGTGATATTACAATGAGGCTATGATGACAGAGGGGTGGCTGTGACGTCACAGTGAGTTTGTATCAGTAGTGACACTGTGGTCATAGAGAGGTGGCGACATTGAAGGGGCTGTTGTGTCATTGGTAAGTCTCTAATGTCACACTAAGGCTGTTATGTCACCGTGAGGGTATGCTGTCATTGGTGATGCTGTGATGGCACAGTGAGGCTGTGATTTCCTAATGATGCTGCGATGTCACAGTGAGGCTATGATATCAGAGGTGAGGCTTTGATATCACCATCACAATGAGGCTATGATATCAGAAGTGAGGCTGTGATGTCACCATAATTCTTTTATGTCAGTGGCAAGACTAATGTTGATTTGTTATGTCCCATTGAAGTTGTGATGTCACTCTGAGACTGTCATATCACCACAAGGTTGTGATTTCGCTGTGAAAACTGTGAGGTCACAGTGACTAATACACACAGTGAGGCTATGATTTCCTGGTGAGGCTGTGATGTCACTGTGAAGGTGTTATGTCACAGTTAGGTTGTGGTGTCACTGGTGAAGCTGTAGTGCCACTGGTGAGGCTATCATGTCAAAGACTGTGAGGTCACTGTGGGACTATGATGTCAAAAGCTGTGATGTCACTGGTGAGGCTGTCACCTCTCAGTGAGCCTGTTATGTCAGTGGTGAGGCTATGGAGTCATTATGAGGTTAGGTAGCATGACCGTGGTGAAGATGTCATGTCACATGGAGGCTATGATGTCCGAAGTGAGCCTGTGGTATCACACTGAGCCTGTGATGTCACATGGAATGTGTGATGTCAGAGGTATGGCTGTAAAGTCACATTGAGCCTATGATGTCAGAGGTGAGGCTGTGATATAACATTTTGGCTGTGATGTTACCATTAGACTGTTATGGAAGTGGAAAGTCTGATGTCATACTGAGTTTGTGATATCACAGTGAGGCTGTTATGCCACAGCGAGGTTTTGATGTCAGAGGTGAGGCTGTCACGTCACAGTGAGCCTGTGATATCAGTGATGATGCTGTTGTGTCTCTGGTGACGTTATAATGTCTAGAGACTATGAGGTCACTGGTGAAGCTGTGACCTCAGTGGTCAGACTGTGATGTCAGTGGCAAGGCCGATGTCACAGGTAAGGCTGTGGTTTCAATGGTGTGGATGTGATGTCACACTGAGGCTATTGTGTCACACTGAGGCTGTGATGTCACTGAAGAGGTTGTGATGGCACAGTGAGACTGTGATTTCAGTGGTGAGACTATTGTGTCACACTGAGGCTGTGATGTCACTGGTGAAGATGTGATGTGACAATGAGGCTGTGATGTAACTCACAAGAATGATGTCATAGTGATTCTATGATGTTTTGGTGGGTCTATGGTGTCAGTGGTGAGACTATTACCTGACAATTAGGTGGTTATGTCTGTGGTGAAGCTCTAATGTCACAGTGAAGCTAGGATGTCAATGGTGAGGCTTTGATGTCAGAAGTGAAGCTGTGATGTCCCAGTGAGGCTATGTTGTCACTGGTGATGCAGTGATGTTACAGTGATGTTGTGGTTTCAGCAATGAGAGACTATGATATCACAGTGAGGTGTCTCTGTGATGTCACAGTGAGTCTGTGATGTCACTTTGACTCTGTGATGTTCCTAGGTGAGGCTGTCAAAGCACAGTGCACCTTTAATGTCAGTGGTGAGGCTGTGGTGAGGCTGTGGTGTCATAGTGAGGCTAGGTAGGATATTAGTGGTGAGGGTGTAATGTCACTCTGAGGCTATGATTTCAGAGGTGAGCCTGTGATGTCACAGTGAGGCTGTGATATCACAGTAAAGCTATGAGGTCAGAGGTGAGGCTGTATTGTCACTGTGAGGCTTTGATGAAACAGTGTGGTTGTGATATCACTGTGAGGCTGTGACATCACCGTGAGGTTGTGATGACACTGTGAAAGCTGTGTGGTCACAATGAGACTCTGAGGTCTGTAGCAATGATGATGTCACAATGAGGCTATGATGTCATTAGTGAGGCTGCAGTGTCACCAGAGAAACTGTGGTGTCACAGTGAGACTGTGATGGCAAAATGTGGCTATTATGTCACAGTGAGGTTCTGATGCCCCTGGAGAGGTTGTGATGTCACAGAGTGTCTATGATTTCAGTGTCAAGGCTGATGTTACAATGAAGCTGTGATGTCAGCAGTGATACTGTGGTGTCAGTAGTGATACTGAGGTAAAAATGAGGCTATGATGTAATTAATGTCACTAGTGAGGCTCTAATGTCACAGTGAGGCTGTTGTATCAAACTGGATCTGTGATGTCACAGTGAGGCTATGATGTTAGTGGTGATGCTGTGATTTCACAGTGAGGCTGTGATGTCACAGTCAGGATGTGATTTCCTGGTGAGGCTGTGATATCACAGCAAGGCTGGGATGTCACTGTGAAGGTGTCATGTCACTTTGATGGTGTGATGTTACAGTGAGGGTGGGAGGTCACTGTGGAGGTTGTGCTGTCAGTGGCAAGACTTATGTCACAGTGAGGCTATGATGTAACAGGTGAGGCTGTGGTGCCACTGCAGAGGCTGTGATGTCACAGTGAGGCTGTGATGTCACAGTGAGGCTGTGATGACACACTGTGGCTATGATATCACAGTGAGGTTCTGAAGTCATTGTGAATTTGTGACATCACAGTGAATCTGTAAGATCAGAGTGAGGCTGTGTTATCACTCAAGGGGTTATAATGTGTTGTCGAATTCCCACTGAGCCAGCCAGACAAAGGAGGGGGAAATGGCAGGGCCTTGAGGCTCAAGGCGAGTGGGAGAGCCAGTGATGGGGTCACCAACCAGACTCCAGGAATCAGGTGAGGAGCAAGCAGTGGACGAGTTGCTGCAGATTCACCTTTATTCAGGAAGTGTTTGGGCTTATATACGGTCAGAGGTCCAATCAGGTGTGGCCACCTCTCTGCTCAGGGAGAGGGGGACGGCAGCCACCAATCATTTAGCTGTTTACTAGATGTCCATTACAGAGGCAGGTTAGATGGCTGCTTCCCATTGGTTGTTCATCCCTCCGCCTCTATTGGGACATGTCTTAGGCATGTCCATACTTGTCCGGGCTTGTCTGTAACTAGACCTCCTGGGAGCTGGAGCTAGGGCCTCCCTGAATCAATGGTGCCACAATGATGTCACTCTGAGGTTGTGATGTTAGTGGCAAGGATGATGTCACATTGACGCTGTGAAATCACTGATAAAGGTATGATGTCACAATGAGGTTGCAATACCACTGGTGAGAATGATGTCAAAGTAAAGCTATGATGTCATTGATGAGGCTATGATATCAGTGGCAAGGCTAATGTCACAGGTGAGGCTGTGGTGTCACAGTGAGGCTAGGTGGATATCAGTGGTGGGGCTATGATGTCACAATGTGGGTATAATGTCAGAGGTGATGCTGTCACATCACAATGAGCCTGTGATAACAGTGGTGAGGCTGAAGTCATAATGAGGCTGTGATATCACTGGTGAACATATGATATCACAATGAGGTTGCTATGTCAGTGGCAAGAGTGATTTCACATTGAGTTTAGGTTGTCAGTGGTGAGCTGTGCCATCACAGTGATGTTGTAATGTCAGTGGTGAGAGACTATTACATCACAATCAGGCTGTGTTGTCAAGGGTGATGCTGATGCTGTGATTTCACAGTGAGGCTGTGATTTTTGTGATTACGCTGTGATATCAGAAGTGAGGCTGATGTGAGTGACGAGGCTTTAATGTCACCGTAAGGCTGTGGTATAACTGGCGAGGCTGTCACATCATAATGTGCTTGTGTTGTCACTGTTGAGGCTGTGATGTCATAGCGAGGCCAGGTAGGATTTCTGTGATGAGGGCATGATGCCACACTGAGGCTATGATTTCAGAGGTGAGCCTGTGATGTTATAATGAGGCTGTGATGTCACTGGGGAGGTTGTGATGTCACTGTGATATTTTGATGTCAGTAGTGAAACTGTGGTGTCACAAGGAGGCTGTAGCATTGGTGAGGCTATGGTGTCACTGTTAAGTCACTAATATAATATTGAGGCTCAAGTGTCAGAGTGAGGTTGTGATGCTCCACTGAGGCTGTGATATAACTGGGAAGTTGTGATGTCACAGTGAAGATCCAAAATCTTTATAAATGTGAGATGTCACAGGCTGTGATGTCCCTGGGGAGGTCGTGATGTCACTGTGGAGGCTTTAAGGTCACAGTGAGTCTGTGATGTCTGTGGCAATGCTGATTTCACGACGAGGCTATGATGTAAAAGGTGAGGCTGTGGTGTCACTGGGGAGGCTATGAGGTCACTGTGAGACTGTGATGTCAATGGCGAGGTTCATGTCACAAAGAGTCTATGATTTAACAGGTGAGGCTGTGGTGTCAATGCTGAGGCTATGCTATCAAAGGCTATGATGTAACTGGTAAGGCTGTGATGTCAGTGTTGAGACTGTGATGTTAGTGGTTAGGCTGATGTCACAATGAGGAAATCATGTCACTGGTGAAGGTGTGATATCACAATAAAGCTGGATTGTCAGTGGTGAGAAAGATATAGTGAGTCTATAATATCACTGCTGAGGCTATGGTGTCAGTGGTGAAGCTATTACGTGACACTGACACTGGTGAGGCTGTGACGACAAAGGCTGTGTAGTCACTGGTGTGGCAGTGATGTCAGTGTTCTGACTAATGTCAGTGTCGATGCTGAGGCTGTTCTGGCACTGTTATGGCTGTGATGTCACAGTGAGGCTATGATGTCACTGTGAGGGTTGTATGTTACTATGGGCTGTCATGTCACTGTGAGGTGATATCACTCTGGAAGCTGTGATGTCTCTGTGATGTCAGTGGGAAGACTGATATCACAATGTGGCTATGATGTAACAGGTGAGGCTGTGGTGTCAGTGGACAGGCTGTGAGGTCACTGTGAAGTTCTGATGTCACAGTGAGGCTCTGATGTCAGGGCTGATTCTATGAGATATCAATGAGGCTGTGACATCAGGGATGATGCTTGGTTTTCACAGTGAGATTAGGATGTCAGTGGTGAGGCTGTGCAGTCACACTGAAGTTGTGATGTCAGAGGAGAGGCTGCAATGTCACTTTGAGGCTGTAATGATACCATGAGTTTGTGATATCACAGGGAGTCTTTGATATCCATGATGATAGACTATGACATCACAGTTTGGCTGTGATTTCAGTTGTTAAGCTCTGATGTCAGAACTGATGATGATGTCAGTGATGAGGCTGAAATGTCACAGTGAGGCTGTGGTATGACTGTTAAGGCTGTCATGTGACAATGAGCCTGAGATGTCAGTGACAAGACTGTGGTGTTGCAGTGAGGCTAGGCGGATGTCCATGTTGTCACTGATCCTATGATTTCAGAGGTTAGCCTGTTATGTCACAGAGGCTGTGATGTCAGAGGTGAGGCTGTGATGTCACAGTGAGGCTGTGATATCAGAAATAAAGCTATAATTCCACAGTGAGGCTGTGATAGCACTGTGAAGTTGTGATGTTATTATGAAGCTGTGACATCATAGAGAGGTTGTGATGTCACAGTGAAGCTGTTAGGTCACTGAAGAAAATGTGATGTCAGTGGCAAGGCTGATTTCACAATGAGGCTATGATGAAACAGATGAGTCTATGATGCAACAGGTTAGACTGTGACATCACAGTGAGTCTGTGAAGTCACTGTCAGGCTGTGATACTTGTGGGACGTTTGATGTCACAATGAGGCAATGATGTAACATGAAAGGCTGTGGTGTCACTGTTTATGATGTGAAAGGCTATGCTGTCACTGCTGAGGCTGTCACATCACTGTGAGCCTGTGTTATCTGTGGTGATGCTGTGGTGTAATAGTAAGTTTAGGTACGATACCAGTCTGAGGCTGTGATATCACAGTGTGCCTGTGATGTGACCATGAAGCTGTGATGTCACAGTGAGGAAGTGATATGACAGTGAGGCTGTGATGTCACAGTGTAGCTGTTTAGTCAGTGGTTAGGCTGTGATTTCAGAATGAGACTGAGGTGAGTGATGAGGCTGAGATGTTGCATTGACATTGTGATATGACTGGTGAGGCTGTGATTCCAGAGTGAGGTTATGATGTCACCATGAGGCTCTGGTGTCACTGGTGAGGCTGTAATATCACGGTTTTCCTGTCATATCACTGGTGAGGCTGTGATGTCACAGTGAGACTGTGATGTCAGAAATGAGGCTATAATGCCACAGTGAGGCTGTAATGTCACTGTGAAGCTGGGATGTCATTATGAGGCTGTGATGTCACCCAGAGATTGTATGTCACAGTGAGGCTGTGAGGTTACTGTGGAAGATGTGATGTCAATGGCAAGGCTGACTTCACAATGAGGCTATGATGAAGCAAGTGAGTCTATGATGTAACATTTCAGACTTTGAGGTCACAGTGAGTCTGTGAGGTCACTGCACAGCTGTGATACCTGTGGGAAGATTGATGTCACGATGAGGCAGTGATGTAACGTGAGAGGCAGTGGTATGAGCGTTTATAATGTCAAAGGCTATAATGACACTGTTGAGGCTGTCATGTTACTGTGAGCCTGTGTTATCTCTGGCGGGTCTGTGGTATCATAATAAGGCTAGGTAGGATACCAGTGGTGAGGTTTTGATGTCATAGTGTGGCTGTGATGTCACCACTGGGCTGTGATGTCACAGTAAGAAAGGGATGTCACAGTCAGGCTGTGATGTCACAGCGCAGCTGTGAGGTCAGTGGTTAGGCTGCGATTTCAGAAGCGAGACTGATGTGAGAGAATAGGCTGAGATGTCACATTGATGATGTGCTATAACTGCCGAGGCTGTCATTCCACAGTGAGGTTATGATGTCACCATGAGGCTGTGGTGTCAATGGTGAGGCTGTAATATCTCAGTGAGCCTGTCATATCAGTGGTGAGGCTGTGATGTCACAGTGAGGTTGTGATGTCATTAGTGACTGTGCTTTCACAGGGAGACTGCCATTGGTGAGGCTGTATTGTCACTGGTGAGGATCTATTGCCACAATGAGTTTATTGTGTCAAGCTAAGGCTGATGTCACAGTGAGGCTTTCATGTCAGGGGTGAAGTTTTATTTCACATTGATGCTTTGATAGCATGGTATGGCTGTGATGTCACAATGTGGCAGTGATGTCACAGTGGGGTTGTGATGTTAATAGTGTCACAGGAAGGCTGTCATGTTTCAGTGACCCTGTGAAGTCAGTGGTGAGGCTGTGTTGTCATAGTGAGTCTAGGTAGGATGTCAGTGATGAGGGTGTGATATCGCATCGAGGCTATGATTTCAGAGGTGAGCCTGTGATGTCACAGTGAGGCTGTGATGAAACAGTGAGGCTATAATGTCAGAGTTAATGCAGTGATGTCACAGTTGGGCAATAATTTCAGGGGTGAACCTGTGATGTCATAGTGAGGCTGTGATGTCACAGTGAGGATATAGCCTCACAGGTGAGGCTGTGTTGTCACCTGTGAAGCCATGATGTCACAGTGAGGCTGTGATGTCAGTGAAGTGAGATTATGACATCACAGTGAGGATAAGATTTCAGTGGTTATGCTGTGATATCACATTGAGGCTGATGTTGATGTGAGTGATGAGGACATGATGGCACAGTGAGGCTGGCATGTCACTGTTGAGGCTGTGATGCCACCATGAGGCTTTGATGTCACCATGTGGCTGTGGTGTCACTGTGAGCCCGTGATGTCACAGGCAGTTGGTGATGTCACGGTGTAGGTGTGAGGTCACAGTGAGACTGTGATGTCAGTGGCAAGGCTGATGTCAAAGTGAGGCTATGATGTCAGTGGTGATGCTGTGATGCCACATTGAGGCAGTGATGTCACAGGGAGGCTATGTTAGAGGTGTATATGTACTGTCACCGTGAGCCTATTATGTCAGTGGCAAACCTGATGTCACAATGAGGCTATGATGTAACAGGTGAGGCTGTGGTGTCAGTTGGTGGGCTGTGAGGTCACTGTGAGGCTGTGATGTCAAAGGCTGTGTTGTCACTGTTGCAGCAGTGATATCAGTGTTCTGATTAATGTCAGTAGCAATGCTGATGTCACAGGTGAAGCTGTGCTGTCACTGGTGAGGCTGTGATGTCACAGTGTGGCTATGATGTCAATGTGAGGGTTGTATGCCACTGTGGGCTGTAATGTCACCATGAGGTGATATGACTCTAGAAGCTGTGATGTCACAGTGAGGCTGTGATGTCAGTGGGAAGACTGAAGTCACAATGAGCCTATGATTTTAACATGTGAGGCTGTGATGTCAGTGGGTAGGCTGTGAGGTCACTGTGAGGCTGTGATATCACAGTGAGGCACTGATGTCAAAGCTGATTCTATGAGATGTCAGTGAGGCTGTGACATCCAGGCTGATGCTGGATTTCAAAGTGAGGTGAAGATGTCAGTGGTGAGGCTGTGCAGTCACACTGAGGTTGTGATGTCAGAAGAGAGTCTGTGATGTCACTGTGAAGCTGTGATGTTTCCGTGAGGTTGTGATATCACAGTGAGGCTGTGATATCAGTGGTGATAGGCTATGACATCACAGTTCAGCTGTGATTTCAGTGCTAAGACTTTTATGTCAAAAGTGAGGCTGTGATGTCACAGTGAGGCTAGTAGGATGTCAATGATGAGGGTGTGATATCCCATCGAGGCTATGATTTCAGAGATCAGCCTGTGATGTCATAGTGAGGCTGTGTTGTCACCAGTGATGCCATCATATCACAGTGAGGCTCTGATGCCAGTGGAGCAATACTATGACATCACAGTGAGCTGTGAATTCAGAAGTTAGGCTGTGATATTAGAATGAGGCTGATGTTGATATGAGTGATGAGTGTATGATGGCACAGTGAGGTTGACATATCACTGATGAGGCTGTGATGCCACCGTGAGGCTTTGATGTCACCGTGAATGTGGTGTCAACATGAGTCCGTGATGTCACAGGGAATTGCTGATATCATGGTGGAGGCTGTGAGGTCACAGTGAGACTGTGATATCAGTGACAAGGCTGATGTCACAGTGAGGCTATGATATCAGTGGTGATGCTGTGATGTCACACTGAGGCTGTGTTGTCACAGGGAGGCTATATCAGAGGTGTGTGTGTGATGTCACCATGAGCCTCCTATTTCAGTGGCAAGGCTGATTTCACAGTGAGTTTCTGATGTCACAGGGAGTCTGTGATGTCACTGTCAGTTGTAATGTCACAGTGAGGCTGTGAGGACACAGGGTGGCTCTGATGTCACAGTGAGGCTCCGATGATACAGTGATGTTGTGATGTCACTGGAGAGGTTTCGATAGCACATTGAGACTGTGATGTTAGTTGTAAGACTGATGACACAATGAGGTTGTGATGTCACTGGTGAGGGTGTGACGTCACAACTAAGGCTGGAATGTCAGTGGTGAGAAAGATGTCATAGCTAGTTTATCATGTGACTGGTGAGGCTATAGTGTGACAGTGACACTGGTGAGGCTGTGATGTCAAAGGCTGTGTTGTCACTGGTGTGGCAGTGATGTCAGTGTTCTGACTAATGTCAGTGATGACGCTGATGTCACTGGTGAGGCTGTGATGTCACAGTGAGCCTCTGCTGGTACAGTGAGGGTTGTATGTTACTATGGGCTGTCAGGTCACCGTGAGGTGAAAACACTCTGGAAGCTGTGATGTCACAATGAGGCTGTGATATCAGTGGCAAGACTGATGTCACAATTAGACTATGATGTAACAGGTGAGGCTATGGTGTCAGTGGGCAGGCTGTGAGGTCACTGTGAGTGTGTGATGTCACAGTGAAGGTCTGATGTCATGGTTGATTCTATGAGATGTCAGTAAGGCTGTGACATCAGGGGTGATGTTTGGATTTCACAGTGAGATTAGGATGACAGTGGTGAGGCTGCGTCACTGGGGGGGTGATGTCAGTGGTAAGACCAATGTCACAGTGAGGCTTTAATGTAACCGGTGATGTTGTAGGGTCCCTGTTGAGGCTATGATGTCAAAGGCTGTGTTATCACTGGTGAGGCTGTGACAACTGTGGTCACACCAATGTCATTGTCATGTCAGTGGCAAGGTTGATGTCACTGTGTGTTGATGAAATCATAGTGAGACTGTGATTTGACAGTGATGTCAGTGGCAAGGGTGATATCACAAAGAGGACATGATGTAACAGGTGAAGCTGTGACTTCACTGTAAGTCTCTGAGGTCACCATGAAGTTGTGATGTTACTGTGAGGTTCTGATGTCACTGTGGAGGCTGTGGGATTGGTTTGGCACTGTTGTCCCTGGTGAGACTCTAAAGTCACAGTGAGGCTGTTTGGTCACACTGAGCCTGTGATATCACAATTTGGCTGTGATATTACTGTGAAGGTGTGATGTTGCAATGAGGTTGTGATGTCACCATGAGGTTGTAATGTCACTGTGGATGCTAAGAGGTCCAAGTGAGGCTATGATGTAACAGTGAGTCTGTGATGTCACTGTGAGGTTGTGATGTCACTGTGGACGCTATGACATCACTGTGGAAGTTATAATGTTGTTGGCAAGGCTGATGTGATAATCAGTTTTTGAAGTCACAGTGATGTTGTAATGTCAGAGTGATAATGTGATGTCACAGGGATGCTGTGATATCACATGAGTTGTGATGTCACAGTAAGGCTGTGAGGTCACTGTGGAGGCTGTGATGTCAGTGGCGAGACTGATGTCAATGACAATTGTGAGACAGTTACATCACATCACTGTGAGACTGTGATGTCACAGTGAGGCTTTAATGTAACATGTAAGGCTGTGGTGTCACTGGTAAGCCTGTGATATCACAGTGAGGCTGTGAGGTCACAGTGAAGCTGTAATGTCAGTGGCAAGGATGATGTCACAATGAGTTTGTGACATCACAGTGAGAGTGTGAAGTCACAGTGACTCTGTGATATCACGTGAGTGATTGTGATGGCAAGGATGATGCTTCAATGTGGCTAAGATGTAACTGGTGAGGCTATACCGCAGGTGACCCGTTGATATCATGGTGAGGCTGTGGTGTCATAGTGAGGCTAGTCGTGATGTCAATGTTGAGGGTGAGATGTCACCATGAAGATGTGATGTCACGATGAGGCACCAATGTCACAGCAAGGAAATAATGTCAAAGATTGTGATGTCACTGGAGAAGCTCTGATGTTAGTGGTTAGACTGTGATGTCAGAGGTGAAGCTGAGGTCATAGGTGAGGCTTTGGTGTTCATGGATATGGTTTGATGTCACAGTTAGGCTATTGTGTCACACTGAAGTTTTTATGTCAAAGTGATGCTGTAATGCCAGTGGTGATGCTGTGATTTCACAATGAGGTTAGGATGTCAATGGTGAGGCTGTGAGTCCATGATGTTACAGGTGAGGCTGTGATTTCACTGTAAGGCTCTGATGTCACAGTGAGGTTGAGATGTCAGTGGTAAAACTGATGCCACGATGAGTCTGTGATGCTACAGGTAAACCTGTGGTGTCCCTGGGGAACTGTGATGTCAGTCGCAAGAACGATGTCACAGTGAGGCTCTGATGTGACAGCTGATGCTATAGTGTCACTGGTGAGCCTATGATGTCAAAGGCTGTGTTGTCACTGGTGAGGTTGCGACATCTGTGGTCACACTAATGTCAGTGTTATGTCAGTGGAAAGTCTGATGTCACAGTGCATTGATGAAATCATACTGAGGCTGCGATGTGACAGTGATGTGAGTGGCAAGTTTGATATCACAGAGAGGCCATGATGGAGCAGGTGAGGCTGTGATTTCACTTTAAGTCTCTGATGTAACCATGAGGTTGTGAGGTCACCATGAGCTTGTGAATTCACTGTGGATCCTGAGGTCATTGTGGCGGCTGTAATGTTGTTGGCAAGGTTGATGTGACAATGAGTTTGTGATATCACAGTGATGTTGTGATATCAGAGTGATAATGTGATGTCATAGTGATGGCAATTGCTATTCGGGGATGTCACTGTGAAGCTGTAATGTCAGTGGCAAGGATAATGTCACAAAGAGTTCGTGACATCACAGTGAGAGTGTGAAGTCACAGTGACTCTGTGATATCACCTGAGTGACTCTGATGACACAATGAGACTGTGATGTCAGTGGCGAGGCTGATGTCACAATGAGGCTAAGATGTCACTGGTGAAGCTATGATGTCACAGGTCAGTCTTTGATATCAGGGTGTGGCTGTCATATCATAGTGAGGATAGGTACGATGTCAGTGTTGAGGATGAGATGTCACATTGAAGATGTGATGTCACATTGAGGCGGTGATGTCACAGCGAGGATGTAATGTCAAAGATTGTGTTGACATTGGTGAATCTGTGATGTAAGTGGTCAGACTGTGATGTCAGTGGTGAAACTGATGTCATAGATGAGGCTTTGGTTTCCATGGTGATGGTTTGATTCACAGTGAGGCTATTGTGTCACACTGAGGTTGTTATGTCTACATGATGCTGTGAAGTCAGTGGTGATGCTGTGATTTCACAGTGAAGTTAGGATGTCAATGGTCAGGCTGTGCTGTTGCCGTATCCCCCACCAGGCCAGCCGGTGGGAGGAGAGGGAAACAGTGGGGTCTCGGAGCTAGAAGCAAGTGGGCAAGCCAGGGAATGAGATCACTAATTGGACCCCAGGAATCAGGTGAGAAACAGGCAGAGACAAGCTGTAGCAGATTCATATTTATTAAGGTGTTTGATTTATATAGTTTTGGGGTTCAATCAAGTGTTGCCATCCATCCTCCAGTGGACAGCCTCCAGTCATTTAACTGTTTACTAGGTGTCCCTTTCAGGGGCAGGTTAGTCGACCACTTAACATAGGTTGTTCATCCCTCCACCTGCATGGTCCTCTATTGGGACCCTCTGCCCGCATGGTCCTCTATTGGGACATGTCTGGGGCATATCTGTATGTCCAGACTTGTTCTGAATTTGGGAGCCGGCTAGGGCCTCTGTGAGTTGGTAGTGCCACATTTCATCCTTTTATTTATTTATAATTTTTTTCAGTGGGGACCAAGATAGTTGGGTGACCCCGAGCCTCTTCAGCTGTGTGGAATTAAGATGACTGTGCCTGGCTTATGTTGGTCACCACCCTCCTGTGGAGCCTTGCCCATCATCGACTAACAGTCATGAGACCACCCCAGTGAAGGAATCATGGTCCCAAAGGGGAATTCAAGGTGACAGAAAAAAAATCAGGTTTTTATCATTGTAGGGGCATGTGGAGAGGCTGTAGTTGGGGTAGGCGGATGAGCTGTGGGCGGGACAGGCATAGAAGCTGTGAGCGGGGCAGGTAGAGAAAAGATCCAGAAGAGCTGGTGAGATACAAATCAAAACCTAACAATTGTAAATTAGCAAGACATAGCTTCAATGGAGGATAGGCAAGCTTCTAAGGGGCGTTTGGTGACCTTATGAATGTCTGGAGTCTGAATGGATGCTCTGAGAACCTGCAAAGCAAGCTTTTGTTGTAAATGCCGAGGAATGCCAGAGGCCTAATGAATGCCCTGAGGACCTGGAAAGCAAGCAGGAGTACACATGGGAGCATGGAATTAGAAACTAGATTTGTCATATCTACCAGGAGAAGGAAGAAATTCCAATGAACTGTTTGGAAGACAATTATATTTTACTGGTCGCTAGATTTGATGGGATAAAATTCTGTAAAAAAAGTCAGAGGAATGAGCAAGTTCGATTAAACAATATCATAGTGGCTTTGTTATTTTGGAAACACATGGAAAAACCTTTAAGAACACAATGGCATTTTAATTTGCAGTCCTATTAAAAATCAAAATCCAGTGAGAAAACAATGAAAAAAAACTTGCAATCTATTAGAAAAACAATTGTAATTGATATAAAGCATAACTAAATAAGGCCTGAGATGTTATTAAAATTATTTGTTCTCATTTTTAACAATGCATACATGTATCTAAAAATGGCATGCCAAATTTTTTTTTATTAGTGCACAGCAGAAATAAAAATATTTGAAGTGGCCACATAGAACATGTAAATGCAGTACATATATACATACAAGGACATGAAGTATAAGAAGGCAGATATCCTGTGCAATAATTGTTTTATAAGAGGGAAACCAGTATTGTCCAAAGCAGAAAATATAGGTGGGAAAAGGGGGGGGGGAAGTCAAGAGCTACAGGAAGAAGAAGAGAAGGAAAAGGGGCTAAGGCCCAAAGATCCTCAGCAGTGATTAGAGCTGCCAGGGGAAACAGGACAGCCGCTCTCATCCAGGCTGTTGTACATCTTTTCCAAGTCACTCCTGATGACTCCTGATGAAGGTGCAGGGTGAAAAAGATGAGAGGATACCCAAATAGGGTTCGATGTGGGATCTGTAAGAACACAAACATATCCTCATCCTTGTGTTAATAGAGCGTGGGGTCCCTTCCACGTACCTATCAGGTTAACCTTCCAACGGTCCAGAGGCAAGGGTGCTCTAGCGGGTTGAGATTTCCAATGTTTGTAAGCAGGAGATAAACCATTGTTATAAAAGGTGAGGAAATAAAGCGTGAAGAGGGCCTCAGTGAGCCACAGGTGTGGGTCTGGGGAGGGAGTGTTGGTCCTTTGTAAACAGTCCTTTAAGGTCCTATTTGTATGTTCAATTATGCCTTGTCCCTGAGGGTTTTACGGGATGCCAGTAACATGTTTTATACTCCAAGACAAGAGAAAGGAAAGAAATTGAGCAGATGTGTAAGAAGGGCCATTGTCTGTTTTTACAGCCCAAGGCAATCCCATAACCAGCATAGCCATTTTTACAGCCTTTATGGCATGGCTAGCCTTTTTTCCTATTGAAGCGGTGGCATAAATAAATTTGGAATATGTATCTGTGATGACGTGTATATACTTGAGTGTTCCAAATGAAGGAACGTGGGTCACATCCATCTGCCATAAAGAATTAGGTGAAAGTCCCGTAGGGTTAACTACCTGAGGTTGTAAGGGACCCAGAGGTGTGCAAAAGGGGCACAAACAGCACAGGTCCTGCACAAGTGTTTCACTGAGTATGAGTTAGTTCAGGATATAGTTTGTGGAGGTTGGAAGGGGACATGTGAAATTTTTGGTGGAGAAGCCTAGCTTGTTCCAGTAATGGGACAGAGGCTGTCATGATAAGTCTGTCTACCTCATCATTGCCTTGTGTTATGAACCCTGGTAATCTTGAACGAGATCATACGTGTTCAATAAAAAAGGGATGTTGTCTATTCTCTAGGAAGGTTTTAAGCGTCTGTAAGGCAATAGGGGATGAAGAGCCCCTAGAGCTGGAGAAGGAAATAACCTTAGTAGACTGTACAGCATAGTGACTGTCAGAGAAAATGTTAATGGGGCCATTTTGGGTTTCCTCCAAGGCTTTGATAATGGCATATAGCTCATCAATTTGGACAAATCCTTTATTGGGCCATATAAAAATTTTGTCAGGCTTATGAGGGGCTTTGATTATCACCCCTATTTGATCGGTGTTGGCATCAGTAAAGGCATATGGAGTGTCAGGGATGGGTGAGGAAGAGGAGAAGGCATGAGAATGAGACTGTATCATGAGATATCGTAAGGTTTGAAGGAGCTTATCAGGAGGAAGGTGATTATCTAAGTTACCCGTAAAACCTGCAAGAATAGCTTGAAAAAGGAAGTTATCTCTCATTAAAAATTGAATTTCTGTCACAAAATAAGCAAGATCATTTTATCATATTCCCTGTTGAAAATTCTGTTACAATATGTGCGCACCTTATGTGCCAGAAAGAGGACAGCTTCAACTCTGGGAATTATTTTATGAAAGATGGACCACGAGGGATGGACTCAAAAAAGGCGTCCTTGTTTTTGCAAAATGAGGCCTAATGGGGCCTCCCTCGTGGAGAGGATGATTCCCCACCGATACGGAATGAAGGGCCTTTGTAGCGTCAGGAGGCAAAGTAATGTTTTTGGGGGGTGATTTGAAAGTCTTAATAGATTAAAGAGGAGAAATAGATCCACAGGGGGAAGAGACAAGAAGGGTTTAAGCCAATTGATCTGACCACATAGCTTTTTTAGCTCATCTAATGAGTATTCCTTCTTTATTAGTAACTATGGGGACAAGGGCCTAATACTTGTGGTAATTTTATAACATAGAAATCCATAGGGAGGGACCAGCTGTACTTTATCATTAGCAATGTAAAGGCCAATGCTGTTAAGATACTGAAGGAGTTCTGAAAGGAGAGATTTTAAAGTTTCTTGTGATTTGTGGGACAAGAGTAAAAAAAGTAAATCATCCATGTAATGGATAAGCAAGCATTGAGTCTTAATATATTGTGTTGCCATAGCAATGTAACGTTGACACATCATTGGGATGTTTTTCATTCCCTGGGGTAGAACTTTATAATGAAATCTCTTTGCGGGGGTTTGATAATTGGGTTCCCAAATGGTGAAGGCAAAAATCTGTATGTCATCCTTATGTAAGGGAATTGAGAGAAAACAGACCTTGATATCTATGATAGCTAGATAGTTATTCAAGGGAATGGAGCTGGGATGTGGGATGCCAGCCCGGAGTGGGCCCATTTTTATCATGTGCTTATTAACCTGGCATAGATCTTGTAATAGGTGATATCTTCCTGATTTTTTTTCTAATAACAAAGATAGGGGTGTTATAAGGGCTTAAAGAGGGTTCAATATGTCCCAGTCTTAATTGTTCTGTTACCAAAGACTTAAGAGCAGAAGGTTTCAGTTCTAATATTGGCCAATGCTCCACCCATATGGGTCCCATGTGAGTCCACTTCAGTTTAATGGGCTCTGGTTTTCTTAGCACAGAAGCAGTGGCTCTTAGAATTGGGAGTGCTGTGTATCCTGTGACAGGAAAATTTCATTCGATCTGCCAGATAAATAGGTGGCATCCTTTACTAAGATGTCATCATAAAAGGCTTGGCCTTCTGTTGTGACACCCATGGCAGTCATAAACTCTTTGCCCCACAGAGTGGTAGTGATATCTGCCACTAAAGGATTAATATGGCCTATATTGCCATTGTGATCTTACCAGGTAACATTGTTCATATAGTTTTTGGTCGGTTGATTTCCTCCTACCCCTTTTATTAGGGGGGCCTTGCATGTATTCCCAATGTGACATTTGTTTAGCATCATTTTCTGTGATTACAGTGACATCAGCTACCATAACTAATATGCGTTTGATTGGTGTCTCATCCAGGGAGACTGTCATTCAAGGTGTATGGTCATACACAGGGAGCATCCATTGGATGCTAGGTGAACCGATTTTTAGAGGGGCTGAGGGTTGCCCCTCCTCGAGTTTAAAGGAGCCTTTTTATAGCTGGACTTACAGTCTTTAGCCCAGTGTAAACTTTTCCCACATCTGGCACAGGGTGTTCTCAGCTTAGTCATGAACTTAGGGCATGAATTTTTTAAAGTGTCCTGACTCTCCAGAGCCCCAACATAAGGGGAACCCTTTGTCTGTCTCTGAATGGCCAGAACACTAACAGAAGTAGCCAAAGCCTCGACTGGGGTGGTGGAAGGATTGATATCTTCGGTAGCTACTATACATCTATGAATATGTTGATTACAGAAAGGAGTGACTGCATTATGGGTAGGTGTATTTGCTCCTTAACACATCAGATTTTTAATTAATGTATCTCTTGTTGGTCCATCAGGGGTGCAGCTCTTCACCGCTTCAGTTACACGTGTTAAAAAGTCAGCAAATCTTTCATTAGGTCTTTGGATAGGGCTGCAAAAAAGGAGTCTGGTTTTTGAGGCGGGCAAGCCTTTAGGCTTTGTAAGACCATTTTTCTAACCTGGTCATAATGGTAGATTGTGAAAAAGGATCATTATATTGACCTCTACCTGTAAGCATGTCTACTGTAATTTGTGTATCATATTGTAGATTAGTACGGGCTTGGCTCTCAGCCATGTCATCATAGGCTGCTGTCCATTGTAGAAAGTCTGAGGGATAGAGAACGGCCTCGAGGAGAGAATACCAATTGTAATGGGTTTGTAATTGGAGTACCCATTGTAAAAGGACCTGCTGAAAATAAGGGGAGTCGACCTCACCTTCCTTTACAGCTTTTCTAATTATTGCCAGGTCCCCTAAGAAGGTAGAAACCCATGACCACACTTAAACATTAAGTTCCACATTTACAGGGAAGGCAGTCACAGGGTTAGGGAAATGCCTGTAAGTAGGTTGCTCTAGAGCATCCTCAGGTACCCTGGCAAAATATGATTACCGGTGAAGGAGGATCTCAGTCCAAGTGGAGGGTCTTTCATAGGGTGTGTCTGGGAAAGGAAGCTAAGGTCCTGCCACGGGTATGTATGAGTTGAAGGTCAGCAGGGGTCCGTTCGGACAGGGGGTTGGAGTTGCCCCTGGCATGGATGTGTGAGCTCTCTGTAGAGTCTTTGATGGGGAAGGGGAGATATCTGGAAGAAGAACAAAGGGCTAATTTTGGGTTTTCCCCACAAGTTTCATTGTGGCAATTAATCACTTCCTCAACAGAAGATCCTTTAAAGCTTGCGATGATGCCAAGGAGGATGGGAGCAAAGGGGACAGAAAGCATATGGCCTTCCTGGACTTCCCTCTTTTGGGCCAGGAAGAGTACTCACATCCAAATCTGTGGGTTCCCGATATTTTCTGGGTTATGATTAAGGCTTCCTCCCAAAAATCTTCTAAGTCCTTCAGCATCACTTTGATCCTATGTAAGTCTAGCAGAGCCTTAAGGGCAACCAGCTGGAATGTCTTCTAATGTGATGGTAAATTACCCATTGTGGAGAGGAAAAGTTCCCTAATGGAGCAGAGACGACTAGTAGGTGAGTGAACAAGGTGAAAAAACACAAGAAATGAAAAGGAACAACTAGAATCAAGGCGAACTTGAAAACAACTTCTAAAAGGGTAACCAACGTTCAAGGGGATACCTAGCGCTGTAGCAACACAGAGATGCTTTGGAACCAAGCATTCTGGGCTTAGTGGGGGGCTTCCAGGGGTTTGCTAATCCCTAGACCTTATGCGCATATGGTGCCTCCAGGTCAGTTTGATTCAATGTAATTGAGCCTGGGCTCTGAATTCTGAGGGCATCAATCTCTCATGTAAACTTGCTGCGAAAAGCTTCAGTTTTAAAACATTCATAATGTTAAATGGAGCTTGTTGAATGAGGATTGCATTCCTAACCTAATGTGGGGCTCTTTGATCATCAGCACATTAAATGAGCAATTGGGGCTACTTGATCATCACCATATAAAGTGAGTGATTGTGTTCCTAAGGACAAACAGTGAAAGGGGAAGAGGAGTGGGCCACCAGCTCATCATCAGGTGCCGTAAGTACACAGAACACAAAGCCAAAGAGGCCGAACTCACCAAACTTCACCAGAGTGGGTGTCTCATCTACACCGAATGTGGACCCATGTTGGAGCGCCAGATATTGCCGTATCCCCTGCCGAGCTAGTGGGGGAGAGGAGGGGGAAACAGCGGGGCTTTGGAGACTGCCACCAGTCATTTCACTGTTTGCTAGGTGTCCCATGCAGGGGCAGGTTAGACCGCCACTTCCCGTTGGTTGTTCATCTTTCTGCCTGCATGGTCTTCTATTGTGATCCTCCACCATCATGGTCCTCTACTGGGACATGTCCGGGGCATGTCTGTATGTCCAGGCTTGTTCTGAATTTGGGAGCCAGGCTAGGACCTCCTTGAGTTGGTAGTGTCACATTTCACCCTTTTATTTATTTATAAATTTTTTCAGTGGGGACCGTGATAACTGGGTGACCCCGAGCCTCTTCAGCTGCTTGGAATAAAGGTGACTGTGCCTGGCTTAGGTTTGTCACCACCCACTTGTGCAGCCTTATCCATCATTGACTACCAGTCATGAGACCACCGGAGTGAAGGAATCATGGTCCCAAGGGGGAACTCAAGGTGGCAGAAAAAAGTAAGTTTTTATCATTGTAGGGGCATGTGGAGAGGCTGTGGGTGGGTCAGGCGGAGAAAGTATCCAGAAGAGCTGGTGAGACACAAATCAAAACCTAACTATTGTAAATTAGCAAGACATAGCTTCAATGGAGGATAGCTAAGCTCATAAGAGGCCTTTGTTGGCCTTTGGAATGTCTGGAGCCTGAATAGATGCTCTGAGAACCTGCAAAGCAAGCTTTTGTTGAAAATGTTGAGGAATGCCTGAAGCCCGAATGGATGCCCTGAGGGCAAGCAGGAGTACACATGGGAGGATGGAATTAGAAAGTAGATTTGTCCTCAAGAAAGAGAACTCATACCTACCAGTAGAAGGAAGAAATTCCAATGAACTGTTTAGAAGAAAATTATGTTTCACTGGTTGCTAGATTTAATGCGATAAATTTCTGAGTGACTGTGATGGTGCAATGAGGCTGTGATGTCAGTGGAAAGGATGATGTCACAATGAAGCTACGATGTCACTAGTGAGGCTACAATGTCAGAGGTGAGCCTTTGATATCATGGTGAGGCTGTGGTATCATAGTGAGGCTAGGTAGGATGCCAGTGTTGAGGATGAGATGTCACAGTGAAGATGTGATGTCACATTGAGGCTGTGATGCCACAGTGAGGATATAATGTCAAAGTCTGTGATGTCACTGGTGAAGCTGTGATGTTAGTGGACACACTGTGTTGTCAGTGGTGAAGCTAATGTCATGGGTGAGGCTGTGGTTTCAGTGGTGATGATGTGATGCCACAGTGAGGCTATTGTGTCTCACTGAAGTTGTTACATCAAAGTGATGCCGTGATGTCAGAGGTGAATGCTGTGATTTCACAGTGAGGTTAGGATATCAATGGTGAGGCTGTGCCATCACGGTGGGGCTGTGATTTCAGGGGTGAGGCTATGACGTCACAGTGAGGTTGTGATTTCAGTGATATCACAGTGATATTTCAGCTGATATCACAGTGCTTTTATGAAATCATAGTGAGGCTGTGATGTGACAGTGATGTCAGTGGCAAGTCTGATATCACAAAGAGGCCATGATGTAACAGGTGAGGCTGTGATTTCACTATAAGCCTCTGATGTAACCGTGAGGTTGTGATGTCACTGTGAGGCTGTGATGTCACTGTGAGCCTGTGATATCACTGTGGAGGCTGTGGATTGGTTAGGTACTGTTGTCACTAATGAGACTCTAAAGTTGCAGTGAAGCTGTTTTGTCACATTGAGCCTGTGATATCTCAGTGTGGCTGTGATATAACTGTGAAGGTGTGACGTCAGACTGAGGCTGTGATATCATTGCATATGTTATGAAATCAAAGTGAGGTTATGATGTCACACAGAGGCTATGATGTTACTGTGGGGCTCTGATGTCACTGTGAGGTTGTGATGTCATTGTGGACGTTAGGAGGTCACTGTGGAGACTGATGTGACAATGAGTTTGTGATGTCACAGTGACTCTCTGATATCACCTCATTGATTGTGATGGCACAATGAGGCTGTGATATCAGTGGCAAGGATGATGTCACAATGAAGCTAAGATGTCACTTGAGAAGCTATGATGTCACAGGTGAGCCTATGATATCATGGTGAATCTGTGATGTTAGGCTAGTTAGGCTAGGTAAGATGTCAGTGATGATGGTGAGATGTCTCAGTGAAGATGAGATGTCACATTGAGGCTGTGATGTCACAGTGAATATATAATGTCAAAGTCTGTGATGTCACTGGTGTAGGTGTGATGTTAATGGTCAGAATGTGATGTCAGTGGTGAAGATGATGTCATAGGTGAAGGTGTGGTTTCAATGGTGATGGTTTGATGTCACAGTGAGTCTATTACACTGAGCCACGGTCTCCTGAGATGGGTCTCTTGAGCCGGAATATTGGTCCAGCTGCATCTCGTTGCCAGATGCTAGAAACTTGGCTCTGGGGTGAGTCCCACGTTGTGTGTTTTGTGGCAGGCATGACTTGCAGGTGCCCAATCAGCCGCCTCCACACTCAGTGTCCAGCACCCTGTTCTATATGTTTTCAGGCTCCGGCCCAACCACCTTCTGTCCTCCAGCCTTAGGCTCTTCCATCCTCCAGGCCACCGCCATCCCTGTACTCCACCAACATGGCCGCCAGCTACAGTGACATTGACCTGTGGTCTATGGAGCAGCCGCAGGAAGACCAGCCCTCCAACCCGGTGAACTTTGAAGATCTCTTCCTGCACTTTTCCCGTAAGGAGTGGGAGATCTTTGACAGTGATCAGAAGCTGCTGTACTATGAGGTCATGATCGGCGTTTATAGAGATATACCCTCACTGGGGCTTGGTATTTCTGGATCTTTTCCAGATTCCCAGGAAGGGCAACCTATCGAGCCCTGAAGAGACTTCTGGCTTGACTCAGTTGTAACCCAGATGAGAATAATGAGCCACGAGCTTGTCTGCAGTCTTGTCCATGGATAGAATGATATAGGTGTGCCATGTATTCAAGGCGTTTCTGGAAGAGAGTGCCAGGGGAGACCTCCGCAAGCCAATGTCTGTGCTGAAGAGGCCCAGCAGTTGATAATGTATGAGGAAGTCATGCAACATCTGCTACCCGAGGCCTTACAGCATGGGATATAGTGTACATGTAAATCATGTGGCAAAGTGTTCTTTTTACCCTTATCTTAGAAAGCTTCAGAGGTGATTAAAAGTGAGATGGGTCAGCCCTCTATTGTGAAGAACACCGAACCTTGAGTCAGGGAGGGCCTTGACCAGTAGGGCACCAGCCGGTCAGCAGACCACCCATAACACTGACACTCCACGAAGGCACAGGGAGCATAAAGTGGTCCCTGACATTGGACAAGGGGATATGCACAGACAAGGTCAGTTAGTTTCAGTTTCTAAAGATAACTTTTTGCAACATTATAACTTTCACAGTACACCAGAGTGTGAGGAATGTGGGAAGACCTTTCAGTTTAAACATGCACTGACTCAACACATGAAATTTCACACTGGAGGAAGTCCTTTTATGTGCAGATGTTGTGGGAAACGTTTCCACCGTCAAGCTATACTTACCTGACAAGCAATGTCACCCTCCAAAAAATTCTTGTAAGTGTGAGGAATGTGGGAAACTGATAAAATCTGGTTCGTACCTTGTGATACACAAGAGAATGCACAGTGGAGAGTGGCCCTTTTCGTGTTTTAAATGTGGAAAGGCCTTTATATTGAAATATAAACTTACTTCCCACAAGCAAGTTCACAGTGGCCCAAAGTCTGGAATGGTAGAATATTCCCCATTGATCATTCCAACCTCATCCATAAGACTTGATGTGCCTTGTGTGTTTCAGGCTCCTGCAGCCCTGCTGATGTGAGAGCAGCCCTCCAGGCCCTCTGGGCTTAAGGCACACTGGAGTAAGACCACGCGTGCTTACGAAGTGTGGGGCTCAGCAGCTCCCATTGAATTACCTTACCACACTGGATAATTATCCACGTTAATATTTGCTTTGTCACCCTTGATCACCCCCATTCTTACTGAACAGACAGCACAAACATAGATACAGAAAAAAGAATTTTTAAAATGAAATTTTAATTTTTAATTTTATTAGTTATTATTCTTAGGACTTACAGTTTTATTTTGTGTTATTCCCTCTCCCAAAGTTTACTTTTTCCTTTCTTTACAACTATAAAAAGAATATTTAGAGAAACTACAAATTTAGCAAATTTTAGTATATTACCTGTATTTTAAGTTCTATTAAATATGAATTTATTTCTTTCCAACATCAATTCCTATGTCCTCCTCCCCCACATTCCTTCTCACCCTTCCAGTTCTCCCCTTCCTCCCATTTTCCTGGGTTTTTTGTCTCCCTACATTTATAAGCTACCTACAGAATGCTCAAATTATTTTTTTAAAATGGCATCGCTCACCAAAGAGAAAAGTTATTATAGCTGCTTCTGAATCCCCAACTGAATTCTGAAAACACCAATTGAATTCTGTATATCTGGGTCTCTGCATTGGAGATAATACCTAGAAGTATCCTATATGTGGGATATTTTATATTTTAATTTTTCCACACTACTTTCTCAGTTGCTTGCTCAGCACTTTTTCCTGCTAAGCGATTCCACTTCTACCATCAGTCAGTGGCCACCTGACTCTCCTTTCCAGAGTACTAGGGGAGGGCAGATATCTACTCTCTTTCTGAGATTCTCTGGAGAGATGTTAACTGGACTAAACAATTTGGGTACTCCTCATTCCTTCCCCTCTGAGGACGTTAGTGAGATTATACTGTTACTGCTACTCTTGTTCATTATCACGGAATTGAGACCTCCTGCAAGTGTACAAATGTTTATGATCATCTTCGTGGACTATTGACTAAGTTTGATAACCAAGGTAGATTTTTGCAGCCTCCAAACCATCCTGCCTTGGAGTCTCCTGAAGCACCCTGATCAGATTGATGAAATGACTGCTTCTGTGATTTGTTTTTGTCATTTAAATTTTCCTACTGTTCTTCTCACTATGATATTCAGCTGATTGTTAAAATAATTGCTTTGTCAGCATGACAGTATAGACAGTTTGTAGGGAATCAAAATTTTGTGTCCTTAAATCATCAGGAGAATCAAGAACTGTGCCACGGTTAATTTGTCCTGTTTGGTAAAGTTCCCCACAGCTTTATTTTTAAAGTGAATAATTAAACAAAATTTTTCCTGCAAAATACATACACATGGATAATATAAAAATTTTATGTATTAAAATTGTACAATGTGAAACTTTGTAAACATTTTGATGTATGTTCAAATATGTGCTACTGTAACAACAATTAAAGGTCATGAGAATATTGCCAATACCAAAAGATTTTTAATCTCATTTTTATGATGGTTTCTCATTCGTTTATAATACCTAATACACATATAAACACTATTTTGTTTTATGTATCATCTATCAGGTTTTCATGGACACATAGACTCTGTTCAGATTTTGTATATTAAAATAAATCTGCTTTGAAAACTGAAGAGTCTTTATGGCATTCCCATATGTAGAAGCCATGTAAAAGAAAGGGATTTGTCAAGATCAAGCTCCGCCAACCATGTAGCCCCCATGAAACGCTTAAGAGTCAATTTCTATTATAACATAGAAAAGAATTTCAATATCCAGAAAATATAAAACCATTATGTAATGGAATTAGATTTTTGCAAGTTTGTATTGGTTAAAAATATATATTAGGGAAATTGTTTTATTGGACCAAAGAGAAGAAAATGTGTAGTACTTGTTTCCCATAAATTTGTCTGTATATGTTCATCTGCCTATTTTCATCTCTATAATGAAATAATTGAGATAATGAACTAATAAAGATTAAAGATTTATTTTTCCATTATAATTATGGAAGTTGTCTACCTTGGTTGCCGTCCTAATTAGTTTAAGCCTCTGATGAGTTAGTACATCCCGGCAGGAGCATGGATCAGAAAATATTAAACATTTCATCAGAAGTGAAGCAATAAAGAGGAAACTGGGGCTCTCTATTTGCCTTTGAGTTCACATCAGCAATGCACTGAGAACCTCTGAAAAAGAGGTTCTTTTTCTCTGAAATATAGTCTTCCTATGCAAGCCTGGCCTGACCTTTAGCTTCTCAGCTCAAGTGAACATCCTACCTCAGACTGAGGAACTGGGATTACAAGTGCTTGCGAGTCCACCAACTACATTTCATTTCTTGATAGTCCACAGTAGTAAAGACAAAGTCTTAAACACATAGTCCTTCAAATGGCAAACTATAGCATTTGCTTTATTTCAATATAAATTGTATCAAATGAAAGCTTAAAATGTACCTTACAAGTCATGGAATATGGTGTGACAGTATGTATCTGTAATCCAAGTTCTTAAGGAACTAAGAAAGGTTTTGAGCCTCTTAAATCCTTGTTAAATCTACAGTGAAATGATGCTTGGACAAATCTTGTGCAGACCTTATGAAAGTTTATTGGTAGCACAGCTCTGCCATGTCCAGAAGATGCTGTGTAACAACATCTCTTGCTGTTTGCTGGCTCTTAACACCCTGGCTGCATTCCCCTGAAGTGTTCCTAGTGCCTTGAAGGGGGGGAGTGATTTATATGTTCTGTGTATAGCACAGCATTCCAGAGTCACTTATTCTCTATACATTCACCAGTTGTGATTCTCCATATTTTTTTAAAAAATCTTCCATTGAATAAAGAAGCTTCTAGGCTGAGAACTGAGAGCTGTTCTAATCTATGGACATAAAGAAGTTTGATATCATGTCCTTACAGCTAAACTTTAGCTTAGACCAAGGGTCTCCCCTTCCATGAGTTCTTATTTGGATTTTAAAAATACATACCTTTTCTGCTGACAAATTCACCTTAAATTTAATCAGAGGTAGTTTTTTTTTTTTCCTGAAGTAGTTATTATTCATTGATTTTTCTTCCCACAGCAGTCTTCATTGGACTTTCTGGTACTATGAAGTCTAGTCAAGAAGGAAAGTTTTTGATCAGTTCCAATTTGTTTTCCTGTTTCATGATACTTGTATGTGGTGTCTGAAGCAATAGTGCCTCAATATCAGTTTCTAGAGAGTAACTAAAAGTAAAGACAATAGTCTATAATTGTTTTAGTAGTCTTTAAGGCAATTCTGACGAAGAGTTCGTTAGGAGGTCTCAAACACCTGACACTGAGAATTTTGCTTCCGTTATGGACATCTCCAGGTATTTTCTGTTATGCCTTTCTGTACTATTCTGTGTCATGTTTGGATACAGGTGTCAACTTGACAGTTAAGGGTTTGAGCTCTGGGCACATTTGTAGAGAATTAGTGGTTGAGTTAGGCCCAGAGCAAACCTGCAGGCGATTGTCTAGCTGATGGGGAAGGCCCAACTTATGGTGGGTGATCTTAGGCCATGGAATAAATTACAGAGTGCTGGTTGAGAGAGTTGGCATCCTTCTGTTCACTTGGCCAGACATGCTGGTCTGGCAAGTAAGGATTGTCCATCTCTCAGCTGTTATGTGTTGATGATGTGGCCAGTTCCCTTGGCCCTGGTGTTGGTGCATGCTTTCCTGTCAAGCTGGAGAACTATAACCAGTAATCCTAAGAGAATAAATCCCTTGTTGGCTTAAGCCATTTGATAGTTATTTATCAGCAACCATGCAGGCAGACTGTAACACTCTGTATACATATATCTACATGTTCACACTTTTTAATAAGTTTTTGCTATAAATTTCTGGAGTGCAATTAAGAGCATATAAACATTTTGCTTTGGGGACTTTTAAAATTACTCTGACATTAGAAGGTATTAAATATCTGGCACTGTAATTTATATTTATTCACCAGTGGCTTCTCACAGAAATATCTCAGGGAAGTTTCTGCTATCCTTTTCCTTCCTCTCTCTGTGTTCCTCTGCATAGGAATATATACATGTTCACACTTTTTTTAAAAATTTTTTATTTATTCAATTGTGTGTGTGTGCTGTGTGTGTGTGTGTGTGTGTGTGTGTGCAGAACCACAGATAAATTCGGGAACCACCATGGACCGCCTCCACCTTCTCCTTGTTTACTCTGCCCTGGGATTCACTTAGGCTTCGCCCTAACAGGACCAGAAATGCAGGCCGCCCCTGCTTCCGCCCTGCATCTATACGTGGGGTCTAGGATCCGAACTCAGGACCTTCTGCCTGCAAGGCAGAAGCTTAACCCCTGAGCCACCTCTCCAACCCCACATGTTCACACTTTTTAAGAGTAAAGTATTTTTGATAATCTTGCAATATGGAAGGTTTCTTTCCCTTCAGAGTCTGTTGACAGTAGCATGGTGGAATTGGAGCTACTTTTCTCAAAGGTATGCATAGTGATATATCATCCATGCTCCAGCAATGTTCATCACACCTAGTTTGAGCAACCTAGATGATATTCAGTGTACCACAGACACACTGACACAAAAACATGGTAGGGGCTGGAATAATGGCTAAGGGTTAATACTCTGTCTCACAAACAGAAGGATCTACTTTTGGATACTGGATCCTACATAAAAATGTCAGAGAGTAGTAGAAGCAATCGGCCCCTCCAAATCTGGAAGGTAGAGCCTGGGAAATGTCAGAGTGAATAAAAATGAAGGATAACGATACAGTATGACATCCAAAGTCACCCTTGGGTCTCTAACAGCACATACACACACACAGACACACACACACACACACACACACACACACACACACACACACACACACAAAGACATGAAAGTAGAAGGGAGACTGGTTGGGAAGAACGTTTGCAGTGAGAAAATGAAATGTGTGATAAGGTTTGGTGGCAAGTGATGAAAATGACATAAATTTATTGTATACATGCATGAAACTGTCTAAGAATAAAAATCAATAAAAAAGTTAAAGTAAATTGAGGCAATAGATATAAGGACTGCTATAAACTCAAGGCTTACCTAGGATGTATAGTGATTTCAAGTACAGTGAAATATTTCCATTGGAATCTTGTGTGAAAAATTAATAGTTGATTGATTAAATGAATTAAGAAATTGCTTACATTAAATAAAAATTAAAATTCCTTAGACTTTCCCTGGAGTGAATTTTCAGTATCTCAAATGAATATTCTTTTTTGTTGTTGTTGTTGTTGTCTGAATGGTTAGATTTAAAGAAACAAGAGTTGAAAGGATTAAAGTCATTCTGTACAAATAATAACCATTAGAAAAATGGGAGGGTTATATTACTAACAGGCTGTGTATAATTTAAAACAACATTAAAACTATTAATGACAGGGAAATACATCTACTTTTTAGATTTTTTAAAGTATTTTTTCCACTATTACAAGCTTGATAGGTACCCCATTCCCCTCCCTCCCTCCACCCCTCCCTGGAGCCCCTTGCTTCCTTCCCCCTTTCCCCTTTCCTTTTCCCCCTCCCTTACTCCCATTGTCCATCCCATCCCTAGAGCATCTTTATTGTGCATGCCAAACATTCCTCTGGGTCCTACGCTTTGATAATGTATAAGGACTCAGCATTTCCTAGAGTACTTTTTTTGTGTTACCCTTTAGTATGGGAACACTATTGTGGCTGTTAATCCCTTGCCTCTAAGGATCCTAGTGCCTGTGATTCATGCTAGACTTTAGGGGGGGTCAATGATATGTTGGTCAATTCACAAGTCATGCAAATTCCTACTATGGGGGCTGGAGAGGTGGCTCAGGGGTTAAGCCTCTGCCTTGTAGGCGGAAGGTCCTGAGTTCAGATCCTAGACCCCACGTATAGATGCTGGGCGGAAGCGGAGGGCAGCCTGCGTTTCTGGTCCTGATAGGGCGGAGCTTGTGGATCCCGGGGCAGAGTAAACAAGGAGGAGGTGGAGGCGGTCCATGGTAGTTCCTGAATTCGTCCGTGGTTCTACACACACACACATACATACATACACACGCACACACATACATGCACAATTGAATAAAAAATAATTTTAAAAAATTTAAAAAAACAACTGCTATTATAATCACTTGTGTGGAGTATCTTGCATGTCGTAACTCCTCCCCATCTTTAGACTCTTACAATGTTACCACTCTCTCTTCCACAAATTTCCCTGATATTTAGGATGGGGAGAGATTAGGCTGGCCTGGTTCTGGGTGGTTGATGTAGAGTCTCTGATTTTCTGAATTATGGTTTGTTGATTTTTTTCCAATTTTGTTGCTCCTGCACCGCCCTTGGCTCCATCCTGATGGGTATTGGATGTCACCCCCTGGCCAGAGATAAAAGCCTATTAAAATAGAGTCTTATTGTAAGAGTAGATTCAAAGGTAGATATTTATTCCACTCATACAAACTTGATAGGTACCCCATTCCCCTCCCTCCTCCACCCCTCCCTGGATCCCCTAGCTCCCTCCCCCTTTTCTCTTTCATTTCCCCCTCTCCATCCCTTTCTCCCATTGACCCACCCCATCCCTGGTGTATCCTTTAATGTGCATGTCAAACTTCCCTTTTTCTCCTCTCTGATGAGGTGTAAGGACTCAATAGCATTACCTAGAGCTCTTTTTTGTGTTTCCCTTTTGTATAGGAACACTGTTGTGGCTATTAATTCCTTGCCTCTAAGGATCGTAGTGCCTGGGAACCATGCTAGACTTTAAGGAGTCAATCATATGTTGGTCATTGCACAGGTCATGCAAAGTACTATTATGATTACTTCAGCCCTAACTTGTATGGAGTATCTTGCATATCCTTGCTCCTCCTTATCTTCAGGCACATACAATCTTACCACCTCCTATTCCACAGATTTCCCTGAGCTTTGGGATGGGGAGAGTTTAGGCTGGCCCAGTTCCAGGTGGTTGATGTAGAGTCTCTGATGTTCTGAATTATGGTTTGTTGATTTTTTTTTCAGTTTTGCTGCTCCTGCACCACTCTTAGCTCCATCCTTATGGGTATTGGGTGTCACCCCCTGGACAGAGATAAAATGCTATTAAAATAGAGTCTTATTATAAGATTATATTCAAAGGTAGATGGTATAAGAGTAGGAGACCATGGTGGGGGGGGTCAGTCTCCCATTTGCAAAATGGTTACCTTCTATCTACCAGACTGTGTGCCCTCCCCTTCTGGTGAGATCATATCCCATCAGTTGCAAGTGACCAGGAAGGAAAGTCTGTGGGCTTAACCAGATGTCTCATTACATACTTGCAGCCCTTGATGGTGGCCTATATTCTCTGCTGTAGCAAGATCCCTTCTCTCCTTGTTGCTGGGGGAGTGTTCCTTCCCCTTCCCTCCTGTTTATAATCTTTGCAATTACTGTAGGTATTACAGAGATTTATCTATGAGTGTGTCACTAGTGGGTTTAATACTAGGATCCACCTATTAGGGAGTATATACGGCATTTAATTTTCTGTGTCTGGGATACCTCACTCGATATAATTTTTTTGTAATTCCATCCATGTCCAAGAAAATTCCATTAATTCTACATTTTTGAAGGCTGAGTAGTATTCCATTGTTTAAATGTACCACAGTTTCCTTATCCACTCATCGACTGTTGGACATTTGGGTTGATTCCATTAATTTGCAATTGTAAACAGTACTGCTGTGAACATAGTCATGCTTGTGCTATCCAGGTGAATTTTTGCTATATGGGGGATTATTCCCAAAAGTGGAATAGCAGGGTCATATGGCATTTCAATCTTTAACTCTTTTAAGAATCGCCAGCGTGGTTGTATAAGCCTGCATTCCTACCAGCAATGTAGGAGAGTTCCCTTCTTGCCACATCCTCTCCAGCATTTGGTGTTGTTTGTATTGTGGATTTTTGTCATCCTGACCAGGGTGAGATGATATCGCAGGAAGGTTTTGAAGTGCATTTCTCTGATGGCTAAGGATGAGGAGCATTTTTAAAGATATTGTTAGACATTTTAATTTCGTCCCTGGTAAAATTTCTTTTAAGTTCCAAGGCCCATTTTTTTTATTTCCACTCATACAAACATAACAGGTACACCGGTCCCCTGCCTCCCTCCAACCTCCCACCACCCTATGCCCCCCTCCCCATCTCCCAGTGCCTCCCCCTCCCATCCTTGGAGCATCCTTTAATGTGCATGCCAGACTCTCCTCTGGGTCCTCCTCTCCGATGAGGTGCAAGGACCCAGTGGCATTTCCCAGAACCCTTTCCTGTGTTCCCCTTAAGCATAAGAATACTACTGTGGCTGTCAATCCCTTGCTTCCAAGGATCTTGGTGCTTTTAGCAGATGCTAGACTTTGTGAGGTCAATACTGTGTTGGACATTGTGCAGGGCATGCAAAGTCCAATTGTGATTGCTTCGGCCCTAACTTGTGTGGAGTATCTTGCATATCATTACACCTCCCATCCTTGTGCTCTTACAATCTTACCACCCCCTCTGCCGCAAATTTCCCTGAGCTTCAGGATGGGGAGAGGTTGGTCTGGCCTAGTTCCAGGTGGTTGATATAGAGTCTCTGATGTTCTGGATTATGGTTTGTTGATATTTTTCCAGTTTTGCTGCTCCTGCAATGCTCTTCACTCCATCCTGATGGGTATTGGATGTCACCCCCTGGCCAGAGATAAAAAGCTGTTAAACTAGAGTCTTGTTATAAGAGTATATTCAAAGGTAGATTTTTTAATTGGGTCATTTATTTTCTTGGTGTTTAGTTTTCTAAGTTTTTGTTCACTCTGGATAATAGAGCTCTATCAGATATGTTGTTAGTGAAGATTTTCTCCCATTCTGTGGCTTGCCTTTGTGCTTGAGTTATAATCATTTTATCTGAGCACAAGCTCTTTAATTTCATAAGATCCCATCTGTTGAGTGTTGGTTGTAGTGACTGTGCTACTGGATTTCCATTTAGGAACTGTTGGCCTACTTCAATCAGCTTTAGGGGTTCCCTATGCTTTCAGCTAAGGTTTATACAGTCTCTGGCCTTATATTGAGGTCCTTGATCCATTTGGTATTAAATCTTGTACATGGTGACAAATACAGGTCGAATTTTAATCATCTGCATGTGGAGATCCAATTTTGCCAGCACTATTTGTTGAAGATGCTATTCTTTTTCCATTGGATTTTTTGGGTCCCTTTGTCTAAGATCAAATGGCTGTAGTTGTGTGGGCTTATATCTGGGTCTTCAACCCTTATCCATTGATCTGTGTGTCTATTTTGGAGCCAGTACCAGGCTGTTTTTATAACTATGGATTTGTAGTATAGACTAAAGTTTGGTATGGTGATACCTTCAGAGTGTTTTTGTTACTCAGGATTGTCTTAGCTGTCCTGGGTCTTTTGTGCCTCCACATGAATTTTGAGATTGTTTGGTCAAATTCTTTAAAGAATTGCTTTGGGATTTTGATTGGTATAGCATAGAATCTGTATATTGCCTTTGGTAGGATTATCGTGATTATGATATTGATTCTGCTAATCCAGGAACATGGAAAGTCTTTCCACCTTCTGGTGTCTTCTGCAATTTCTTTCTTTAGCGTTTTAAAGTTTTCATTATAAAGGTCTCTTACTTCCTTGGTTATGTTTATACCCAGGTATTTCATTTTTAAGGGGCTATAGTAAATGTGATTGTTTCTGTCAGGGCTTTTTCACTTCTTTCATTCTGGGCATATAGGAAGGCCACTGATTTTTGTACACTTATTTTGTATCCTGCCACCCTGCTGAACTTCTGTATTATTTCCAGGATTTTCCTGGTGGAGTTTTTGGGAACACTCAGGTATAAGATCATGTCATCTGCAAATAGAGATAACTTGACCTTTTCCTTGCGGATTTGAATCCTTTTACCTCCCTTTCTTGTCTGATGGTCTCAGCTAAGCCTTCAAGTACAATATTGAATAGAAGTGGTGAATATTATCTAGTTCCTGTTCAAACGGGAATGCTTCAAATTTTTCCCCATTGAGTATAATCCTTGCTGTTGGCTTGTTGTACACAGCTTTCATTATATTGATAAAGGTTCCTTCCATTCCAACCTTCTCTAGGGTTTTGATCATAAAGGGCTGTTGGATGTTGTCAAAAGTTTTTTCTGCATCTATTGAGAGTATCATGTGGTCTTGGATTTTGAACTTCTTTATATGGCGAATTATATTTATTGATTTGCGTATATTTTACCAAACTTGTGTGCCTGGGACAAAGCCCACTTGGTCCCTGTGGATGATCCTTTTGATATGTTTTTTAATCCGATTTGCTAAGACTTTGTTAAGAAACTTTGCATCTGTGTTCATCAAAGAGATTGGCTTATAGTTTTCTTTTAAAAGTGTATTTTATTAGAATTTTTGATTAAGATGATATAAGCTTCACAGAAAGAATTGGGTAGTGCTCTTTCTTTGTTATTTGATGGACCAGTTTAAGGCGTATTGGTGTTATTAGCTACTTAAATGTCTGGTTGAACTCTGTGCTGAATCCATCTGCTCTCACTGTGAAGTCACAAGCTCATTGTGACATCGTTCCTGCCACTGACATTACAGCCTCACTGTGACATCACAGGTTCACACCTGGCATCTCACCTAGACTCACTATGTCACCAAAGCCTCACCACTGACATCAAAGTCTCACTGTGACATTACAGGCTCACCAGTGATACAACAATCTCACTTATTACATCATAGCCTCATTTTGACATCACGTATGACATCATAGACTCACTGTGCCATCACAACCACTCAGGTGATATCATAGCATCACTGTGACATCACATTATCACTCTGACATCACATCACTGTCAAATCACAAATTCATTGTCACATCACGCTTGCCAACAAAATTACAGACTCCACAGTGACCTCATAGCGTCCACAGTGACATTGCAGCCTCAGTGTGACATTATAGCCTCACTGTGACATCACAATCTCCCTGCAATAATACCCCTTCACAGTAATATCACAGCCATACTGTGGTATCACAGGCTCAGTGTGAAAAAACATCCTCTGTGTGATTTAAAGTCCAACCAGTGACAACAGTGCCTAACCAATCTCACAGCCTCCATCACAACCTCACGGTGACATCAGATTCTTACAGTGAAAATACAGCCTCACCTGGTACATCATGGCCTCTTTGGGATAACAGAATTGCCCCTGACATCACTGTCACATCGTAGCATCACTATGATTTTATCAATGCACTGTGACATCAGCCTTGCCACTGACATAACATTGATATTAGTGGGATCACAGATGACACAGCCTCACCAGTGAAAACATAGCCTTTGACATAATAGCCTCAACACTGACTTCTTACCTAGCCACACTATGATACCACAGCCACGCCATGATATCAAAGGTTCACCTGTGACATCACAGCCTCATTATGGCATCACAATCACTCAGGTGATATCACAGACTCACTGAGACTTCACACCCTCACTGTGATGTCACAAACTCATTGTGACATCATCCTTGCCATTGACACCACAGCTTCACTGTGACATCACATTTTCACAACTGGTGTCTTACCTAGACTCACTATGACACCAAAGTCTCACCACTGACATCACAAGCTCACTGTGACATCACAGGCTGGTCAGTGATTACACAGCCTTACCTGTTATGTCATAACCTCATTGTGACATCATGTCTGACATCATGGCCTCACTGTGACATCACAGACTAACAGCAATGTGATGTAACAGTCTTACCATTGACATTGATATCAATCTTTCCACTGACATCACAGACTCCATAGTGACCTTATAGCATCATTGTGACATCACAACCTCATTGTTATATCACAGATTCACAGTGAAATTACAGCCTCATTGTGCCATCACAACCACTCAGGTGATATTGTAGCATCACTGTGACATTGCATTATCACTCTGACATCACAACATAACTGTGACATCACAAACTCATTGTCTTGTCAGCCTTGGCAACAACATTACATCCTCCACAGTGAATTCACAGCATCCACAGAGACATCATCACAACATCACAGAGACATCACAGCCTCACTGTGACATCATAGCCTCACTGTGACCTCATGTCCTCCACAGTGAATTCACAACCTCAAGGTGACATCAAAATATCACTGCAACATTAAACCTTAACAGTAACATCATAGCCATACTGTAATATCACAGTCTCAGTATGGCAAAACAGTCTCATTGTGACTTTACAGTCTCACCAGTGACAACAGTACCTAACCAATCCCACAGCTTCCAAAGTGACATCAAAGCCTCAACATTGACATCACCACCTCACGAATACATCAGAGACTTATAGTGAAATCAAAGCCTCACTATGATTTCATAAATGCACTGTGACATCAGGCTTGCACTGAGATAACACTGACATTAGTGTGACCACAGATATCGCAGCCTCAACAGTGACAACACAGCCTCACGAGTAACACTACAGTATCACCAGTTATATCATAGCCTCACAGTGACATCACAACCTCACAGTGACATCAGATCCGTACAGTTAAATCACAGTCTCACCTATAAGATAATGGCCTCTTTGTGACATCAGCCTTGCCACTGACATCAGAGCCCCCCGTGACACCACAGGCTAACTGTAAAATCATAGACTCATCATATCATCAGTTTTGCCACTGACATCACAGCCTCACTGTGATATCACAACCTCATGATGACATCAGATTCTTACAGGGAAATCACAGCCTCGCCTGTAACATCATAGCTTTGTTGTGACATCAGACTTGCCACTGACATCACAGCCACACTGCGACCTAACAGCCTCATCTCTGACATCACAGCCACACTGTGATGCCACAGCCTCACCGTTGACATCCTAATCTCACTGTGAAATCACAGCATCACCATTGACATCACAGCATCACTTTGACATAATAACCTCAGTGTGACACAATATCCTCGCTGTGGCATCAAACCATCACCATTGAAACCACAGCCTCACCTATGACATCAGCTTCATCACTGACATCAAATTCTGACCACTAACATCACAGTTTCACCTATGACATCACAGACTTTCATATTATATCCACACTGTGACATCACAGCCTCAGTGTGACATCACATCTTCACAGTGAAATCTATACTTCAATGCTGGCATCCTACATAGCCTCACTATGCCATCACAGAGACACCATGATAGGCTCACCTGTGATATCATAGCCTCACCAATGACATCTTAGCCCCATTGTGATATCATCATTGCCACTGACATCACAGCCTCATTGTGCCATCACAATCACTCAGATGAGTCACTGTGACTTCACACTCTCACTGTAATATAGCAAACTCATTGTGACATCCTCCTTGAAATTGACATTACAGCCTCACTGTGATATCACAAGCTCATAACTGGCATCCCACCACACTCACTATGTCACCAAAGCCTCACCAATGACATCACAGTCTCACTGTGACATTATAGGCTCACCAGTGATACAACAGCCTCACTTATTATATAATAGCCTCATCGTGACATCACATATGACATCATAGCCTCACTGTGCCATCACAACCACACATGTGATATCACAGCATCACTGTGACATCACATTATCACTCTGACATTACGTCACTGTGACATCACAAACTCGTTGTCAGATCTCCTTTGCAAACAACTTTACAGACTCAACAGCAACCTCATAGCATCCACAGTGATATCACAGCCTCAGTGTGACATCGTAGCCTCAATGTGACCTCATAGCACCAGCAGTGACATCACAAACTCACGGTGACATTACAACCTCACTGTGACTTCTTCACAGTAATATCACAGCCATACTGTGATATCATAGGCTCAGTGTGACAAAACAGCCTCAGTGTGACTTAGAGTCCCACCAGTGACAACAGTGCCTAACCAATCTCGCAGCCTCCACTGTCACATCAAAGCCTCACAATGACATCACAACCTCATGGTGACATCAGAGTCTTACAGTGAAAACACAGCCTCACATGTTACTTCATGGCCTCTTTGGGATATCAGATTTGTGCCTGACATCACTGTCACATCACAGCCTCACTATGATTTCATAAACGTACCGTGACATCAGCCTTGCCACTGACATAATATTGACATTAATTTGACCACAGATGTCGCAGCCTCACCAGTGAAAACACAGCCTTTGACATCAAAGCCTCCCCAGTGTCCTTACAGCATTATTGGTTACATAACAGCCTCATTGTGACATACATCTTGCCACTGATATCACAGCCCCGAGTGACACCACAGGCTAACTGTAACATCATACACTCATCATGACATCAGTTTTGCCACTGACATCTCAGCCTCACTTTGACATCACAACCTCACAGTGACATCAGAACCTTACAGTGAATCACAGCCTCACCTCTGACATCACAGCCACACTGTGGTGCCACAGCCTCACTGTTGACATTCTAATCTCACTGTGAAATCACAGCATCACCACTGACATCACAGCATCACTTTGACATAACAACCTCAGTGTGACACAATAGCCTCACTGTGACATCAAACCATCCCCATTGGAACCACAGCCTCACCTATGACATCAGCTTCACCACTGACATCCCAGTCTGACCACTCACATCACAGCCTTACCAGTGACATCACAGACTTTGATATTATATCCTCACTGTGACATCACAACCTCAATGTGACATCACATCTTCACTGTGACATCTTGTTGGGTCTGCCCAGGAATTACCCCAAGCCATAGCTGAGCACATGGGACCAAAATGGTGCTGAGAGCCAGTGTCCTGGGCGTAACCCTGATCACATTACAGAGAGCGCTAATTGGCTTTTAGGAGTTGGTCTGCCTTCCTTACAGAGATACTTTGAGTCTGACCTGTAAGGCTTACATGCTGTGTTGACCTTTAACATAATTGGCTGCCCGTTTCGTGCCCTGTGGTATTTTGTTTATTTAAGCTGTTTTATGACCCCCCCCCAATAAATGAGATTTGCTTTGACAAACTCCCTGCTGTGTGTCCGAGTCTCTGGAGAGGTGGAGGAGCAGTGGTGAACTTGCCTTTTTTTATCCTAATGGCCTGGAGCCTTGCCCTAGTGTGTGTGTGGGGGGGTGGAGATACCCCACATCTGGTTCCCCTGTTTGAGGAACTTCCCAGATCAGAAGGAGCAAATCGGGCTTTGAGATTAGATCCTTAGTATGGGTAACTCATCAACAGGAAGACTTGATCCAGTGCTGGAAGCCATGGTTTTGAAATTCCAGGTTCTCATATTGCCAAGGTTTGAAAGACTGCCCATGAATTAACACCTTGGGTCCAGTCTTCTAATATATTTTAATGGGACACTTGGAATAAGATATAAGGCCTAGCCAGAGAGCAGGGGGAACATTTTAAAATATCACCTCCCTTGGGATTTTATCCCACGATGTCTGCGCTTAAGATATCGTTCCTTCCTGATGCGATTCAGCCCCCATCAGAGGGGAAGGTGGAGGCGGGGCAGAAAAAGGGGAAGGAGGAGAAGAAGGAGGCAGAGCCGTGGCTTGAGGCTTGCTGTGCAGCTTCAGGACTCCTGGAGCCAGAAGCAAGCCATCCTGTGCGCCCTGCTGCCAAGTCGTGGCAGGGCGGGGAAAGCCTCAGGGATGGCGATTGTGCCTGCCACTTGGGGGAATCCACACTGGGTTGTAACCCAGCACTGTACACGTGCTGGGAATGGCACACAGAGTTGCTGGCCCCAGCCGAGATAGAGAGGCTGTGCGCGGAGCAAAATGCTTGCAAGAGGTGCACAGAGTTACTGGCCGCTGGTGAGAGGTAGGGGCTGGCCGCTTGTGAACTCCACACTGAGCTGCCTGCTCGACTTGGTGGAAGGGAGGGGCTACGCCTCCTCTGGGAGCCTCCTGAGTTTGGTGCAGAGCTTCTGGCACGATTAAGTGAGGGATAGGGGTGGCGTGAGTAAGGGGGGTGGCACCCACTCCGAGAGGCCCAAAATGATGCGCAAGAGTGGCTGCCATGAGAGAGAGTGCCTGGCACACACAGTTCCCTTTATCAATGGGGAGAGGTGGCGGGCAGTCCCGGAGCTGAAAAAAAATGCAAGCAAGCAGCTGCGGAATTGGACTGGTCCACCTGTATCTAGATTTAGCTCTGCTCAAGGAAGAGGGGGATGGAGGCAGTCTAGAGGAGAGCCCCCCCCATACACCCTCACCAAAATTTCTCCCGAATCCATGAGCAGGCACATTGACTCCCGCCAGGCTAGAACAGGGATCTCGGAGTGGCGGGGGATGAGGTGGGTTGAGGAAGACTACATACAAATTCCTCAGTCCCTGCTTAGTAACGCTCTGTGCCTGCAGGTGGGAACTGCCTGTTTGTGTTTGTTTATGTTAATTTTGTGTTGTCTTTTGTGTGGACTCAGATGGACGAAACAATGGGACAGACCGTTTTCCAGGACATTTTAAGGACCTTAGGGAAAGAATCCAAAATCTGAGTGTTGAAATAAACAAAGGGAAATTTACCACCCTCTGTTCTGATGAATGGCCCATTTTTTAGGCCAGAAGATGTGTGTATTAAACTGTCTGTTGTTCTCAGTACTTTGCCTGTGATGATAAAGGGTTGCTTAAAAAAGTTTTGATTAGCTTGGTTACCTAGATTTCCTATGTGTGTTTTATGTTTCAAAATAAAAGCTGTGGCCACTTCAAATTTTATTGCATGCTTATAATCACGTTTTGGTTTTTGACTTTGTTCATTATTTCGCATGCCCAATTTAAATACACGTGCACACTTAAAAATGAATCATTTTGATAATATTAAAAGGCCTGAGTATGCACTGACTAAAATATCTTGTTTTATCTTGATTTTTAGGAAGCTTCACAAAAAGTGGTATTGTGTTTTTAACCTAGGATCTGATAACATCACTTTTGTAATTCCTTTAAGTTTGTTTTCCCATGTATAATACCAACATATCTAGCAGCCAGAAAGAAAAACTGATTTCTGAGAAATTCATTGGAATCTCTTCATTCTCCTGGTATGTATGAGCTCCCTTCCTTGGGGACAAGTCTGCTTTCTAATTCCAGGTGTACTCCTGTGCTCTGCTACAATCTTGCTAACTTAATTCGGATATAATGATTTTTAAGATGAGGTCTATGTTCTTCTTTTAAAGAAATTTCTTACAGGGTAACTAATGTGAAAACAGCAAGAAACCATCAAGTAGGATAAAGAAAATATGAAAGAAATATGTATGGTACTTGGATGTGCAAGAAGTTGAAAAGAAGGTTTATAGGATAAAAAACTCACTTAAAAAATTAAAATGTGTACAGGAGGTTTATGAGTCGGTTACTTAAAAAATGTTAAAGTATACTATAGAGGTTTATGGAATGTTAGGTTTATAAAAAGATTAAAAATTAGAGATGGTGATTAAAAGAAAATATTATGCATTATGCTTCTTCCATGCTATAGAAGAAAAGACATTGAGCCTCAAAAATTAGAGATTAAGAATTAAAAAAAAATTAGAGATTAAGAATTAAAAAAAAAAAGAATTAAGCCTCATGTATTCAAATGTATTTCAATTGCCTTTTTTGATTAAGCAGGAATTTGGTTACTCATAAAATCCCAACTTCTCAAGGACACGTAACCTAGGACTTAATTTGGAAAAAGGAAAGAAAAGAAAAACAACCACGAAACAAAGAAATTAAAACTTGACATTTTCCTAAGGGGATAGATTACCAACAGCCATGCTGGAAAAGACAACCCAGGACCCCTTCCGACAGGGGAAAGATGCTTTAAATAAGACCAGACTGGGCACTTTGAGACGGTTGCAAGCACAGGAAATTTTCATGTGGCCTATGTTCCAACTATGGAAAACTCCACTGGAGGAAAGATTGCCCCCTGAACCCCAGGGTCCAGGGGTCAAGCCCTCTAGGGGGACCAATAAAACAACCTAAAGCTCTTAGCTTCCCTCCAATGGGAAAAAGGAGTTTGCTGCTGATATCCAACAAAAGAAGGCCCAAAATGCCAGGTTGAGCATCTCATGAGAACCTTGGGTTCAACATGCATATGGGAAGCCTCTTTGTTTCTATGTTGATAGACAAGAGAGCACAAAATTCTAGTGCTCAACTTCCTTCCTAGGCTTTTGCCAATCTTTAATTTTACTAAAATGTTAATGATCAAGGAAATGACAGGTTCATCAGTCACTCACAAAGTAACTACTGAGATTCCTTACATGCTTAATGATGTTGCTTTTAGACATTCCTTTGTTTAATGAAACAAGATAGGCAGTTCACATTGTTTTAAACAGGTTTTAAAATGTGATCATAGAGATTAACAGCTTCCAGAGGAAAAAGGCCTTCAGTATGTAGATTAGTTCTTGGTTTTTACACCAGACAAAGGCAATGACTATTCCAAGTGAGGTAACAGGTTTTCTTTACTAACTCTTGCCTGTACCCACAGTAAGATTACTGAGCTTATTTCGTTTATCCCATGTGCCTTCCCAGTTACAATGGCTTAATTCTTGTGTAGATCTTAAAAGTTTAACCTGTGTTTTGCCTCTTTTAAAGGGACCTTAAAGTAATAAAGCCATCTGTCAAAGACCTCTAGACCATCCCAGCCCTTAATAAATGAGGACATGCAGACTGCTCTCACTTTCATCATCCCATCTCAGCAAGAAGTAGTCAAAGAGTGGTAGTTGCTCCTCATCCCTTGAGCAGCCTGGGTCCTCAAGTAGGTTAAGGGGTAAAGAAGGCAGGTTTAGGAAAGCCATGCTAGGATGGGTCTCTCAAGGTCTTTGAAGGTCTTTGGAATTCTAAAAAGACATCCCCCTCTGTTGGATACACAACCAAATTAAAGGCCCAATTATAAAAACAAAAAGGGGGAATAAGCCCACACCAACAGCTAGGGTTGGCATTATTTATCATCATTTTAAATTTTCAAAAAGGACAACTTGAATTGAGATTCAAAAAAAAAACTGGGGAAGCTTATTCACCAATCCTTCTGTCAAGGTGCATTGGAAGGACTCTCTAACTGGGCATTGGAGGGGACCTGATGCCTTGGTTACTATGGGAAGAGGATTTGAATGTGTGTTCCCAATTAGAGAGTCTTCCCCGATATAGATTCAGAGAAGGAATCTCAAATTCTATCCACAGGGGGATCCTCATGAAGGAGACCTGAAAAACCATCCCCAGACTTACAAACTAAACCAAGGGGTAAAAAGCCCTTGAGGCAGCTTTCTTCACTTTTTCTGTTTCAGAAACTATCCATGGTGTGCTCAAGGAAGATGCTAACTGTAATCCTTGTAGGACTGACCTAACTCAAGATGGCCTGATTGATACCTTACACAAACCAAAGTGAAGTCGATCTGGGTTTGACCTAACATCTAGAAAGAATTGTTCTTTTAATAATTATATCATTTAAGTGTTTCCTCAGCACATCTCTCAGAATTGCTCCATCAACGAGACCACACTACATCTATGGCCCTTGAACATCCATGCCATGCCCCCCCACCAGAGACGCTTTTCAAGCTTGGAGGCTCATAAGGCCTTGGTCTAATCTACTAGACACATATCCTGGAATGCTTTCCAGAGGAGAGGTCCTTCCAGGGCTGGCAGTCAATGATGAGTAAGGATCCACATGAGGGTGGTGACCAATCCAAGCCAGGCACAGTCCATTATGCTGGACATCCTCTGAGACAGGGTCAACAAGGTCAGAACCAAGAATTCTGGCTCTTGCTGGTGGCCACAAAGGATGGATATGTAGGAATAACAGACCAGGCAGGCCTGTATTGTTCGTATAGGCTGCATGCAACTTCCCCAAGCTACCTCCTGCCATGCCTGGCACTGATGCCAACCTGCCTGATTGGGAAGACCAACCCAGACAGGACAACAAAAGCTCATGCTTGGACTTATGGGATGTTGGACATGCATATAGTTAATTGTAAAATAGAGTCTCTACTAAAACAAAAAGGGGGAGATGTTGGATCCACCCAGGAATTACCCCAGGGCATAGCTGAGCACATGAGACCAAAGATGGCGCTGAAAGTTAGTGTCCTGGGCGTAACCCTGATCACATTACAGAGAGCGCTAATTGGCTTTTAGGAGTTGGTCTGCCTTCCATACAGAGATACGTTGAGTCTGATCTGTAAGGCTTACATGCTGTGTTGACCATCAACATAACTGGCTGCCAGTTTTGTGCCCTGTGGTCTTTTGCCTATTTAAGCTGTTTTCTGACCCCCCCCAATAAATGAGATTTGCCTTGATAAACTCCCTGCCATGTGTACAAGTCTCTGGAGAGGTGGAGGAGTGGCGGCAAACTTGCCTTTCTTTGCCCTAATGGAGCCATGACCTAGTGTGTGTGTGTGTGTGTGTGTGTGTGTGTGTGTGTGTGTGTGTGTAGAAACACCACAACATCTCACCCTCAACACTGACATCCTACCTATCCTCACTATGCCACCACAACCACACCATGATATCAAAGGCTTACCTGTGACATTACAGCCTCACCAGTGACATCTTAGCCTCATTGTGACATCATCATTGCCACTGACATCACTGCCTCATTTACCATCACAATCACCCAGGTGATATCACAGACTCACTGGGACTTCACACCCTCACTGTGATGTCACAAGCTCATTGTGACATCATCATTGTCATTGACATCACAGCTTCACTGTGACATCACATGATCACAACTGGTGTCTTACCTAGACTCACTATGACACCAAAGCATCATCACTGATATCACAAGCTCACTGTGACATCACAGGCTCATCAGTGATTCCACAGCCTTACCCGTTACGTCATAACCTCACTGTGATATCATGTCTGCCATCATGGCCTCACTGTGACATCACAGACTAACAGCGATGTGATGTAACAGTCTCACCATTGACATTGATATCAGTCTTGCCACTGACATTACAGATGCCACACTGACCTTATGGCCTAATTGTGACATCACAACCTCATCATTATATCACAGCGTCACAGTGACATAACAGCCTTACTGTGCCATCACAACCACTCAGGTGATATCATAGCATCACTGTGACATCACATTATCACTCTGATATCACAACGTCACTGTGAAATCACAAACTTATTGTCTTGTCAACCATGCCAACATTATATCCTCCACAGTGAACTCATAGTATCCACAGTAACATCATCACAACCTCACATTGACATCACAGCCTCACTGTGACATCATAGCCTCACTGTGACCTCATAGCATCCACAGTGACATCACATCCTCAAGGCGACATCACAAAATCACTGCAACATCACACTTTAACAGTAACATCACAGCCATACTGTGATTTCACAAGCTCAGTGTGACAAAAGAGCCTCACTGTGACTTTAGAGTCTCACCGGTGACAACAGTGCCTAACCAATCCCACAGCTTTCAAAGTGATATCATACCCTCACAGTTCCACCACTACCTCACAGTGACATCAGAGACTTACTGTGAAATCACAGCCTCACCTGTTATATCATAGCCTCTTTGAGATATCAGAATTGCCACTGACCTCACTATCACATCACAGCCTCACTATGATTTCATGAACGTGCTGGGACATCAGGCTTGCCACTGAGATAACACTGACATTAGTGTGACCACAGATGTCACATCCTCACCAGAGACAACACAGCCTTTGACATTATAGCCTCACGAGTGACACTACAGCATCATCAGTGACATCACAACCTCACAGTGACATCATATCCTTACATTGAAATCACAGCCTCACCTATAATATAATGGCATTTTTGTGACATCAGCCCTGCCACTGACATCACACCCCCCAGTGACACCACAGGCTAACCTGTAACATCATAGACTCATCATGGCATCAGTTTTGCCACTGACATCACAGCCTCACTGTGATATCACAACCTCACAGTGACATCAGATCCTTACAAGGAAATATCAGCATTACCTGTAACATCATAGCCTTATTGTCACATCAGACTTGCCACTGACATCACAGCCACACTGTGACCTCACAACCTCACCTCTGACATCAGCCCCCGGTGATGCCACAGTCTCACCATTGACATCCTAACCTCACTGTGAAATCACAGCATCACCACTGACATCACAGCATCACTTTGACATAACAAACTCAATGTTACACAATAGACTCACTGTGGCATCAAACCATCACCATTCATACCACAGCTTCACCTATGACATCAGCTTCACCACTGACATCAAACTCTGAACACTAACGTCATGGTTTCAACAGTGACATCACAGAGGTTAACATTATATCTTCACTGTGACATCACAGCCTCAATGCGACATCACATCTTTCAATGTGACATCTCACCATCAACACTGGCATCCTACCTATCCTCACTATGCCACCAGAGACAAACCATGATATCAAAGGTTCACATGTAACATCAGAGCCTCACCAGTGACATCTTAACCCCATTGTCACATCATCATTGCCACTGACATCACAGCCTCATCATGCCATCACAATCACTCAGGTGATATCACAGAGCCACTGTGACTTCACACTCTCACTGTGATGTCACAGCCTCATTGTGACATCATCCTTGCTACTGACATTATATCCTCGCTGTGACATCACAAGCTCACAACTGGCATCCTACTTAGACTCACTACGACACCAAAGCCTCACCACTGACAACACAGGTTCACTGTGACAACACAAGCTCATCAGTGATACCCGGCCTTACCTGATACATGAAAGCATCATTGTGACATACTTCTGAAATCATGGACTCAATGTGATTTCACAGCCTCACAGTGATGTGATGTAACAGTCTCACCATTGACATTGACATCAGACTTGCCACTGACATTATAACACCAACAGTGAACTCACAGCCTCACTGTCACCTCATAACCACATCTTTATATCACAATGACATAACAGCCTCACTATGCCATCACAACCACTCATTTGAAATCAAAGCATCACTGTTGCATCACATTATCACTCTGACATCACAACATCACTGTGGCATCACAAACTCATTGTCACATCAGCCTTGCTAACAACATTACACCCTCCACCGTGACCTCATAACGTCTCCAGTGACATCACAACCTCACAGTGACATCAAAGTAATATCACAGCCATACTGTGATATCACAGGTTCAGTGTGACAAAATAGCCTCACTGTGACTTTAGAGATTCACCAGTGACAACAGTGCCTAACCAATCCCACACCCTCCACAGTGACATCAGAGGCTCACAGTAACATCACAACCTCACGGTGACTTCACAGACTTACAGTGAAATCACAGCCTCAACTCTTACATCATGGCCTCTTTCTGATAATAATCAACACACTGTGACATCAGCCTTGCACTGAGATAACACTGACATTAGTGTGACCACACATGTTGCAGCCTCACCAATGACAACACAGCCTTTGACATCATAGCCTCACCAGTGACAATACGGCATCACTGGTCACATCACAGCCTCACTGTGACATCAGTCTTCCCACTGTCCTCACAAGCCCCAGTGACACCACAGGCTAACCTGTACCATAACAGACTCATCGTGGCATCAGTTTTGCACCTTATGTCAGAGCCTCACTGTGACTTCACAACCTCACAGTGAAATCACAGCAATACCACTGACACCACCGATCACTATGACATCAAAACATGAGCATTGAAACCACAGCCTCACTTATGAAATCAGCTTTACCAATGACATCACAGTCTGACCATTAATATCACAGCTTCAGTAGTGACATCACAGACTTTGACATTACATCCTCACTGTGACATCACAGCCTCAATGTGACATCACATCTACACTGTGACATCTCACCCTCAACCTAACATCCTACCTATACTCACAATGACACCACAGCTTCACCATGATATCAAAGGCACACCTGTAACATCATAGCCTCACCAGTGACATGTTAGCCTCAAAGTGACATCCTTGCCACTGACATCACAGTCTCATTGTGCCATCACAATCACTAAGGTGATATCACAAAGTCAATGTGACATCACAGCCTCACTGTGAAGTCACAAACACATTGTGACATCATCCTTGCCACTGAATTACAGTCTCACTGTAACATCATAGGTTCAAATGGCATCCTACTTAGTCTCACTATGACACCAAAGCCTCACCACTGACATCACAAGCTCACTGTGAAATCACAGGCTCACAAGTGATACTAAAGCCACACCTGTTATGTCATTCCCTCATCAGTGACACTACAGCATCAACGGTTACATCACAGCCTTACTGTGACTAAACAGCCTGACGGTGACATCGGAGCCTTACAGTGAAATCACAGCCTCACTGGTAACATTGCATCATTGTGGCCAGAGACTTGCTACTGACATCACAGCCTCACTGTAACATCACAGCCTCACCTCTGACATCACAGCTCATTGTGACAGCACAGACTCACCATTGAAATCCTAACCTCACTGTGAAATCACAGCATCACTTTGACATAACAACCTCAGTGGGACACAATAGCCTCACTGTGATACCAAACTATCACCATCAGCTTCACCACTGACATCACAGTCTGACCACTAAAATCACAGCTTCACCAGTGACATCACAGACTTTGACATTATATCCTCATAGTGATTTTACAGTGTCAATGTGACATCACATCTTCACTGTGACATGTCATCCTCAATACTGACAACCTACCTAGACTCACTGTGACATCATAGCCTCGCCCTGATATCAAAGTCTCACCTGTAACATCATAGTCTCACCAGTGACATCATAGTTTCATTGTGACATCATCTTTGCCACTGACATCGGAGCCTCATTGTGCCATCACAATCACTCAGGTGATATCAGAGAATCACTGAATGCACACTCTCACTGTGACATCACATCCTCATTGTGACATTATCCTTACCACTGAAATTATGGCCTAACTGTGAAACTACAAGCTCACAACTGGCATCCTATCTCAATTCAGTATGACAACAAAGCCTCACCACTGACTTCACTGTGACATCCCAGTCTCACCTCTGACATCACAGCCCCAATGTGATAGCACATTCTCACGATTGATATGCCACTGACATCACTGTCACATCACAGTCTCACTATCATTTCATAAACACACAGTGACATCAGACTTTCCATGGACATAGCACTGATATTAGTGTGACCACAGATGTGTCACCAGTGACAACACAACCTTTGACATCATAACATAACCAGTGACACTATAGCATCACAGCCCCAGAATGTCAGCACAGGCTATCCTGTAACATCACAGACTCATCTTGGCACCAGTTTTGCCACTGACATCACAGCCTCACTGTGACTTCACAATCTCACAGTGACATCAGAGTGTTACAGTGAAGTCACAGTCTCACCTGAAACATCATGTGTTCATTGTGACATCAGACTTGCCACTGACATCACAGCCTCACTGTGACATCACAGCCTCACCTCTGACTTCACAGCCCCACTATGATGGCACATCCTCACCACTGACATCCTAAAGTCACTGTGAAATAACAGCATCACCACTGACATCATAGCATCACTTTGACATAACAACCTCAGTGTGACACAATAGCCTCCCTGTGACATCAAACCATCACCATTGAAAACACAGCCTCACCTATGACATCAGCTTCACCACTGACATCACAGTCTCACCAATAGCATCACAGCTTCACCAGTGACATAAAAGACTTTAACATTTTATCCTGTGACATCACAGCCTCAATGGAACATCTCATATTCACTGTGACATCTCATCTTCACTGTGACATCTCATGCTCAACACTGGCATCCTACCTAGCCTCAGTATGACACCACAGTTTCACCATGATATCAAAAGCTCATCTGTGACATCATAGCCTCATGAGTGACATCTTAGACTCATTGTGACATGATATCACAACCACATTGTGACATCACAATCACTCAGGCGATATCAAGAACTCACTGTGACCTCACAACTGATTGTGACATGCTCCTTGCCACTGACATTACAACCTCACTGTGACATCATAGGTTCTCAACTGGCAACTTACCTCGACTCACTATGACAACGAAGCCTCACCACTGACATCACAGTCTCACTGTGACATCACAGACTCACCAGTGATACCAAAGCCTTAACTGTTATGTCATAACCTCACTGTGACATCACATCTGATATCATAGCCTTACTGTGACATCAGAGCCTCACAGTGATGTGATATAACAGCCTCACCATTGACATTGACATCAGTCTTGCCACTGACATCAGAGACTCCACAGTGACCTCACAGACTCACTGTGACATCATAACCTCATCATTATATCACAGCCTCGCAGTGACATAACATCCTCACTGTGCGATCACAACCACTCATATGATATCATGGCATCACAGTGACATCACATTATCACTCTGAAATCACAACATCACTATGACATCACAACCTCATTGTCACATCAGCCTTACCAGCAACATTACATCCTCCAAAGTGACCTCATAGCGCCCACAGTGACATTCAGCCTCACAGTGACATCATAGCCTCATTGTGATACCACAGCCTCATTGTGACCTCATAGTGTCCAGAGTGACATCACAACCTCACGGTGACATCACAACCTCACGGTAACCATCACACCTTCATTGTAATATCTCAGCCATACTGTAATATCACAGGCTCAGTGTGACAAAACAGCCTCACTGTGACTTTAGAGACTCACCAGTGAAAACAGTGCCTAATCAATCCCACAGTCTCCACAGTGACATCACAGGCTCACAGTGACATCACAACCTCATGGTGACATCACAGACTTAATAGTGAAATCACAGCCTCATCTGTTACATTATGGCCATTTGTGATATTAGCCTTGCCACTGACATAACTGTCCCACCACAGCCTCACAATTATTTCATCAATGCACTGTGACATCAGCCTTGCCACTGACATAATACTGACATTAATTTGACCACAGATGTCGCAGCCTCAATGTCGCAGCCTCACCAGTGACAACACAGCCTTTGACATCACAGCTCCCCAGTGACACACAGGCTAACTTGTAACATCATAGACGCCTCGTGGCATCAGTTTTGCCACTGACATCACATTGACATCAGAGACTTACAGTGAAATTACAGCCTAACCTGTAACATCATGGCCTCGTTGTGACATCGGACTTGCCACTGATATCCCAGCCTCACTGTGACATCATAGCCTCACCTCTGACATAACAGATCCTCTGTGATGGCACAGCCTCACCATTGGCATCCTAACCTCACTGTGAAATCACAGCATCACCACTGACATCAGAGCATCACATTGACATAACAACCTTAGTGTGACACAATAGCCTCACTGTGACATCAATCCATCACCATTGAATCCACAGCCTCACCTGTGACATCAGCTTCACCACTGACATCACAGTCTGACCACTAACATCACAGCTTCACCAGTGACATCACAGGCTTTGACATTTTTATCCTCACTGTGACATCACAGCCTCAATGTTACATCACATCTTCACTGTGACATCTCACCCTCAACACAGACATCCTACCTAGCCTCACTATGACACCACAGCCTCACCATGTTATCAAAGGCTCACCTCTGACATCATAGCCTCACCAGTGACATCGTAGCCTCATTGTGACATCATCCTTGCCACTGACATCATAGCCTCATTGTGCCATCTTGTTGCAGTCCGCTTTCATGGTTCCTGATGAATGACCATCAAACAGCTTAAGGGAACAAAGGAGTTATTTCCTCATGACAGTTTGGTTACAGTTCTTAGTTAAGATTGATGGGAGAGCTCACACCAACACTGTGGCCAAGGGAACTGGCCACACCATCACTGCATAACGGCTGAGAGATGGACAAACCTTACATGCCAGAGCAGCATGTTTGGCCAACTCTCTCAACCAGCTCTCCATGATTTATCTAGGTCATAATTCCACTCACCATGGGCTGGATCTTCCCCATCAGCTAGACAATCTCCTTCAGGTTTGCTCTGGGCTTAACTCAACCATCAATTCTCTACAACTGTGCCCAGAGCTCAAACCCTCAACAGTCAAGATGACACCTGTGCTTAACTATGACACTCAACACCTTGTCAACTTGATACAAAAAAAATAGCACTTTTAAACTGTAACCTTTCCTTGTCCACACAGATGTTAAAAAATATAAATACATTCCACAGACAAAGTTAAAATGTTGTCATTAAAATTCAGTTCAAACATTTTAAAAGTTCAAAGATTTTTGACGTTAAAACTGTATTAAATCATTGTAAGGTAAATACTTTAAAACAAATAAAACATTAAAACAGAAGGATCTTGACAATATGAAATCATTTAAATTGAGATCAAAGTCCAGCAAATTACCATATCCTGTACTTCAATGTCCATCTTCTGTTGCTCATCAGGTAATCACGGTGGCTCAAAGATTTCAGGAATTTCCAGTCACTGTTTGCAGCTCAAAGTTGTAAAAGAGTTCCTTTGAACCAGGCTGAATCTCCACTTGCAACAGACCTCAGCATACATTCCATGGTTCTGGCATCTCCAACACTCTGGGCTTGCCTCTGCCAGCTATAAACTTCACCTTCTCTTGCAGGAACTCTATGCCTGCCACTTGGTACCAAGCTTTTGTTGCTTTCCATGAACCCTCAAACTGTTCACCAAAACCAGTACCACCTGGGGACACTGCCAGATTCCAAAGCAAAGTTGAAACATAGCTTACTCTACTGGAGCTACAGCGGTACCAACTTTAACATACTGATGCTGAAAAGCCTCTTTTAGGCAGCCAAACATCCAAAGAGCAAGAAACGACTTTAACTTGTGCTTTCAGCCCCTGAAGGAATTTGAGTTTCCAAACCACAAACTTACTATGTGGTGGTTTTCACATCTTCCACCGTCCCAGAGCAAGTCACTAGGTATTCTTTCACTGATACTCTTTTCTCCAACAGCAGAAGATATTCTGTTGCCTTCCCTTTGCATTCCCTTAGATATTCCCTTGATTAATCCTTCAAGGCTGCCAACACAGCTTTTCTCTGTCAAACAAACCAGTCCATCATCATTAAATTCAGCTTTACCAAAGTCCTTGTTCCCCTCATCACAAATTGGGCCCAAAAATCTCTCTTAGCAATTGGTCCACTAAACTCTGAAGAATGGTATTTGTAAATCCACAAAGTGAAAATTCTCGAGTATTTCCAATTTTCTTCAGTGAAACCATTCAAAAGCCACAATATCCACATAGATTTATCAGCAGTACCCTACTTCCCAGGTACCAAATTCTGTTGCAGTCCGCCTTCATGGTTGCTGGTAAATGGCCATCAAACAACTTAAGGGAACAAGGGGTTTATTTCCTGAAGACAGTCTGGTTACAGTTCTTAGTCCACCTTGATGGGAGAGCTCACACCAACACCGGGGCCTTGGCAATGGGCCACACCATCACTGCATAACGGCTGAGAGATGGACAATCCTTACTTGCCTGCTGCAGACCAGAATCATGGACTCGAGACCAGGGCTCCCCCGGACCAGGTGGAGAACAGAACACACACAACTCTCTAGGCTAAGTGAATCTGCACCTATTTACTGAAACTTTTGTGACAGCTTTTATACGGAAAATTTTGCAATAAAGAATGTTGCACCTACAAATAGACATATAATTTCCTAGTCAACAAAAATCGCCTTCAGGGTGGACATTTTTTCAAGAACCTAACCCATTGCTTGTGGGTAAAGGCACTTAAGAGAAACATTCTCCCAGTATTTCCAAACCTAGCTAATCTGTAATGCTTCACTGGATAGCCATGGGGCTGAGCCCACATAATTGTCATTGTTTTAACAGAGACTGCTTTTTTAAAATACACGGAGGAGGAATGAGCTCTTTTTGATTTCAACAATTGACTATAGGAGTGCCCAACACCTCATAAGTCTCAGCATGAGCTTTTTCTGTTGTTCTGTCCAGGTTGATCCTCTCAGTCAGGCGGGTTGACATGGGAACCAGGCATGGCAGCAGGTTCTAGCTTGGGAAGTTACACGCAGCTCATGCGGTCTTTGTAATCCAAGCTTGAATCACATCTCTAGGGGGACCATGGCTTGGATATTCAAGGGCCATAAGTGCCTATAACGTGGTCCTGTTGATGGAGCACTATTGAGATATATACTGAAAGAACCCTAATTATTAAAAGAACAATTCCTCCTATGATAGCATCCTTCCATTCCTTTAATAGTAAGCTTGCTTATGTCTTCCTTTGAGGAATTTCAGAAGTATATTGCCATCAGTTAGATGACCCATCTGTGAACCATGCATTCTCCAAACCTGGGGTCCATACTGTTGGGCCCCATATCGCCAAAGGTGTCTCTTTCAGGGAGGAGGCGATCATTGGTGGAGTGCACTCAAATGGTCCATCTCTGTGATTTCTCATAAGAGTGTTGTTTGGGAAAGGGAAGACACGGCCCCCTTGGCTACCAACACGGATTCTCCCAGTTTGGATTGCAAATACCATCTCCAGGGGCAGTCTTGGTGGCTAGACTTTTTGGCATGATGGTCTCTTCCTTGGCATTCAGCCAGGGTAAGAGGGTATCACAGTTCCTTTTAAGGTTCTAGTGAACTGATAGCATAGTCTTATGCTTCTGGAATTTCTGAGTTAGTTCACAGGTGGGAATTTTATGTACCTATGTCTTAAGACTCTTGAAGTTATTCTCTAATTTCTTTAAAATCAGTGCACATATTCTGGCTAACAAGTCTACTTATTGTGAGTGACTAGACGAAATCTCTATTTAGAATTTGACTTAAAATTAAAAAGCAGGCTTTTTCTCTAGATGAGAGAGCAGGAAGCTAGTTCCAAAAAACCTAAGAGCAGGTAAAGGGCATTCCTAATTCCCAGAAGAATTCTTCCTGCCAGGGGCAAAACTTGAATTACCTAGGAGAGAGTGTTTAGCACCTGTTCAGGAGAGTTATTGTGACATTCCAAGAAATTCCTAGCATATCATTGCTTATCAAAGTTAGGGCCGAAGCAATCATAATTGGATTTTGCATGCCCTGCACAATGTCCAACACACTATTGACCCCACAAAGTCTAGCATCCAAGATCCTTGGAGGCAAGGGATTGACAGCCAAAATAGTGTTCCTATGCTTAAGAGGAACAAAGGAAAGCGTTCAGCGAAATGCCGCTGGGTCCTTGTACGTCGGAGAGGAGGACCCAGAGGAGAGTTTGGCATGCACATTAAAGGATTCTCTGGGGATTGGGGGAGGGGAGGTGCTAGGGGGTGGGGAAGGAGGAGAGAGGGGAGGGTGAACAGAAGGGTCGGGGGAAGGAGGAGGGAGGGAGGGAACCGGTATACCTATTAAGCTTGTATGAGCAGAGATAATAAAAAATGTTTTTTAAAAAAAGAAATTCCTAGCACCTGCCCATGGGGTCACTGTGACCTTCCACAGGGAACAGGCTTTAGGCCTGAACTGGGAAGAAACACCAAGGCCTGACAATTCCCATATTTTTCCTTATTTCTCTTAATTAAAGCCATGTAATTTTCCTAAAAGATGTTTCTTTGAATCCATCTTTTCCAAACTGAGACATATTCTACCAGATTGGTTGGATAAGGATGCAGCATTTGCCAGACTAGCATGTCTTGCCAAGTGAAGAGAAGGATGCCAACTCTCTCAACCAGCTCTTTGTGATTCATCCAGGGATTAATCACACCCACCATGGGCTGGATCTTCCCCATCAGCTAGACAATCACCTTCAGGTTTGCTCTGGGCTTAACTCAACCATCAAATCTCTAAAACTGTGCCCAGAGCTCAAAACCTCAACAGTCAAGTTGACACCTGTGCTTAACTATGACACATCACAAACACTCAGGTGATATCACAAAGTCACTGCAACTTCACAAACTTACTGTGATGTCACAAATTCATTGTGATATCATCCTTGCCATTGACATTATAGCCTCACTGTGACATCACAGGCTAACAACTGGCATCCTACCTAGACTCACTATGATACCAGAGCCACACCACTGATATCACAGGCTCACTGTTACATCACAGGCTCATCAGTGATACCACAGCCTTACCTGTAATGTCATAGCCTCATCGTAACATGTTGTCTGACATATAGCCTCACTGTGACATCACAGGCTCACAGTGATGTGCTGTAACAGTCTCACCATTGATATTGACATCAGTCTTGCCATTGACATCACAGCCAACAGTGACCTCACAGCCTCACTGTGCCATCACAACCACTCATGTGATATCATAGCATCACTGTGATATCACATCATCATCTGACATCACAACATCACTATGACATCGCAAATTCATTGTCACATCAGCCTTGCCAACAACATTTCAGCATCCACAGTGACCTCATAGCTTCCGCAGTGACATCATAGCCTCATTGCGACCTCATACCGTCCACACTAACATCAAAAACATACAGTGACATCACAGCCTCACTGTGATATCATATCCTCACTTGATCTCATAGCATCCCCAATGATATCACAACCTCATGGTGACATCATAACCTCACAGGGACCTCATACCTTCACAGTAATATCACAGCCATACTGTGATATCACAGGCTCAGTGTGACAAAACAGCCTCACTATGACTTTAGAGTCTCACCAGTAACAACAGTGCCTAACCAATCCCACAGCCTCCTCAGTGACAACACAGACTCACAATGACATCACAACCTCACGGTGACATCAGAGATTTACAGTGAAATCATAGCCTCACTTGTAACATCATGGCTTCTTTATGATATCACACTTGCCACTGACATCACTGTCACATCACAGCCTTACTATGATTTCATCAATGCACTGTGACATCAGCCTTCCACTGACATAACACTGACATTAGTGTGACCACAGATATCGCAGCCTCACCTGTGAAAACACAGTCTTTGACATCATAGCCTCACCAATGACACTATAGCATCACCGGTTACATCACAGCCTCACTGACATCAAAGCCCCCTGTGACACCAAAATCTAACGTGTAACATCAAAGACTCATCGTGGCATCAGTTTTGCCACTGAAATCACACCCTCACTGTGACATCACAACCTCACAGTGACATCAGCGCCTCACGGTGACATTACAGACTTGTAGTGAAATCACAGCATCATCTGTAACATCATAGTCCTGGTGTGACATCAGACTTGCCACTGGCTTCACAGCCTCACTGTGGCATCACAGCCTGACTTCTGACATCACAGCCCCAATGTGATGGCACAGCCTCACCATTGACATCCTAACCTCACTATGAAATCACAGCATCACCACTGACATCACAGCATCACTTTGACATAACAACATTAGTGTTAAACAGTAGCCCCTCCATGGCATCAAACCATTGCCATTGAAACCACAGCCTCACCATGACATCAGCTTCACCACTGACATCACAGTCTGACCACTACCATCACAGCTTAACCAGTGACATCACAGACTTTGATATTACATCCTCACTGTGCCATCACAGTCACTCATGTGATATTAGAGCATTACTGTGACATCACATTATCATTCTGACCTCCCATCACTGTGACATCACAAACTCATTGTCACATCAGCCTTGCCAACAACATTACAGGCTCCACAGTGACCTCATAGAGTCCACGGTGACATCACAACCTCACAGTGACATCACAGCCTTACTGTGACTTTGGTTTTGCCACTGACATCACAGCCCCCCAATGACACTGCAGGATAACCTGTAACATCATAGACTCATATTGGCATCATTTTTGTCACTGACAAAACCTCAAAATGACATGAGAGCCTTACAGTGAAATCAGAGACTCACCTATAACATCTTGACCTTATTGAGACATCGGACGTGCCTCTGACATCACAGCTGCACTGTGAAATCACAGCATCACCTCTGACATCCCAGCCCCATTATGTTCGCTCAGCCTCACCATTGACATCCTAACCTCACTGTGAAATCACAGCATCATCACTGACATCACATCATCACCACTGACATGAAGCATCATTTAGATATAACAACTTCAGTGAGACACAATAGCCTTATTGTGACATCACACCATCAGTATTGAATCCACAGACTCACTTATGACATCAGTTTAACCACTGACATCACAGTCTGACCGCTAACATCACAGCTTCAACAGTGACAAAATAGATGTTGATATTATATCCTCACTGTGACATCACAGCCTCAATGTGACATCACATCTTCACTGTGACATCTCACCCTCAACACTAACATCCTACCTAGTCTCACTATGGCACCACAGCCTCACCATGATATCAAAGGCTCACCTGTGACCTCATAGCTCACTATTGACATCTTTGCCTCATTGTGACATCATCCTTGCCACTTACATCACAGCCTCATTATGCCAACATAATCACTCACGTGATGTCACAGAGTCACTGTGACTTCACACTCTCTGTGAGGTCACAACCTCAAAGTGACATCATCCTTGCCATTGACATTACAGCCTTGCTGTGACATCACAAGCTCACAACTCGCATCCTACTTAGACTCACTATGACACCAAAGCCTAATCCTTGACATCACAGGCTCACTGTGATATCACAGGCTCACCAGTGATACCACAGCCTTACCTGTCATGTCATAGCCTCATTGTGACATCACGTCTGGCATCATAGCCTCACTGCAACATCACATTATCTCTCTGACATCACAACTTCACTGTGACATCACAAACTCATTGTCACATCAGCCTTGCCAACAACATCACAGCCTCACAGTGACATCACAAAATCACGGTGACATCAGAGACTTATAGTGAAATCACATACTCACCTGTTACATCATGGCCTCATTGTGACATCATCCTTTCCACTGACATCACAGCCTCATTGTGCCATCACAGTCACTCAAGTTATATCACAGAGTCACTGTGACTTCACACCTTCACTGTGATGTCACAAAGTCATTGTGACATCATTCTTGCCACTGACATTACAACCTCACTGTGACATGACAGGCTCACAGCTGGCATCCTATGTAGACTCACTATGACACCAAAGCCTCATCCCTGACATCACAGGCTCACTGTGACATCACAGGTTCACCAGTGATACCTCAGCCTTACCTGTTACATCATAGCCTCATTGTAGCATCTTGTCTGATATCATACCCTCACTGTGTTACTACAGTCTCTCAGTGATGTGGTGTCACAATCTCACCATTGATATTGGCATCAGTCTTGCCACTGACATCACAGCCTCCACAGTGACCTAACAATCTCATCATTATATCACAGCCTCACAGTTACTTCATAGCCTCAGTGTTTCATCACAACCACTTATGTGATATTACAGCATCACTGTGACATCACATTATCTCTCTGACATCACAGCATCACTGTGACATCACAAACTCATTGTCACATCAACCTTGACAACAATATTATAGCCTCCAAAGTATCTTCATAGTGCGTTGAACTCTGAGGCTGCAACCTTGAATCCAGGGCTCCCCTCGACAATGTGGGTAAGGCTTCTGGAAATGGAGACAGACACACAGCTCTCTGGGATGAGTGAATCTGAACTCTTCATTAAAATTTTTAGCATCATTTATATACTTTAGAAAATCGAGAGTAAAGGCTAGGGGATGTGTCACTATGCCCATAGGGAAAACATCAAAGAAAACCAGGACCAAATTCTTCACAGGATTATGTAAAACATATTCATTCCAGGTAACAAAGGAACAGTAGAGGTGTGAAGAGTATTTACATAAGTATGTAGAGCCTTAAGTTGGTAAAATGGCTCTGAATGTCTCTTAAAGTGTATAATTGTAGTAGCAGTGAGCAATTTGTATAAACTTAAATATAGAGTAGTCTTAATATGTCTAACAGACTAGTTTTCATAGATAGGAATAACTTATCTAGGCGTTAAGTGTCAAGTTAACCAGATCTATTCTGGAGATTAAATAAGTCTGAATTTTGTTCCAAATATAAATTTTATCTTAGTGTCTAAGTTAAGAGAAATATAATTAGTCATTAGAGAGTACATACTATTGGTGGTATAAATGTCAGCAAAAGTCAACAGAAGATTGTACATGTTTAGGAACCAAAAGCAAAACATGTGGTGAGTACACAATGTTGAATTTTAAATAGAAAATAAAGTCCTTTAGCATATGGTGAATAGCAGTTAACTTTTAAAGTCCAGTTTGTGAAAGACTCTGAGTCAGTTCGAATAGGAGTCAGGAATCCATCCCAGAAGGAAACATTTCTGGCTCCTTTACGTCAGGATCTGGTTCTTGGATTTGTTCTGTATCAATGTCAATTTTTTTCCAGAGAGCTGTCATCTTGTCAGGGAGATTGTCTTTGATTTTCCACTGGGCAGAATAAACATTTGGGAATTCACAGGGGTGAGCCTGCTGATGGAGAAACACAAAGACGTCCATGACTCTAGGGAGCCGAGTCTTATTAGAACAGGTGTATATCAAAGGTGCATTGTCATTATAAAGCCATCTTTAACTGTATTTCTTTTTAAAAATTTAAGTGTATAAAATGGAGGAAAGACTTAAATGAGGTGTATCTGAGGAGGTCTTAAGTCTAGTTGGAGGATGGTATTTTAAAGATCCTCTTGGGCGGCCATTTCTTATTTAAGATGTATAGAGGACATATCAGAAAATACTGTAAGTTGACTCTTTTATGTTGAAATTTAAGATTTTGTAGTTCTTATCTAGGCCCATTACCAAAATCTCTGTCTTTAAAGTAGATGACTCTTATAGTTAAATTCTGTAAAATCTTAAGCAGTTAAGTCCTTTAGGAATTAGGATTTTATGAGTAACCAAATCTTTGTTTAAGACAAAGACAACTGAAAAACACTTGAATACATGAAGCTTAATTCTTAATTTCTAATTTTTGAGGCTCAATATTTTTTAACATGGAAGAAATATAATTTATAACATTTCCATTAACCATCATCTCTAGTTTTTAATCTTTTTATAAATGTAGCATCCCACAAACATTTATAACATATTTTAACATTCTTTTAAGTAACCAACTCATAAATCTTATGTACACACTTTAACTTTCTAAGTAAGATATCTTATCCCATAAACCTTCTTTTAAACCTCTTGTATATCTAAGTACCATACATATTTTCTTCATATATTTTTTTTACTTGATGGTCCCCTTCTGTTTTTACATTAACTGTCCTTCAAGAAATTTCTTTTAAAGGAGGTGATAACATGTAACAGATCTCATCTTTAAAAGAAATTAAGAGTTGAGTCTGATATGGCAATTGTGTAGACAATATACATTTATATGTAGTCATCTTTAAATGTATGCCTTGAAATTTAAGATATTGTAGCTCTCAATGTATTCATTTACTTTAGCATTAAGTAACCACAAAATTTATATCTTTAAAATACACGAACCTTATAATATAAACACAAAAATGTTAAATCAAACATAAACAACCTTAAATTTCATTTTGAAATGAAAATGTTAAATAATTTATAAAAATTTCAGTTAATTGTAGTACTTTAATATCTTTTAGAGTCAATTGTGTAGCTATAACACAAATTAGTAAAAGTTCTTTAAATTTTGTAGAGACCAGGACATTGTCACATATGTAATACTCAAGCAGCTCATGATTACAGGAGAATACCTATATGTTTGCTTAGATAAGCAACCTTTTTTGGCAATATAAACATTAGATACTATTATATCTTATATCTTACCACAAGGAGAATGAAGAAATTCTAATGAAAGTTTTAGAAGACAATTATATTTTCTTGGTTGCTAGATTTGATGGGACAAAATTTTATAAAAGAAATCAGAAGAGTGAGCAATTTTAATCAAGCAATATCATAGTGGCTTTGTTATTTTGGGGAGCACATGGAAAAACCTTTAAGAACACAATGACATTTTCATGTGTAGTCCTATTAAAGATCAAAATGAAGCAAGATAATTTTTCACGAAAGAAAACTTACAATCAGAAAAACAGTTGTGATCGATTCAAAATGTAAATAGTTAAGGCCTTAGATGTTATTAAAATCGTTTGTTCTTATTTTTAAGTATGTATACATATATTTAAAAGTGGCATGCCAAAATTTAAATAGTAGCATGCAACGTGAATAAAAAAGATTGAAGTGGCCACAGATATGTTGAAACACAAGACATACCACAAATAAACACAGAACACATAAACATACAAACACATTAATAACATACAATTAATAAGAAACAGCCTTGAAATCACCTTTGAAAACATCATCAAAAGCAGATCAACATTTATGAAAACTTCATTACTGAAGACAAAAATCTCATTAGTTAAGTCTAGCAGTTTAGTTTAATTATGAAAAATATCAAAAGCAGATTCAACTTTAAAATTTAGTACCAAAACCAAATTACTATTTAAGAAACTTTATATTTAATAGATGAATATGTTTGTCTAATTTTTTTTGAAAATTTATTAGCATTTCCCAAAGTATCATTTGCATCTTTAAAGGCCAAATATTTATATTATTATTTTCTAAGCTGAGATCCTCCTGCCACAGCTTGTAAAAGTGGCAGTTTTGAAAGGTTTTTATGAATCTCAAAAACATTTGAATTAATTTTAAGATATTAGGTTTTTATATCCATCTCTAGCTGTTGTTTTTTTTTTTACAATTTAAAAGTATTAGGAAGAACTTTTTTGTCTTCTTATTTTTATTTTTTATTTATTTAATTTTTTAAATTTATGTCAAACCAATTTTGGGATTTACACTTCCTTCAATAAAAGAAAGATGTAAGTTTACAACTTAATCTATAAAGCCAGCCAATTGTTTTTCACTGCTTCTAATCTTTCTGTTTTTAACATTATGTTTTCTGTGTGATGGTTCTGTATGCCCTAATTGTAACTGTTTTTGCACCAATTGTTCTATAGCCTGTATATTTTCCATTAATAGAGGCCACTGTTCAACCCATATAGGCTCTTTTGATTTCCATTGTATCTTATCAGCATAATAAGTAATAGTGGTCCCAATTAAAAATTTTTGTTCCGATTCTATAGGATCAGGAACTACTAAAGCCATTTCCACTGAGGATAAAACACCTCCTCACCATAACGAGAAAGGAAGAGGTGGACTGGCATAAGGCTGAAAACTTTTTAATTTAATATCATCTGCCCATTTTAATATTTGTACTCCTTGCATGTAGACTGGTGAGGCCTCCATACATACTTTGATGTAATTTCTCATAGACTTTTGCTTTCTGACTGATCTTAATAGAGTCTGCACATCGTATTTGTATTCTCAAAGACCAATTGTTTTATAGCTATTTCTGTAACTTCTAGGATTGGCTCCCATGTGGGATCTTTGTTGTACTGCTCCAAGAAAGCCTACCTCTGTGAGAGGCTTTTTAGATCTCTAAAGGGGAAATGGTATTGAAGCCTTTAGAAATACCCCAATGTGACATCACAGGCTTCCTACCTAGACTCACTGTCACACCACAGCCTCACCACTGATATCACAGGCTCACCAGTGATACCACAGCCTTACCTGTTACATCATGGCCTCATTGTGACATCACATCTGACATCATAGCCTTACCGTGACATCACAGCCTTTTACATCATAGCCTCACTAGTGACACTACAGCATCAACGATTACATCACAGTCTCACTGTGACATCGGTCTTGCCACTGGCATCACAGCCTCCCTGTGACATCACAGCCTCACAGTGATGGGATGTAACGGCCTCATCATTGACATTGACTTCAGTTTTTCCACTGATTTAACAGCTTCCAGAGTACTCTCACAGCCTCACTGTCACATCACAAACACATCGATATATCACAGCCTCACAGTGACCTTAAAGCCTCACTGTGCCATCACAACCACTCATGTGATATCACAACATCATTGTGACATCACATTGTCATCTGACTTCACATCACTGTTGTGACATCATAAACACATTGTCACATCAAAGTCTCATTGTGACATCATAGCCTCACTGTGACCTCATAGCGTCCACAGTGAAATCACATCATAGTGATATCACAATCTCACTGCGACATCACTCCTTCACAGTAATATCACAGCCATACTGTGATATCACAGGCTCAGAGTGACAAAACAGCCTCACTGTGAATTTAGAATCTCACCAGTGACAACAGTGCCCAATCAATCCCACAGTCCCCACAGTGACATCAGAGCATTACAGTGAAATCACAGTCTCACCTGTAACATCATGGCCTCGTAATATCAGACTTGCCAATGACATCACAGCCCCACAGTGATGACACTGCCTCACCATTGACATCCTAACCTCACTGTGAAATCACAGCATCACCACTGACATCACAGCATCACTTTGACATAAAAACCTCAGTGTAACACAATAGCTTAAATGTGGCATCAAAACCTCACCATTGATACCATAGCCTCACCTGTGACATGATGTGTGTCATCACAAACTCATTGTCACATCAGCCTTGCCAACAACATTACAGCCTCCACAGGGACCTCATAGTGTCCACAGTGACATCACATCCTCATAGTGACATCACAGCCTCACGGTGGAATCACAACCTCACTGCGATCTCATAGCATCCATTACAATTTGTTTCATTACAATCACTAAGGTGATATCACAGAGTCACTGTGAGATCACAGCCTCATTGACACATCACAACCTCATGTCATGGTGATATCATGTGAATGATTGTGATGGCACTATGATTCTGTGATGTCAGTGGTAAGGATGATGTCACAATGAGACCATGATGTTACAAGTGAGGCTGTGATATCACTGTAAGGCTCTGATATTTCTGGAAGGTTGTGATATCACAGTAATGCTGTGATGTCAGTGGTAAGGATGATATCAAAATGAAGTTGTGACATCACAGTGAGAGTGTGAAGTCACAGTGACTCTGATATCACCTGAGTTACTGTGATGGCACAAGGAGGCTGTGATGTCACTGCCAAGGATGGTAACATAATGAGGATAAAATGTCAGTTGTGAGGCTATGGTGTCACAGGTGAGCCTTTGATATCATGGTGAGGCTGTGGTGTCATAGTCAGGCTAGGTAGGATGCCAGTGTTGAGAGTGAGATGTCACTGTGAAGATGTGATGTCACATTGAGGCTGTGATGTCACAGTGAGGGTATAATGTCAAAGTCTGTGATGTCAATAGTGAAGCTGTGATGTTAGTGATCAGACTGTAAGGCTGTGATGTTAGTGGCAAGTCTGATGTCACAATGAGGAAATGATGTTACAGGTGAGGCTGTGATTTCACTGTGAGGCACTGATGTCCCTATGAGGTTGGAATGTCACAGTGGGCTGTGACATCAGTGGCAAAACTGATGCAACCATGAGTCTATGGTGTTACAGGGTTAACCTGTGGTGTTACTGGGGGGGGCAGTAATATTAGTGGCAAGACCGATGTCACAGTAAGGCTGTGATAAAACTGGCGATGCTGTAGTTTCACTGGCGAGGCTATGATGTCAAAGGCTGTGTTGTGACTGGTCAAATGCTGTGTTGTGACTGGTGAGTTTGCAACATCTGTGGTCACACTAAGTTCAGTGTTATGTCAGTGGCAAGGCTAATGTCACAGTGCATTGATAAAATCATAGCGAGGCTGTGATGTGACAGTGATGTTGGTGGCAAGGCTGATATCACAAAGAGTCCATGATATAACAGGTGAGGCTTTGATTTCACTGTAAGTTTCTGATGTAATAGTGAGATTGTGATGTTACTGTGAGGCCATGATGTCACTGTGGAGGCTGTGCGATTCATTAGGCACTTGTCATTGGTGACACTCTAAAGTCTCAGTGAGGCTGTTTTGTCACACTGAGCCTGTGATTTCTCAGTATGACTGTGATATTGCTGTGAAAGTGTGATGTTGCAGTAAGGTTGTAATGTCACCATGAGGTTATGATGTCACTGTGGATGCTATGAGGTCACAGTGAGGCTATGATGTCACATTGAGGCTGTGATGTTACTGTGAGGTTGTGATGTCACCGTGGATGCTATGAGGTCATTGTGGCCACTGTAATGTTGTTGGCAAGGCTGATATGACAATGAGTTTGTGATGTTACAGTGATGCTGTGATATCACATGAGTGGCTGTGATGGCACAGTGAGGCTGTGAGTTCACTATGAGGCTGTGATATAATGATGAGTTTGTGATGGCACAATGAGGTTGTGAGGTCAGTGTGGAGGCTGTGAGGTCAGTGGCAAAACTGATGTCAATGTCACTGGTGAGGCTGTTACATCACATCACTATGAGTCTGTGTGGTCACAGTGAAGCTATGATGTCAGATGTGATGTAACAATGAGGCTATGACATATCAGGTAATGCTGTGGTATCACTGTTGAGCCTATGATATCACAGGGAGCCTGTGGTGTCAGTGGTGAGATGTTGGTGTCATAGCGAGTCTAGGTAGGATGCCAGTTAAGAGCATGTAATGTCAGTGGCCAGGATGATGTCACAATGAGGTTTTGACTTGACAGTGAGGCTCTGATGTCACAGTGAGGTTGTGAAGTCACTGTGAGGCTGTGATGTCACTGTGGAGGGTATGGGATTGTTTAGGCACTGTTGTCACTAGTGAGACTCTAAAGTCACAGTGAGGCAGTTTTGTCACACTGAGCCTGTGATATCACTGTGAAGGCGTGATGTCACAGTGAGGTTGTGATGCCACCGTGAGGTCGGGATGTTACTGTGGATGCTATGATGTCACAGTGAGGCTATGATGTCACAGTGAGTCTGTGATGTCACTGTGGGCTTTTAATGTCACTGTGGATGCTATGAGGTCACTGTGGATGCTGTAATGTTGTTGGCCAGGCTGATGTGACAATGAGGTTGTGTTTTGACAGTGATATTGTGATGTCACAGTGATGCTGTGATATCACTTGAGTGGTTATGATGGCACAGTGAGGCTGTGATGTCACAGTGAGGTTGTGATGTCACTGTGATGCTGATATAATGATGATTTTGTGATGTCACAGTAAGGCTGTTAGGTCACTGTGCAGGCTGTGATGTCAATGGCAAGACTGATGTCAACGTCAATTGTGAGGCTGTTACACCCCATCATTGTGAGGTTGGGATGTCACACTGAGGCTATGATGTCAGACGTGATGTCACAATGAGGCTATGACATAACAGGCAAGGCTGTGGTATCACTGGTGAGCCTGTGATGTCACGGTGAGCCTGTGATGTCAGTGGTGAGGCTTTTCTATCAAAGTGAGTCTAGGTAGGATGACAGTTGTTAGCCTGTGATGTCACAGTGAGGCTGTAATGTCAGTGGCAAGGATGATGTCACAATGAGTTTGTGACATCACAGTGAGTGTGTGAAGTCACAGTGACTCTGTGATATTACCTGAGTGATTTTGATGGCACAATGAGACTGTGATATCAGTGGCAAGGATGATGTCCCAATGAGGCTAAGATGTCATGGGTGATGCTATGAAGTCACAGGTGAGCTTTTGATATCATGGTGAGGCTATGGTGTCATAGTGAGGCTGGGTAGAATGCCAGTGTTGAGGGTGAGATGTCACAGTGAACATGTGATGTCATATTGAGGCTGTGATGTCACAGTGAGGATGTAATGTCTAAGAATGTGATGTAACTGGTGAAGCTGTGATGTTAGTGGTCACACTGTGTTGTCAGTGGTGAAGCTGATGTCACAGGTGAAGCTGTGGTATTAATGGTGATGGTTTGATGTCACAGTGAGGATATTTTGTCACACACAGGTTGTTATGTCAAGGTGATGCTGTGATGTTACTGGTGATACTGCGATTTCACAGTGAGGTTAGGATGTCAATGCTGAGGCTGTGCCATCAGAGTGGGGCTGTGATGTCAGAGGTGAGGCTGTGATGTCACAGCGATGCTGTGATACCACATGAGTGGTTGTAATGACACAGTAAGGCTGTGAGGTCACTGTGAGGCTGTGATATAACAATGAGTTTGTAATGTCACCGTGAGGCTCTGAGGTCACTGTGCAGGCTGTGACACGTCAGTGGCAAGACTGATATCAATGTCAATGGTGAGGATGTTACAACTCATCACTGTGAGGCTGTAATGTCACAATGAAGCTGTGATATCAGTGGCATGTCTGATGTCACTATGAGGCCATTGTGTCAAACTGAGGTTGTTATGTCAAAGTGATGCTGTGAAGTCAGTGGTGATGCTGTGATTTCACACTGAGGTTAGGATGTCAATGGAAAGCCTGTGCTATCATGGTGGGGCTGTGATGTGATAGGTGAGACTGTGATGTCAGTGGCAAGTCTGATGTCATGAGACCATGATGTTACAGGTGAGGCTGTGATTTCACTGTAAGACTCTGACGTCACTGTGAGGTTGTGATGTCCCAGTGAAGCTGTGATGTCAGTGGCAAAACTGATGCCACGATGAGTCTATGATATTACAGGTTAGGCTGTGGTGTCATGGGGGCCTGTTATGTCAGTGGTAAGACCAATGCTACAGTGAGGCTGTGATGTGAGTGCTGATGCTGTAGTGCCACTGGTGAGGCTATGATGTCAAAGGTGTGTTGTTACTGGTGAGGCTGCAACATCTGTGGTCACACTAATGTCAGTGTTATGTCCGTGGCAAGGCTGATGTTACAATGCAGTGATGAAATCATAGTGAGGCTGTGATGTGACAGTGATGTCCGTGGCAGGGCTGATATCACAAAGAGGCCATGATGTGACAGGTGAGGCTGTGATTTCACTGTAATTCTCTGATGTCACTGTGAGGTTGTGAAGTCACTGTGAGGCTGTGATGTCACTGTGGAGGCTGGGGGATTGGTTGGACACTGTTGTCACTGGTGACACTCTAAAGTCTCAGTGAGGCTGTTTTGTCACACTGAGCCTGTGATTTCTCAGTATCGCTGTGATATTACTGTGAAGGTGTGACAATGCAGTGATGTTGTGACGTCACTGTGAGGTTGTGATGTCACTGTGGATGCTATGATGGCACAGTGAATCTGTGATGTTACTGTGAGGTTGTGGTGTCACTGTGGATGCTATGAGGTCACTGTTGTGGTATTAATGTTGGCAAGGCTGATGTGAAAATGAGTTTGTGATATCACAGTGATATTTTGATGTCTGAGTCATAATGTGATGTCACAGTGATGCTGTGATATCACATGAGTGGTTGTGATGGCACAGTGAGTCTGTTATGTCACTGTGAGGCTGTGATGTCAATGTCAAAACTGATGCCACGATGAGTCTTTGATGTTACATGTTGGCCTGTGGTGTCACTGGGGGCTGTGATGTCAGTAGTAAGACAGATGTCACAGTGAGGCTGTCATATCATATGAGTAGTTGTGATGGCACAGTGAGACTGTGAGGTCACTGTGAGGCTGTGACATAACGATGAGGTTGGCATGTCACAGTGAGGCTGTGAGGTCACTGCAGCCTTTGATGTCAGTGGCAAGACTGATGTTACTGTCAATGGTGAGGCGGTTACACTCCATCCTTGTGAGGCTGTGATGTCACGATGAGCATGTGATGTCACTGGTGAGGCTTTCCTGTCATAGTGAGTTTAGGTAGGATGTCAGTTGTGAGCCTGGTATGTCACGGTGAGCCTGTAATGACAGTGGCAATGATGATATCACAAAGAGTTTGTGAAATCACAATGAGAGTATGAAGTTACAGTGACTCTGTGATATCACCTGAGTGATTGTGATGGCACTTTGAGCGTGTGATTTCAGTGGCAATGGTGATGTCACAATGAGGCTAAGATATCACTGGTGAGGCTATGAGGTCACAGGTGAGCTTTTGATATCATGGTGAGGCCATAGTGTCATAGTGAGGCTAGGTAGGATGCTATTGTTGAGAGTGAGATGTCACAGTGAAGATATGATGTCACATTGAGGCTGTGATGTCACAGTAAGGATATGTCAAAGGCTATGATGTCACTGGTGAAGCTGTGATGTTAGTAGTCATACTGTGATGTCAGTGGTGAAGCTGATGTCATAGGTGAGGCTGCGGTATCAATGGTGATGGTTTGATGCCATAGTAAGGCTATTGTGTCATACTGAGGTTGTTATGTCAAAGTGATGCTATGATGTCAGTGGTGATGCTGTTATTTCACAGTGAGTTTAGGATGTCAATGGTTTGGTTGTGCCATCACAGTGGGGCTGTGATGTCTGAGGTGAGGCTGTTATTTCACAGTGAGTTTAGGATATCAGTGGTGAGGATGTGCCATCACAGTAATGCTGTGATGTCAGTGGCAAGTCTGATGTCACAATGAGGCCATGATGTTATAGGTGAGTCTGTGATTTCACTATAAGTCTCTGATGTCATTCTGAGTTTGTGATGTCACAGTGAGGCTGTGATTTCAGTGACAAAACTGATGCCACGATGATTCTATGATGTTACGGGTTAGCCTGTGGTGTCATTGGGGGCTGTGATGTCAGTACCAAGACTGATGTCACATTGAGACTGTGATGTAACTAGTGATGCTGTAGTGTCACTGGTGAGGCTATAATGTCAGTCTGTGTTGTCACTGGTGAGGTTGCAACATCTGTGGTCACACTAAGTTCAGTGTTATGTCCGTGGCAAGGCTGATGTTACAATGCAGTGATGAAATCATAGTGAGTCTGTGATGTGACAGTGATGTGAACGGTAAGGCTGATATCACAAAGAGGCCATGATGTAACAGGTGAGGCTGTGATTTCACTGTAAGTCTCTGATGTCACCATGAGGTTGGGATGTCACTGTGAGGCTGTGATGTCACTGTGGAGTCTGTGGGATTGATTAGGCACTGTTGTCACTGGTGATTACTCTAAAGTCACAGTGAGGCTGTTTTGTCACACTGAACTTGTGATATCACAGTATGGCTGTCATATTACTGTGAAGGTATGATGTCGCAGAGAGGTTGTGATGTCACTGTGAGGTTGTGATGACACTGTGGATGCTATGATGTCACAGTGGGGCTATGATGTCACAGTGAGGCTATGATGTCACAGTGAGGTTGCTATGTCACTTTGGACACTTTGAGGTCACCGTGCAGGCTGTAATGTTGTTGGCAAGACTGATGTGACAATGAGTTTGTGATGTCACAGTGATGGTGTAATGTCACAGTGATAATGTGATGTCATAGGGATGCTGTGATATCCCATGAGTGGTTGTGATGACACAGTAAGACTGTGAGATCACTGTGAGGCTGTGATATAACAATGAGTTTATGAAGTCATAGTAAGGCAGTGAGGTCACTGTGGAGCTGTAATGTCAGTGGCAAAACTGATGTCAATGTCCATGGTGCAGCCATTACATCACATCACTGTGAGCCTGTGATGTCACAGTGAGACTCTGATGTCAGACGTGATATCACAATGAGGCTATGACATAACAGATAAGGCTGTGGTATCACTGGTGAGCCTGTGATGTCACAGTGAGCCTGTGATGTCAGTGGTGGGGCTTTGGTGTCATAGTGAGTCTAGGTAGGATGCCAGTTGTGAGCCTGTGATGTCACAGTGAGGCTGATATGTCAGTTGCAAAGATAATGTCACAATGAGTTTGTGACATCACAGTGAGATTGTGAAGTCACAGTGACTCTTTGATATCACTGAGTGATTGTTGTGGCAAATGAAGCTGTGATATCAATGTAAGGCTCTGATGTCACTGTGAGGTTGTGATGTCCCAGTGAGGCTGTGATATCAGTGGAAAAACTGATCCCAAATATAGTCTAGCCAGTGCTGTCACTGGGGGGCTGTGATGTCAGTGGCAAATCTGATGCCACGATGAGTCTATGATGTTACAGGATAGGGTGTGGTGTCGCTGGGGGCCTGTGATGTCAGTGGCAAGACTGATGTCACAGTGACGCTGTGATGTAATCGATGATGCTCTAGTGTCACTGGTGAGGCTATGATGTTAAAGGCTCTGTTGTCACTGGTCAGTCTCCGACATCTGTGGTCACACTAATGTCAGTGTTATGTCAGTGGCAAGACTGATGTCACAGTGCATTGATCAAATCATAGTGAGGCTGTGATATGACAGTTAGGTCAGTGGCAAGGCTGATATTGCAAAGAGGCCATGATGTGACAGGTGAGGCTGTGATTTCACTGTAAGTCGCTGATGTCACCTGATGCATCCTTATACAACCATTCTGGTGGATAAGGTACCAGCATGGTAGAATATTATTTCAAGGAAACATTTTCTGGGAAATGGACATGCTTTATTAAGGAGAAATATGGGAATTGTCAGGCCTTGGTGTTTCTGCCCAGTTCAGGCCTAAAGCCTGTTCCCCGGGGAAGGTCACAGTAACCCCATGGGCAGGTGCTAGGCATTCTTTACTAGGTAATTTAAGTTTTGCCCCTGGCAGGAGGAATTCTGGGAATTAGGAGTGCCTTTTACCTGCTCTTAGGTTTTTTGGGACTAGCATCCTTCTCTCTGATCTAGAGAAAAAGCCTGCTTTTTAACTTTAAGTCAAATTCTAAATAGATTTCATGTTTAGTCACTCACAATAAGTAGGCTTGTTAGCCAGAATGTGTGCACTGATTTTAAAGAAATTAGAGAATAATTTCAAGAGTCTTAAAACATAGGTGGGTAAAATTTCCACCTATGAACTAACTCAGAAATTCCAGAAGCATAAGACTATGTTATCTGTTCACTAGAACTTTAAAAGGAACTGTAATACCATCTTACTCTGGCTGAATGTCAAGGAAGAGACCATCATGACGGAAAGTCTAGATGCCAAGACTATCCCCTGGAGATGGTGTTTGCAGTCCAAACTGGGAGAATCCATGTTGGTACAAAGGGGGCCCTGTCTTCCCTTTCACAAACATCACTCTTATGGGAAATCACAGAGATGGACCATCTGAGTGCACCCACACCAATGATCACCTCCGCCCTGAAAGAGACACCCTTGGTGATATGGGACCCAACAGAATGGAACCTGGGTTTGGAGAATGCATGGTTCACAGATGGATCATCAATAACTGATGGCAATATACTTCTGGAATTCCTCAAAGAAAGACATAAGCAACCTTACTATTAAAGGAATGGAAGGATGCTATCATAGGAGCAATTATTCTTTTAATAATTATATTGCTTAAGCTCACGCTGGGACTTATGGGATGTTGGGCACAAGTATAGTTAATTCTAAAATATGTTCCTTACTGAAATCAAAAGGAGCTCTATCCTCTTCTTTTAAAAATGCAGTCTCTGTTAAAACAATGACAACTATGTGGACTCAGCCTCTTGACTATCTGGTGGAGCATTACAGACTAGCCAGATTTGGAAATACTGGGAGAATGTTTCTGTTAAAAGCCTTTACCCTCAAGCAATGGGTTAGGTTCTTGAAAAAATGTCCTTCCTGAAGGCGATTGCTGACTATGAAATTATATGTATATTTGTAGGGGAAACATTCTTTACCCCAAAATTTTTTTGTATAAAACCTGTCACAAAAGTTTCAGTAAATCCCTTTCCCCACCCCGCTCCGCCGGTCGGGATGCGCGCGGTCCAGCCGGGCCTCCACCTGCGACCTAGGTAAGCTTCACCCGCGCCTGCCCACCAGAACCCCAGGTCAGCCCAAAGGGACCCAGCTCCTAACGCCACCAGCCAGCCGGAGCCTCGCGCAGGGACGAGGAGGAACTCCCCCTGTGCCCGGCCCCGCTCCAGCTCCCCTCTGGTTAAATACCTCCACGCCGACGCACCCATTCTCCCTTTCCCCACCCCGCTCCGCCTGTCAGGACAAGCGCTCGGTCCAGCCAGGCCTCCGTCCTTGCCCACCCCCAGAAACCCAGGCCAAATAATTCAGTTTAGTGAAATTGAAAGATCTTAAGAGTTAAAACGACAATGCCAAAGTCAAAGTGCAAATCCATGAGAAGCAACACTCAAGTAAACAAATTTCCCACTGAAGAAATTAATCCCATAATGTTAGACGCCAACCAGAACAAACCCACGGAAAAAGGCCAAGAAAGCCTGACCCAGGATAACGACTTTCAAAATATGATCATTACCATGTTCAATACTATGAAAGAGGAAATCCGGGAGGAATTACATAATCGAATCAATCGCTTTGAAGAGGAACACGACAGACATTTGGAGGAGTTGAGTAAAACAGTGCAAGAAACAAAAACTGGCATAGAGCAGTTAAAGCAGATTCAAGCAGAGTTTAAAACTGAGCTACAAGACAAGTTATCTTCAACCCAGAACTTCACAGAGAGTCTTATCAACAGAACTAATGAAGCAGAAAACAGAATTTCAGACCTTGAAGATGAAGTGGGAATACTAACCAGCTCAATGTAAGAGGTGGTTAAAGCCAAAAAGATACTTGAGAGAAATATCCAAGAGATATGGGACACCCTGAAGAAGCCTAACATGCGTATTCATGGAATACCAGAGCAAGAATCTCAAAATACCACCCCTGAGGAAATTTTTCAAATGATCATCAAGGAAAACTTTCCTCATCTAAATAAAGAGAGGCCCATCCATATACAAGAGGCATTCCGCACCCCAAACAGATACGACCAAAACAGAAGCACGACACGGCAAATAATAGTTAAAACACTCCACATTCAAGATAAAGAACTGGTGCTGAGAGCTTCAAGGGAGAAAAAAAAGTCAATTTTAAAGGTAAACCTATTAAAATAACAAATAACTCCTCAGTCGAAACAGTAAAAGCAAGAAGAGCTTGGAGAGACATACATCAAGTATTGAATGAGCAAAAATGTCAACCCAGGCTGATTTACCCTGCAAAACTATCCGTCATGATCAAGGGAGAAAGAAAAATATTCCAGCACAAAGACAACTTGAAGGGATACATGTCCAGCAAACCAGGCCTTCAAAAAATGCTAGAAATGATACTCAAGCGTGAAGAAAAAAACAGGCATATCCAGGAGAACAGAAAGCAAGTATAACACCATTAACAGCGAAGCAATATACTTATAAAAACTACTAAACATAATAAATGTCTGAAATTAACAATAGTTTCCCCATTATAACATTAAATGTTAATGGAATTAATTCACCGATCAAGAGACACAGATTACAAACTTGGATCAAAAATCACAATCTATCAATCTGCTGCCTGCAGGAAACCCATCTCACCAAAAAAGATAGGCACGCTCTAAAAATAAAAGGCTGGTCAACAATTCTACAAGCAAATGGAAGCAGAAAACAGGCAGGGGTAGCCATTATGCTATCAGACAAAGTGGACTTCAAACCAAAGAAAATCATAAGAGACACCAATGGATACTACATTTTACTCACAGGTACAATTCACCAGGAAGACTTCACAATACTGAACATATATGCGCCCAATACGGGCCCCTCCACATTCATTAAGAAAACCCTACAGCGCCTAAAGCAAGAAATCAACCCCCAAACGATAATTCTTGGGGACTTCAACACGGCCCTCTCAACATGGGATAGACCAACAGGTCAAAAGCTTAACAGAGACACTTTGGAGCTTAACCAAACCCTTAATGAAATGGACCTTACAGATCTCTATCGAACTTTTCACCCACATACCGAAGAATACACATTTTTCTCAGCAGCACACGGAACTTTCTCCAAAATAGATCACATATTGGGCCACAAAATGAATCTACACATACAAAAAAGTTGAAATTCTAACCTGTGCCCTATCAGACCACCACGGCCTAAAGCTGGACATCCACAACACATCAAACAAGATAAAATACACTAACTCCTGGAAACTTAACAATATGATGCTGAATGAGAACTGGATTCAGGAAGAAATTAAAAAGGAAATTCAAAATTTCCTGAAAGTGAACGATAACGAAAATACAACTTACCAAAATCTCTGGGACACAATGAAAGCTGTTCTAAGAGGTAAGTTCATAGCTTTTAATGCCTACATCAAAAAAATGGAAATATCAGAAATAAACAACTTGACAATCCAGCTTAAAGCTTTAGAGAACCTAGAGCAATCTGATCCCAAAAGTAGTAGAAGAGAGGAGATGAGCAAAATAAGGGGAGAAATATCTGAAATCGAGACTAAGAAAATGATAGAAAAAATCAACCAGTTTTTGAAAAAATCAATAAGATTGATACACCCCTAGGTAAATTAACCAATAGCAGGAGAGAGAAAACCCAAATTAACAAAATCAGAAATGAACATGGAGTTATCACTACTAATACCCAAGAAATCCAGAGAATTATAACATCATATTTCAAAAACTTATACTCTGTGAAGTTTGACAACACAAAAGAGATGGATGAATTTCTAAGTAAACACAACTTACCTAAATTGAATCAGGAAGTTGTGAATTATTTAAATAGTCCTATAACGTATAAGGAAATTGAGGAAATAATCTTGAACCTTCCCACCAAAAAATGTCCTGGACCAGATGGATTCAGCACAGAGTTCTACCAGACATTTAAGGAGTTAATAACACCAATACTCCTTAAACTGTTCCATCAAATAGCAAAGGAAGGAACACTACCAAATTCCTTCTATGACGCTAATATCGTTTTAATCCCAAAACCTAATAAAGATTCACTTAAAAAAGAAAACTATAGGCCGATCTCCCTGATGAACACAGACACAAAGATTCTCAACAAAGTCTTAGCAAATCGGATTCAAAAACATATTAAAAGATTATTCATGGGGACCAAGTAGGCTTCATCCGCGGCACACAACGTTGGTTCAACATACGCAAATCAATAAATGTAATTCATCATGTAAACCAGTCCAAAGTCCAAGACCACATGATACTCTCGATAGATGCAGAAAAAGCTTTTGACAAGATCCAACAGCCTTTTATGATCAAAACGCTAGAGACACTAGGAATGGAAGGAACCTTTATCAATATAATAAAAGCTGTATACAACAAGCCTACAGCAAGGATTATGCTCAATGGGGAACAATTGGAAGCATTCCCACTTCGATCAGGAACTAGACAAAGCTGTCCACTCTCACCACTTCTATTCAATATTGTACTTGAAGTCTTAGCTGAGGCCATAAGACAAGAAAGGGACATAAGAGGGATTTAAATCAGCAAGGAAGAAGTCAATCTATTCCTATTTGCAGATGACATGATCTTATAACTGAGTGATCCCAAAAATTCCACCAGGAAGCTCCTGGAACTAATTGAGAAGTTCAGCAGGGTGGCAGGATACAAAATAAATGTGCAAAAATCAGAGGCCTTCCTATATGCTCAGAATGAAAGAGGTGAAAAAGCCTTGAGAGAAACAATCCCATTTACAATAGCCCCTAAAAAAATGAAATATCTTGGTATAAACCTAACCAAGGAGGTTAAAGATCTTTACAATGAAAACTTTAAAACCCTAAAGAAAGAAATTGCAGAAGACACCAGAAGGTGGAAAGACCTCCCATGTTCCTGGATTGTCAGAATCAACATCGTACAAATGACCATCCTACCAAAGGCAATATACAAATTCAATGCTATACCAATTAAAATCCCAAAGCAATTCTTCAAAGAAGTTGTCCAAACAATCTCAAAATTCATATGGAGGCACAAAAGACCCAGGATAGCAAAGACAATCCTGAGTAACAAAAACACTGCTGGAGGTATTACCATACCGAACCTTAGTCTATATTACAAATTCATAGTTATAAAAACATCCTGGTACTGGCTCCAAAATAGACACACAGATCAATGGATAAGGATTGAAGACCCAGATATAAGCCCACACAACTACAGCCATTTGGTCTTTGACAAAGGGGCCCAAAGAATCCAATGGAAAAAGAACAGCATCTTCAACAAATGGTGCTGGCAAAACTGGATCTCCACATGCAGAAGATTAAAGCTGGACCCGTACTTGTCACCATGTACAAGACTTAATTCCAAATGGATTAAGGACCTTGATATAAGGCCAGAGAGTATAAAAACCATAGTTGAAAGGATAGGGAACTCCCTCGAGCTGATTGGGCTAGGCCAACATTTCCTAAACAGACATCCAATGGCACAGTCACTGCTACCAACTCTCAACAGTTGGGATCTTGTGAAATTAAGAGCTTCTGTTCAGATAAAGAGATTGTAACACGAGCTCAAAGGCAACCCACAGAATGGGAGAAAATCTTCACTAACCACATATCTGATAGAGCTCTACTGTCCAGAGTGCACAAAGAACTTAGAAAACTAAACACCAGGGAAACCAATGGCCCAATTAAAAAATGGGCCCTGGAACTTAAAAGAAACTTTACCAGGGATGAAATTAAAATGTCTAACAAATATCTTAAAAAATGCTCCACTTCTTTAGCCTTCAGGGAAATGCAAATCAAAACTTCCCTGAGATATCATCTCACCCCGGTCAGGATGGCAAATATCCACAATACAAACAACACCAACTGCTAGAGTGGATGTGGAGAGAGGGGAACTCTCCTACATTGCTGGTGGGAGTGCAGGCTCATACAGCCACTCTGGCGAGCCATCTGGAGATTCTTAAAGAAACTAAAGATTGAAATGCCATATGACCCTGCGATTCCACTTTTGGGAATAACCCCCCATGCAGCAGAGGTTCGCCTCGATAGCACAAGCACGACCATGTTCATAGCAGCACTGTTTACAATAGCAAAGTCATGGAATCAACCCAAATGTCCAACAGTTGATGAGTGGATAAGGAAACTGTGGTACATCTATACAATGGAGTACTACTCAGCCATCAAAAATGATGAATTACTGGAGTTTGCTGGGAAATGGATGTCATTAGAAAGAATTATATTAAGTGAAGTATCCCAAACCCAGAAAATTAAGTGCCGTATGTACTCCCTAATAGGTGGCTCCTAATACCAAACCCACCCAGCCCATCTTGAGACACTCATAGGTAAATCTATGTATTACCTACAGTAATTGCAAGGATTATGAACAGGAGGGATGGGGCTGGAGGGCCACACCAGAAACAAGGAGAGAAGTGACCATGTTACAGTAGAGGAAATAGGCCTCCATCAAGGACTGCAAGAAAGTAATGTGACACCTAGTTAAGTTCACAATTCGTTCCTGATCATTTACAACTAAGGGGGTATGAACTCACCAGAAGGGGAGGGCACATAGTCCGGCAGATTAAAAAGTAACCATTTTGCAAATGGGTGATTGACCCTTCCCATTTCCAAATGCCATATGACCCTGCGATTCCACTTTTGTGTATAAGTATTACATCTACCCTTGAATGTGCTCTTATAATAAGACTCCAGTTTAACAGCTTTCTGTCTCTGGCCAGGGGGTGACATACAGTGCCCATCACGATGGAGTGAAGGGCATTGCAGGAGCAACAAAACTGTAAAAGAAAATCAACAAACCATTATCCAGAACTTCAGAGTCTATATCAACCACCTAGAACTAGGCCAGACTAATCTCTCCCCATCCTGAAGCTCAGGGACATTTGTGGAAGAGGGTGCGGTAAGAGTATAAGAGCAAAAGGATGGGAGGAGCAATGATTTGCAAGATACTCCACACAAGTTAGGGCCGAAGCAATCATAACTGGACATTGCATGCCTGGCGCAATGTCCAGCACACTATTGACCTCGCAAAGTCTAGCATCTGGTAAAGGTACCCAGATCCTTGGAGGCAAGGGATTGACAGCCACAGTAGTGTTCCTATGCTTAAGGGGAACACAGGAAAGGGTTCAGGGAAATGCCACTGGGTCCTTGTACGTCATCAGAGAGGAGGCCCAGAGGAGAGTCAGGCATGCACAAGAAAGGACTCTGGGAATTGGGGCGGGAGGCACAGGGGGATGGGGCGGGAGGGGTGAGGGGAGGGAGAGCAGGGGGTTCGGGGGGAGGAGGAGGGAGGGAGGGAACTGGTGTACCTATTAAGTTTGTATGAGCTGAAATAATAATAAAAAATGTATTAAAATTTAAAAAAAGTTTCAGTAATTGCTGGTTTGAGATTTGTCTAGAAGATTGGTAAGGCACTCTTTCAGTCATGTCTGTGAGGAGGGTTCTAGAAACAGTTGGTATGTACATTAGCAAGCAAGGGAGGAAGATTTGATTTAATGAGGGAATCCATCCATTAGATAATAATCTGGAGGGAATAAGGAGCAGAAACTGATGTTCATACATTCTGGGTTACTAGTTTTGATAAGTGTGCCCAAATTATGAGACTAAGCAATAAGTGGTAGGGGAAGTTAATGTTTAAAATATGCATTTCCACATGCTATTAGAAATCTATTGAATTAGATTCTTTGGGGTTGAGATCAAGAATCTGTATTTTTTGAAAGCCTTTATAACAAGTTCTAAACAATGTTCTCATAGATGACTGATTTCAGCTTCAAGTTGATATATTGGGTACATTTCATTATTGTCTCACAGTTGGATTTTGTGATCATAGCCATGCATTTTCTTAGTTGCACAATCCCTTCCTAAAATACTATGATTGTTTCTTCATGCCATGTACCACCTTTTATAGTATTCCAGGATCACCTACTCAAAATGTCATGTTAATAAAGAAAAAAATCTGAGCCATAAAAAAAATGTTTCAGTAAATGGGTCCAGATTAACTCAGCCTAGAGAGTTGTGTGTTTCTGTTCTCCACCTGGTCCAGGCTGTGATTTCACTCTGGAGGTTGTCACTGGTGAGACTCTAAAGTCACAGTGAAGCTATTTTGTCCCATTGAGCCTGTGATATCATAGTATGGCTGTAACATTCCTGTGAAGGTGTGATGTCACAGTGTGGTTGTGATGTCACCATGAGGTTGTGAAGTCACTGTGGATGCTATGAGGTCACAGTAATGCTACATTGTCACAGTCAGGCTGTGATGTCAATGTGAGGTTGAGATGTCTCTGTGGATGCTATCAGGTCACTGTGGAGGCTATAATGTTGGCAAGCCTGATGTAACAATGAGTTTGTGATGTCACAGTGACGCTGTGATATCAAATGAGTGGTTGTGATGGCACAGTGAGGCTGTGAGGTAACTGTGAGGCTGTGATATAACTGGGAGGTTGTGATGTCACTGTGGATGCTATGAAGTCACTGTGGAGGCTGGAATTTTGGTAATGCTGAAGTAACAATGAGTTTGTGATCTCACAGTGAAGTTGTGATGTCAGAGTGATAACGTGATTTCACAGAGAATCTATGAGTTCACTGTGCAGGCTGTGTTGTCAGTGGTAAGTCTGTTGTCAATATCAGTGGTGAGGCTGTTACATCAGATCACTGTGAGTCTGTGATGTCACAGTGAGGTTATGATGTAACAGGTAAGGCTCTGTTATCACTGGTGAACCTGTGTTGTCACAGTGATATCAATGTTGAGGCATTGGAATCAAAGTGAGGCTAGATAGAATACCAGTGGTGAACCTGTGATGTCACAGTTAGGCTGGAATGTCAAGGGCAAGGATGATGTCACAATGATGTTGTGACACCACAGTGAGAGTGTGAAGTCACAGTGACGCTGTGATATCACCTGAGTGATTGTGATTGCACAATGAGGCTGTGATGTCAGTGGCAAAGATGATGTCACAATGAGGCTAAGATGTCACTGGTGAGGCTTTGATGTCACATGTGAGCATTTGATATACCCTTTGATATAGTGGTGTCAGTCTAAGGCTACGTAGGTGGTCAGTGTTGAGGGAAAGATGTCACAGTAAAGATCTGATGTCACATTGAGGCTGTGATGTCACAGTGAGGATATAATGTCAAAGTCTGTGATGGCACTGGTGAAGCTGTGATGTTAGTGGTCAGACTGTGATGTCAGTGGAGAGGCTGATGTCATAGGTGAGGCTGTGGAATCAATGGAGATGGTTCAATGTCACTGGGAAGCTATTGTGTCACACTGAGGTTGTTATGCCAAGTGATGTTGTGATGTCAGTGATGATGCTGTAATTTCACAGTGAGGCTAGGTTGTCAATGGTGAGGCTGTGCCATCATAGTGGTGCTGGGATTTCAGAGGTGAGACTGTGATATCACAGTAAGACTGTGATGCCAGTAGTAAGTCTGATGTTACAACGAGGCCATGATTTTACAGGTGAGGCTATTGTTTCACTGTAAGGCTCTGATGTCACTGAGGTTGTGATGTCACAGTGAGGCTGTGATGTCTGTGGCAACATTGATGCAACGATGAGTCTATGAGGTTACAGGTTAGCCTGTGGTGTCAATGGGGGCTGTGATGGCAGTGGCAAGACCAATGTCACAGTGAGGCTATGATGTGACTGCTGATGCTGTACTGTCACTGGTGAGGCTATGATGTCAAAGGCTGTGTTGTCACTAGTGAAGCTGCAATATTTGTTGTCATACTAATGTCAGCGTTATGTCAGTGGCAAGGCTGATATCACAATGAGACCATGATGTAACAGGTGGGGCTGTGATCTCACTGTAAGCCTCTGATGTCACCATGAGGTTGTGATGTCACTGTGGAGGCTGTGGGATTGGTTAGGCACTGCTGTCATTAGTGAGACTCTAAAGTCACAGTGAAGCTGTTTTATCACAATGAGCCTGTGATATCTCGGTGTGGCTGTGATATTACTGTAAAGGTATGATATTCCAGTGAGGTTGTGATGTCACTGTGAGATTGTGATGTCAGTGTGGATGCTATGAGGTCACTGTTTAGGCTGTAATGTTGTTGGCAAGGCTGATGTAAAAATGAGTTTGTGATGTAAAAATGAGTTTGTGATGTCAGAGTGATGTTGTGATGTCAGAGTGATAATGTGATGTCACAGGGATGCTGTTATATCAAAAGAGTGGTTGTGATGGCACAGTGAGGCTGTGAGGTCACTGTGGAGGTTGTGATGTCAGTGTCAAGACTGATGCCAATGTCAATGGTGAGGTTGTTACATCACATTACTGTGAGCCTGTGATGTCCTATGATGTCAGATGTGATGTCACAATGAGGCTATGAGGCAACAGGTAAGGGTGTGGTATCACTGGTGAGCCTGTGATGTCACAGTCAGCCTGTGATGTCAATGATGAGGTTTTGGTGTCATAGTGAGTCTAGGTAGGATGCCAGTTGAGAATCTGTGATTTCACAGTGAGGTTAGGATGTCAATGGTGAGGCTGTGCCATTTCAGTGGGGCTGTGATATCTGAGGTGAGGCTGTGTTGTCACAGGGAGGCTGTGATGTCAGTGGCAAGTCTGATGTCACAATGAGGCCATGATGTTACAGGTGAGGCTGTGATCTCACTGTAAGGCTCTGATGTCACTGTGAGGTTGTGATGTCACAGTGAGGTTGTGATGTCATACTGATGTGGGTGTTGCTAGGCCCAAAAGCCTGCTCTCTGGATGATACATTAACAACTGAACGGGCTGTTGAGTGACTCCTCCCTTTGGCGGTTGAGTTTGCAAGATAATAGCAGGCTGAACTTCCCCTTTGGGAGTAGAGAAAACTTCCAGGTCATTTGGAATGCTTTTGTTTCTCTTAGAAACTGGCTGGGCTGTTCAGCCCCCCAACAGTTCTTTCCTGCTTATCTGAGATATGCTTATGCACGGACTAAGTAACTCTGTTTTGAGGCATACATTGTCCATTCCCTTCTAGCAACAAGGTGACATGCCTGTTTACTCTACCTGGCGACATCATGTCTGGTCCCACAGCAACTAGATGTCACTCCTGACTTCTCTTTGTTAACTAGAATGCATATGATTTACATAATCCTGTAAAGAATAGATCCTGCTTTTTTTTGATGTTTTCCTGAATTTGGCCCTGCTTCTTGATTATAAAACCCATGTATGTTACAATAAAGTTGGCTTGATGATAAGGGACATCCAAGACCCCCTCTGACCCAAAGCCTGAAACTTTTAATTCCTACCGCTCCCACTTCAGATTCCTGCATTCGTAGATCCGAGTTCATGCTGATTCGTGGGCCCGGACACACTGAGGCTGTGATGTCAGTGGCAAAACTGATGTCACAATAAGTCTATGATGTTACAGGTTAGAATGAGGTGTCACTGGGGGGCTTTGATGTCAGTGGCAAGAACAATGTCACTGTGAGGATGTGATTTAACCACTGATGCTGTAGTATCACTGCTGTGGCTATGATGTTAAAGGCTGTGTTGTCACTGGTGAGAATGTCACATCTGAGTCAGTGTTATGTCAGTGGCAAGACTGATGTCACAGTGCGTTGATGAAACCACAGTGAGGCTGCAATGTGTCAGTGATGTCAGTGGCGTGTCTGATATCACAAAGAAGCCATGATGTGACAGGTGAGCCTGTGATTTCACTGCAAGTGTCTGATGTCACCCTAAGGTTGTGATGTCACTGTGAGGCTGTAATATCACTGTGGAGAATGAGGGATCGGTCAGGCAGTGTTGTCAATGGTGAGACTTTAAAGTCACAATTATGCTGCTTTATCACGCTGAGCCTGTGATATCACAGTATGGCTGTGATATTACTTTGAAGGTGTGATTTCGCAGTGAGGTTGTGATGTTGCCATGAGGTGTTGATGTCACTGTGAACGTTATGAGGTCACTGTGAGGCTGTAATGTTGATGGCAAGATGGATGTGACAATGAGTTTTTGATGTCACAGTGATGTTGTGATGTCAGAGTGATAATGTGATGTCACAGTGATGTTGTGATATAAGATGAGTGTTTGTGATGTCACAGTGAGGCTCTGAGGTTATTGTCAGTCTGTGACTTTGGTGTCATACTGAATCTAGGTTCAAAGCCAGTTGTGAGCCTGTGGTGTCACAATGAGGCTGGAATGTCAGGGGCAAGTATGATGTCACAATGAGGTTATGACATCACAGTGAGAATGTGAATTACAGTGATGCTATGATATCACCTGAGTGACTGTGATGACACAATGAGGCTGTAATATCAGTGGCAATGATGATGTTGCAATGAGTCTAAGATGTCACTGTTGAGGCTATGATGTCACAGGTAAGCCTTTGATATGATGGTAAGGCTGTGGTGTTGTAGTGAGGTTAGGTAGGATGTCAGTGTTGAGGGTGAGATGTCACAGTGAAGATTTGATGTCACATTGAGGCTGTGAAATCACAGTTATGATATAATGTCAAGGTCTGTGATGTCACAGGGAAGCTGTGAGGTTAGTGGTCATACTGTCATGTCATTTGTGAAGCTGGTGTTATAGGTAAAGCTATGGTTTCAATGGTGATGGTTTGATGTCACAGTGAGGCTGTGTGTCACACTGAGGTTGTTATGTCAAAGTGATGCTATGATGCCAGTGGAGATGCTGTGATTTCACAGTGAGGTTAGGATGGCAATGATAAGCCATCACATAAGGGTTGTGATGTCAGAGGTGAGACTGTGATTTCAGTGGCAAGTCTGATGTCCCAACGATGTCGTTACATTACAGGTGAGACTGTGATTTCACTATAAGGCTCTGATGTCACTGTGCGATTTTTTTAATCACAGTGAGGCTGTGATGTCAGTGGCAAAACTGATGCCACGAAGAGTCTGTGATGTTACAGGTTAGCCTGTGGTGTCACAGGGGGGCTGTGATGTCAGTGACAAGAACAATGTTAAAGTGAGGAGCTGATGTCAGTGGTAAGGTTGATGAGACTGTGACATCACAGAAAGGCTGGGATGTCACAGTTTCTCTGTGATATCACTTGAGTGATTGTGATGGCTCAATGAGGCTGTGATGTCAGTGGCAACGATGATGGCACAATGAGGCTAAGATGTCACTGGTGAGACTATGATGTCACAGATTAGCATTTGATATCATAGTAAGGCTGTGGTGTCATTGTGAGACTAGGTAGGATGTCAGTGTTGAGGGTGAGATGTCACAGTGAGGATGTGATGTCACATTGAGGCTGTGATGTCACAGTGAGCATATAATGTCAAAGTCTGTGATGTCACTGGTGAAGCTGTGATGTTAGTGGTTAGACTGTGATGTCAGTGGTGAAGCTGATGTCATAGGTTAGGCTGTGGTTTCAATGGTGATGGTTTGATGTCACAGTGAGGCTATTGTGTCACACTGAGGTTGTTATTTCAAAGTGATGCTGTGACGTGAGTGGTGATGCTGTGATTTCACAGTGAGGTTAGGATATCAATGGAGAAGCTGTGTCATCAGAGTGGGGTTATGATGTCATCGGTGAGGTTGGGATGTCACAGTGTGGCTGTGATGTCAGTGGCAAGTCTGATGTCACAACATGGCCATGATGTTACAGGCGAGGCTGTGATATCACTGTTAGTTTCTGATATCAGTGTTAGGTTTTGATGTCACAGTGATGCTGTGATGTCAGTGGCAAAACTGATGCCACGATGAGTCTATTATGTTACAGTTTAGTCTATCGTGTCACTGGGGGGCTGTGATGTCAGTGGCAAGACCGATGTCCCAGTGAGGCTGTGATGTAACCGGTAATGCTGTACTGTCACTGGTGAGGCTATAATGTCAAAGGGTGTGTTGTCGCTGGTGAGGCTGCGACATCTGTGGTCACACTAATGTCAGTGTTATGTAAGTGGCAAGGATGATGTCACTGTGGGTTGATAAAATCACAGTGAGGTTGTGATGTGACAAGGATGTCAGTGGCAAGGCTGATGTCAATGTCAATTGTGAGATTGTTACATCACATTACTGTGAGGCTGTGATGTCACAGTGAGACTAAGATGTCAGATGTGATGTCACAGTGAGGCTATGATGTAACAGGTAAGGCTCTATTATCAATGGCGAGCCTTTGATTTCACAGTGATCCTCTGATATCAGTGGTGAGGCTTTGGTGTCATAGTGAGACTAGGTAGGATGCCAATTCTGAGCCTGTGATGTTACAGTGAGGCTGTAATGTCAGTGGCAAGGATGATGTCATAATGAATTTGTGACCTCACAGTGAGAGTGTGATGTCATAGTGACTCTGTGATATCGCCTGAGTGATTGTGATGGCACAACGAGGCTGTGATGTCAGTGGCAAGTATTGTAGCAGTCTCAGGGGTCCATGAAGACCCTTGGTTGTGGAGATAAGTTGGCTTGGAGTCAATGGCGCAGACCCCAGAAGTAAGGCGAGTGGCAAAGCAGGCTCTCAGGTTCACAGTCTTCTTTATTGTAAATATCGGACTGCTTATATACCTCACCCAACTTCCTAGACATCTCGGCGTGAGCTTTTGCTGAGTTATCCTGACCGGATTGGTCTTCTCAGCCAGGCAGTTTGACATCAGCCCAGGCACAGCAGCAGGTGTAGCTTGGGGAAGTTTCATTCTCACATGCAGCCCATGCAGATCATCCCTGAGTGGCATTCTCCCTAGGTGGAGGCATTGCAAGTAACGGTTGATCAGAAACCTTAATACAGACCTCCCTGGTCTATTCCTCCTACATATCCATCTTTTTTATTTATTTTTGACAGCTAGAAGTATCCAGAGTTCTTTGCTCTGACCTTGTTGACCCCTCTCAGAGGGCATCCAGCATTATGGACTGTGCCTGCCTTAGGTTGTCCTGTCTCACAGGATCTTAACCGTCATTGGCTACTGGCCCTCGAAGGACCTCACCTCTGGAAGGCATGCCCGGATATGTGAATAGTAGAGTAGTCCAAGGCCTCACAAATCTCTGCAATCCAAGCTCAAGTCATGTCCTTAGGGGTGCCATGGCTTGGATGTTCAAGGGGTATAAGTGCCTCTAGTGTGGTCATATTGATGTAGCCTTAGGGGTGCCATGGCTTGGATGTTCAAGGGGTATAAGCGCCTCTAGTGTGGTCATATTGATGTAGCGCTGCTGAGAGATGTGCTGAAGGAAATACTTAAGCAATATAATTAATAAAGGAACAGTTCCTCCTATGATAACGTAAGTTACCATCCATTAAAAATTAAAATCAAGCTGGAGAGGTGGCTCAGGGGTTAATCCTCTGCCTTACAGGCGGAAGGTCCCAAGTTCTGATCCTAGGCCCACATATAGATGCCAGGCAGAAGCAGGGGCGGCCTGCGTTTCTGGTCCTGGTAGGGCGGAGCCTGTGAATCCCGGGGCAGAGTAAACAAGGAGGTGGAGGCTTCTATGGTGGTTCCCAAATTCGTCTGTGGTTCTACACACACACACACACACACACACACACACACACACACACATACACACGCATACATGCACAATTGAATAAATAAAAAAATTAAAATCAAGTGAGAAAACAATGAAAGAAAACTTACAATCTAACAGAAAAACAATTGTCCATTTCAATAAGAATTTGATGGAGTTCTAATGTGTTTCTGTTAAGTGTTTGACCTGTTGATCTGTCCCATGTTGTGAGGATAGTGTTGAAATCCCCAAGAATTATCATTTGGGGGTTGATTTCTTGCTTTAGATGCTGTAGGGTTTGCTTAATGAATGTGAATGAGCCCGTATTAGATGCATATATGTTCAGTATTGTGAAGTCTTCCTGATGGATTGTACCTGTGACTAAAATGTAGTATCCATCTGTGTCTCTCATGATTTTTTTTTGGTTTGAAGTCCACTTTGTCTGATACCATAATAGCTACTCCTGCCTGTTTCCTGATTCCATTAGCTTGCAGAATTTTGGACCAGCTTTTTATTTTTAGGATGTGTCTGTCTTTTGTGGTGAGATGTGCTTCCTGCAGGCAGCAGATTGATGTGTTATGATTGTTAATACAAGTTTATAATTTGTGTCTCTTGATTGGTGAGTTAGTTCCATTGACATTTAATGTTATAATGGAAAAATTACTTTTAATTCTGGACACTTTTTATGTTTAGTGGTTTTTGTAAGTGTATAATTTGGCTTTTAGGTTTTGGTGGTATTATACTTCCCCTCTGTCCTCCTGGATGTGCTTGTTCTTAGCTTTAAGCTTATGTATCTTTTCTAGCAATTCTTGAAGGCCTGGTTTGGTAGACATGTAAGCTTTCAAGTTTTCTTTGTGGTGGAAAATTTTTCTTTCCCTCTCAATCATGACAGATAGTTTTGTGGAGTATATCAGCCTGGGTTGACATTTTTGCTCATTCAATACTTGAAGTACATCTCTCTAAGCTCTTCTTGCTTTCATTGTTTCCATTGAGAAGTCATTTTTCATTTTAATAGGTTTACGTTTAAAAGTAATTTGTTTTTTTTTCCCTTGAAGCTGTCAGCACCATTTCTTTGTCTTGAAGTGGAGTGTTTTAAATATTATTTGCTGTGGCGAGTTTCTGTTTTGGTCATATCTGTTTGGGGTGCAGAATGTCCCTTGTATATGGATGGGCCTCTCTTTTTTTAGCTGAGGAAAGTTTTCCTTAATGACAGTTTGAAAAATTTCCTCAGGTGTGGTATTTTGGGATTCTTGCTCTGGTATTCCATGAATACGCATGTTAGGCTTCTTCAGGGTGTCTCATAACTCTTGAATATTTCTCTCAAGTATCTTTTTGGCTTTAACAATCTCTTCCATTGAGCTGGTTAATACTCCCACTTTGTCTTCCAGATCTGAAATTCTATTTTCTGCATCATTTGTTCTGCTGATAAGACTCTCTTTTGAGTTCTGGGTTGAGGATAACTTGTCTTTTAGTTCAGTTTTAAACTCTGCTTGTGTCTGTTTTAACTAATCTATGCGTATTTTTGTTTCTTGAACTGTATTTCTCAATTCCTCCAAGTGTCTACTGTGTTCCCCTTCAAAGTGGTTGATGCGGTTATTTAACTCCTCCCAGATTTCCTCTTTCATAATATTGATCATGGTAATGATCATGCTTTGAAAGTTGTTATCTTGGGTCAGGCTTTCTTGGCTATTTTCTGTGGATTTGTTCTTGTTGGAGTCTATCATTATGAGGTTAATTGTTTTGGTGGGAGATTTGTTTTCTTGGGTTTGGTTTCTCATGAATTTGCACTTTGACTTGGGCATTGTCATTTTATCTCTTAAGACCTTCTTTCAATTTCTTCGTGTTTTTGACTGAACTGAATTAGTTGATATTACTACTTTTCGGCAGTCATTACTAGTGTTGTTGGTGTTGGTTACACTTTTTGTTATTGTTATTTCCTAAATGAGGCTATTAGTTAGTACAGGGGTGGACAGAGGGTGAATGTTAGTATGGCAGTGCACTTTTATGATTTAGTACTTTGGTGATATGTCAGGGTGAGTGGTATAGTCGCTGATGTTGTGTGTTTTTTGTTGGTGACTATATGGAAAAGTTACTCTACAGTAACTAATAATTGAAAGGAATAGGATGGTAAAAAAGGGGTTTACTTATTTTTGGGCTGGATGTGGAGAATCTCTCCCATGTGATAGGATGAATTTAGAGGATTTCAGATGTGCGACCTTCAGATGTGTCCCCTAGAGGTTTGCTTGGGTGTTCTTTGGACTCTGTTGTATTCCGATGAGCAGTGTGTCCTCACTGGAGTGGGTGCATCCAGGGTGGGCATGTGGGTGGGGAAAGGGCAAAGGTGCTGGTGGTGGGTGCAATTAACCTGGGGATCTGGTGTGGGGCCCAAGAATCCTCCCTGGCCTGGAGCAGCGCCTGCTTCAGCTGGCTGGTTGGAGGAGCTGGGAAGAGTGGGTTACCTAGGGGCTTGGGGGTGAGCAGGGGGAGTTTACCTGGGGTGCAATGTGTCCTCGCTGGAGTGGGCACATCGATGATGGGTGGGTGGGTGGGGAAAAGGCAGAAATTTTAATTTTTATTTAATGTAAGCAATTTCTTAATTCATTTAATCAATTAGTCAACTATTAATTTTTCAGACAAGATTCCAAAGGGAATATCTCACTGGATTTGAAATCACTGTACACCCTAGGTAAGCCTTGAGTTTACAGCAGTCCTTATATCTATTGCCTCAATTTACTTTAACTTTTTTATTGATTTTTATTCTTTGAAAGTTTCATGCATATATACAATAAATTTATGTCATTTTCATCACTTGCTAAAAACCTGATCACATTTCATTTTCTCACTGAAAACGTTCTTCCCAACAAGTCTTCCTTCTGCTTTCATGTCTTTGTGTGTGTGTGTGTATGTGTGTGTGTGTGTGTGTGTGTGTGTGTATCAGCCTGTGTGTGCCTGTAGAGACCCAAGTGTGACTTTAGACATCATACTGGATTATTATCCTTCATTTTTTCTTCACTATGGCATTTCCTAGGCTCTACTTTTCAGACTTGGAAGAGCTGATTGCTTCCAGTACTGTCTGACATTTTTATGTGGGATCCAGTATCCAAACATAGATCCTTCTGTTTGGGAGGCAAAGTCTTAACCCCTTAGCCGTTGTTCCATCCCCTTTCATGTTTTTGTGTCAGTGTGTTTGTGGTACACTGAATTTCATCTGGGTTGCTCGAACTGGTGTGTGGTGAACATTGCTGGAGCATGGATGATATATCACTATGCATACCTTTGAAGAAAGTAGCTGCAATTCCACCATCCTACATTAACCCTCAACAGACTCTGAAGGGAAAGAAACCTTCTATATTACAAGATTATCAAAAATACTTTACTCTTAAAAAGTGTGAATATGTATACATCCCTACGCAGAGGAACACAGAGAAAGGAAGAAAAAGGATAGCAGAAACTTCCCTGAGATGTTCCTACAAGAAGTCACTGGTGAATAAATATTTAAAACCTTCTAACGTCAGAGTAATTTTAAAGGTCCCCAAAGCAAAATGTTCATATGCTGTTAATTGCATTCCAGAAATTGATAGTAAAACCTATTAAAAAATGTGAACATGTAGATATATGTATACAGAGTGTTACAGTCTACTGCATGGTTGCTGATAAATGACTATCAAATGGCTTAAGGCAACAAGGGATTTATTCTCTTATGATTACTGGTTACAGTTCTCAGTCCAGCTTGACCAGGGCTATGGTCTTTACTTTTAGTTACTCTCCAGAAACTGATATTGAGACACTATTGCTTCAGAAACCACCTACAATTATCATGAAACAGAGAAAATGAAGTGGAACTGATCAAAAACATTCCTTCTTCATTGAAAGTCAATAACGTTTTTAAGACTTTTTCAGACCATGTATTTAAGACTTTGTCTTTACTTCTGTGGACCATCAAGAAAGGAAATGTAGTTGGTGGACTAGCAAGCACTTGTAATCCCAGTTCCTCAGTCTGAGGTAGGATGTTCACTTGAGCTGAGAAGCTAAAGGTCAGGCTAGGCTTGCATAGGAAGACTGTGTTTCAGAGAAAAAGAACCTCCTTTTCAGAGGTTCTCAGTGCATTGCTGATGTGAACTCAAAGGCAAGTAGAGAGCCCCAGTTTCCTCTTCATTGCTTCACTTCTGATGAAATATTTAATATTTTCTGATCCACACTCCTGCCAGGATGTACTAACTCATCAGAGGCTGAAACTAATTAGGAGGGCAACCATGGGAGACAATTATAATGGAAAAAATAAACATTTAATCTTTATTAGTTAATTATCTCAATTATTTCATTATAGAGATGAAAAATAGGCTGATGAATACATGCAGTCAAATTTATGAGAAACAAGTACTACACATTTTCTTCTCTTTTATCCAATAAAACATTTCCCCTAATATATATTTTTAACCAATACAAATTTGCAAAAAAATCTAATTCCATTATATAATTGTTTTATATTTTCTGGATATTGAAATTCTTTTCTATGTTATAATAGAAACTGACTCTTAAGCGTTGCATGGGGGCGACATTGTTGGTGGGGTTTGATCTTGACAAATCCCTTTCTTTTACATGGTTACTACATATGAGAATGCCATAAAGACTCTTCAGTTTTCAAAGCAGGTTTATTTTAATATACAAAATCTGAACAGAGTCTATGTGTCCAGGAAAACCTGATAGATGATACATAAAACAAAATAGTGCTTATATGTGTATTAAGTATTATAAATGAATAAGCAAACATCATGAAAATGAAATTAAACATCTTTTGGTATTGGTAATATTCTCATGACCTTTAATTGTTGTTACAGTAGCACATATTTGAACATACATCAAAATGTTTACAAAGTTTCACATTGTACAATTTTAATACATACAATTTTTATATTATCCATGTATGTGTATTTTTAGGAAAATTTGTTTAATTATTCACTTTAAAAATAAAGCTGTGGGGAACTTTACCAAATTGGACAAATTAACCATAACACAGTTCTTGATTCTCCTGATGATTTAAGGACACAAAATTTTGATTCCCCACAAAGAGCCCATACTGTCATGTTGACAAAGTAGTATTTTAACAATCAGCTTAATGTCATAGTTAAAAGAACAGTAGGAAAATTTAAATGACCATAAACAAATCACAGAAGCAGTCATTTCATCAATCTGATCAGGGTGCTTCAGGAGACTTCAAGGCAGGATGGTTTGGAGGCTGCAAAAATCTACCTTGGTTATCAAACTTAGTTAATAGTCCACGAAGATGATCATAAACATGTGTACACTTGCAGTAAGTCTCAGTTCCATGATCATAAACAAGAGTAGCAGTAGCGGTATAATCACACTAAAGTCCTCAGAGGGGAAGGAATGAGGAGTACCCAAATGGTTTAGTCCAGTTAACATCTCTCCAGAGAATCCCAGAAAGAGAGCAGGTATCTGCTCTCCCCGAGTACTCTGGAAAGGAGAGTCAGGTGGCCACTGACTGATGGTAGAAGAGGAATCACCTGGCAGGAAAAAGTGCTGAGAAAACAACTCAGAAAGAAGTGTGAAAAAATTAAAATATAAAGTATCCCACATATAGGATACTTGTATGTATTATCTCCAATGCAGAGAACCAGATAAACAGAATTCAATTGGTGTTTCCAGAATTCAGTTGGGGTTTCAGAAGCAACTATAATAACTTTTCTCTTTGGTGAGCGATGCCATATTAAAAAATGCTTAACATTCTTAGCTATCAGAGAAATGCAAATCAAAACCTCCCTGAGATATCATCTCACCTCGGTTAGGATGGCAAAAATTCATAATACAAACAGCATCAAATGCTGGAGAGGATGTGGCGAGAAGGGAACCCTCCTACATTGCTGGTGGGAATGCAGGCTTATTCAATCACTCTGGCGAGCCATCTGGCGGTTCTTAAAACAGTTAAAGATTGAGATGCCATATGACCCTGCTATTCCACTTTTGGGAATAATCCCCCATACAGCAAAAATTCACCTCAATAGCACAAGCATGACCATGTTCATAGCAGGACTGTTTACAATAGCAAGGTCATGGAATCAACCCAAATGTCCAACAGTCAATGAGTGGATAAGGAAAATGTGGTACATCTATACAATGGAATACTACTCAGCCATCAAAAATGATGAATTAATGGAATTTTGCCTGGAAATGTATGGAATTAGAAAATATTATATTGAGTGAAGTATCCCAGACACAGAAAATTAAGCATCGTATGTACTCCCTAATAGGTGAATCCTAGTACTAACCTTACTTAGTGACTCACTCAAAGATAAATCTCTGTAATACCTACAGTAATTACAAAGATTGTAAACAGGAGGTAAGTGGAAGGAGGGACTCCCAGCACCAAGGAGACAGGGGATCATGTTACAACAGAGAAAATAGGCCACCATCAAGGACTGCAAGTAAGTAATGAGATATCTGTTTAAGCTCACAGACTTTCCTTCCTGGTCACTTGCAACTGAAAGGGTATGATCTCACCAGAAGGGGAGGGTATATAGTCTGGCAGATATAAAGTAACCATTTTGCAATGGGAGACTGACCACCCCTCACCACAGTCTCCTACTTTTATTCCATCTACCTTTGAATATACTCTTATAATAAGACTCTAGTTTAACAGCTTTTTATCTCTGGCCAAGGGCTGATATCCAATACCCATCAGGATGGAGCCAAGGGCATTGCAGGAGCAGCAAAACTGTAAAAAAAAAAAACAACAAAAGATAATTTGGAATGTCAGAGACTTTATATCAACCAATTGGAACTAGGCCAGCCTAATCTCCCCCCATCCTGAAGCTCAGGGAAATTTGTGGAAGAGGGGGCAATAAGATTATGAGAGCTTAAAGATGGGGAGGAGCAACAATATGCAAGATACTACACACAAGTTTGGGCCGAAGCAATCATAATAGGACTTTGCAGGACCTGCACAATGACCAACACATTATTGACCCCTCAAAGACTAGCATGGACTAAAGGCACTAGGATCCTTAGAAGAGAAGGATTAACAGCCACAATTGTGCTTCTATACTTAAGGGGAACACAAGAAAGAGTTCTAAGAAATGCCACTGAGTCCTTACACCTCATCAGAGAGGAGGACCCAGAGTAAAGTTTCACATACACATTAAAGGATGCTCCAGGGATGGGGGTGAAGAGGCACTGGGAGATAGGGAGGGAGGGGGAGAAAGGAAGGGGAAAAGGGGGGAGGCAGCAAGGGGGTCCAGGAAGGGGTGGAGGGAGGGAGGAAACCAGGGTACCTATTAAGTTTGTATGAGCAGAAATAAAAAAAAAATTGTATTAAAATTTTACAATGAGAAACTTTGTAAACATTTTGATGTATGTTCAAATATGCGATACTGTAATAACAATTAAAGGTCATGAGAATATTGCCAACACCAAAAGATATTTAATCTCATTTTTATGATGTTTTCTCACTCGTTTATAATATCTAACACACATACAAGCACTATTTTGTTTTATGTATCATCTATCAGGTTTTCATGGACACATAGACTCTGTTCAGATTTTGGATATTAAAAATAAACCTTCTTTGAAAACTGAAGTATCTTTATGGCATTCTCATATGTAGTAGCCATGTAAAAGAAAGGGATTTGTCAAGATCAAGCCCCACCAACCATGTCGCTCCCATGCAACGCTTAAGACGCCCCCATGCAATGCTAAAGAGTCATTTTCTATTATAACATAGAAAAGATTTTCAACATCCAGAAAATATAAAACAATTATAAAATGGAGTTAGATTTTTTGCAAGTTTGTATTTGTTAAAAAGATATATTAGGGGAATGTTTTATTGGACAAAAGAGAAGAAAATATGTAGTATTTGTTTCTCATAAATTTGACTGCATGTGTTCATCAGCCTATTGTTCGTCATAAAGATTAAAGGTTTATTTTTCCATTATAAGTATGGAAGTTGTCTCCCATGGTTGCCCTCCTAATTAGTTTCAGCCTCTGATGAGTTAGTACATCCCAGCTGGAGCATGCGTCAGAAAATATTGAACATTTCATCAGAAGTGAAGCAATGAAGAGGAAACTGGGGCTCTCTATTTGCCTTTAAATTCACATCAGCAATGCACTGAGAACCTCTGAAAAGGAGGTTCTTTTTCTCTGAAATACAGTCTTCCTTTGCAAGCCTAGCCTGACCTTTAGCTTCTAGGATCCTTAGAAGAGAAGGATTAACAGCCACAATAGTGCTCCTATACTTCTAGCTCAAGTGAACGTCCTACCTCAAACTGAGGAACTGGGATTACAAGTGCTTGCGAGTCCACCAACTACATTTCATTTCTTGATGGTCCACAGTAGTAAAGACAAAGTCTTAAACACATGGTCCTTCAAATGACAAACTATAGCATTTGCTTTAATTCAATATAAATTGTATCAGATGAAAGTTTAAAATGTATCTAACAAGCCATGGAATATGGTGTGATAGTATATATCTGTAATCCAAACTCTTAAGGAACTAAGAAAGGTATTGAGCCTCTTGAGTCCTTGTCAAATCCAAGTTGAAATGATGCTTGGGCAAATCTTGTGCAGACCTTATGAAAGTTTATTGGTAGCACAACTGTGTATCAACATCCCTTACTGTTTTCTGGTTCTTAACATCCTCATTGCATTCCGATGCAGTGTTCCTAGAGCCTTGAAGTGGGGCGGGGGGTGATTTAGATGTTCTGTATGTAGCAGAGCATTCCAGAGTCACTTATTCTCTATACATTCACCAGTTGTGATTCTCCATATTAAAAAAATTCCATTGAAAAAAGTAACTTCTGGGCTGAGAACTGAGAGTTGTTCTAATCTATGGACATAAAGAAGTTTGATATGTCCTTACAGCTAAACTTTAGCTTAGAACAAGGGTCTCCCATTCCACAGGTTCTCATTTGGACTTTCAATAGACATTCCTTCTCTGTTGACAAATGCATCTTAAATTTAATCAGAAATTAAATTTCCCCCTAAACCATTCATGCAAATATTGTACCAGTGGTCACTTTTTACTGAGTTAGTTATTATTCATTGGTTTTTCTTCCCACAGCAGTCTTCATTGGACTTTCTGGTACTATGAAGTCTAGTCAAGAAGGAAAGATTTTGATCAGTTCCAATTTGTTTTCTCTGTTTCATGATACTTGTAGGTGGTGTCTGAAGCAATAATGTCTTAATATCAGTTTCTGGAGAGTAACTAAAAGTAAAGACAATAGTCTACATTTGTTTTGGTGGTCTTTAAGACCATTCTGACCAAGAGTTCATTAGAAGGTATCAAACACTTGACAGTGAGAATTTGGCTCCTGTTAGGAGCATCTCCAGGCAGTTTCTGTTATGCCTTTCTGTATTCCTTTGTGTCATGTTTCGACACAGGTGTCAATTTGACAGTTAAGGGTTTGAGCTCTGGGCACATTTGTGGAGAATTAGTAGTTGAGTTAGGCCCAGAGCAAACCTGCAGGCAATTGTCTAGCTGATGGGGAAGGCCCAACTTATGGTGGGTGGGATTAGGCCATGGAATAAATTACAGAGAGCTGGTTGTGATTGTTGGCATCCTTCTGTTCACTTGGCTAGACATGCTGGCATGGTCTGGCAAGTAAGGATTGTCCATCTCTCAGCTGTTATTTGTTGATGATGTGCCAGTTCCCTCGGCCCTGGTGTTGGTGCATGCTCTCCTGTAAAACTGGACTGAGAACTGTAACCAGTAATCATAATAAATAAATCCTTTGTTGCCTTAAGCCATTTGATAGTTATTTATCAGCATGGAAAAAATTTGGTAGTGTTCCTTCCTTTGCTATTTGATGGAACAGTTTAAGAACTGCTGGTGTTAGTAGTTCCTTAAATGCCTGGTAGAACTCTGTGCTGAATCCATCTGGTCTCACTATGACGAAACAACCTCATTGTGACATCATCTTGCCACTGACATTACATTCTCAGTGTGACATTACAGGCTCACAACTGGCATCCCACCTAGACTCACTATGTCACCAAAGCCTCACCACTGACATCACAGAATCACTGTGACATTACAGGCTCACTAGTGTTACAACAGCCTTACCTGTTACGTCATAGCCCCATTGTGAGATCACGTATGACATCGTAGCCTCACTGTGTCATCACAGTGTATCATGTGATATCAAAGCATCACTGTTACATCACATTATCATTCTGACATCACAACATCACTGTGACATCACAATCTCATTTTCACATCACCATTGCCAACAGCATTACATACTCCACAGTGACCTCATAGCATCCACAATGACATCACAACCTCACAGTGACATCACAGCCTGACTGTGACATCATAGCCTCACTGCGACCTCATAGGGCCCACAGTGATTTCACAACCTCATGGTGACATCACAACCTCACTGCGACATCACACCTTCACAGTAATATCACAAGCATAATGTAATATTACAGGCTCAGTGTGAAAAAACAGCCTCACTGTGACTTAGAGTCACACCAGTGACAACAGTGCCTAACCAATCTCACAGCCTCACAGTGACATCACAACCTCATGGTGACATCAGAGCCTCACAGTGAAATCACAGCCTCAAATGTAACATCATGGCCTTATTGTGATATCAGTCTTGCCCCTGACATCACTGTCACATCACAGCCTCATTATGATTTCATAAATGCACTGTGACATCAGCCTTGCCACTGACATTAGGGGGACCACAGATGTCGTAGCCTCAATAGTGACAACACATCCTTTGATATCATAGCCTCACCAGTGACCCTACAGCATCATCAGTTACATCACAGACTCACTGTGACATCGGTCTTGCCACTGACATGAGAGCCCCCAGTGACACCACAGGCTAACTTGTAACATTATATACTCATTTTGACATCAGTTTTACCACTGACATCCCAGACTCACTGTGACATCACAACCTCACAGTGACATCAGAGCCTCACAGTGAAATCACAATCTCACCTGTATCATCATGGCCTCATTATGATATCAGACTTGCCACTGACATGAGAGCCTCACTGTGACATCACAACCTCACCTCAGACATCACAGTCCCAATGTGATGGCACATCCTCACTATTGACATCCTAATGTCACCGTGAAATCACAACATCAAAAATGACATCATAGCATCACTTTAACATAAAATCCTCAGTGTGACACAATAGCCTCACTGTGGCATCAAACCATCACCAATGAAACCACAGCCTCACTTATGACATCTGCTTCACTACTGACATAAAAGCCTGACCAGTAACATCACAGCTTTCCCAGTGACATTACAGACTTTCACATTATATCCTCACTGTGACATCACAGCCTCAATGTGACACATCTTCACTGTGACATCTCATCCTCCACACTGACATCCTACCTAGCCTAACTATGGAATCATAGCCTCACCATGATATCAAAGGCTCACCTGTGACCTCATAGCCTCACCAGACACATCTTAGATGAATTGGCACATCATCCTTGCCACTGACATTACAATCTCATTGATCCATCACAAACACTGAGGTGATATCACAGAGGTAGTGTGACTTCACACTCTCACTGTGATGTCACAAACTCATTGTGACATCATCCTCACCACTGACAGCACAGCCTCATTGTGACATCACAGGCTCACAACTGGCATTCTACCTAGACACTCTATCACACCAAAGCCTCACCATTGAAATCACAGGCTCACTGTGACATCACAGGCTCACCAGTGATACCACAGCCTTACTTGTTACGTCATAGCCTCATTGTAACTTCACATCTGACATAGCCTCACTGTTACTTCACAGCCTCACAGTGATGTGATGTAACTGTCTCACCATTGACATTATCATCTGTATACAACTGACATCATAGCATCCACTGTGACCTCACAGCATCAATCTGACATCACAACCTCATCATTATATCACAGCCTCACAGTAACCTCACAGCTTCACTGTGCCAGCACAAGCACTCATGAGATATCACATCACTTTGACATCACAAACTCATTGTCACATCAGCCTTGCCAACAACATTTCAGCCTCCACAGTGACTTCATAGCGTCTACATTGACATCACCATGTCACAGTGATATCAGAGCCTTACGGTGACATATTCCCCTCACTGTGACCTCATAGCAAACACACTGACATCATAAACTCACGGTGATGTCACAACTTCAATGTGCCATCACACTTTCACAGTTATAAAACAGATATACTGTGATATCACACGCTCAGTGTGACAAAACACCCTCGCTGTGACTTTAGAATCTGACCAGTGACAACACCTAACCAATTACACAGCTTCCATAGTGACATCACATCCTCATGGTGTGACCACCGATGTAGCACCCTCACCAGTGCCAGCACAGCCTTTGACAGCAGAGCCTAATCAGTGACACTATGGCATCAGAGGTTACATCACAGCCTCAATGTGACATCGGTCTTGTCACTGACATCACAGCCCCCCAGTGACACAACAGACTAATCTGTAACATCATTGAATCATCGTGGCATCAGTTTTGCCACTAACATCACAGTCTCACTGAGACATCACAACCTCACAGTGACATCAGACATTTACAGTGAAATCACAGCCTGACCTGTTACATCATGGCTTCTTTTTGATATCAGCCTTGCCACTGACAGCAAAGTCACATCACAGCCTCATTACGATTTCATCAATGCACTGTGACATCAGCCTTGCCACTGATATAACACTGACATTAGTGTGACCACAGATGTCGCAGCCTCACCAGTGACAACACAGCCTTTGATATCATAGCCTCACCAGGGACACTACAGCATCACCGGTCACATCATAGCCTCAGTGTGACATTGGTCTTGCCACTGACATCACAGCCCCCCAGGGACACCTCAGACTAAACTGTAACATCATGACCTCATTGTGACATCAGACTTGCCACTGACATCACAGCCTCACTGTGAGATCACAGCCCCACTGTGATAGCACAGCCTCACCATTGATATCCTAACCTCACTGAGAAATCACAGCATCACCACTGACATCACAGCATCACTTTGACATAACAACCTCAGTGTGACACAATAGCCTCATTGTGGCATCAAACCATCACCATTGATACCACAACCTCACCTGTGACATCGGCTTCACCACTAACATCACAGTCTGACCACTAACATCACAGCTTCACCAGTGACATCATAGACTTTGACATTATATACTCACTCTGACATCAAGCCTGAATGTGACATCACATCTTCACAGTGACATCACAGCCTCAACACTGGCATGCTATCTAGCCTCACTATGATACCACAGCCTCACCATGATATCAAAGGCACACCTGTAACATCATAGCCTCACCAGTGACATCTTAGCCTCATCAGGACATCATCCTTGCCACTGACATCGCAGCCTCATTGTGCAATCACAATCACTCAGGTGATATCACAGAGTCACTGTGACTTCACAATCTCACTGTGATGTCACAAACTCATTGTGACATCATCCTTGCCACTGACATTACAGCCTCACTGTGCCACCACCCACTTACAATTGGCATCCTACCTAGACTCACTATTACACCAAAGCCTCAACACTGACATCACAGGCTCACTGTGAAATCAGTCTCACCAGTGATACCATAGCCATACCTGTTTCATCACAGCCTCACTATGACATCACGTGTGATATTATAGCTTCACTGTGACATTGCAGCCTCATAATGATGTGATGTAATAGCCTCACCAGTGACATTGACATCAGTCGAGCCACTGACATCACAGCTTCCACAGTGACCTCATAGACACACTGCGACATCCCAACCTCATCATTATATCAGAACCTTACTGTGACCTCATAGCCTCACTGAGCCATCACAACCACTCACGTGATATCACATCATCACTGTGACATCACATTATCACTCTGACATCACAACATTACTGTGACATCAAAAACTCATTTTCCCATTAGCCTTGCCAACAACATTAAAGCTTCCAGTGACCTCACAGCGTCCACAGTGACATCACAAACTCATAGTGACATCACAGCCTCACAGTGGCATCATAGCCTCACTGTGACCTCATAGCATCCACAGTGACATCACAACCTCACTGCGACATCACACTTGCACAGTAATATCACAGCTATACTGTGATGTCACAGACTCTGTGTGACAAACGGCTTCACTGTGACTTTAGATCCCACCAGTGACAACAGTGCTTAATCAATCTCACAGCCTCTACAATGACATCACAGCCTCACAGTGACATCACAACCTCACAGTGACATCAGAGACTTAGAGTGAAATCATAGCTTTTGACATCATAGCCTCACCAGTGACACTATAGCTTCACCAGTTACATCACAGCCTCACTGTGACATCGGTCCTGCCATGTTGCCGAGTCCCCACCGGGCCAGCCAGGGGGAAGAGGGCAAACAGCAGGGGCCTCATGGGCTCAAGGTAAATGTGTGAGTCAGTGCCGGGGTAACCATATAGAACCCTGGAGTCAGACAAGAAGCAGAAGGCAAAGAATGAGTTGGATGCAGGCTCAGCTTTATTCAGGAAGTGTTTGGGTTTATATAAGGTCAGGGGTCCAATCATGTATGGCCCACCTCTCCACTCAAGGCTTCGGGGGAAATGGAGAACAGAACATGCAAAACTCTAGACTGAGTGAATTTGGACCCGTTCACTGAAACTTTTGTGACAGTTTTTACACAGAAAATTTTGGGGTAAAGACACGTATTCTCCAGCAGAAATCACTTTCAGGAAAGTCATTTTTTCAAGAACCCAACCTATTGTTTGAGGGTAAAGGCACTTAACAAAACCATGTTCCCAGTATTTCCAATTCTATGTAATCTATAATGCTCTACCAGATAGCCATGGGGCTAAGCCCACATAGTTATCATAGTTTTAACAGAGACTGCATTTTTAAAATACACAGAGGAGGATTGAACTCCTTTTGATTTCAGTAAGAAACATAATTTACAATTAACTATACGTGTGCCCCACATCTCATAAGGCCCAGCGTGAGGTTTTGCTGTTGTCCTGTCTGGGGGTGGTCCTCTCAGTGAGGCGGGTTGACATGGGCACCAGGAATGGCACCAGCATGGCAGCAGGTTCTAGCTTGGGAAGTTGCATGCAGCTCATGCAACACAGGGCTGCCTGGTCCATTCCTCCTACATATCCATCCTTTTTGACAGCCAGCGGGGGCCAGAATTCTTTTTGCTCTGATCTTGTTGACCCCACCTCAGAGGCGGTCTAGCATACTGGACTGATGCCTGTCTTAGGCCGGATTCCAACCACATATAAAACTGTAACCCATCATTGTTCATCAGCCCTGGAAGGACCTCACCTTTATAAGGCATGCCAGGATATGTAGGTAGTAGATTAGACCAAGGCCTCATGAATCTCTGCAATCCAAGCTTGAACAACATCTTTGGGGGGCCATGGCTTGGATATTCAAGGGTCATAAGTTCCTGTAGCATTGTCTTGTTGATGGAGCACTGTTGAGAGATGTGCTAAAGGAAACACTTAAGCAATATAATTATTAAAAGAACAATTCCTCCTAAGATAGCATAAATTTCAATCCAAGAGGGATCAAACAGGTTTTTAAAGTTCTAGTGAAACAGGTAGCATAACCTCATACTTCTAGAATTTCTGAGTTAGTTCATAGCTGCGAATTTTACCCACCTATGTTTTAAGACTAGAAGTTGCTCTCTAATTTCTTTAAAATCAGTGTATACATTCTGGCTAACAAGTGCACTTACTTTGTGTGATAAAAATCTCCAGTTGCAATTTAATGTAAAGTTAAAAGCAAGTTTATTCTCTAGATCAGAGAGCAGAAAACTAGTCAAAAAAAAAAAAAACAAAAACAAACAAACTAAGAACAGATAGAAGGCACACCCAATTCCCTAAAGAATTCCTCCTGCCAGAGACAAAACTTAAATTATCTAGGGAGGAAATTCCAGCACCTGCCCATGGGCATTACTGTGAAATTCTGAGAAATTCCTAGACCTGCCCATGGGCGTTACTGTGACATTCCCCCAGAGAGCAGGCTTCAGGCTTCTAACTAGGCAGAGATACAATTCCCATATTTCACTTATTTTTCTTATTTATATCAAATAATGTCATGTCCTTATTCCAGAAACTGTTTCCATAGAACAATATTCTGCCATTCTGGGACTTTATCCACCAGAAAGGTTGGATAAGGACGCAGCAGCCTGTGATGTCTCTGGAGGGCTGTGATGTCAATGCCAAGACTGATGTCACAGTGAGGTTGCGATGTAACCAGTGATGCTTTTGTGTCACTGCTGAGGCTACGATATCAAAGACTGTGCTGTCACTGGTGAGGCTGCGACATCTGTGGTCACACTAATGTCAGTGTTATGTTAGTGGCAAGCCTGGTGTCACAGTGCATTTATGAGATCATAGTGAGGCTGTGATGTGGCAGTGATGTCAGTGGCAAGTCTGATATCACAAAGAGGTCATGATGTATCAGGTGAGCCTGTGATTTCACTGTAAGGCTCTGATGCCACTGTGAGGTTGTGAGGTAGTTGTGAGACTTTGATATCAGTGGCAAAACTGATGCCATGAAGATTCTGTGATGTTTCAGGTTAGCCTGTGGTGTCACTGGGGTCTGTGATTTCAGTGGCAAGACCGATGTTACAGTGAGGCTGTGATGTAACAGATGATGCTCTAGTGTCACTGCTGAGGATATGATATCAAAGGCTGTGTTGTCACTGGTTAGGCTGCTACATCTGTGGTCACACTAATGTCAGTGTTGTGTCAGTGGCAAGGCTGATGATGTCACAGTGCGTTGATGATATAATAGTGAGCCTGTGATGTGACAGTGATGTCAGCTGTAAGTCTGATATCACAAAGAGGCCATGATGTAACAGGTGAGCCTGTGATTTCAGTGTAAGTGTCTGATGTCACCCTAAGGTTGTGATGTCACTGTTAGGCTGCAATGTCACTGTGGAGGCTGTGGGATTGGTTAGGCCCTGTTGTCACTGGTGAGACTTTAAAGTCACAATGAGGCTGTTTTGTCACACTGAGCCTGTGATATCACAGTATGGCTGTGATATTACTGTTAAGGTGTCATGTTGCAGTGAGGTTGTGATATGACCATGAGGCTGTAATGTCACTATGAACGCTATGAGGTCACAGTGAGATTGTGATGTCACTGTGAGGATGTGATATAAATATGAGTTTGTGATATCACAGTGAGAGTGTGAAGTCACAGTGACTGTGTGATATCACCTGAGAGATTGTGATGAAAAAATGAGGATGTGATATCACTGTGAGGTTGTGATGCCACTGTGGACGCTATGAGGTCACTGTGGAGGCTGTAATGTTGTAGGCAAGGCTGATATGACAATGAGTTTGTGATGTCACAGTGATGTTGTGATGTCAGAGTGATAATGTGATGTCACAGTGATGCTGTGATATCACATGAGTTGTTGTGATGGCACAGTGAAGCTGTCATGTAAGTGGAAAGACTGATTTCAATGTCAATGGTGAGGCTGTTACATCACATCACAGTGAGGCTGTAATGTCATAGTGAGGCTATGATGTCATGCTTGGTGTCACAATGAGGCTATGATGTAACAGGTAAGGCTATGTCATCAATGATGAGCCTGTGATGTCACAGTGAGCCTTTAATGTCAGTGGTGAGGCTTTGGTGTCATAGTGAGACTAGATAGGATGCCAGTGTTGAGGGTGATATGTCACAGTAAGATTGGATGTCACATTGAGGCTGTGATGTCACAGTGAGGATATAATGTCAAAGTCCATTTTGCCACAGACATCACTGTGATATCAGAGACTCAGTGAAATCACAGCCTCACCTGTTACATTATGGCCTCTTTGTGATATCAGCATTGTCAATGATATCACTGTCACATCACAACCTCATTATGATTTCATCAACACACTGTGACATCAGCCTTGCCACTGACATAACACTGATATACGTGTGACCACAGATGTCATAGCCTTTGACATAATAGCCTCACAAATGACACTACTGCATCACCAGTTACATCACAGTCACTGTGAAATCCTTCTGCCATTGACATCACAGCCCCCCAGTGATACCACAGGCTAACCTGTAACATCATAGATTCATTGTGGCTTCAGTTTTGCCACTGACATCACAGCCTCACAGTGACATCACACCCTCACAGTGCCATCAGCGTGAACAATGAAATCACAGCCTCACCTGTAACACCATGGCCTCATTGTGATATCAGACTTGCCACTGGCATCACAGCCTCACTGTGACATCACAGCCTCATTTCTGACATCACAGCCCCACTGTGATGGCACAGTCTCTCCATTGACATCCTAACCTCACTGTGAAATCATATTATTATCACTGACATCACAACATCACTTTGACATAACAAACTCAGTGTGACACAATAGCCTCACTGTGGCATCATACCATCTCTGTTGATACCACAGATTCACCACTGACATCACAGTCTGATCACTAACATCACAGTTTCACCAGTGACATCACAGACGTTGACATAATATCCTCACTCTGACATCACATCCTCAATGTGACATCACATTTTCACTGTGACATCTCACCCTCAACACTGGCATCCTACCTAGCCTCACTATGACACCACAGCCTCACCATGATATCAAAGGCTCACCTGTGACCTCATAGTCTCACCAGTGACATCTTAGCCTCATTGTGACATCATCCATTCCACTGACATCATCGCCTCATTATGCCATCACAATCACTCATGTGACATCACAGAGTCACTGTGACTTTACACTCTCACTGTGATGTCACAAACTCATTGTGACATCATAGCCCCATTGTGACATCACATCCGACATCATAGCCTCCCTGTGACATTACAGTCTCACTGTGATGTGATGTAACAGCCTCACCATTGACACTGACATCAGTCTTGCCACTGACATCACGGCCTCCCCAGTGACCTCACAGACTCTCTGTGCCATCACAACGACTCATGTGATATCACAACATCGCTGTAATATCACATTATCACTCTGACATCACAACATCACTGTGACATCAAAAACATTGTCACATCAGCCTTGCCAACAACATTATAGCCACCACAATGACTTCATAGTGTTCACAGTGACATCACAATTTCACAGTGACATCACATCCTCACTGTGACATCGTAGCCTCACTGTGAGCTCATAGTGTCCACAGTGACATCACACCCTCATGGTGATAGCACACCTTCACAGTAATATCACAACCATACTGTGATATCACAGGCTCATTGTGACCAAACAGACTCACTGTGACTTTAGTGTCTCACAAGTGACAATAGCGCCTAACCAATCCCACGTCCTCCATAGTGATATCACACCCTCACAGTGACATCACAACCTCAGAGTCTTACAGTGAAATCACAGCCTCACCTGTTACATAATGGCCTCTTTTTGATATAAGACTTGCCAATGACATCATTGTCACATCACAGCCTCACAATGTTTTCTTCAACGAACTATGACATCAGCCTTGTGACTGACGTGACACTGACATTTGTGTGAACAAATGTCTCACCAGTGACAATACAGCCTTTGAGATCATAGCCTCAGGAGTGACACTACAGCATCACTGGTTGCATCACAGCCTCACTGTAAAATCAGTCTTGCCACTGACATCACAGCCTCACCATTGACACTGACATCAGTCTTGCCACTGACATCACGGCCTCCCCAGTGACACCAAAACCTCACCAGTGCCATCACACATTCAGTGTGACATCACAGGTTCACCAGTGATACCAAAGCCTTACTTGTTATGTCATAGCTTCACTGTCACATCACGTCTGACATCATAGACTCACTGTGATATCACAGCCTCACTGTGATGTGGTGCAACATTCTCACTATTGACATTTTCATCCTTCTTGCCACTGACATCACAGCCTCACTGTGACATCACAGCCTCACTGTAACATCGGTCTCGCCACTGATATCCCAGCCCCCCAGTAACCACACAGGCTAAGCTGTAATATCATAGACTCATTGTGGCATCAGTTTTGCCACTGAAATCATAGCCACACTGTGACTTCACAACCTAACAGTGACATCAGAGCTTTAGAGTGAAATTACAGCCTAACCAGTAACATCATGGCCTCCTTGTGACATCAGACTTGCCATCGACATCACAGCCCCACTGGGACTTCACAATGTCACCTCTGATATTACAGTCCCACTGTGATGGCTCTGTCTTGTAGGAGGAATGGACAATGATTGTGCCACAGAGGCTTCCATACAGAGAGGCTCCTTGGACTCCTCCCTCCTGCTAAGCTTACAAATCTCATGAGACTACAAATCTCGAGAGACTACAAATCTCGCAAGACTACACCTTCTCCAGAGCAAAGACTTTTGGTGCTGTTAAACCACCTGACTGAGAGGACCAATCCAGACAGGACAACTCAGCAAAGACTCATGCTGGGACTTATGAGATGTCGAGTGGGGTATATAAGCAGCCTGATACTTAAAATAAATGATCTGCAAGCCTGAGATCCTGCTTTGCCACTCTCCTGACTCCCGGAGTCTGTGCTGTTGATTTCATGCCAGTTTATCCCCACCTCCAAGGGTCTCCATGAGCCCCCATTACACTGTTACATTGTTACATCTGTAACAGTTACTTTGTTACATCTGGCGCCTCAATGTGGACCTTCCATGGAGACCCTTTCCTCGTCTCGGCACCAGTGTGGAACATTGTGCCCCCTTCAGCAGTTGTTTGGTAAGCTGGCCCCTTTGTGTTTTTGTCCTCACAAGAGGCGAGTACTCCCCTGCCTGTTGTCCAATGGAGGGACCCCATCATGCTGCTATGGCAGGGTCCCCCTCCCTTATTAACCCACGGTAGAAGATATGCATGTCTCTTCCCTCAGGATTCCACTTTGCCAATATGGGTGCCAGCTTGATATGTAAAACTGGCAACAGAGATTGTGAAGCCTTCCCGGGAACCAGATGCATAAAATGCGTAAATCTGTGGCCACTTCAATATTTTTTTATTTCTGTTGCGTGCTGATTTTTTTTTCATTTCTATTGTGCACTGATTTTTTTTTACATTTCTATTGCGCACTGATTTTTTTTTTTGCTATGCCATTTTTAAATATATGTATGCATACTTACTTTTGGTAACATCTAAGGCCTTAGCTACTTATGTTCTATATCAATCACAATTGTTTTTCTATTAGATTATAAGTTTTCTTTCATTGTTTCTCACTTGATTTTAATTTTAAATGGATTGTAAACTGTTGTTTTATCAAGTATATTGTTTAAGTATTTCCTTCAGTACATCTCTCAACAGTGCTCCATCAATAAGACCATGCTACAGGGGCTTATGGCCCCTAAATATCTGAGCCATAGTGCCCTAGGGACATGGTTCAGGCTTGAATTACAGAGATTTGTGAAACCTTGATCTAGTCTGCTATCTATATATCCTGACATGCCTTCCAGAGTTGAGGTCCTTCAAAAGCTGGTAGCCAATGATGGGTAAGATCCTGTGAGGCAGGATGACCTAAGACAGACACGGTCCACAATGCTGGACGCCCTCTGAGGTGGGGTCAACAAGGTCAGAGCAAAGAACTCTGGCTCCCACTGCTGTCAAAAATAAATAAAAAGCATGGATATGTAGGAGGAACGGACAATGATTGTGCCACAGAGGCTTCCATACAGAGAGGCTCCTTGGATTCCTCCCTCCTGTTAAGCATACAAATCTCACAAGACTACAAATCTCGTGAGACTACAAATCTCACGAGACTACACCTTCTTCAGAGCAAATACATTGGTGACTGAGAGGACCAATCCAGACAGGACAACTCAGCAAAGACTCATGCTGGGACTTTTGGGATGTCGGGTGGGGTATATAAGCATCCTGATACTTAAAATACATGAGCTGCAAGCCTGAGAGCCTGCTTTGCCACTCGCCTCCTCCTGGAGTCTGTGCTGTTGACTTCACGCCAGCTTATCCCCGCCCCCAAGGGTCTCTGTGAGCCCCCGTTACCCTGTTACATTGTTACATCTGTAACAGTTACTTTGTTACACTGCCTCACTATTGACATCCTAACCTCACTGTGAAATCACAGGATCACCACTGACACCACAGCATCACTGTGACATAAAAACCTCAGTGTGACACAGTAGCCTCACTTTGACATCAAACCAGCACCATTGAAACCACAGTCTCACCTATGACCTCAGCTTCACCTCTGACATCACAGTCTAACCACTAACATCACAGCTTCACCAATGACATCACAGATTTTGACATGATATCCTCACCCTGACATCACAGCCTCAATGTGACATCACATCTTCCCTGTGACATCTCACCCTCACACTGGCATCCTACCTAGCCTCACTATGACATCACAACCTCACCATGAAATCAAAGGCTCACCTGTGACCTCATAGCCTCACCAGTGAAATCTTTGCCTCATTGTGACATCATCCTTGCCATTGACATCACAGCCTCTTTGTGCCATCACAATCCCTCAGGTGCTATCATAGCGTCATTGTTACTTCACATTGTCCCTGCGATGTCACAACCTCATTGTGACATCCTCCTTGCGACTGACATTACAGCCTCACTGTGACTTCACAACCTCACAATGACATCAGTGGGTTACAGTGAAATCACAGCCTCACCTTTAACATCATGGCCTCTTTGCAAAAGAAGCCTTGCCACTGATATTGCTGTCACATTGCAGCCTCACTATGATTTCATCATTGTACTGTGACATCATCCTTGCCACAGATATATCACTGACATTATTGTGACCACAGATTTCGCAGCCTCACCAGTGGCAACCAACCCTTCTTCACAGTGATATGATTTTACAGCCTCATCATTGACATTGACATCAATCTTGCCACTGACATCACAACCTCACAGTGACCTCAGAGCCTCACTGTGCCATCACAACCAATTATAGGATATCACAGCATCATTGTGATATCACTTTATCACTCTGATATCACAACATCACAGTGACATCACAAACTCATTATCACATCAGCCTTGCCAACAACATTACAGCCTCCACAGTGACCTCATAGCGTCCACAGTGGCATCACAACCTCACAGTGATATCACGGCCTCATTGTGTCATCACAATCTCTCAGGCGATATTACACAGTCACTGTGACTTCACACTCTCACTGTGACATCACAAACTCATTTTTTTGAATCACATCCTCACAGTGACATCACAGTCTCACTGTGCCATCATAACCACTCATCATAACCACAGCATCACTTTGATATCACTTGATAAGTCTGGCATCACATCACTGTGACATCACAAACTCATTGTCTCATCGGCATTTTGAACAACATGAGAGCATCCACAGTGACCTCATGGCACCCACGGTCACATCACCACCTAACAGTGACATCACGACCTCACTGTGACATCACAATTTCAAAGCAATATCACAGCTATACGGTGAAATCACAGGCTCAGTGTGACAAAAGAGCCTCACTGTGACTTTAGAGTCTCACCAGCGACAACAGAGCCTAACCACTTCCACAGCCTGCATGGTGACAAAGCATCATCACGGTGACATCACAATATCACAGTGACATCAGAGACTTACAGTGAAATCACAGGCTTACCTGTTACATGATAGCCTCTTTGTGATATCAGACTTGCCACTGACATCACTGTCACATCACAGCCTCACTATGATTTCATCAACATCACTGTGACCTCACATTTTTTACTCTGACATCACATCACTGTGACCTCACAAACTCGTCTCATCTGTCTTCCCAACAATATTACAGCCTCCACAGTGACCTCACAGCATCCACAGTGACATAACAACCTCCCAGAGACAGCACAGACTGACTGTGACATCATAGCCTCACTGTGATCTCATAGCATCCACAGTAACATCATAACATCACGGTGACCACACATCCTCACTGCGACATCACACCTTCACAGTAATATCACAGCCATACTCTGGTATCCCAGGCTCAATGTGACAAAACAGCCTCACTGTGACTTTAGAGTCTCAACACTGACAACAGTGCTTAACCAATCCCACAGCCTCCACATTGATATCACAGCCTCACAGTGAAATCTCAACCCCACGGTGACATCAGAGAATTACAGTGAAATCACAACCTCATGTGTTATATCATGGCCTCTTGTGATATCAGTCTTGCCACAGACATTGCTGTCACATTACAGCCTCACTATAATTTCATCATCACACTGATATCAGCTGACATTAGTGTGACCACAAATGTTGCAGCCTCACCATTGACAACACAGCCTTTGACATCATAGCCTCAGCAGTGACACTGCAGCACCACTGGTTACATCACAGCCTCACTATAACATAGGTCTTGCCACTGACATCACAACCCCCCAGTGATACCATAGCCTACCCTGTAACATCATAGACTCATAATGGCATCAGATTTACCACTGACATCACGGCATTACTGTGACTTCACAACCTCACAGTGACATCAGAGCCTTACAGTGAAATCAGAGCCTCTCCTGTAACATCAGACTTGCCACTGACTTCACAGCCTCACTCTGACATCACAGCCTTACTTCTGACATCACAGCTCCACTGTGATGGCACAGCCTCATCATTGACATCCTAACCTCACTGTGAAATCACAGCATCACCACTGACACCACAGCATCACTTTGTCATAACAACCTCAATGTGGCATAATAGTCTCACTGTGGCATCAAACCAACACCATTGATACCACAGCTTTACCTATGACATTGGCTTCACCACTATCATCACAGTCTGACCACTAACATCACAGCTTCACCACTGACATCACAGACTTTGACATTATATACTCACTGTGACATCACAGCCTCAATGTGCCATCACATCTTCACTGTAACATCACACCTTCAACACTGGCATTCTACCTAATGTCACTATGACAGCACAGCCTCACCATGATTTGAAAGGCTCAACTCTGAACTCATAGCCTCACCAGTGACATCATATCCTCATTGTTCCATCACAACAACTGAGGTGCTAACACAGTCACTGTGACTTCACAGTCTCACTGTGATGTCACAAACTCATTGTGACATTATCTTTGCCACTGACATTACAGCCTCACTGTGACATCATAGGTTCACAACTGCCATCCTACATAGATTCACTATGACACCAAAGCCTCACCACTGACATCACAGACTCACTGTGACATCACAGGCTCACAATTGGCATCCTACCTCTAGTCAGTCTGACACCAAAGCCTCACCACTGACATCACAGACTCACTGTGACATCACAGGCTCACCAGTGATACCGCAGCTTTACCTGTTACATCGTAGCCTCATTTTGACTTCATGTTTGACATCATAGACTCTCTGTGACATCACAGCCTCACAGTGAGGTGAAGTAACAGCTTCACCATTGATATTGCCATCAGTTTTGCCACTGACATCACAGCCCCCACAGTTACGTCATGGCCTCTCTGTGACCTCACAAACTCATCATTATGTCACAGCCTCACAGTGACCTCACAGGCTCACTGTGCCATCACAACCACTCATGTGATACCGCAGCATCACTGTGACATCACATTATCATTCTGATATCACAACGGCACTGTGACATGACAAACTCATTGTCCCATCAGTCTTTCCAACATTACAGCTTCCACAGTGACCTCATAACATCCAGAGTGACATCACAACCTCCCAATGACATCACAGCTTCACTGTGACCTCATAGCCTCAATGTAATCTCATTGCGTCCATAGTGACATCAAAACCTCACTGCAACATAAAACATCACAGTGACATCATTGCCTTACAGTGAAATCACTGCCTCACTTGTAACATCATGGAATCGTTGTGACATCAGACTTACCACTGACATCATGGCCTCACTGTGACAAAACAGCCTCACTGTGACATCATAGCCTTACTGTGACTACATAGCATCCACAGTGACATCACTATATCATGGCGATGTCACAACCTCTCTGAGACATCACAGCTTCACAATATGACAAGGATGAGGTCACAATGAGGTTGTGATGTTATAGTGAGTCTGTGATGTCACAGTGGCTCTGTGATATCACGTGAGTGATGGTTGTGATGTCAGTGGCAAGAATGATGTCACAGTGAGGCTAAGGTGTCACTGGTGAGGCTATGATGTCACAGATGAGCCTTTGATATCATGGCGAGGCTGTGGTGTCAGGGAGGCTAGGTAGGATGTTAGTGTAGAGAGTGAGATGTCACAGTGAAGACGTGATGTTACATTGAGGCTGTGATGTCACAGTGAGGATATAATGTCAAAGTCTGTGATGTCACTGGTGAAGCTATGATGGTAGTGGTCAGACTGTGATGTCAGTGGTGAACCTGATGTCGTAGGTGATGCTGTGGTTTCAATGGTGATGGTTTGATGCCACAGTGAGACTGTTGTGTCACACTGTGGTTGTTATGTCAAAGTGATGCTGTGATGTCAGTGGTGATGCTGTGATTTCACAATGAGGGTAGTATGTCAATAGTGAGGCAGAGCCATCACAGTGGGGCTGTGAATTCAGAGGTAAGGCTGGGATATCCCAGTGAGGCTGTGATGTCAGTGGCATGTCTGATGTCACAATGAGGCCCTGATATTACAGGGGAGGCTGAGATTTCACTTTAAGGCTCTGATGTCACTGTGTGGTTGTGAAGTCACATTAAGGCTGTGATGTCAGTGGCACTGATGCCACGATGAGTCTATTATGGTACAGGTTAGCCTGTTGTTTCACTGGGGGACTGTGATGTAATGTCAAGACCGAAGTCACAGTGAGGCTGTGATGTAACAGTTGATGCTGTAGCATCACTGGTGAGGCTATGATGGCCAAGGCTGTGTTGTCACTGGTGAGGCTGCGACATCTGTGGTCACACTATTGTCAGTGTTATATCAGCAGCAAGGCTGATGTCACAGTGCATTGATGAAATCATAGTGAGGCTGTGATGTGACAGTGATGTCATTGGCAAGTCTGATGTCACAAAGAGGCCATCATGTAACAGGTGAGCCTGTGATTTCACTGCAATTATCTGATGTAACTGTGAGATTGTGATGTCACTATGAGGGTGCAATGTCACTGTGGAGGCTAAGGGATTGGTTAGGCACTGTTGTCACTGGTGAGACTCTAAAGTCACAGTGAGGCTGTTTTGTCACTCTGAGCCTGTGATATCACAGTATGGCTGTGTTATTATTGTGAGGTTGTCATGTGGCAGTGAGGATTTGATGTCACCGTGAGGTTGTCATGTCACTGGAGATGTTATGAGGTCACTGCGGAGGCTGTGATGTTCTTGGCAAGGCTGTTGCGACAATGAGTTTTTGATGTCACAGTGGTGTCATGATGTCAGAATGATAATGTGATGTCACAGTGATATTCTGATATCACATGAGTGGTTGTGATAGCACAGTGCAGCTGTGAGGTCACTGTGACACTGTGATATAACGATGAGGTTATGTCACAGTGAGGCTGTGATGTCACTGTGGAGACTATGGGATTCATTAGGCACTGTTGTCACTGGTGAGACTATAAAGTCACAGCGAGGCTGTTTTGTCACATTGAGCCTGTAATATCACAGAATGTCTGTGATATTGCTGTGAAGGTGTGAAGTCGCAGTGAGGTTGTGATGTCACCATGAGGTTGTGATGTCACTGTGAGATGCTATGAGATAACAGTGACACTATGTTGTCACAGTGAGGCATTGATGTCACCGGGGATGTTGTGAGGTCACTGCGAAGGCTGTAATGTTGTTGGCAAAGCTGATGTGACAATGAGTTTGTGATTTCACAGTGTTGTTTTGATTTCAGAATGATAATGTGATGTCACATTGATGCTGGGATATCAGTGGCAAGGATGATGTCACAAAGAGTTTCTGATGTCCCAGTGAGGCTGTGATGTCACAATGACACTGTGATATCACCTGAGTAATTGTGATGGCACAATGAGGCTGTGATGTCACTGGCAAGGATGATGTCACAATGAGTCAAAGATGTGACTGGTGAGGCTATGATGTCACAGGTGAGCCTTTGATATCATGGTGAGGCTATGGTGTCTTATGAGACTAGGTAGGATGTCAGTGTCGAGGGTGAGATGTCACAGTGAAGATGTGATGTCATATTGAGGCTGTGATGTCACAGTGAGGACACAATGTCAACATCTGTGATGTCACTGGTGAAAGTGTGATGTTAGTGGTCAGACTGTGATGTTAGTGGTAAAGCTGCTGTCATAGGTGATGTTGTGGTTTCAATGGTGATGGTTTGATGTCACAGTGAGGCTATTTTCCACGGACCCTTCCCTCCTTCTCTTCTTCCTGTAGCTGTTTACTCCACCTCTTTCCTGGATGTATTTTCTGCTTCAGACAATACTGGTCTCCCAATACTTGTCTTAAAATCTCTCCTAGAGACTAGAGGCCTCAAGGTTAAGACTGCTGGCCTAGAGGAATTTTGGAATGAGGTGGCGGTTTTTGTACCTTGGATCTTCCAAGAGAATATGTGGGAACCAGACTGTGGATAAGAATGTTTTCCTTGCTAGATGTTTTTCATAATTAAGCTAAACTGCTGGACTTAAGTAATATGAGGTCTTGTTTTACATAAGGTTTTCTTAAATGTTAATCCACCTTTGATAAAGCTTTCAAATGTGATTTTAAGAGAGTTACTGGTAAATTGTACAGTTTCCTGCAAAATGTTGTTCATGTGCTTGTATGTTTATATGTTCTGTGTTTAGATGTTGTGTGTCTTGTGTCTGTGGACACTTCAATATTTTTCCATTTCTATTCCATGCTAATACTAAAATTGTGGCATGCCATTTTTGAATACATGCATACTTAAAAATGAGAACAAAAAATTTTGGTAAACTCTAAGGCCTTAGCTACTTATGTTTTATATCGATTACAATTGTTTTTCTAACAGATTGTAAGTTTTCTTTCATAAACGTTTTCTTAAAGGTTGTTTTTCATATATTCCCAAATTAACAAAGCTTGCTTTCCAGGTCCTCAGGGCATCCTTTCAGGCCTCAGACATTCCCAGAGGCCAACAATGGCCCATTATAAGCCCAGCTGTCCTCCATTGAAGCTAGGCCTCACTAATTTACAATTTTTAGGTTTGGATTTGTGTCTCAACAGCTCTTCTGGATCATTTCTGTGCCTATGCTGCCTACAGCCCCTCCACCCACTCCTGCCCTGACAGCAACTCACTTTTCTCTGCCACATACTCGAGTTCCCCTTTGGGTCCATGATTCCTTCTCTGCAATGGTCTCAATGACGGGTAAGGCTCCACACGAGGGTGGTGTCCAACCTAAGACATGCCCAGTCACTTACATTTCTTGCAGTTGAAAAGTCTCAGAGTTGCCCGAGCAATCATGTCACAGATGAGCCTTTGATATCATGGTGAGGCTGGGGTGTCATAGTGAGGCTAGGTAAGATGCCAGTGTTGCGTTTGGTATTTCACAGTGAAGATGTGATGTCACATTGAGGCTGTGATGTTACAATGGGATATAATGCCAAAATTTGTGAGTTCACTTGGGAAGCTGTGATATTAGTGGTCAGGCTGTGATTTCAGTGGTGAAGCTGATGTCATAGATGAGGCTGTGGTTTCAAGGGTGATGGTTTGATGCCACAGAAAGGCTATTGTGTCACAATGAGGTTGTTAGGTCAAAGTGATGCTGTGATGTCAAGAGGCAATGCTGTAATTTCACAGTGAGGTTTGGATGTCAATGGTGAGGCTGTGCCATCACAGTGGGGCTGTGATGTCAGTGGAAAGTCTGATATTACAACGAGGGCATGAAGTTACAAGTGAGGCTGTGATTTCACTGTAACGCTCTGATGTCACTGTGAGCCACGATGAGTCTATGATGTTACAGGTTAACCTGTGGTGTCAGTCAGGGGCTGTGATTTCATTGGTAAGAACGATGTCACAGTGAGCCTGTGATGTAACTGCTGATGCCATAGTGTCACTGCTGAGGCTATGATGTCAAAGGCTGTATTCTCACTGGTGAGGCTGTGACATCTGTGGTCACACAAATGTCAGTGGCAAGGCTGATGTCACATTGCGTTGATGAAATCATAGTGAGGCTGTGATGGGACAGTAATGTCAGTGGCAAGTCTGATATCATGAAGAGGGCATGATGTAACAGGTGAGGTTGTGATTTTACTGTAAATTTCTGATTTCACCATGAAGTTATGATGTCACTGTGAGGCTATCATGTCCCTGTGGAGGCTGTGGGATTGGTCAGGCACTGTTGTCACTGGTGAGACTCTAAAGCCACACACAGTTAGGCTGTTTTGTCACACTGAGCCTGTGATATCACAGTATGGTTGTGATATTACTGTGAAAGTGTGATTTCACAGTGAGGCTGTGATGTCACCATGAGGTTGTGATTCACTGTGGACGCTATGAGGTCACAGTGAGACTATGATGTCACAGTGAGCCTGTGATGTCACTGTAAGTTTGTGATATCACTGTGGATGATATGAGGTAACTGTGGAGGCTGTAACATTGGTGGAAAGGCTGATGTGACAATGAGTTTGTGATGTGACAGTTGGGAAACCTATTACATCTGTGCTCCCCACGACAAGATCCCTTGAATCCATGGGATTCGATTGGGCCAGTTCTGTGTTTCCATGGTGATAACATACAGTCTAGGGTGGGATCTGATTAGAATCTAGTTGCTGGGTTTATATAGTGCTTGGCAAACTCTGCTGAGCCATGTGTGCTTTCCTCAAGTCCAGGCCCACTAAACTAAAGCCAAAGGAGAGATTTCCCCTTCCTGTGTCCAGGGACTAACTAAAAAAAATACAAATGCTTAGTCCAACCAACCTGATAGAGAGTCAACTTGTAGTATATTCTCAGACATGCCTTGTTTACATCTTAGACAAGAGTTGACCCCAGTAAAATCTTTAAATTATAATACCATCCAACTAGACAAACAATGGCAAACAAATGACAGAAAGTTAAGAGACTATAAAGATCTGTACCAGAAGTACCAGCTAATAGCTCAGGAAAAGCTTTATCTCGCAACAAAAGTGCCCTCGAGAGACTAAGGTAGAACAGGAATTTCATCTAGCTTCCACATCAGTCAAACTCCCATCTGGAAGATAGGGTCCTCATTTATTAAAGAGAAATAGGCCCTCATCTGGAGGATAGCATCCTCATCTGCAAGGTTATAGCACTGTGATTAAGTAGTCCACCATCAGGAAACTTTCATTTCTGTCTTGGAGGTAAGATTCTTTTTTTCTGTTTGTCTTTTCTTTTTGTTCTGTGTTGTCTTATGGCCCCACTGACAGATAAAATGAGATAGATGCAGATAACCCCTTTTAAACTTATTTTTAGACCATTTTAAGGACTTTAAAATAAGACAAGTGATCTAAGACTTAATGTGGAGAAAGGAAAAAAAAAGAGAAAGAACCACAAAACAAAGAAATCAAAACTTGACATTTGCCTAAGAAGATAGGTAGAAAACCAATAGGCATGCCCAAGGAGATCAACCCAAGACCCCTTGCAACAGGGGAAAGATAAAAAAAAGATGCTTTTAATATGACCAGACTGGGCACTTTGAGACAGGAAGCTTTCATGTGGCCTGTGTCCCAACTATGGGAATCTCCACTAGAGGAAGATTGCCCCCTGATCCCCAGGGCCCAGGGGTTGAGCCCTCTGGTGGGGACCAATAATATGGCCTGAAACTCTTAGCTTCCCTCCGATGGGAAAAAGGAGTTTGTTACTGATATCCAGCAAAAGAAGGCCCAAAATGCCAGGTTGAGAATCTCATGAGAACCTTGGGTTTAACATGCAAATGGGAAGCTTCTTTGTTTCTAGACTAGGGAGCATGAAATTCCAGTGCTCAACTTCCTTCCTAGGCTTTTGTCTATCTTTGATTTTACTAAAATGTTAATGATCAAGGAAATGTCAGGTTCATCAGTCACTCACGAAGTAATAACTGAGATTCCTTATATGCTTAATGATGTTGCTTTTAGACATTCCTTCCTTTAATGAAACAAGATAGGCAATTCACATTGTTTTAAACAGGTTTTAAAATGTGATCATAGAGATTCACAGCTGCCAGAGAAAAAGGGTCTTCAGTATGTAGATTAGTTCTTGGTTTTTACACAAGACAAAAGCAGTGACTATTCCAGGTGAGGTAACAGGTTTTCTTTACCAACTCTTGCCTATACCCACAGTAAGCTTACTGAGCTTATTTGGTTTATCCCATGTGCCTTCCCAGTTACAATGGTTTAATCCTTGTGTAGATCTTAAAGTTTAACCTGCATTTTGTCTCTTTTAAAGGGACCTTAAAGTAATAAAGCCATCTGTCAAAGACCTTTAGGCTATTCCAGCACTTATTAGATGAGGACACAAGGCTGTTTTCACTTGAGGACACAAGCTGTTTTCACTTGAAGACACAAGGCTGTTTTCACTTTCATTGTCCTTTCTCAGCAGGAAGCAGTCAAAGAATGGTCATTGCCCCTCATCCCTTGAGCAGCCTAGGTCCTCAAATATGTTAAGGGGTAAAGTAGGCAGATTTAGAACAGCCATGCTGAGATGGGTCTCTCAAGGTCTTTGAATGTCTTTAAAATTCCAAAAAGACATCCCCCTCTGCTAAATGACCCCATACCCAACTAAATTAAAGGTCCAATTACTAAAACAAAATGGGGAGTAAGCCCACACCAACAGCTAGGGTTGGCATTATTTACCACCAACATTTTAAATTTTCAAAAAGGACAACTTGAATTGAAATTCCAAAGACACTGGAAAGCTTATCCACCTAACCTGTCAAGAAACTATCCACAGTGTACTCTAGAAAAATTCTATCCATAATCCTTATAGGCCTGACATAACTCAAGATGGCCTGACTGATACCTTGCCTAAACCAAGGTGGATTCGATCTGGGTTTGACCTAACATCTAAAAAAAATTGTTCTTTTAATAACTATATTGCTTAAGTGTTTCCTCAGCACATCTCTCTGCAGCACTCCATCAACAAGACCATGCTACAGACGTTTATGGCCCTTGAACATCCATGCCATGGCCCCCCAGAGACGTGATTCAACTTGGAGGCTTGTGAGGCCTTGGTCTAAAAATGGACCAGGCAGGCCTGCACTGTCTGTGTGAGCCACATGCAACTTCCCCAAGCTACCTGCTGCCATGCCTGCTGCTCAGATGCCAACCAGCCTGACTGAGAAGACCAACCGAGACTGGACAACAGCAAAAGCTCACACTGAGACTGATGGGACATTGGACATATGTATAGTTTATTAAATATAGTCTCTACTAAAACAAAAAGGGGGAGATGTTGGGCCTGCCCAGGATTTGCCCCAGGGCATGGCCGAGCACATGGGTCTAAAGATGGCACTGAGAGCTAGTGTCCTGGGCGTAACCCTGATCAGATTGCAGAGAGCCCTAATTGGCTTTCAGGAATTATCCTGCCTTCTGTACTGAGATACACCCAGCCTGACCTCTAGGTCCTGGAGGTTGTGTTGACCTTTGACACAATTGACTGCCTGTTTCATGCCCTGTGGTCCTTTGTCTATATAAGCTGTTTTTTACCCCCCAATAAAGGAGTTCCTGCTTCAATAGGTCTCCTGGCCTGGTGTGTCCAGGCCGTCGACACTCACCATCCCGCTCAGCTCCAGGGTGCGGCCAGTTGGACCAGCACACCCCATGCGTTATCTGCTGGACCCAGCAAGAGGTAAGCCTGTTGTATCACCATAAGGCAATGATGTCACTGTGAAGACTGCATTATCCCTGTGAAGGTTGTGATGTCACCATGTGGCTGTGGTGTCACTGTAAGGCTGAGATGTCACAGTGAGGTTGTGATATCATCGTGGAGCCTCTGATGTCACAGTGAGGCTGTTATATTAGTGGTGAGAGACTATGACATCGCAGTGAGGCTGATGTGAGTGATGAGAGTGAGATGTCACAGTGAGGCTGGGATATGACTGGTGAGGCTGGGTTCCACAGTGAGGCTGTGATGTCACCTTGAGGCTGTGGTGTCCCTAGTGAAGCTGTCACCTCCAGTGACCCTGTGATGTCAGTGGTGAGGCTCAGGTGTCATAGTGAGGCTAGGTAGGATATCAGTGGTGAGGGTTTGATATCACACTGAGGCTATGATTTCAGAGGTGAGCCTGTGTCATAATGAGGTTGTGATGTCTCAGTTAGGCTCTGATGTCAGTGGTGAGAGACTATGATGAGGCTGAGATGTCAATGTGAAGCTGGGATATCAATGGTGAGGATGGGATGCCACTGTGTGGCTGTGGTTTCACTAAGGAGGCTGTGAGTTCACAGTGGATCTGTGAGGTCACTGTGAGGCTGTCAGTGGTGATTGACTATGACATCACAGTGAGACTGTGATGTCAATGATTAGGCTGTGATGTCAGAAGTGAGGCAGATGTGAGTGATGATGCTCAGGAGAGTCTGGAATGCAACAGTGAGGCTATGATATCAGTTTGAGGTTGTGGTGTCACTGGTGAGGCTGTCACATCACAGTGAACCTGTGATGTCAGTTGTGAGGCTATCATGTCATTGTGAGGCTAGGTAGGATGTCAGTGGTGAGGGTGTAATGTTACACTGAGGCTATGATTTCAGAGGTGAGCCTATGATGACACAGTAAGGCTGTGATGTCATAGCGAGGCTGGGATATCAGAGGTCATGCTGTGATGTCACAGTTAGGCTATGATGCCAATGGTGAGAGACTATGATATCACAGTTAGGCTGTGACTTCCGTGCTTAGGCTGTGATGTCAGAAATGAGGCTGATGTGAGGGATTAGGCTGTGATGGCACAAAGAAGCTGGGATGTCATTGGTAATGCTGTGATGCCACCGTGAGGCAATGATATCACGATGTGGCTGTGGTGTCACTGTGAGGCTGTGATGACACAGTGAAGCTGTGAGGTCACTGTGAAGGCTGTGAGGCTATGATATCAGTGGCAAGGCTGATATCACAAGGAGGCTATGATGTAACAGGTGAGGCTGTGATTTCACTGTATGGCTGTGATGGCACAGTGTGGGTATGATGTCACAGTGAGGCTATGTTGTCACTGGAGAGGTTGTGATGTCACACTTAGGCTGTGATTTCAATGGTTAAGCCTGATGTCACAATGAGACAGTGATATCACCAATCAATGAGGCTGGGGTGTCACTGGTTATGCTGTGGTATCACCAGTGTGGTTATGATATCAAAGATTGTGATGCCAATGTCAGGCTATGATGTCAAAGACTATGATGTCACTTGTGTGGCTGTCAGGTCGCATGTGCCTGTTATGTCAGTGGTAATGCCGTGGTGTCATTGTGAGGCTAGGTAAGATGTTAGTGGTGAGAGTGTGATGTCACACTGAGGTTGTTATGTCACTGGGGAGGTTGTGAGGTCACAGTAAGGCTATGTTGTCACTGGCAATACTGTGATGTCACAGTGAGGCTATGATATCTGTTGTTGGAGACTATTATATCATAGTGAGTCTGTGATGTCATTAGTTAGGCTGTGATATCAGAATAGATGTTGATGTTAGTGATGAGGCTGAGATGACACAGTGAGCCTGGGATGTCATTGTTGAGCCTGGGATGCCACAGTGTGGCTGTGATGTCACTGTGAGGTGGTAGTGTTGCTGGGGAGGATGTCAGGTTATAGTGAGCCTGTTATGTCAGTAGTGAGGCTGTGCTGTCATAGTGAGGCTACGTAGGATGTCAGTTGTCAGGGTGTGATGTCATAATGAGACTATGATTTTAGACATGAGTCTGTGATGTCACAGTGTGTCTGATTGCACAGTGTATCTACGATGTCACAGTGAGGCTCAGATGTAACAGTGAGTCTGTGATGTCACAGTGAGGCTGTGATGTCAGATGTGAGGCTGTGACATCACCATGAGGCAGTTATGTCAGTGTCAAGACTGGTGTCACAGTGAGTTCATGATGTCACAATGAGTTTGTGATATCACAGTGAGGCTAAGAAAACACATTTTGGCTATGATGTCACACTGAGGTTGTGATGTCATGCTGAGCCTGTGAGGTCACTGGTGAAGGTATGATGTCACAATGAGGTTGTGATGTCAGTGGTGAGAAGGATGTCATTGTGAAGCTATGATGTCACTAGTGAGGCTATGATGTCAGTGATGAGCCTATCAAGTGATAATGAGTCTGTGATGTCTGTGGTGAATCTTGAATGTCACAGTTAGGCTAGGATGTCAGTGGTGAAGCTGTGAGGTAACTGTGAGGCCATGACGTCAGTGGCAAGGCTGATGTCTCAATGAAACTATGATGTAACAGGTGAGGATGTGATTTCACTGCAAGGCTGTGATGACATCGTGACATTGTGAAGTCACATTGAGGCTGTGCTGACACAGGTTAGGGTATAATGTCAGAGACTGTGATGTCACTGGTAATGTTGTGATGTCAGTGGTCAGAGTCATGTCAGTGGCAAGGTTGATGTCACAGGTCAGGCTGTGGCATCACTGGTTAAGCTATGAGGTCACAATGAGGCTGTGATGTCTGTGATGAAGCCTTGATGTTACAATGAGGCTAGGATGTCAGTGGTAAAGCTGTGGTGCCACAGTCATGCTGTGATGTCAGTGTTTAGGCTGTGATGTCAGAAGTGAGGCTAGTGTGAGTGATGAGGCTGTGATGCCACAGTGAGGTTGTGAGGTCACAGTGAGGCTGTGAGGTCACAGTGGGGCTTTGATGTCAGGGCAAGGCTGATGTCACAATGAGGCTGTGATATAACAGGTGAGGCTGTGGTGTGAGTCAATAGGCTGTGAGGTCACAGTGCAGCTGTGAAGTTACTGTGAGGATGTGATGTCAGTGGTCAAACTAATATCACAATTAGGCTATGATGTAATAGGTAGACTGTGGTGTCACTGGAGAGGTTATGATGTCAAAAGCTGTAATTTCACTAGTGAGGCTGTCATGTCAGTGTGAGCCTGTCATGTCACTGGTTGGACTGTGGTGTCCCAGGATATTAATGGTGAGGCGATGAAGTCACAGTGAGGCTATTATGTCAGAGATGAGTCTGTGATATCAGCATGAGGCTGTGACATCACAGTGAGGTTGTGATGTCACAGAGAGGCTGTGATGTCAAAGGTGAGACGGTGATGTCACCATTAGGCTGTTATGTCAGTGGCAAGGCTGATATCACAGTTAGTTTTGATGTCACAGTGAGGCTATGATGTCACAGTGAGGTGGTGATGTCACTGGAGACATAGTGATGGCACAGTGAGGCTGTGATATCAGTGATGAGGATGATGTCACAATAAGACTGTGATGTTGCCATGAAGGAATGATGTCGCAATGAGGTTGCAATGTCAATGGTGAGAATGATGTCAAAGCAAGGCTATGATGTCACTGGTGAGGCTATGATGTCTGTGCTGAAACTTTGATATCACAGTGAGGCTAGGATGTCAATGGTGATGCTGTGATGTCACAGGCTATGATGTCAATGGTGGTGCTGTGATGTCACTGTGAGTCTGTGATGTCACTGTGAGGCTATGAAGTCACCGTGATGTTGTGATGTCACTGTGGAATCTGTGAGGTCACAATGAGCCTGTGATGTCTGTGGGAAAGCTGATGTCACAATGATGTGATGTACGAGGTGAGGCTGTGTTGTCACTGGGGAGGCTGTGAGGTCACTGTGAGGCTGAGATGTCAGTGCTGATGTTGATGTCACAATGAGGTCATGATATCATTAGTGAAGCTGTGATGTCACTGGTGAAGCTGAGGTGTTAAAGCAAGTCTGTGATGGCTCAGTGTGGCTATGATGTCACAGTGAGGCTGTAATGGCATATTGTGGCTATGATGTCACAGTGGGCTGTGATGTCACTGGAGAGGTTTTAATGTCACAGAGAGGCTGTGATTTAAGTGGCAATGTTGGTATCACAATGAGGCTGCGATATCACCAGTGAGGCTGTGGTGTCATTGTTGAGGCTGTGCTGTCAGTGGGGAGACTGATGTCATGATGAGGCTATGATGTGACGTGTGAGGCTGCGATGTCACTGTGGAGGCTATGATATCAAAGGCTGTGATGTCATTAATGAGACTGCCACATCACAGTAGGACTGTGATGTCAGTAGTGAGGTTGTGGTGTCATAGGTGGCTAGGTAGGATATCAGTTGTGAGGCTGTGATGTCACAGTGAGGTTGTGATGTCACAGTGAGGCTATGATGTCAAAGGTGAGGCTGTGATGTCACCATAAGGCTATTATGTGGCAAGGCTGTTGTCACAGTGAGTTCATGATGTCAAAGTTAGGCTGCGATTTTATAGTGTGGCTGTGAAGATACAGTGTTGTTATGATGTCACAGTGAGGCTGTGATGTCATAATGAATTTGTGCTGTCACTAGGGAGGTTATGATATCAAATGTTCTGATGTCACCAGAGAGGCTGTCATGTTACAGTGAGCCTGTGATGTCAGTGGTGAGGAAGTGATGTCACAGTGCGATTGTGATGTTACAGAAAGTCAGTGATGTCAAAGTGAGACTAATATTTCAGAGGTGGGCCTGTGATGTCCCAGTGAGTCTGTGATGTCAGTTGTGGGAGATTATGACATCACAGTGAGGCTGTGATATCAGTGGTTAGGTTGTGATGTCAGGCATGAGGCTGATATTAGTGATAAGTCTGAGTTGTCACAGTGAGGCTTGGATGTTATCGTTAGTCTGTGGTGTCACTAGTGAAGCTGTCACCTGTGATGTCAGTAGTGAGGCAAGGTAGAATGTCAATGTTGAAGTTGTGATGTCACATGAGGCTATTATTTCACAGGTGAGCCTGTAATGTCACAGTGAGGCTGTGATGTCACATTGAGGCTGTTATGTCTTGGTATGGTGGATGTCACAGAGTTTGTGATGTCCCAGTAAGGCTGTGATGTCACAGTCAGGCTGTGATGACACAGTGAGGCTGTGGGTTTAAAGTCACAGGAGACTATGATGTCTGTGGTGAAGCTTTGATATCACAGGGAGTCTAGGATGTTGGTGGTGAGACTATGGTTTCCCAATGAGGCTGTGATGTCACTTTGATAGTGTGATGTCACTGTGAGGCTCTGATGTCAGTGGTGATTCTATGAAATGACAGAGAGGCTGTGATGTCAGTGTTGATGCTGTGATTTCACAGTGAAGTTATGATGTCAGTGGTGAGGCTGTGCCATCAAAGAGATTCTGTGATGTCAGAGGTGAATCTGTGACATCACAGCGAAGGTGTGTTGTCACTGGTGATGCTGTGATGTCATAGTGAGGCTGTGATATTAGTGGTGAGAGAATATGACATCACAGTGAGGCTGTGATATGAGTGGTTAGGCTGTGATGTCAGAAGTGTGGATGATGTGAGTGATGATGCTGAGATGTCACAGTGAGGTTGTGATGTCATTGGAGAAGTTGTGATGGCACAGTGAGGCTGTGGTGTTAGTGGTGAGGCTGATGCCACAAAGAGGCCTTGATGTCACTGCAGAGGTTGTAATGGCACAATGAGGCTGTGATGACAGTGGCGAGGCTGATGTCAACATGACGCTGTGGTGTCTCTGGTGAAGGTATGATGTCACAATGAGGCTTCAATGTTAGTGGTGAGAATGATGTCATAGTGTGGCTATTATGTCACTGGTGAGGGTATGATTTGAGAAGTGAGCCTATTACTTGACAGTGAAGCTGTGATGTCTGTGTTGAAGCTTTGATGTCACAGTGAGGTTAAGATATCAGTTGTGAGGCTGTGATGTCATAGTGAGGCTCTGATGTCAGTGTGAAGGTGCAATGTCACTGTAAGGCTATGATTTAACTGTGAGGCTGTGGTGACTGTGGTGAGTGTATAATTTCAAAGACTATGATATCACTGGTGAGGCCGTGATGGCTATGGTCAGACATTGATGTCAGGGGCGAGGCAGATGTCACAATGAGGGTATGATGTAACATTTGAAGTTACAGTATCATTGGGGAAGCTGTGAGGTCACTGTGAGTCTATGTTAGTGGCGAGGCTGATGTCACAATGAGGCTATGATGAAACAGTGAGGCTCTGATGTTACTGGTGAGGCTCTGATGTCAAAGACTGTGATGTCACTGGTGAGGGTGTGACATCAGTGGCCACACTAATGTCAGTGGCGAGGATGATGTCACAAGTGAGGCTATAGTGTCACTGGTGAAGATCTGATGTCACAGTGAGGGTTTTCATACACTGAGGTGATGTCACAGTGAGGCTGTGGTGTCATAAGTGAGGGTATAATGTCAAAGAATGTGATGTCACTGGTGAGGTTGTGATATCAGTGGTCATACTGGGATATTGGTGGCAAATATGATAGCACGGGTAAGGCTGTGATGTCATTGGTGAGGCTCTGATGTCATAGTGAAGGTGTTGTGTCACACTGAGCCTGTGAGATCTAAATGAGGCTCTTATGTCAGTGCTGATTCTATGAGATTGCAGTGAAGCTATGATGTCAGTAGTGATGCTGTGAATTCACAGTGAGGTTATGATGTCAGTGGTGAGGCTGTACCATCACAGTGAGTCTGTAATGTTAGAAGTGAGGCTGTGATGTCACAGTGAGGCTGTGTTGACACTGGTAAGGCTGTGATGTCACAGTGTGGTTGTGGTATCAGTGATGATATTGTGATATCAGAGAGAGGCTATGATGTCAGTTGCGAGGCTGATGTCACAATGAGGGTGTGATGTCATTAATGAGGCTGTGGTTTCACTGATGAAGCTGTGGTGTCACAGTGAGTATGAGATGTCATATTGTGGCTATGATGTCACAGTGATTCTGTGATGTCAATGGCAAGGCTGATGTCACAATGAGGCTATGATGTCACCTGTGAAGGTATGATTTCATAATGAGGCTGTGATATTAGTGGCGAGAATGATGTCATGGTGAGGCTTTGATGTCAGTGGTGAGCCTATTATGTGACAGTGAGATTGTGATGTCAGTGGTGAGGCTCATGTCACAGGTGAAACTTTGGTGTTAATGGTGAGGCTCTGATGTCACAGTGAGGCTGTTGTGTCACACTAAGGCTGTGATGTCATAGTGAGGCTATGGTGTCACTGGTGAGTCTATAATGTCAAAGGTTGTGATGACACTGGTGATGCTGTGATGTCAGTGGTCAGACTGTGATGTCAGTGGTGAATATGATGTCACAGGTGAGGCTGTGGTTTCAACAGTGAGTCTCTGATGTCACAGTGAGACAATTGTGTCCCACTGATGCTGTGAGGTCACAGTGATGCTCTGATGTCAGTGGTGTTTCTATGAGGTGAAAGTGAGGCTGTGATGTTAGTGGTGATACTGTGATTTCACAGTGAATTTAGGATGTCAGTGGTGAGGCTGTGCAACACAGTGATTCTGTGATGTCAGAGGTGAGGCTGTGATGTCACAATGAGGCTATGATGTCACCTGTGAAGGTATGATTTCATAATGAGGCTGTGATATTAGTGGCGAGAATGATGTCATGGTGAGGCTTTGATGTCAGTGGTGAGCCTATTATGTGACAGTGAGATTGTGATGTCAGTGGTGAGGCTCATGTCACAGGTGAAACTTTGGTGTTAATGGTGAGGCTCTGATGTCACAGTGAGGCTGTTGTGTCACACTAAGGCTGTGATGTCATAGTGAGGCTATGGTGTCACTGGTGAGTCTATAATGTCAAAGGTTGTGATGACACTGGTGATGCTGTGATGTCAGTGGTCAGACTGTGATGTCAGTGGTGAATATGATGTCACAGGTGAGGCTGTGGTTTCAACAGTGAGTCTCTGATGTCACAGTGAGACAATTGTGTCCCACTGATGCTGTGAGGTCACAGTGATGCTCTGATGTCAGTGGTGTTTCTATGAGGTGAAAGTGAGGCTGTGATGTTAGTGGTGATACTGTGATTTCACAGTGAATTTAGGATGTCAGTGGTGAGGCTGTGCAACACAGTGATTCTGTGATGTCAGAGGTGAGGCTGTGATGTCACAATGAGGCTATGATATCAGTGGTGATAGACTATGACATCACCATGTGGCTGTGATGTCAATGGTTAGGCTGTGATGTCAGAACTGAGGCTGGTATGAGTGATGAGGCTGACATGTCACTGGGAGCCTGGGATATCACTGGTGAGGCGGTGATGCCACAGTGAGGCTGTGATGTCACATTGAGGCTATGATGTCCAAAGTGAGGCTGTGATGTTACAGTGAGGTGTGTTGTCACTGGTGATGCTGTTATGTCAGTGGTGAGATACTATGACATCACAGTGAGACTGTGATGTCAATGGTTAGGCTGTGATGTCAGAAGTGAGGCTCATGTGAGTGATGAGGCTGACATACCACTGTGAGCCTGGGATATCACGGGTAAGGCTGTAATGTCACTGTGCGCCTATGAAGTCTGTGGTGATGCTGTGATATCACAGTGAAGCTGTGATGTCACAGTGATGCAGTGATTTCCTGGTGAGGCTGTGATGTCACTGGTGAGGCTGTGAAGTCACAGTGATGCTATGAGGTCACTGCAAGGCTGTGAGGTCAGTGGCGAGCCTGATGTCACAACGAGGCTACAATGTAACAGGTGAGGCTGTTGTGTCACTGGTGAGGCTATGATGTCAAAGACTGTGTTGTCACTGTGAAGTTATGTGAAAGGGATGTGATGTCCCTGGTGAGACTGTCACATCATAGGGAGCCTGTGATGTCAGTGATGAGGCTGTGGTATCATAATGAAGATAGGTAGGATACAAGTGGTGAGGCTTTGGTGTCAACAGTAATGCTGTGGTGTCACTGGTGAGGCTATGATGTCAAAGACTGGGATGTCTTATAGGTGAGCACTGGGTCCAGGCCTAGATGACTCTAATGGCCAGGCTCCTGAGTGAGCATAATCAACTCTCTTTACAAGCCAATGAAGCACACTTAATGGTGGCCTGACCCGCTACCAACCAGACTCCCAGTGCCCCTATGCAATCTCCCTGCCTCTTGGTTCCTTTGAATGGCAGTCAGAACTTGTGGTCTGGTCAGCACCTGAAAAGGGCCCCTATGTTCGTGCCAGTGGTTGGATTGGCCAGCTCCTCCTGTATAAGTCTTTGTTCTTGCATAATAAAGTGGACAGTACCTTTCCCCCACATAGTTTCTCCAGTGCCTGTCTCTCTGTCTCTTAGTGATACTGTTGTCCTTCCCCCTGTTGTGTTCTGCAAATAACCCTGGATGGGCCACTGCAATGACCAGCAGAGCTTCTGTTTGGTGCTGTTTTGCCTGCCACTGTAACATCTGGTGTCCAAACAGCGACCTGACACTCAGCCAGCAGTATCAACAGACAGACCCCCCAAAAAGCCCCCAGGCATTTTGGATCACTGATGAGTGACTATGGGTACCCTCCCGCCCTCAGCTAGGACCTCTCAATATTCTGCCCTACTCTGCCCGTTGTGTTCTTGGTGCATTAAGGTGTCAGAGAAAGACCTCAAAAGGGTCTTGGATGAAGTCCTTAATGTGGCCACCTGGGTAGACACCAATCACATATGGGATCCTGATGTTTGGGGCCACTTCTCCTTGAAGCACGTCACACTGAGACCAAAGGTACATCTCTCTCTGCCCATTCTTTTCCATAGTGATTGTAAAACATTCCACTCTCACAGGTTCCTCAGCGCAACCTCTTCATGAGGTCGGCAACCAGCATGGGCTGGGACAGCAACATGGGGGCAAAACTCAGCTGCTAGCCCTGCCTAGGCAAAAACCCACCTCTCCTTTGTCCAGGAAGCAGCTCACATTGGCTGTGAACGGCGACTGCACCGTCTTTCCTTTCCCAGAACTGCCTGCATGTGGGAGGGGGGCAGCAGCAGCGACTGTAGCTGTGACTGGGACAGTGGCTTCACCCTTGCAGGACAAGCGAGATGCTCCCTCCCCTCTTTCCTCGTCCCCACACTGGCAGTTTTTTTAGGAGGGGCCTCAATCCCAGTACAGCTCCACATGGGGATTATATCCAGATCGTTGTAATTTATGGAACTCCCACACCTGGGAAGACCAGCCCCTGAGGGACTTTTATTTCCCTCAAGATAAGCCCTAGTCCTCTGGCCCACCCCATGCCTCTAATGGTCACAGATGGGTCCAAGCTTTTCCAGTTAATCCCACCTCACAGTGATTAGGCCCCCAAAATGGTACATACCATCCCAGGAGACCATCAGAGAGCTTCAAAAGCAATTAAAGAAGATGGTCTGTGGTCTCCCTATCTGCAGCAGCTACTGGATAATGTGGCTGCAGAGCTACAGTGTTCTGAGCATCTTCTGCTCAACCCTGTCCCTGGGGAAATTTTTGATGTGGAAAGCTGTCTTTTATAATGAATGCAATCAGCAATCCTATCACAATAATGAGGCAGGGGTTCAAATTACCTCCAACTGCTTGCAAAGAGATAGTGCTTTCTCTGCCCCCATGGTCCAAGCTCCAGGGCAACCTCACTGTTTTACCGGGTTGGCCTTTGTGCCATGTGTGCTTTTAAGAAGGTTCTTGGTGGAGATTCAGCCCAGCCCCTAGGCAAGACTCATCAAAAACCAACTGAGCGATTTGCTGACTTCCTAGCTAGGATCCAGGTGGCAGTCACTCGCTGTGTGGCTAATGTTGACACAGCAGGTGCCCTCAGCAGAGAATTAATATTGGAAGGGACCATTTCCGAGTGTTGTCAGGCTATCTCTCCCATACATCAAGAAAGCTTAGGAGATTGGATTCTAGCTTGCAAGGATGTGGGCACTTCGTCTGCCCATGCTGCAGCCTTAGCTGAAGCACTCACTACCACCTTTGCTTCTCAGCTACTGACTTCCTCACAACAGTCCAAACCTTTCCCTAACAAATTACGGTGCTTCAAATGTGGTGGCAAAGGACAATGGGCAAAACAATGCCCAGTGGGCAAGCCCGAATCTGGCCCGCTTACTGTATGCCCCAAATGTAAATGAGGATTTCATTGGGCAAAGGATTGCCACTCATCCTCCTCTGGGAGGCCTTTGAACTCCCAATTGGACACCCCTCAGCCCCACAACTAGTAGGGACTACTTCTAAGAAGGCCTCTATGCCCTGGACACTCTGCATTGGGCCACACAAGCCTCATATGACTCTAAAGGTAGAAAGGCACCCTATTAAAGGCATCTTGGACACAGGAGCCGAATGTTCAGTGCTAAGACTTGAGGACACTTGTAGGTTCCAATGGCCCCTCAGGATGGCCCTGCCATCCAAAGCATGGGGGCGGTTCTCCCACCATCCCAAAGGGTGTGTCATCCCTTTACCTGGTAAGATCTCGATGGCAATATGGGTGCCTTCCACACCCTATTCACCTCAAATCTGCTGGATACCTTCTGAGCATATGACATCCTAACAGACATGGATGCTGTACTCACCACTGATGATAAGGCCTTTTATGATGAACTCATGATCCATGACAAATTAGGGCTTTCCAGCAGGCTGTCCCCACAATTCTAATGGCCACTCCTCATAAGCCAGCCACCATTCGGCTGCAGTGGAAATGCCAAAAGCCTGTCTGGGTGGAGCAGTGGCCTTTACCCCAACCCAAGCTGCCCAACTACAATTTCTAATCCAAGAACAACTAGCCCTTGGACATGTAGAACCCTCCCTTAGCCCATATAATTCCCCAATATTTGTCATTCAAAAAAGAACCTCTAACAAATGGAGATTTTTGTATGACCTGCCTACCCTGCTATTAATGACATTATGGAAAAGATGGGGTCTCTCCAACCTGGCCTACCTGATACCACTACTATTCCCCAAATCATTATATCTATATTTTAGACATTAAGGATTGTTTCTTTTCCATTCCTCTATACCCAGCTGACAAAAAATACTTTGCTTTTACCATTCACTCTATAAACCATGCAGTCTCCTCCCAAGACATCAATGGACAAACAGCCAACACTAGTGCTCATTTGGCAAGAGGAGCCTCTCCAATGGTGCCACACTAGCTGGTCACATCTGCCCAATATAACTTCCCAGATTGAATCCATCCTGCACCTGACAATCCAATGCTGCAAGCACACCCTTATGATCTATGGCACTGAGCATTCCTCCATCATTACCACCATTATGGCTGAGCTATGGCCTCTCTTGCTTGCTGACAATCCTACTACTTTTGCTTTGCTATGAAGGTTCATGGGCACACCAGACTCCCACCTCCCTTCTCACAGGCTGCTTCAAGCCCTGCCTACCCTGACTCTAAAATTTTACTTTGTGTTAATCCTTGCTCACTGCCCATTCTGCATGCTGCCCCCGCTTTCACTGATTACAATAAACTCTTTTATGCCTACCACCTTAAAAAGCCTCCTGAACCGGATGTTTTCCATTGGACCCCCAATCCCTGCTTGGTCCTATTGGATGAACTCCTCATTGTGAAAGCAATTTTGGAGGCCTACCCTGAAACTTTAAATATTTCTTCTGACAGTCAATAGGTGGTACAGACCACTCATGTCCTCCCCTGGGCAAATTTTCGCCCCTCTATCAGCCCTCTTGATAGAGCATTGTGGGCACATGCACAGCCCCTTTCTTTATTCACCACATTCATTTCCACTGTAACTTACCTGGCCCTTAGGTGGCTGATAATGCCACCATTGATTCTTATATTCAAGTTCTTTCTGCCTCTGCTTTACAACAGGTCCAAAAACTACATCATAGGCTTCACCTTAACCCTTTTTCATTAGCCCGGTTGTTTCCCTTCATGTCTATTCAAGCTTGCAGATGCCTCATTAGGGCTTGTTCCAAATATGCTCCACTTTTCCCTTTAGGGCCCTTACAGCCAAAAGGGGTCAACCCCCTCAGCCTCAAGTCTAATGCCCTCTGGAAAGTGGACATTACCCACATCCCTTCTTTTGGCAAACAAAAATATGTCCATGTGATTATTGACACTTATTCCAAATGCATCTCCGCTCGTTCTGCCATGCCTGAAACTGCTTTTCAAGTCATTGCTACACTGCTGGCAGCCATGGCCTCCATGGGTATACCCTGGGCCATTAACACTGATAACAGCCCTTGTTTTGCCAGTAGTCATTTTCGCTCCTTTTTCACTTACTGGCACATTACACATACCACTGGTATCCAGGGGCAAGCTATCATCAAGTGCTCCAATTAAAACCTCAAAGGTTTAATAAAAAAGGGAAAAGTAAATGGGGATACCCCCATTTGTCATCCTAACAAAGGCCTTTCTGACTCTTGACTTTCTTACATTTAATTCAGATGGGGCATCCCCTGCAATCCTACATTGGGGAGGCCTTTGTCATGTCTGGTCAGTGACTGATGAGACGACTGACTGAGAAAATGCAATACTGCACACTGGAAGAAGAGCCCAATGACTCCATTGCCCCCCATGAAACCGGGCCAAGCCCCAAACACAGATGGAGATGACCAAAGACACAGCAAGCACATCCCATCACCTGGAGAGACATGAAATATCTCACACAGCAGCCACAAGAGATGGCTCCTGAGCTCAACCATGTTTTCACTCATATGTGCCATTATTACTGCTAACTCCCAGGCGGGTTCAGAAGATCTCTGGGCCATGATGCCATTCCCTGCCATCCCCCTCCTGGTGGCCCAGAATAACACTGTTTTCCTAGTGGTCCTCTCCTTGGTTATAGACTTGGGACTGCCTTTTATGAAAAAGGTCCCTGACCAACAAGACATTAACGGGACTTGGAGATTGAGCAACTCCCTGTACTTTGCCACTGCATTTGCCCTTTTCCTAATAATTTTTCTGCTCCTACGTTACATACCAATCCACCCAAATTTTGACCACTCAGGTTCTGACCACCATTATTAAAGAGAAAGTGGAAGATGTAGGCAAGCCCAGGGTCCAGCCCTAGGTGACTACAGTGGACAGGCTGTAGAGTGAGAAAAATCGACTCTCTTTACAAGCCAGTTATGCACACTTAGTGATGGCCTGGCCCACTACAAGCCAGACTCCCAGTGCCACTACACAAATTTCCTGCTTCTTTGGGCCTTAGAATGGCAGTCAGAATATGTGGTCTGGTCGGCCACCAAAAAGGGTCCCCTGTGTATATGCCAGCAGTTGGATTGGCCAGCTCCTCTTATATAAGTCTTTGTTTCTGCACAATAATGTGAAGACAACCTTTCCCCTGCATGGTGTCTCCAGTGCCTGTCTCTCTGTCTTTTAGTGGCACTGTCATCCTGACCTCTGTCATATGCCATGAATAGCCCCAACATGGCAACTGCAACAACTAGTAGAGATTCTGGTTGCTGCTGTTGTGCTCGCCACCACAACAATGTAACAGTGAAGCTATGATGTCAAACGTTGTGATGTCTTTGGTGAGGCTGTCATATCACTGTCAGCCTGTGATGTAAGTGGTGAACCTGTGATGTCACTGTGAGGCTGTGATGTTGCAGTGGGGCTCTGGAGTCAGAGGTGAGGATGTGATGTCACAGTGAGGTTGTAATGTCACCATGAAGCAGGTATGTCAGTGGGAAAGCTGATGTCACAGTGAGTTTTTGATGTCACAGTGTGGCAATGATCTCATAGGTGAGGCAGAGTTGTCACAGTGAGGCTGTGAAGGCAGTGTGGATGTGATGTCACACACTGTTGTTTCACAGTGAGGCTATGGTGTCAGAAGTGAGGTCGTGAAGTCACAGTGAAGCTCTGATGTCAGAAGTAAGACTGTGATGTCACCATAAGGCTGTTATTTGAGAGGCAAGGCAGCTGTCACAATGAGGCTATGATGTCAGAGTTGAGGCTGTCACATCACAGTGAGCCTGTGACATCAGTGGCGAGTCTGTGGTGTCATAGTGAGGCTAGAATGTGATGTCACACTGAGGTTATTATTTACAAGATGAGCCTGTGATGTCTCAGCATGACTGAGACGTCACAGTGAGGCTAGGATGTCACTAGTGAGGCCGTGATGTCATGGTGAGGCTGTGATGTCACCATGAGGCTGGCTGTGTTGTCAGTGGTGATACTGTGATGTCCTAGTGAGGCTGTGATGTCAGTGGTGTGATACTATCACAACACAGTGAAGGCTGTGATGTCAATGTTTAGGCTCTGATGTCAAAAGTGAGGCTGATGTGAGTAATGAAGCTGAGATGTCATAGTGCTACTGGTATGTCACTGGAGAGTCCTTGATGTCACAGTAAGGCTGTGATATCAGTGGTGACTCTGATGTCACAATGAGGCTGTAATGTCACTGGTGAAGATGTGATGTCACAAACAGACTGTGATGTCAGTGGTGAGAATGATGTCATATTGAGGCTATGATTTCACTGGTGAGTCTATGATGTCTGTGGTGAGCCTATTACGTGACAATGAGGCTGAGATGTCTGTCACAAAGATGTAATGTCACAGTGAGGCTAGGATTTCAGTGGTGAGGCTATTATGTCATAGTGAGGCTATGATGTCACTGTGGGGCTGTGATGTCACTGTGGAGGCTGTTGAGGTCACAGTGATGCTGTGATGTCAATGGCAAGGCTGAGGTCACAATGAGGCTATGATGTAACAGGTGAGGCTGTGTATCACTGGGGAGGCTGTGATTTCAGTGGTCAGACTAATGTCAATAGCAAGGCTGATGTCACAGGCAAGACTGTGGTGTCACTGGTGAGGCTATGATGTCACAATGAGACTTTTGTTTCACCGGAGTCTGTGGTGTCATAGGGATGCTGTGGTTTAAATGGTGAGGTTACAATGTCAAAGCTGTAATACACTGGTGAGGCTGTGAGATCAGTGGTCAGACTGTGATGACAATGGCTAGGATGATGTCACAGTTGAGGTCATAGTTTCAAAGGTGAGGCTCTGATGTCACAGAGAGGCTGTTGTGTTACACTGAGGCTATGAGGTCACTGTGAGGCTCTGATGTCTGTGGTGAGGCTCATGTCACAAATAGTCTATGATGTTACAGGTGAGGTTGTGGGTCACTGATGAGGATATGATGTCAAAGGCTGTGATGTCACTAGTGAGGCTGTGATGTCATTGATCAGACTGTCAGTAGAGGGGGGCTGATGTCACAGGTGAGGCTCTTTTGTTAAACTGTGTGTTTTATCACAGTGATGATGTGATGATAGTGGTGAACCTATGGTGTTACAGTGAGGCTCTGATGTCACTGGTGAAACTGTGGTGTCACAGAGAGACTGTGATATTACTGGTAACTCTGATGTCCTAGAGGGGCTGTGAAGTTACTGGCTGAGGTAAAAATGATGGAGCTATCATGTCAAAGGGTGTGATTTCACTATTGAGGCTGTCACATTACAGTTAGACTGTGATGTCACAGGTGAGGCAGTGGTGTCATAGGTTGGAGAACAGTGGCGAGGTTCTGATGTCAGAAGTGAGCCTATGATATCACTGTGAGAATGTGTTGTCACAGTGAGGTTATGATATCAGAGGTGAGGCTGTGATGTCAGCTATTACGTCAGTGGCAAGGCTCATGTCACAGTGAGTTTGTGATGTCATGGTGAGGCTCTGATGGAACAGTGAGGATATGATGTCACAGTGAGACACTGCTGTCACAGTGAGGCTGTGATGTCACAGTGAGGATGTGTTGCTACTGGAGATGCTGTGATAGTATACTGAATCTGTGATGTCAGCTGCGAGGCTGATATCATAGTGAGGGTATGATGTCACTGGTGATGTTATGAAGTCAGTGGTGAGCCTATTTCGTTTCAGTGAGGTTGTGATGTTTGTGGTGAAGCTTTGATGTCACAGTGAGGCTAGAACATCAGGGGTTAGGCTTCAATGTCACTGTGCAGTTGTGATGTCACTCTGAGTCTGTGATTCCACTGTGAGGTTGTGATGTCACTATGGAAGCTGTAAGGTCATAGTGAGTCTGTGATGTCATAGTGAAGCTCTGATTTCACTGATGATTCTATGAGATTACAGTGAGGCTGTGACATCAGTGTTGATGCTGTGATTTCACAGTGAGGTTAGGATGTCAGTGGTGCAGTTGTGCCATCACAGTGAGGTTGTGACGTCAGAGGTGAGGCTGTGATGTCATAGTGAGACTGTGTTGTCAGTGGTGTTGTTGTGATGCCCCAGTGAGGCTCTGAGGTCACTCTGGAGGCTGTGATGTCAGTGGCAAGGCTGTTGTGTCACACTGAGGCTGTTGGATCACAGTGAGACTATGATGTCATTTCAGTGGTTAGGCTGTGAAGTCAGAAGTGAGGCTGATGGTTGTGATGAGGCTGTGATGTCAAAGTGATGTTGGGATGTCACTGGTGATGTCAAAATGAGGTTGGGATGTCACTGGTGAGGCTGTGATGTCGCTGTGATACTGTGATGACACCGTGCATTTGTGTTATCACTATGAGGATGTGATGTCACAGTGAGGTCAGTGTGGAGGCTGTGAGGTCACAGTGAGGTTGTCATGTCAGTGGCAAGCCTGGAGCGTCAGAAGTGAGGCTTATGTGAGTTATGAGGCTGTGATGTCACAGTGAGGATAGGATGTCATTGTGGAGGCTGTGAGGTCACATTGAGGCTGTGAAGTCAGTGGCAAGGCAGATTTCACGATAAGGTTATGATGTAACAGTTGAGGCTCTGGTGTCATTGGCAACGCTATGAAGTCAAAGGCAGTGATGACACTGGTGAGGCTCTCACATCACAGTGAGCCTGTGACATCACCAGAAGGCTGTGATGCCAGAGTACGGCTCTGATGGCACAGTGTGACTATGATGTCACAGTGAGGCTGTGATGTCACAGTGAAATGATGTCACTGTGAGGCTGAGGTGTCACTGTGAGGCTATGATGTCACAGTGAGGCCGTGATGTCAGTGGTGGGAGAATATGACATCACAGTGAGGCTGTGATTTCAGTGGTTAGGCTGTGATGTTCGAGTGAGGCTGATGTGAGTGATGAGGCTGTGATGTCATAGGGAGGGTGCAATATCTCCATGTGACTCTGATGTTTCTGTGAGACTGTGAGGTCACAGTGAGTCTGCGATGTCATGGGAGGGTATAGTGTCAATGGTAAGGCTGTGATGTTAAAGGCTATGATGTCACTAGTGAGGCTATCATGTCACAGTGAGCCTGTGATGTCAGTGGTGAGGCTATGGTGTCACAGTGAGGCTAGATAGGATATCACTTGTGAGGCGGTGATGTCAAAATGAGGCTATGATGTCAGGTGAGCCTGTGATATCACCGTGAGGCTGTGATATCACTCACGAGACTAATGTCGCAATGCAGCTATGATGTATAAGGTAAGGCTGTGATGTCACGGTGAGGCTGTGAAATTCACCATGAGGTTGTGATGTCAGTGTGGAAACTGTGAGGTCATAGTGAGGCTGTAATGACTGTGGTGTGGCTAATGTCACAATGAGGGTGTGGCTTCAATGGTGAGACTCTGATGTCACAGCGAGTCTCTTGTCAGGGTTTATTTTATGAGATGACAGTGAGTCTTTGATGCTGTTATTTCACAGTGTGGTTATGATATCAGTGTTGAAGCTCCTCCATCACAACGAGGCTATGATGCACAAGTGAGGCTGTGATGTCAGTGAGGCTGTAATGTCACAGTGAGCCTGTGATGTCATTGTGAGGATAGATAGGATTTCACCTGTGAAGCTGTGACACCACAGTGAGACTATGATGTCAGAGGTGAGACTATGATATCACTGTGAGTTTGTGACATCACAATGAGACTGTGTTGTCACAGTGAGACTTTGATGATATTGTGGCTATGAAGTCACAGTGAGGCTATGATGGCACAGTGTGGCTGTGATGTCACTGGAGAGGTTGTGATGTCACAGTGAGCCTGTGATGTCAGTGGGAAGGCTGATGTCACAATGAGGCTGTGATGTTAGTGGTAAAGATATGATGTGACATTGGGGCTGAGATGTCAGTGGTGAAAATGATGTTATAGTGAGGCTAAGATGTTACTGATGAGGCTATGATGTCAATGGTGAGCTTATTATGTGACAGCGAGGCTGTGATGTCTGTGGTGAAACTTTTATGTCACAATGAGTCTAGGATATCAGTGGTGATGTTGTGATTTCACAGTGAGGTTAGTATGTCAATGGTAAGGTGGTGCCATGACAGTGAGGTTGTGATGTTAATGGTAAGGGTGAGGTCACAACGAGGCAATGATGTCACAAGTGAGGCTGTATTGTCACTAGTATGATGTCACCATGAGACTGTTGTGTCACTGATGAGGCTGTCATGTCACAGTGAGCCTGTGATTTCAGTGGTAAGTCTGTGGTGTCATAGAGAGGCTAGGTAGGTATGATGTTAGTGGTAAGAGTTTGTTGTCACACTGAGGCTGTGATTTCAGAGGTGAGCCTGTGATGTCCCTGTGAAGCTATGAGGTCAGAGGTGAGGCTGTGGTGTCATTGTGAGGCTAGGTAGGATGTCATTGGTGAGACTGTGATGTCACAGCAAGGCTGTGATGTAAGAGTTAAGACTATGATACCACCATGTGGCTGTGATGTCAGTCAGGCTGTGATGTCAAATTGAGACTGATATCACCTTGAAGATGTATTTCAGTGGAAAGGCTGATGTTGCAGTGAGTTTTTAAAGTCACATTGAGGCTGTGATGTCACAGTGAGGCATTGATTTCAGAGGTCAGGCTATCATGTCACAGTTAGCCTGTGATGTCAGTGGTGAGGCTGTGCTTTCATAGTGAGGCTAGGTATGATATCAGTGGTGAGGGTGTGATGTCACACTGAGGTTATGATTTCAGAGGTGAGCCTGTGATGTCACAGTTTAGCTCTGATATCACAGTGAGGCTACAATGTCAGTGGTGAGGCTCTGATATCACAGTGAAGTTGTGGTATAACTTTTGAGGCTAAAATGTCAAGGCATGAGATGTCATTGGTGAGGCTGTGACATGAGTGGTCAGACTGTGATGTCAGTGGTGTGGCTGATGTCATAGGTAAGGCTGTGGTTTCCATGGTGAGGCTCTGATGTCACAGTGAGGCTGTTGTGTCATACTGAGGCTGTGATGTCACTGTGAGGCTCTGATGTCAGTAGTGATTCTAGGTGAATGACAGTGAGGCTGTGATGTCAGTGGTGATGCTGTGATTACACAGTGAAGTTAGGATATCAGTGGTGAGGCTGTGATGTCAATGGCAAGGCTGAGGACACAATGAGGCTATGATGTAACAGTTGAGGCTGTGTTCTCACTGGGCAGGCTATAATGTCAAAGACTGAGATGTCACCATTAAGCTGTGGTGTCACTGGTGAGACTGTCACATCACAGTGTGCCAGTGATGTCAGTGGTGAGTCTATGGTGTCATAGTGAGGCTAGGTGTAGATATAATTGGTGAGTCTGTGATGTCACAGAGAAGCTATGATGTCAGAAGTGAGCCTGTGATATCACTGTGAATCGGTGATGTCACAGTGAAGCTAGGTTGTCATTGGTGAGCTGTGATGACACTGTGAAGGTGTGATGTCACTGTGAGGCTGTGATGTCACCATGAGGATGTGATCTCACTGTAGAACCTGTGCAGTGACAGTGAGGCTCTGATGTCAGTGGCAAGGCTGATGCCACAATGAGGCTATGATGACACTGGTGAGACTGTGGTTTCACTGGTGAGGCTGTGGTGTCAGTGGCAAGACTGAGGTCACAATGAGGATATGATTTAACAAGTGAGGCTGTGGTGTCACTTTTGAGGCTGTGATGTCAAAGGCTGTGATGTCTCTGGTGAAGCTGCAACGTCAATGGTCACACTAATGTCATTCGTGTGGTTGATATCACAGGTTAGTCTATGGTGTCACTGGTGAGGCTGTGATGTCACATTGAGACTGTTGTATCACACTGAGTCTGTGATGTCACAGTGAGGCAGTGATTTCAGTGGTGAAGCTGTGGTGTCGCAGTGAGGCTCTGGTGTGATAGACAGGCTATAATATCTGTGATAAGGCTGATGATATAGAGAGGCTATGAAGACACCAGTGAGGTTGTTACATCAAAGAGAGACTAATATGTCAATGGCGAGGCTGATGTCACAGTTAGGCTGTGATTTAAATAGTGAGGCCGTGGTGTCACTAGTGAAGCTGTGGAGTCACATGAATCTGTGATGGCGCAGTGTGACTATAATTTCCCAGTGAGGCTGTGAGGTCACTGGTGAATGTAGGATGTCACAATGAGGTTGCAATATCAGTGGTGAGAATGATGTCATAATGAGGCTATGATTAAACTGGTGAGTCTATGATGTCAGTGGTGAGCTTAGTACTTGACTGTGGTGAAGCTTTGATGGCACAGTGAGACTAGGATGTCAGTGGTAAGTTTTTGATGTCACAGTGAGGTTGAGATGTCAACATGTGTGTCCTATGTCTCCATGAGGCTGTGATATCACAGTGGGTCTTTGATGTTAAGGTTCATGCTGTGAGGTCACAGTGAGGCTGTGATGTCATTGGTAAGGCTGTGGTGTCATAGTGAGGTTAGGTAAGATGTCAGTGGTGAGAGTGTGATGTCGTACTGAGGCTATGATTTCAGAGGTGAGCCTGTGATGTCACAGTGAAGTTATGATGTCAGAGGTGAGGCTGTTATGTCACAGTGAGGCTGCTATGGCACAGTGTGGCTGTGAAGTCACAGTTATTCTATAATGTCACAGTGAGGTTGTGATGTCAATAGTAACACTGTGGTGTCACAGGAAGGCTGAGCCATTGATGAGGCTGTGGTGTCACTAGTTAGTCTCTAATGTCACAGTGAAGCTATGTCAAATTGAGGCTATGATATCACAGTGAGTCTATGAATTCAATGGTGATGCTGTAATGTCACTGTAAGGCTGTGATGTCATTGTGAAGTTTTGTTGTGACTGTGAGGCTGTGATGTCACTGTGAAAGTGTGAGCTCACTGTGAGGCTGTTATTTCAATGTGAGGTTGTGATGTCACAGTGAGGCTGTGAGGTCATAGGAGGCTGTGATTTCAGTGGTGAGACTGATGTCAAAAATGAGTGTATGATGTAACAGATGAAGCTGCTGTGTTACTGGTGAGCCTATGATGTCAAAGCTGTGGTTTCACTGGTGAGGCTATAATGTCACAGAGAGGCTGTTGTATCACACTGATGCTGTGCTTTCACAGTGAGGCTATGATGTCAGTACTGATGTTGTGATATAACAGTGAGGCTGGGATATCTCTGTGAGGCTGTGTCACAGTGAGTATATGATGTGAGAGGTTAGGCTGTGATGTCACTGTGAAGGTGTGATGTAACCATAAGGCTGTGATTTCACTGTGAGGTTGTGATGTTCTAGTGAGGTTATAATGTCACTGTAAAGGCTGTGAGGTCACAGTGAGGCTGTGATATCAGTGGCAAGGCTGATGATGTGACAGGTGAGGCTCTGATTTCACAGGGGAGCCTTTGAGGTCAGAGAAATTCTGTGATGGCACGGGTTAGGCTGATGTCACAATGAGTCTGTGATGTAACAGGAGAGTCTGTGTTATCACTGGTGAGGCTATGATGACAAAGGCTGTAATTTCACTGGTGAAGCTGTGACATCAGTGGTCACACTGATGTCATTGGTGTGGCTGATGTCACAGGTTATGCTATGCTGTCACTGCCGATGCTATGATGTCACAGTGAGGCTACTGTATCACACTGAGGCTGTGATGTCACGGTGAGGCTGTGATGTCAGTGGTGTAGCTATGGGGTTACACTGAAGCTCTGATGTCACTGGTGAGGCTGTGTTGTCAAAGTGAGAATGTGATATCAGTGGTAGTCTGTTGTCACAGAGAGGCTGTGACATCAGTAGTGAGATTGTGACATCACAGAGATGCTGTAATGTCTTTGGTGAGGTTGATGTCACAATGAGGCTGTGATGTTATTAGTGAGGGTATGGTGTCACTATGTAGCTTTGTAGTCACAGTGAGTCTGTGATAGCACAGTGTGGCAATAATGTCACAGTGAGGCTGTGATGTCACTGATGAATGTATCTATTTATCAGAGTTTTCTGAAGAAACAGAATCTATAGAATGTAATATATTTAAACAAGTTTGTTAAAAATAACCCAATGAAAATAGTGTCCTTCAAGGTAGCTGCCCGCAGCAGCCTCTTTCCTGGCTGGAATGTTCCACAAAGTCAAAAGATCCTGATAAGGTCTCAAGCCTTTGCTCCTCTGGAGGGTTGAAGATGCTGGGTTCTGATGTCAGTGAAGAACAACTGGGCTCCGACATCGGTGATGAACAGAGAACAGCAACAAAGCCTAGAGACCAGGCTCCAAAGGCAGCAGGAAGAGCAACAATGTGATGGAAAAGGTGAAGCTCCAAGTCAGCCAAGAATGAAGGTAGCAGCAGCAACATAGAAGGCCAGATGCTCTAAAGGTGAACAACGTGCACTTAGAGTGGACTGAACAGCAAGTAGACACAAGGTAAGGGAAGAGCAAATCCCTCCTTCTTGCATCTCCTGTTGTCAGGTCCACCACTGGAAAGTACCACCCTCTATGGGCTGGGTTCTCCACAGCAATCAGTCAAGTACCTGCAGACTTGTTCAGGAACCATTCTAACCACTAACCTTCCACAGCTGTGCCCCAAAAAGTCTGCAACTGTCAAGATGACATCAAAATGCAACCATAACATTGCACTCCTTTTCAACTTGACACAAACACATAACGATAACACTATGACCTTCCAACCCTTATTTCCATAGATATTGTATTCATAAAAAAATTCAATTCAATATCAACAAATTTTCAAGCTCTAACATAAAAATTTAAAATCTTGGGGCTGGGGAGGTGGCTCAGGGGTTAAGCCTCTGCCTTGCAGGCAGAAGGTCCTGAGTTCAGATCACAGACCCCACGTATAGACGCCAGACAGAAGCAGGGGCAGTCTGCGCTTCTGGTCCTGGTAGGGTGGAGCCTGTGAATCCCCAGGCAGAGTAAACAAGGAGGAGGTAGAAGTGGTCCATGGTGGTTCCCGAATTCATCTGTGGTTCTACACACACACACATACACATGCACACATGCATATACCCACAATTGAATAAATAATAAATAATAAAAAAATTAAAAACTCTCAAATATAAAATATATTAAAAAATAAAAATATAGCCCTTCCTCACCCCGCTCCGCGGGCCGGGACACACGCTCCGTTCACCCGGGCCTCACCGCGATCCTAGGTTAGCTCCGCCCACGCCCGCCCCCAGAACCCCAGGACAGCCCAAAGGACCCAGCTCCTACCCCACCATCCAGCCGGAGCCGCGTGCAGGGCCAAGGGACGAGGAGGACCTCCCCCTGCACCCGGGCCCCACCCCAGCTCCCCTCGGGTTAAATAGCTCCACGCTGACGCCCCCATCCTCCCTTCCCCAACCCGCTCTGCTGGCCCAGACGCACGCCCGGGCCTCACCGCAATCCTAGGTAAGCTCTGCCCGCGCCTGCAACTAGAACCCCAGGCCAAATAATTTCAATTTAGTGAAATTGAAAGATCTTAAGAGTTAAAATGACAATGCCAAAGTCAAAGTACAAATCCATGAGAAGCAACAATCAAGTAAACAAATTTCCCACTGAAGAAATTAATCCATAATGTTAGACTCCAACAAGAACAAACCCACGGAAAATGGCCAAGAAAGCCTGACCCAGGATAACGACTTTCAAAATATGATCATTACCATGTTCAATACTATGAAAGAGGAAATCGGGAGGAATCACATAATCAAATCAATCGCTTTGAAGAGGAACACAACAGACACTTGGAGGAGTTGAGAAAAACAGTGCAAGAAACAAAAAGTGGCATAGAGCAGTTAAAACAGACTCAAGCAGAGTTTAAAACTGAGCTACAAGACAAGTTATCTTCAACCCAGAACTCCACAGAGAGTCTTATCAACAGAACTAACAAAGCAGAAAACAGAATTTCAGACTTTGAAGATAAAGTGGGAGTACTAACCAGCTCAATGGAAGAGGTCGTTAAAGCCAAAAAGATACTTGAGAGAAATATCCAAGAGATATGGGACACCCTGAAGAAGCCTGACATGCGTATTCATGGAATACCAGAGCAAGAATCTCAAAATACCACTCCTGAGGAAATTTTTCAAACGATCATCAAGGAAAACTTTCCTCATCTAAAAAAAGAGAGGCCCATCCATATACAAGAGGCATTCCGCACCCCAAACAGATACAACCAAAACAGAAGCACGCCACAGCAAATAATAGTTAAAACACTCCACATTCAAGATAAAGAACTGGTGCTGAGAGCTTCAAGGGAGAAAAAACAAGTCACTTTTAAAGGTAAACCTATGAAAATAACAAATGACTTCTCAGTCGAAACAGTAAAAGCAAGAAGAGCTTGGAGAGACATACTTCAAGTATTGAATGAGCAAAAATGTCAACCCAGGCTGATTTACCCTGCGACACTATCCGTCATGATCGAGGGAGAAAGAAAAATCTTCCAGCACAAAGACAACTTGAAGGGATACATATCCACCAAACCAGGCCTTCAAAAAATGCTAGAAATGATACTCAAGTGTGAAGAACAAAACAGGCGTATCCAGGAGAACAGAAGGCAAGTATAACACCATTAAAAGCAAAGCAATATACTTATAAAAACTAGTAAACATAATAAATGTCTGGAATTAAAAATAGTTTCTCCATTATAACATTAAATGTTAATGGAATTAATTCACCAATCAAGAGACACAGATTACAAACTTGGATCAAAAATCACAATCTATCAATCTGCTGCCTGCAGGAAACCCATCTCACCACAAAAGATAGGCACGCTCTAAAAATAAAAGGATGGTCAACAATTCTATAATTCTAATGGAAGCAGAAAACAGGCAGGGATAGCCATTATGCTATCAGAAAAAGTGGACTTCAAACCAAAGAAAATTATAAGAGACATGGATGGTGTTGCAGTCCACCTGCATGGTTGCTGATAAATGACCATCACACAGCTTAAGGGAACAAGGAGTTTACTTTCTTACGATAGTCTGGTTACAGTTCATAGTCCAGCTTGACGGGAGAGCACGTACCAACACCAGGGCCGAGGGAACTGGCCAACATAACGGCTGAGAGATGGACAATCCTTACTTGCGAGACCAGCATGTCTGGCCGAGTATACAGAAGGATGCCCACTCTCTCAACCAGCTCTCTGTGATTTATCCAGGGTCTAATCCCACCCACCATGGGCTGGGTCTTCCCCAGCAGCCAGACAATCTCCTTCAGGTTTGCTCTGGGCTTAACTCAACCATCAACTCTCTACACCTGTGCCCAGAGCTCAAACCCTCAAGAGTCAAGTTGACACCTGTGCTTAACTATGACATTCCACCCCTTGTCAACTTAACACAAAAACAATAGCACTTTTAAACTGTAACCTTTCCTTGTCCCCACAGATGTTAAAATATAAATACATTCCATGGACAAATTTAAAATGTTCTTTCATTAAAACTTCAGTTCCAATATTTTAAAACATTAAAACAGAAGGATCTTAAAACAGTAAGAAAACATTAAAAAGATCAAAGTCCAGCAAATCACCACATCCTGTACTTCAATGTCCATCTTCTGTTGCTCATCATGTAGTCAAGGCGGCTCAAAGATTCGAGTCATTTCCAGTCCCTGTCTGCAGCTCAAAGTTGTAAGAGCAGAGTTCCTCTGAACCAGGCTGAATCTCTACTCGCAGTTGTCCTCAGCAGCAGTCCCACAGTTCTGGCATCTCAAATACAACTCTGGGTTCTCCTCTGCAGCTTTAAGCTTCACCATCTCTTGCAGGACTCTACGCCTGCCACTTGGTGCCAAGCTTCTGCTGCTCTCCATGAACCCTTCAGTAGTATACGAAAATCAGTATCACCTGAGGGACGCTGCCAGATTCCGAAGCGAGGTTGAAATGCAGCTTAGTCCACTGAAGCCACCGCTGCACCAACTTCAACGTGCTGACGCTGGAAAAGCCTCTCTTCTAGGCAACCAAACTTGCAAAGGGCAAGAAACAGCTTGAACTTGGGCTTTCGCCCCCTGAAGGAATCTGAGCTTCCAAACCATGAACTTGCCATACGGTGGTTTCCATGTCCTCCACCGTCTCAATGCAAGTCATTAGGTTTCCTTCACTGATACTCATTTGTCCAACAGCAGCAGATATTCTGCTGCCTGCCCTTTGCACATCCAAACCTCCAAGGTTGCCAACACAGCTCTCCTCTGTCAAGCAAACCAGTCCATCATCCTTATATTCAGTTTTACCAAAGTCCTTGTTACCCTCATCACAAATTGGGCCCAAACAATGTCTCTCAGCAACTGGCCCACTAAACGCTGAAGAACGGTATTTGTAAATCCACAAAGTGAAAATTCTCAAGCATTTTCAACTTTGTCCAGCGAAACCGTTCAAAAGACACAAAATCCACATAGTCAGATTTATCAGCAACACCCCACTTCCTGGGTACCAAATTCTGTTGCAGTCCACCTGCATGGTTGCTGATAAATGACCATCACACAGCTTAAGGGAACAAGGAGTTTACTTTCTTATGATAGTCTGGTTACAGTTCATAGTCCAGCTTGACGGGAGAGCATGTACCAACACCAGGGCCGAGGGAACTGGCCACCATAACGGCTGAGAGATGGACAATCCTTACTTGCCAGACCAGCATGTCTGGCCAAGTATACAGAAGGATGCCCACTCTTTCAACCAGCTCTTTGTGATTTATCCAGGGCCTAATCCCACCCACCATGGGCTGGGTCTTCCCCAGCAGCCAGACAATCTCCTTCAGGTTTGCTCTGGGCTTAACTCAACCATCAACTCTCTACACCTGTGCCCAGAGCTCAAACCCTCAAGAGTCAAGTTGACACCTGTGCTTAACTATGACAGATAGATACTACATTTTAGTCACAGGTACAATTCACCAGAAAGAATTCACAATACTGAACATATATACACCCAATACGGACCCCTCCACATTCATTAAGAAAACCCTACAGTGTCTAAAGCAAGAAATCAACCCCCAAAACGATAATTCTTGGGGACTTCAACACCGCCCTCTCAACATGGGATAGATCAACAGGTTAAAAGCTTAACAGAGACACTTTGGAACTTAATCAAACCCTTAACGAAATGGACCTTACAGATCTCTATCGAACTTTTCACCCACGCACCAAAGAATACACATTTTTCTCAGCAGCACTCGGAACTTTCTCCAAAACAGATCATATATTGGGCCACAAAACGAATCTACACATATACAAAAAAGTTGAAATTCTAACCTGTGCCCTATCAGACCACCACGGCCTAAAGCTGGACATCCACAACACATCAAACAAGAGAAAATACACTAACTCCTGGAAACTTAACAATATGATGCTGAATGAGAACTGGATTCAGGAAGAAATTAAAAAGGAAATTCAAGGTTTCCTGAAAGTGAATGATAACGAAAATACAACTTACCAAAATCTCTGGGACACAATGAAAGCTGTTCTAAGAGGTAAGTTCATAGCTCTAAATGCCTACATCAAAATAAAAATGGAAACATCAGAAATAAACAACTTAACAATGCAGCTTAAAGCTTTAGAGAAACTAGAGCAATCTGATCCCAAAAGTAGTAGAAGAGAGGAGATTAGCAAAATAAGGGGAGAAATATCTGAAATCGAGATTAAGAAAACGATAGAAAAAAATCAACCAGTCAAAAAGCTGGTTCTTTGAAAAAAATCAATAAGATTGATACACCCCTAGCTAAATTAACCAAAAGCAAGAGAGAGAAAACCCAAATTAACAAAATTAGAAATGAACATGGAGTTATCACTACTGATACCCAAGAAATCCAGAGAATTATAACATCATATTTCAAAAACTTATACTCTGTGAAGTTTGACAACACAAAAGAGATGGATGAATTTCTAAGTAAACACAACTTCCCTAAATTGAATCAGGAAGTTGGGAATTATTTAAATAGTCCTATAACATATAAGGAAATTGAGGAAGTAATCTCGAATCTTCCCACCAAAAAATGTCCTGGACCAGATGGATTCAGCACAGAGTTCTACCAGACATTTAAGGAGTTAATAACACCAATACTCCTTAAACTGTTCCATCAAATAGCAAAGGAAAGAACACTACCAAATTCCTTCTATGAAGCTAATATCGTTTTAATCCCAAAACCTAATAAAGACTCACTTAAAAAAGAAAACTATAGGCCGATTTCTCTGATGAACACAGACGCAAAGATTCTCAACAAAGTCTTAGCAAATCGGATTCAAAAACATATTAAAAAGATCATTCACGGGGACCAAGTAGGCTTCATCCCCGGCACACAAGGTTGGTTCAACATACGAAAATCAATAAATGTAATTCATCATGTAAACCAGTCCAAAGTCCAAGACCACATGATACTTTCGATAGATGCAGAAAAAGCTTTTGACAAGATCCAACAGCCTTTTATCATCAAAACGCTAGAGACAGTAGGAATGGAAGGAAGCTTTATCAATATAATAAAAGCGGTATACAACAAGCCCACAAGGATTATGCTCAATGGGGAACAATTGGAAGCATTCCCACTTCGATCAGGAACTAGACAAGGCTGTCCACTCTCACCACTTCTATTCAATATTGTACTTGAAGTCTTAGCCGAAGCCATAAGACAAGAAAGGGACATAAGAGGGATTCAAATCGCCAAGGAAGAAGTCAAGCTATCCCTATTTGCAGATGACATGATCTTATACCTGAGTGATCCCAAAAACTCCACCAGGAAGCTCCTGGAACTAATTGAGAAGTTCAGCAGGGTGTCAGCATACAAAATAAATGTGCAAAAATCAGAGGCCTTCCTATATGCATAGAATGAAAGAAGTGAAAAAGCCTTGAGAGAAACAATCCCATTTACTATAGCCCCTAAAAAAATGAAATACCTTGGTATAAACCTAACCAAGGAGGTAAAAGACCATTACAATGAAAACTTTAGAACCCTCAAGAAAGAAATTGCAGAAGACACCAGAAGGTGGAAAGACCTCCCATGTTCCTGGATTGGCAGAATCAACATCGTAAAAATGACCATCCTAACAAAGGCAATATACAAATTCAATGCTATACCAATTAAAATCCTAAGCAATTCTTTAAAGAAGTTGACCAAACAATCTCAAAATTCATATGGAGGCACAAAAGACCCAGGATAGCAAAGACAATCCTGAGTAACAAAAACACTGCTGGAGACATCACCATACCGAACCTTAGTTTATATTATAAATCCATAGTTATAAAAACATCCTGGTACTGGCTCCAAAATAGACACACAGATCAATGGATAAGGATTGAAGACCCAGATATAAGCCCACAAAATTACAGCCATTTGGTCTTTGACAAAGGGGCCCAAAGAATCCAATGGAAAAAGAACAGCATCTTCAACAAATGGTGCTGGCAAAACTGGATCTCCACATTCAGAAGATAAAAACTGGACCCGTACTTGTCACCATGTACAAGACTTAATTCCAAATGGATCAAGGACCTTGGTATAAGGCCAAAGACTATAAAAACCATAGTTGAAAGGTTAGGGAACTCCCTCGAACTGATTGGGCTAGGCCAACATTTCCTAAACAGACATCCAATGGCACAGTCACTGCTACCAACTCTCAACAGTTGGGATCTTGTGAAATTAAAGAGCTTCTGTTCAGATAAAGAGATTGTAACATGAGCTCAAAGGCAACCCACAGAATGGGAGAAAATCTTCACTAACCACATATCTGATAGAGCTCTACTGTCCAGAGTGCACAAAGAACTTAGAAAACTAAACACCAAGGAAACTAATGGGCCAATTAAAAAATGGGCCCTGGAACTTCAAAGAAACTTTACCAGGGATGAAATTAAAATGTCTAACAAATATCTTAAAAATGCTCCACTTCTTTAGCCATCAGGGAAATGCAAATCAAAACTTCCCTGAGATATCATCTCACCCCGGTCAGGATGGCAAAAATCCACAATACAAGCAACACCAACTGCTGGAGTGGATGTGGAGAGAGGGGAACTCTCCTACATTGCTGGTGGGAGTGCAGGCTCATACAGCCACTCTGGCGAGCCATCTGGAGATTCTTAAAGAAATTAAAGATTGAGCGTAGGCGAGATCCAGCCGGGCCTCAACGCGCGCTCTAGGACCCCAGGTCAGCCCACGGGGACCCGGCTCCGACTCCCGCCATCCAGCCGGAGCCGCGCGGGGGCCGAGGGAACGAGGAGGACCTCCCCCTGCGCCCGGGCCCCGCCCCAGCTGCCCTCGGGTTAACTAGCTCCACGCCGACGCGCCCAGCCTCCCTCTTTCGCCCCACCCCCGCTCCGCCGGTCGGGACGCGTAGGCGAGATCCAGCCGGGCCTCAATGCGCGCTCTAGGACCCCAGGTCAGCCCACGGGGACCCGGCTCCGACTCCCGCCATCCAGCCGGAGCCGCGCGGGGGCCGAGGGAACGAGGAGGATCTCCCCCTGCGCCCGGGCCCCGCCCCAGCTGCCCTCGGGTTAACTAGCTCCACGCCGATGCGCCCAGCCTCCCTCTTTCGCCCCACCCCCGCTCCGCCGGTCGGGACGCGTAGGCGAGATCCAGCCGGGCCTCAACGCGCGCTCTAGGACCCCAGGTCAGCCCACGGGGACCCGGCTCCGACTCCCGCCATCCAGCCGGAGCCGCGCGGGGGCCGAGGGATGAGGAGGACCTCCCCCTGCGCCCGGGCCCCGCCCCAGCTGCCCTCGGGTTAAATAGCTCCACGCCGACGCGCCCATCCTCCCTTTTCGCCCCACCCCGCTCCGCCAGTCGGGACACGCACGCGGTCCACCCGGGCCTCACCCCCCTCCCTAGGTAAGTCCCCGTTCAGGCCCCGCCCACCAGTACCCCAGGCCAAATAATTCAGTTTAGTGAAATTGAGAGATCTTAAGAGTTAAAATGACAATGCCAAAGTCAAAGTGCAAATCCATGAGAAGCAACACTCAAGTAAACAAATCTCCCACTGAAGAAATTAATCCCATAATGTTAGACTCCAACAAGAACAAACCCGCGGAAAAAGGCCAAGAAAGCCTGACCCAGGATAACGACTTTCAAAATATGATCATTACCATGTTCAATACTATGAAAGAGGAAATCCGGGAGGAATTACATAATCGAATCAATCGCTTTGAAGAGGAACACAACAGACATCTGGAGGAGTTGAGAAAAACAGTGCAAGAAACAAAAAGTGGCATAGAACAGTTAAAACAAACTCAAGCAGAGTTTAAAACTGAGCTAAAAGACAAGTTATCTTCAACCCAGAACGCCACAGAGAGTCTTATCAACAGAACTAATGAAGCAGAAAACAGAATTTCAGACCTTGAAGATAAAGTGGGAGTACTATCCAGCTCAATGGAAGAGGTTGTTAAAGCCAAAAAGATACTTGAGAGAAATATCCAAGAGATATGGGACACCCTGAAGAAGCCTAACATGCGTATTCATGGAATACCGGAGCAAGAATCTCAAAATACCACCCCTGAGGAAATTTTTCAAACGATCATCAAGGAAAACTTTCCTCATCTAAAAAAAGAGAGGCCCATTCATATACAAGAGGCATTCCGCACCCCAAACAGATACGACCAAACTAGAAGCACACCGCGGCAAATAATAGTTAAAACACTCCACATTCAAGATAAAGAACTGGTGCTGAGAGCTTCAAGGGAGAAAAAACAAGTCACTTTTAAAGGCAAACCTATTAAAATAACAAATGACTTCTCAGTCGAAACAGTAAAAGCAAGAAGAGCTTGGAGAGACATACTTCAAGTATTGAATGAGCAAAAATGTCAACCCAGGCTGATTTACCCTGCAAAACTATCAGTCATGATCGAGGGAGAAAGAAAAATTTTCCAGCACAAAGACAACTTTAAGGGATACATGGCCACCAAACCAGGCCTTCAAAAACTGCTAGAAATGATACTCAAGCGTGAAGAAAAAAAACAGGCATATCCAGGAGAACAGAAGGCAAATATAACACCATTAAAAGCGAAGCAATATACTTATAAAAGCTACTAAACATAATAAATGTCTGGAATTAACAATAGTTTCTCCATTATAACACTAAATGTTAATGGACTTAATTCACCGATCAAGAGACACAGATTACAAACTTGGATTAAAAATCACAATCCATCAATCTGTTGCCTGCAGGAAACCCATCTCACCACAAAAGATAGGCACGCTCTAAAAATAAAAGGCTGGTCAACAATTCTACAAGCAAATGGAAGCAGAAAACAGGCAGGGGTAGCCATTATGCTATCAGACAAAGTGGATTTCAAACCAAAAAAAATTATAAGAGACACGGATGGATACTACATTTTAGTCAGAGGTACAATTCACCAGGAAGATTTCACAATACTGAACATATATGCACCCAATACGGGCCCCTCCACATTCATTAAGAAAACCCTACAGCGTCTAAAGCAAGAAATCAACCCCCAAACGATAATTCTTGGGGACTTCAACACCGCCCTCTCTACATGGGATAGATCAACAGGTTAAAAGCTTAACAGAGACACTTTGGAACTTAATCAAACCCTGAAAGAAATGGACCTCACAGATCTCTATCGAACTTTTCACCCACGCACCAAAGAATACACATTTTTCTCAGCAGCACACGGAACTTTCTCCAAAATAGATCACATATTGGGCCACAAAATGAATCTACACATGTACAAGAAAGTTGAAATTCTAACCTGTGCCCTATCAGACCACCACGGCCTAAAGCTGGACATCCACAACACATCAAACAAGAGAAAATACACTAACTCCTGGAAACTTAACACTATGATGCTGAATGAGAACTGGATTCAGGAAGAAATTAAAAAGGAAATTCAAGATTTCCTGAAAGTGAATGATAACGAAAATACAACTTACCAAAATCTCTGGGACACAATGAAAGCTGTTCTAAGAGGTAAGTTCATAGCTCTTAATGCCCATGTCAAAAAAATGGAAACATCAGAAATAAACAACTTAACAATGCAGCTTAAAGCTTTAGAGAAACTAGAGCAATCTGATCCCAAAAGCAGTAGAAGAGAAGAGATTAGCAAAATAAGGGGAGAAATATCTGAAATCGAGATTAAGAAAACGATAGAAAAAATCAACCAATCAAAAAGCTGGTTCTTTGAAAAAATCAACAAGATTGATACACCCCTAGCTAAACTAACCAAAAGCAAGAGAGAGAAAACCCAAATTAACAAAATTAGAAATGAACATGGAGTTATCACTACGGATACCCAAGAAATCCAGAGAATTATAACATCATATTTCAAAAACTTATACTCTGTGAAGTTTGACAACACAAAAGAGATGGATGAATTTCTAAGTAAACACAACTTACCTAAATTGAATCAGGAAGTTGTGAATTACTTAAATAGTCCTATAACATATAAGGAAATTGAGGAAGTAATCTCGAATCTTCCCACCAAAAAATGTCCTGGACCAGATGGATTCAGCACAGAGTTCTACAAGACATTTAAGGAGTTAATAACACCAATACTCCTTAAACTGTTCCATCAAATAGCAAAAGAAGGAACCCTACCAAATTCCTTCTATGAAGCTAATATCGTTTTAATCCCAAAACCTAATAAAGATTCACTTAAAAAAGAAAACTATAGGCCGATCTCCCTGATGAACACAGATGCAAAGATTCTCAACAAAATCTTAGCAAATCGGATTCAAAAACATATTAAAAAGATCATTCATGGGGACCAAGTAGGCTTCATCCCCGGCACACAAGGTTGGTTCAACATACGCAAATCAATAAATGTAATTCATCATGTAAACCAGTCCAAAGTCCAAGACCACATGATACTCTAGATAGATGCAGAAAAAGCTTTTGACAAGATCCAACAGCCTTTTATGATCAAAATGCTAGAGACAGTAGGAATGGAAGGAACCTTTATCAATATAATAAAAGCTGTATACAACAAGCCCACAGCAAGGATTATGCTCAATGGGGAACAATTGGAAGCATTCCCACTTCGATCAGGAACAAGACAAGGCTGTCCACTCTCACCACTTCTATTCAATATTGTACTTGAAGTCTTAGCCGAAGCCATAAGACAAGAAAGGGACATAAGAGGGATTCAAATTGGCAAGGAAGAAGTCAAGCTATCTCTATTTGCAGATGACATGATCTTATACCTGAGTGATCCCAAAAACTCCACCAGGAAGCTCCTGGAACTAATTGAGAAGTTCAGCAGGGTGGCAGGATACAAAATAAATGTGCAAAAATCAGAGGCCTTCCTATATGCCCAGAATGAAAGAAGTGAAAAAGCCTTGAGAGAAACCATGCCATTTACTATAACCCCTAAAAAAATGAAATACCTTGGTATAAATCTAACTAAGGAGGTAAAAGACCTTTACAATGAAAACTTTAAAACCCTAAAGAAAGAAATTGCAGAAGACACCAGAAGGTGGAAAGACCTCCCTTGTTCCTGGATTGGCAGAATCAACATTGTAAAAATGACCATCCTACCAAAGGCAATATACAGATTCAATGCTATACCAATCAAAATCCCAAAGCAATTCTTCAAAGAAGTTGACCAAACAATCTCAAAGTTCATATGGAGGCACAAAAGACCCAGGATAGCAAAAACAATCCTGAGTAACAAAAACACAGCTGGAGGTATTACCATACCAAACCTAAGTCTATACTACAAATCCATAGTTATAAAGACAGCCTGGTACTGGCTCCAAAATAGACACACAGATCAATGGATAAGGATTGAAGACCCAGATATAAGCCCACAAAGTTACAGCCATTTGGTCTTTGACAAAGGGGCCCAAAGAATCCAATGGAAAAAGAACAGCATCTTCAACAAATGGTGCTGGCAAAACTGGATCTCCACATGCAGAAGATTAAAGCTGGACCCGTACTTGTCACCATGTACAAGACTTAATTCCAAATGGATCAAGGACCTTGATATCAGGCCAGAGACTTTAAAAGCCATAGTTGAAAGGATAGGGAACTCCCTCGAGCTGATTGGGCTAGGCCAACACTTCCTAAACAGACATCCAATGGCACAGTCACTGCTACCAACTCTCAACAGTTGGGATCTTGTGAAATTAAAGAGCTTCTGTTCAGATAAAGAGATTGTCACACGAGCTCAAAGGCAACCCACAGAATGTGAGAAAATCTTCACTAACCACATATCTGACAGAGCTCTACTGTCCAGAGTGCACAAAGAACTTAGAAAATTAAACTCCAAGGAAAACACTGGCCCAATTAAAAAATGGGCCCTGGAACTTCAAAGAAACTTTACCAGGGATGAAATTAAAATGTCTAACAATTATCTTAAAAAATGCTCCACTTCCTTCGCCATCAGGGAAATGCAAATCAAAACTTCCCTGAGATATCATCTCACCCCGGTCAGGATGGCAAAAATCCACAGTACAAACAACGACAAATGCTGGAGAGGATGTGGGGAGAGGGGAACTCTCCTACATTGTTGGTGGGAATGCAGGCTCATACAGCCACTCTGGCGAGCCGTCTGGAGATTCTTAAAGAAATTAAAGATTGAAATGCCATATGACCCTGCTATCCCACTTTGGGAATAACCCCCCAAGCAGCAGAGGTTCGCCTCGATAGCACAAGCTCGACCATGTTCATAGCAGCACTGTTTACAATAGCAAAGTCATGGAATCAACCTAAATGTCCAACAGTTGACGAGTGGATAAGGAAACTGTGGTACATCTATACAATGGAGTACTACTCAGCCATCAAAAATGATGAATTACTGGAATTTGCTGGGAAATGGATGTCATTAGAAAGAATTATATTAAGTGAAGTATCCCAAACCCAGAAAATTAAGCGCCGTATGTACTCCCTAATAGGTGGCTCCTAGTACCAAACTCGCCCAGCCCACATTGGGACACTCAAAAGTAAACCTATGTAACACAGTAATTGCAAGGATTATGAACAAGAGAGATGGGTTAGGAGGGCCACACCAGAAACAAGGAGAGAGGGGACCATGTTACAGCAGAGAAAATAGGCCTCCATCAAGGTCTGCAAGTAAGTAATGAGAAACCTGGTTAAGTTCACAGACGTTCTTTCCTGATCTCACCAGAAGGGGAGGGCATATAGTCTAGCAGATAAAAAGTAATCATTTTGCAAATGGGTGATGGACCCCTCCCTCAGTGAGGTTTCCTACTCTTATTACATCTACCCTTGAATGTGCTATTACAACAAGACTCCAGTTTAACAGCTTTTTGTCTCTGGCCAGGGGGTGACATACAGTGCCCAGCAGAATGGAGTGAAGGGAATTGCAGGAGCAGCAAAACTGCAAAAGAAAATCAACAAACCACAATCCAGAACTTCAGAGACTCTATATCAATCACATAGAACTAGGCCAGCCTAATCTCTCCCCATCCTGGAGCTCAGGGACATTTGCGGAAGAGGGGGCGGTAAGATTGTAAGAGCAAAAGGATGGGAGGAGCAACGATTTGCAAGATTCTCAACAATAGTTGGGGCCAAAGCAATCATAATGGAACTTTGCATGCCCTGCGCAATGTCCAGCGGACTGTTGCCCTCATAAAGTCTAGCATCTGTTAAGGGCACCGAAACCCCTGGAGGCAAGGGATTGACAGCCATAGTAGTAATCTTATGCTTAAGGGGAACAAGAGAAAGGGCTTATGGAAATGCCACTGGGTCCTTATATGTCATCGGAGAGGAGGACCCAGTGGAGAGTTAGGCGCACACAAAAAAGGACTCTCTGGGAATTGGGGGGGAGACACTGGGGGAAGGGGAGGGGGGAGGGAGGGAACTGGTAAAAAATTTTAAAATGTATAATTAAATTTTTAATAAAAAAAATAGACACAAACAAAAAAAAATAAAATAAAATAAAAATTAGAAATAATGGTAGTAATGAATATCGCATAGATACAGAACTAGAATTTTCACACATTGCTGGTGGAGATGTAAAATTAAACAAATAACTAATTTAAAAAAAAAAAAAAGAAATTAAAGATTGAAATGCCATATGACCTTGTGATTCCACTTTGGTTCATCTCGATAGCACAAGCACAACCATGTTCATAGCAGCACTGTTTACAGTAGCAAAGACATGGAATCAACCCAAATGTCCAACAGTTGACAAGTGGATAAGGAAAATGTGGTACATCTATACAATGTAGTACTACTCAGCCATCAAAAATGATGAATTAATGGAATTTGCTGGGAAATGGATGTCATTAGAAACAATTATATTAAGTGAAGTATCCCAGACCCAGAAAATTAAGCACCGTATGTACTCCCTAATAGGTGGCTCCTAGTACCAAACCCACCTAGCCCACCTTGAGACACTCATAGGTAAATCTATGTATTACCTACAGTAATTGCAAAGATTATGAACAGGAGGGATGGGGTTGGGGGGCCACACCAGAAACAAGGAGAGAAGTGACCATGTTACAGTAGAGAAAATAGGCCTCCATCAAGGACTGTAAGAAAGTAATGTGACACCTGGTTAAGTTCACAGACATTCGTTCCTGATCATTTCCAACTAAGGGGGTATGAACTCACCAGAAGGGGAGGGCACATAGTCCGGCAGATTAAAAAGTAACCATTTTGCAAATGGGTGATTGACCCCTCCCATTGCCAAATGCCATATGACCCTGCGATTCCACTTTTGGGTATAAGTATTACATCTACCCTTGAATGTGCTCTTATAATAAGACTCCAGTTTAACAGCTTTTTGTCTCTGGCCAGGGGGTGACATACAGTGCCCATCACGATGGAGTGAAGGGCATTGCAGGAACAACAAAACTGCAAAAGAAAATCAACAAACCACTATCCAGAAGATCAGAGACTCTATATCAACCACCTGGAACTAGGCCAAACTAATCTCTCCCCATCCTGAAGCTCAGGGACATTTGCAGAAGAGGGGGCGGTAAGAGTGTAAGAGCAAATGGATGGGAGGAGCAATTTTTTGCAAGATACTCCACACAAGTTAGGGCTGAAGCAATCATAATTGGACATTGCATGCCCGGCGCAATGTCCAACACACTGTTGACCTCACAAAGTCTAGCATCTGCTAAAGGCACCAAGATCCTTGGAGGCAGGGGATTGACAGCCACAGTAGTGTTCTTATGCTTAAGGGGAACACAGGAAAGGGTTCAGGGAAATGCCACTGGGTCCTTGTACGTCATCGGAGAGGAGGGCCCAGAGGAGAGTCAGGCATGCACAAGAAAGGACTCTGGGAATTGGGGCGGGAGGCACGGGGGGATGGGGAGGGTGGGGTGAGGTGAGGGGGAGCAGGGGACTCGGGGGGAGGAGGCGGGAGGGAGAGAACTGGTGTACCTATTAAGTTTGTATGAGCTGAAATAATAATAAAAAATTATTTAAAAAAAGCTTGTATGATTGGGAAAAAAATAAATAAATATATAAAATAAATAATACATAAAAAAATAAAAAATAAAAATGTACATTACACAATATAAAATATGTATAACAAAAATATATAAAATTTAAAATGTAAATATAGTATCAATATCAGTACAAGCTAAATAATTTAGCACAGAACAAATTAAAAAATAAAATATTATATCACAATAAATAAATAATTAAAAATAAAAACCCTTATCTAAAAATATATACATCACATTCTATAGTTCACTGTTGCTCATATAAGGACAAATCAAAAATTCTGGACAGTTCCATTTGTACCTTACGAGTAGAACAGAAGTACTCTGGGTAGTTATAAGCTATGTCTCTGTAATTGGTCACATGGTCTTAATTGGTCTCACCATATTTCCTGTACCCTCAGCAAGTACCTGAGCAGGTCTTGGCTCTTTTCCTAGGGGTGTCACCCATACCTTCATTCCTGAAGTATCTGGGCCTTCCAACATCCTGGCTGCATTGGGGTATTGGAATTTTCCATTAACCTTAATCACAGGACATGGTAACATCAAGAGTCACTAATGGATCTCCTGCACTCCATTTATACTCTTTCTTGACTCCATTGTGCAGAACAATCCAATTTCCCCTTGATAGTCTGGATCAATCACACCTCCTAACAGTTATTCCTTTCTTAGTCTGTTGATTCAAAGGCATTAGGAGCCCAAAATAGCCAAGAGGAAGATTTAATTTCCAGTTCAATGGAATGCTTATTATATCTCCTGGCAAAAACATCCCCTGCTCTGGAACCCAAAGTTCTAAGCCAGCAGAGTACAGACTTGTGGGGACAGGAAGCAAAAATTTTCCTAAGGGTTACTATATGTAATAGTAAGAGGCACCGTTCCAGCCTCTACCCCTTGGTTCCTGGACCTGTGAATTCTGGCTATAGGAGATACAGTACCATATATTGTGTGCTGATTCAAAGCATACACTGCATCCTGAAGTACTCTACCAACCTTCCAGCCTATTACTACATAACTGGCACCATAATTGTGCCTTTAAAAGGCCATTCCACTATTTTATCAAAACAGCTGCTTCAGTATGGTGGGTAACATGATAAGACCAATGAATTCCATGAGCATAAGCCTATTGTCTTGCTTCCTTACCTGTAAAATGTGTTCCCTGGTAAGAAGCAATGCTGTGTGGAATAACATGATGGTACACAAGACATTCTATGAGTCCATGAATGGTAGTTTTAGCAGAAGCAGAACATGCAAGAAAGGCAAATCCATGCCCAGAAAGTATCTGTCCTGGTAAGGACAAAGTGCTGCTCTTTCCATCTTGGAAGTGGTCCGATGTAGTCAACCTGCCACCATGTTGGTGGTTGGTCACCCTGGGGAATGGCTCCATATCGGGAATCAGTGTTGGTCTCTGCTGTTGGCAGATTTGACACTCAGCAGCAGCTGTAGCCAGGTCAGCCTTGGTGAGTGGGAGTCCATGTTGTTGAGCCTATGCATAACCTCCATCTCTACCACCATGCTCACTTCTTTCATGGCCCATTGGGCAATGATCAGGATGGCTGGAAAAACAGATTGGCTGTCCACAGAATGAATCATTCTATCCACCTAATTATTAAATGACTGTTCTGCTGAAGTCATTTTTGATGAGCATTTACATGGGACACAATATCTTTGTATCCTTTGCCAGTCTGGAAAGATTTATCCACATGCCTCTTCCCAAATGTCTTTCTCACCAATTTTCCAATTATGTTCTCTCCAAGTCCCTGACCATCCAGCCAAATCATTGGCTACAGCCCATGAATCAGTATATAGTCGCACATCTGGCCATTTTTCTTTCCAAGCAAAGTTCACAGCCATGTGCACTGCCTGAAGTTCTGCCCACTGTGAAGACTTCCTTTCACCAGTGTCCTTCAGGGTTGTTGCAGAAAGTCTACTTCTGGGTGGCATCTGAATAGCGAGCAGAACCATCTGTAAACCAGGCCCTAGTCTTTTCTACTTCAGTTAGCTGTTCATAGGGCACACCCCAGGAGACCATAGGTGCATATTTAGAGACAGGCATCACAACAGGCTGAGGAACCATAGGTATTTGGGCAACTTCTTCATGTAACTTACTTGTCCCTTCAGAACCTGCTCAGGCCCTGTCTTATATGTATCATTTCCATTTGATAATGGATTGCTACTATGCCCATCCAACTTTATGACTTGCTGGGTCAGACAATACTCAACTCATGATGGGCAACTCAGGTTTCATGGTAACTTGATGACCTATTGTCAAAGGTTCAGTTTTCACCAGGGCCCAATAACAGGCCAAAAGGTGCCTCTCAAAGGGAGAGTAGTTGTCTGCCAATGATGGCAGGGCCTTGCTCCAAAATCTCAAGGGACTTAGATGTGGAAGCCTGCCATGGGAGCCTACCAAAGACATTAGACAGCTTCTCTATCTATGACAGACACTCTCAATACCATTGGGTCTTTTGGATCATATGGCCCAAGTGACAAGGCAACCTGTATAGCAGTTTGAACCTGCTGAAGGGCCTTCTTTTGTCCTGGGTCACACTTAAACCTGAGAGCTTTCCAAGTTACTTGGTATATTGGCCTGAGTAACAGCCAAGCGAGGAATGTGCTGCCTCCAAAATCCAAACAGACCCACTAAACATTGTGTTTCTTTCTTGGTGGTGGTGGGGGGCAGGCACAGCAGCTTCTCTTTTACCTTGGAAGGAATATCTCTGCACGCTCCACACCATTTAACTCCTAGAAATTTTACTGAGGTAGATGGTCCTTGGATCTTGGTTGGATTTATCTGCCTTCTGCATAGGCCAAATAGGAGAATTAAAGGGAGAGGTGGCAGGAACCACCACCCCTGCATCATTCAAGTCTTTGATGGTGGCACTAATTTCTGCAATCCCTCCAGGAATGTGATACTGTTTCTGGTTCACTATTTTCCCTGGCAGAGGCAACTCTAAAGGTTTCCATTTGGCCTTTCCTACCATAATAGCCCTTACTCCACAGGTCAAGGAACCAATATGGGGATTCTGCCAACTTCTGAGTATATCTATACCAATTATACATTCTGGAACTGGAGAAATAACCACAGGTTGAGTCTGGGAACCCACTCTACCTATTGAGAGACAAACATTAGCCAAAACTCCATCAACTACTTGTCCTCCATAAGCCCCTACTTTAATTGGAGGGCCACAATGCTATTTAGGGACTCCTGGAATCAATGTCAACCCAAAGAGTGTCTAGTAGGCCCTAAAATGTCTATCATTTCTTTTATCCCAATGGGCAGTAACTCTTGTAAAAGGCCAAAGGTCTCTTTGGGAAAGGACAGGAGAAACATTAATAGTAAAGTTCTTTGTTATTGTGTGTAAGTACTTCCTCAAGGTGACCCAGCCTCCCCTTCATTCAAGGGGTTCTGGATCTACAAACTGACATAAAACTTGAAACTGATTGACAGATCATAATTCTCTACTACTGTGATTCAAAGCAGCCCTTCCTTCATTTGCTTTAGAAAGTTTCTGATTATACAAATCATTTAAAAACTTTGTAGGCTTCTTATCGATTTTGCTCTTGGGAACACCATGATTAATTAACGAATATCAAATATCTAAGCCAGTCAGACCACCATGAATATTGTTCTTTCTGCACTGTGCATTAAGATTGGTATGCGCGCTTTCCACTGGCGATTCAATGTTGCCACTTAGCCTCTGTTGCTCCTGAATCCACATAGACACATTGGATTTAATTTTTCTAATTGAACAGCTGCATCACCCATTGTTAATGATGGTGCAAGAAGAAGAGCAATGGGGGGGCTTCAAATTTGCTGGTGCCCCTCTCACCAATTTTTATAGTACAGTCTTGGTGAAAGGCATATCATCTGGATTCTGCCACTGAGAGTTAGATTTTAAAAGACGAATCCAGTCAAGCATACCAATTTCCCTTAGCCTTTTAATCACATCTTCAACACTAAACCAAGGAATATCTGGTATCTCCAGCTCTCTTTCAGAAGAGCTAATTATGGCTAATAAATGTTTCAGCCACCCACTCAAATAAACTCTTGGCACCACTTTTAACTCTATGAGCTGAAGCATTAAACCTAGAATCTCTACTCAATGGACCCATTTCAATAAACTCAGTTTGATCCAGTTTTATACTCCTACCACCAGTATCCCACAGCTTTAAAATCCATTTCCAGGGGTATTCTCCAGATTGCTATTTGAACATGTTACAAAACTCAGTTCTCTAGGAGTATAGCAAACCTCTTCATGTATCACACTTTCTATGTCACCTCTAAGGGCCTGCTTAGACCTGAGTCTGGTAACAGCCAGAGGAATCACAGGTGGGCACTCCGCAATATCAGCATTGTCCTGAGGGAAAATCCTTACCCCCTCCTCAGCCAAAGAAGGGTTAGTTTCCTCAGGCAAAGGTTGAGACTGAGATGCTATAGGAGGTGGGGGTGGGGATTCATTCTCTACCAAGAGTGGTAAGACCACTTCACCAGATGAAAGAGGCCCATCAGAATTTGAGGCTTCAATGGCCTCAGCTTCCTCTGAGTCTCCCCACACATCAACATCCCCATTTTCAGGATCCCAGTCCTTTCTAATCAGTGCTCTGACATTAACTGCAGACACCTTCTGAGGCTGGGACTTTAATTTATGTTGTAACTCAGCCAATCTAAAAATTAAAGCTTAAGTTTGATTTTCAGTAGTCCAAGCTCTTTTACTACTGGAGAAAAGATTATCTTCCAGAGCACATCAAAAAACTTCCAAGTTGTTTAAACACATCTGAAGCTGATTATTTTCATTTCTGAGGTCTTTCTTTTCATTCCCTATTTTATCTGGAGATGCTTCCAAAGCACACTTAGAATCTTTTAGATTTTTTATACTCATCTCGAGCTTGGTAATTTCATCTCTAAGACTCTCCTTCTCATTTTGTACTTTATACAGAGATGATAAAAGCAACCAACCAGAATCATTATTTTCCTTATTTTTCTTCAGATTTTCAAAAGTATTATATACAGAATCACTAAGCACTGTACTCCTCACAACAGGTGAATCAGGACTATCCGTCATCCCCACTTTTATCAGTTCTTTGATAAGTTCATGCCACAGAGTTTTGGTGATCACTATGGCAGTCTTTAGTAGCTGGAAATTTTATTGTATTGGGAAACCAGCTCCAGATAAACTCAAACCTACTAGAGAAATTCACCTTTATAATTCTGTTCCTCCAGAACCACTCCTGGTACCAAGATCTGTATTAGTCAGGTTCTCTGATGAAACAGAATCTATAGAATGTAATATATAAAAATAAGTTTATTAAAAAATAAATCACAATAAAATTAGTGTCCTTCAAGGTAGCCACCCACAGCAGCCTCGTTCCTGGCTGGAATGTTCCACAAAGTCAAAAGATCCTGATAAGGTCTCAAGCCTTTGCTCCTCTGGAGGGTTGAAGATGCTGGGTTCTGATGTCAGTGAAGAACAACTGGGCTCCGACATCGGTGATGAACAGAGAACAGCAACAAAGCCTAGAGACCAGGCTCCAAAGGCAGCAGGAAGAGCAACAATGTGATGGAAAAGGTGAAGCTCCAAGTCAGCCAAGAACGGAGGCAGCAGCAGCAACATAGAAGGCCAGATGCTCTAAAGGTGAACAACGTGCACTAAGAGTGGACTGAACAGCAAGTAGACACAAGGTAAGGGAAGAGCAAATCCCTCCTTCTTGCATCTCCTGTTATCTGATTCACCACTAGAAAGTACCACCCTCTATGGGCTGGGTTCTCCACAGCAATCAGTCAAGTACCTGCAGACTTGTTCAGGGACCATTCTAACCATTAACCTTCCACAGCTGTGCCCCAAACAGTCTGCAACTGTCAAGTTGACATCAAAATGTAACCATAACAGCACTTGGTAAGGATTAACATTTTAGAATAAAATTATTCTTGAAGGTCTTATACATAAAAAGGGCAAATGCATGATTTCCCTCTCGTACAAAACAGAGCAAATCTATGTGGCTTTCTTTTTGTGTTAAATTTATGCAGTTCATATTTTTTTCTGCCTTCTCAGGGAATAAATGTTGTTTGACAGTGACATTTACAGCAAAGATTATTTTATCAAACTTCCAAGAGATCAGCTGTTTAAAGTGGTAAACTGAGGGCACAGTTTTTTAATATTAAATTGCCTAAAAAGAAACACATTTTTTTCTTTTTTTAATCTCAGGTATTTTTTTTCCATTTTTTTAATTTCTTACTTCCACTCAAGTACTCCATTCCCCTCCATCCCTCCACCCCTCCCTGGACCCTCTTGTTCCCTCCCCCCTTTTCCCCTTCCTTTCTCCCCCTCCGTAGGTTTCTCCCAGTGCCTCCTCCCACCCCCACCCTCCCATTCTAGAGCATCCTTCACTGTGCATGTCAATCTTCCCTCTGGGTCCTCCTCCCTGATGAGGTGTAAGGACTCAGTGGCATTTCCTAAAGCTCTTTTATTGTGTTCCCCATGAGTATAGGAACACTATTGTGGCTGTTAATCCCTTATCTCTAAGGATCCTAGTGCCTGTGATCCATACTAGACTTTGGCGGTTCAATGATATGTTGGTCATTGCACAAGTCATGCAAAGTCCTGTTATGATTACTTCGGCCCTAACTTGTATGGAGTATCTTGCATATCGTTGCTCCTCCCCATCTTTAGGCTCTCACAATCTTACCGCCCCCTCTTCCGCAAATTTCCCTGAGCTTTAGCATAGGGAGAGATTAGGCTGGCCTGGTTCCAGGTGGTTGATGTAGAGTATCTGATTTTCAGAATTATGGTTTGTTGATTTTTTTTCAGTTTTGCTGCTCCTGCACTGCCCTTGGCTCCATGCTGATGGGAATTGGATGTCACCCTCCAGCCAGAGATAAAAAGCTGTTAAAATAGAGTTTTATTATAAGAGTAGATTCAAAGGTAGATGGAACAAGAGTAGGAGACTGCTGTGAGGGGGGGGTTAATCTCCCATTTTCAGGATGGTAACCTTCTATCTGCCAGATTCTATGCCCTCCCTTTCTGTGAGATCATACCCCATGAGATGCAAGTGACTAATAAGGAAAGTCTGTGAGCCAACCAGATGTCTCATTACTTACTTTCAGTCCTTGATGGTGGCTTATTCTCTCTGCTGTAGCATGATCCCCTCTCACCTTGTTTCTAGTGGGGCCCTCCTTCCCCTTCCCTCCCTGCTTATAATATTTGCAATTACTATAGGTATTACAGAGATTTATCTTGGAGTATGTCACTAGGTGGGTTTGGTACTAGGATCCACCTACTAGGGAGTACATAAGGTGCTTTTTCTGTGTCTGGGATACTTCACTCAATACAATTTTTTCTAATCCCATCCATTTCACTACAAATTTCATTAATTCATCATTTTTTGAAGGCTGAGTAGTATTCCATTGTATAAATGTACCACATTTTCCTTATCCACTTGTCAACTACTGGGCATTTGGGTTGATTCCATGACATTGCTATGGTAAACAGTTCTGCTATGAACATGGTCGTGCTTGTGCTATCAAGGTGAATTTCTCCTGTATGGGGGGTTATTCCCAAAAGTGGAATAGCTGAGACCATAAGACAAGAAAGGGAGATATAAAGGATTCAAATTGGCAAGGAAGAAGTCAAGTTATCTCTATTTGCGGATGACATGATCCTATACCTGAGTGATTCCAAAAACTTCACGAGGAAGCTCCTAGAACTAATACAGAAGTTAAGCAGCGTGGCAGGATACAAAATAAATGTACAAAAATCAGTGGCCTTCCTATATGCCCAGAATGAAAGAAGTGAAAAAGCCCTGAGAGAAACAATCCCATTTACTATAGCCCCTAAAGAAATGAAATACCTTGGTATAAACCTAACCAAGGAAGTAAGAGACCTTTACAATGAAAGCTTTACAACCCTACAGAAGGAAATAACAGAAGACATCAGAAGGTATAAAGATCGCCCATGTTCCTGGATTGGCAGAATCAATATCATAAAAATGACCATCCTACCAAAGGCAATATACAGATTCAATGCTGTACCAATTAAAATCCAAAAGCAATTCTTTAAAGAAGTTGACCAAACAATCTCAAAATTCATATGGAAGCACAAAAGACCCAGGATGGAAAAGACAATCCTGAGCAACAAAAACAATGCTGGAGGTATCAACATACCAAACCTTAGTCTATACTAAAAGTCCATAGTTATAAAAACAGCCTTGTACTGGCTCCAAAATACACGCACAGATCAATGGGTAAGGATCGAAGACCCAGATATAAGCCCACAAAATTACAGCCATTTGGTCTTTGACAAAGGAGCCCAAAAAATCCAATGGAAATAGAACAGTATCTTTAACAAATGGTGCTGGCAAAACTGGATCTCCACATGCAGATGATTAAAACTGGACCCGTACTTGTCACCATGTACAAGATCTAATTCTAAATGGATCAAGGACCTTGATATAAGGCCAGAGACTATAAAAACCATAGTTGAAAGAGTAGGAAACTCCCTCGAGCTGATTGGGCTAGGCCATAAACAGACATCCAATGACACAGTCACTGCTACCAACTTTCAACAGTTGGGATCTTGTGAAATTAAAGAGCTTCTGTTCAGATAAAGAGATTGTAACACGAGCTCAAAGGCAACCCACAGAATGGGAGAAAATCTTCACTAACCACATATCTGATAAAGCTCTACTGTCCAGAGTGCACAAAGAACTTAGAAAACTAAACACCAAGGAAACCAATGGCCCAATTAAAAAATGGGCCCTGGAACTTCAAAGAAACTTTACCAGGGATGAAATTAAAATGTCTAACAAATATCTTAAAAAATGCTCCACCTCCTTAGTATCAGGGAAATGCAAATCAAAACTTCCCTGAGATATCATCTCACCCCGGTCAGGATGGCAAAAATCCACAATACAAGCAACACCAACTGCTGGAGAGCATGTGGAGAGAGGGGAACACTCCTACATTGCTGGTGGGAATTCAGGCTCATACAACCACTCTGGCGAGCCGTCTGGAGATTCTTAAAGAAATTAAAGATTGAAATGCCATATGACCCTGCTATTCCACTTTTGCGAATAACCCCACATACAGCAAAACTTCACCTGGATAGCACAAGCACGACCATGTTCATAGCGGCACTGTTTACAATAAGAAAGTCATGGAATCAACCCAAATGTCCAACAGTTGATGAGTAGATAAGGAAACTGTGGTACATCTATACAATGGAGTACTACTCAGCCATCAAAAATGATGAATTACTGGAATTTGCCGGGAAATGGATGTCATTAGAAACAATTATATTAAGCGAAGTATCCCAGACCCAGAAAATTAAGCGCCATATGTACTCCTTAATAGGTGGCTCCTAGTACCAAACCCACCCATCCCACCTAGAGACACTCAAAGATAAATCTCTGTAATACCCACAGTAATTGCAAGGATTATGAACAGGAGGGATGGGGTACGAAGGCCACACCAGAAACAAGGAGAGAGGGGACCATGTTACAGCAGAGAAAATAGGCCTCCATCAAGGACTGCAAGTAAGTAATGAGACATCTGGTTAAGTTCACAGATTTTCGTTCCTGATCTTTTACAACTGAGGGGGTATGATCTCACCAGAAAGGGAGGGCATATAGTCTGGCAGATAAAAAGTAACCATTTTACAAATGGGTGATTGACCCCTCCCTCATTGCGGTATCCTACTTTTATTACATCTACCCGTGAATATACTCTTATAACAAGACTCTAGTTTAACAGCTTTTTATCTCTGGCCAGGGGGTGACATACAATACCCATCAAGATGGAGTGAAGGGCATTGCAGGAGCACCAAAACTGCAAAAGAAAATCAACGAACCACTATCCAGAACGTCAGTGACTCTATATCAAGCACCTAGAACTAGGCCAAACTAATCTCTCCCCATCCTGAAGCTCAGGGAAATTTGCGGAAGAGGGGGTAGTAAGATTGTAAGAGCACAAGAATGGGAGGGGCAATGATATGCAAGATACTCCACACAAGCTAGGGCTGAAGCAATGCTAATTGGACTTTGCATGCCCTGCACAATGTCCAACACACTATTGACCCCACAAAGTCTAGCATTCGCTAAAGGCACCAGGATCCTTGGAGGCAAGGGATTGACAGCCACAGTAGTGTTCCTATACTTAAGAGGAACACAGGAAAGAGTTCAGGGAAATGCCACTGGGTCCTTGTATGTCATCGGAGAAGAGGACCCAGAGGAGAGTCTGGCATGCACATTAAAGGATTCTCTGGGGATTGGGGGGGAGGCACTGGGGAATGGGGAGGGAGGGGTGGGGAGGGGGAGCAGGGGGGTTGGGGGAGGAGGAGGGAGGGAGGGATCCGGTGTACCTTTTAAGTTTGTATGAGCAGAAATAATGATAAAAAATTAAAAATATATATAAATACATACCATGGACAAATTTAAAATGTTTCCTTATTAAAACTTCAGTTTCCGGCTCCGACTCCCACCATCCAGCCGGAGCCGCGCGGGGTCCGAGGGACGAGGAGGACCTCCCCCTGCGCCCAGGCCCCGCCCCAGCTGCCCTCGGGTTAAATAGCTCCACTCCGATGTGCCCATCCTCCCTTTTCACCCCGCCCCACTCCGCCGGTCCGGACGCGGGCGCACGCGGTGCAGCCGGACCCCACCCCGCGCCCTAGGACCCCAGGTCAGCCCACAGGGACCCGGCTCCGACTCCCACCATCCAGCCGGAGCCGCGAGGGGGTCGAGGGAGGAGGAGGACCTCCCCCTGCGCCCGGGCCCCACCGAGCTGCCCTCAGGTTAAATCGCTCCACGCTGACAAGCCCATCCTCCCTTTTCACCCTGCCCGCTCTGCTGGTCAGGACTCGCCCGGTCCAGCTGGGCCTCACCCCGCGCCCTAGGTAAGTCTCCGCCCCCCCCATCCGCCCACCAGGACCCCAGGCCAAATAATTCAGTTTAGTGAAATTGAGAGATCTTAAGAGTTAAAACGACAATGCCAAAGTCAAAGTGCAAATCCATGAGAAGCAACACTCAAGTAAACAAATTTCCCAGTGAAAAAATTAATCCCATAATGTTAGGCTCCAACAAGAACAAACCAGCGGAAAAAGGCCAAGAAGCCTCACCCAGGATAAGTTCTTTCAAAATATGATCATTACCACCTTCAATACTATGAAAGAGGAAATCCAGGAGGAATTACATAATCGAATCAATCGCTTTGAAGAGGAACACAACAGACATCTGGAAAAGTTGAGAAAAACAGTGCAAGAAACAAAAAGTGGCATAGAGCAGTTAAAACAAACTCAAGCAGAGTTTAAAACTGAGCTAAAAGACAAGTTATCTTCAACCCAGAAAGCCACAGAGAGTTTTAGCAATAGAAATAACGAAGCAGAAAACAGAATTTCAGACCTTGAAGATAAAGTGGGAGTACTAACCAGCTCAATGGAAGAGGTTGTTAAAGCCAAAAAGATACTTGAGAGAAATATCCAAGAGATATGGGACACCCTGAAGAAGCCTGACATGCGTATTCATGGAATACCAGAGCAAGAATCTGAAAATACCACCCCTGAGGAAATTTTTCAAACAATCATCAAGGAAAACTTTCCTCATCTAAAAAAAGAGAGGCCCATCCATATACAAGAGGCATTCTGCACCCCAAACAGATACGACCAAAATAGAAGCACGCCGCGGCAAATAATAGTTAAAACACTCCACATTCAAGATAAAGAACTGGTGCTGAGAGCTTCAAGGGAGAAAAAACAAGTCACTTTTAAAGGTAAACCTATTAAAATAACAAGTGACTTCTCAGTCCAAACAGGAAAAGCAAGAAGAGCTTGGAGAGACATACGTCAAGTATTGAATGAGCAAAAATGTCAACCCAGGCTGATTTACCCTGCAAAACTATCAGTCATGATCGAGGGAGAAAGAAAAATTTTCCAGCACAAAGACAACTTGAAGGGATACATGTCCACCAAACCAGGCCTTCAAAAAATGCTAGAAATGATACTCAAGCGTGAAGAAAAAAACAGACATATCCAGGAGAAGAGAAGGCAAATATAACACCATTAAAAGCGAAGCAATATACTTATAAAAGCTACTAAACATAATACATGTCTGGAATTAATAGTCTCTCCATTATAACACTAAATGTGAATGGACTTAATTCACCGATCAAGAGACAGAGATTACAAACTTGGATTAAAAATCACAATCCATCAATCTGCTGCCTGCAGGAAACCCATCTCACCACAAAAGATAGGCACGCTCTAAAAATAAAAGGCTGGTCAACAATTCTACAAGAAAATGGAAGCAGAAAACAGGCAGGGGTAGCCATTATGCTATCAGACAAAGTGGATTTCAAACCAAAGAAAATTATAAGAGACACGGATGGATACTACATTTTAGTCACAGGTACAATTCACCAGGAAGACTTCACAATACTGAACATATATGCACCCAATACGGGCCCCTCCACATTCATTAAGAAAACCCTACAGCGTCTAAAGCAAGAAATCAACCCCCAAACGATAATTCTTGGGGACTTCAACACCGCCCTCTCAACATGGGATAGATCAACAGGTCAAAAGCTTAACAGAGACACTTTGGAACTTAATCAAACCCTGAAAGAAATGGACCTTACAGATCTCTATCGAACTTTTCACCCATGCACCAAAGAATACACATTTTTCTCAGCAGCACACGGAACTTTCTCCAAAATAGATCACATATTGGGCCGCAAAATGAATCTACACATATACAAGAAAGTTGAAATTCTAACCTGTGCCCTATCAGACCACCACGGCCTAAAGCTGGACATCCTCAACACATCAAACAAGAGAAAATACACTAATTCCTGGAAACTTACCAATATGATGCTGAATGAGAACTGGATTCAGGAAGAAAGTAAAAAGGAAATTCAAGGTTTCCTGAAAGTGAATGATAACGAAAATACAACTTACCAAAATCTCTGGGACACAATGAAAGCTGTTTTAAGAGGTAAGTTCATAGCTCTTAATGCCTACATCAAAAAAATGGAAACATCAGAAATAAACACCTTAACAATGCAGCTTAAAGATTTAGAGAAACTAGAGCAATCTGATCCCAAAAGTAGTAGAAGAGAGGAGATTAGCAAAATAAGGGGAGAAATATCTGAAATCGAGATTAAGAAAACGATAGAAAAAATCAACCAGTCAAAAAAGCTGGTTCTTTGAAAAAAATCAACAAGATTGATACACCCCTAGCTAAACTAACCAAAAGCAAGAGAGAGAAAACCCAAATTAACAAAATTAGAAATGAACATGGAGTTATCACTACTGATACCCAAGAAATCCAGAGAATTATAACATCATATTTCAAAAACATATACTCTGTGAAGTTTGACAACACAAAAGAGATGGATGAATTTCTAAGTAAACACAACTTACCGAAATTGAATCAGGAAGTTGTGAATTATTTAAATAGTCCTATAACGTATAAGGAAATTGAGGAAGTAATCTTGAATCTTCCCACCAAAAAATGTCCTGGACCAGATGGATTCAGCACAGAGTTCTACCAGACATTTAAGGAGTTAATAACACCAATACTCCTTAAACTGTTCCATCAAATAGCAAAGGAAGGAACACTACCAAATTCCTTCTATGAAGCTAATATCGTTTTAATCCCAAAACCTAATAAAGACTCACTTAAAAAAGAAAACTATAGGCCGATCTCCCTGATGAACACAGACGCAAAGATTCTCAACAAAGTCTTAGCAAATCGGATTGAAAAACATTAAAAAGATTATTCACGGGGACCAAGTAGGCTTCATCCCCGGCAAACAAGGTTGGTTCAACATACGCAAATCAATAAATGTAATTCATCTTGTAAACCAGTCCAAAGTCCAAGACCACATGATACTCTCGATAGATGCAGAAAAAGCTTTTGACAAGATCCAACAGCCTTTTATGATCAAAACGCTAGAGACAGTAGGAATGGAAGGAACCTTTATCAATATAATAAAAGCTGTATACAACAAGCCCACAAGGATTATGCTCAATGGGGAAAAGTTGGAAGCATTCCCACTTCGATCAGGAACTAGACAAGGCTGTCCACTCTCACCACTTCTATTCAATATTGTACTTGAAGTCTTAGCCAACGCCATAAGAAAAGAAAGGACATAAGAGGGATTCAAATCGGCAAGGAAGAAGTCAATCTATCCCTATTTGCAGATGACATGATCTTATACCTGAGTGATCCCAAAAACTCCACCAGGAAGCTCCTGGAACTAATTGAGAAGTTCAGCAGGGTTGCAGCATACAAAATAAATGTGCAAAAATCAGAGGCCTTCCTATATGCCCAGAATGAAAGAAGTGAAAAAGCCTTGAGAGAAACAATCCAATTTACTATAGCCTCTAAAAAAATGAAATACCTTGGTATATCCTAACCAAGGATGTAAAAGACCTTTACAATGAAAACTTTAAAATCCTAAAGAAAGAAATTGCAAAAGACACCAGAAGGTGGAAAGACCTCCCATGTTCCTGGATTGGCAGAATCAACATCATAAAAATGACCAGCCTACCAAAGGCAATACACAAATTCAGTGCTATACCAATCAAAATCCCAAAGCAATTCTTTAAAGAAGTTGACCAAACAATCTCAAAATTCATATGGAGGCACAAAAGACCCAGGATAGCAGAGACAATCCTGAGTAACAAAAACACTGCTGGAGGTATTACCATACCAAACCTTAGTTTATACTACAAATCCATAGTTATAAAAACTGCCTGGTACTGGCTCCAAAATAGACACACAGATCAATGGATAAGGATTGAAGACCCAGATATAAGCCCACAAAGTTACAGCCATTTGGTCTTTGACAAAGGAGCCCAAAGAATCCAATGGAAAAAGAACAGCATCTTCAACAAATGGTGCTGGCAAAACTGGATCTCCACATGCAGAAGATTAAAGCTGGACCCGTACTTGTCACCATGTACAAGACTTAATTCCAAATGGATCAAAGACCTTGATATCAGGCCAGAGACTATAAAAACCATAGTTGAAAGGATAGGGAACTCCCTCGAGCTGATTGGGCTAGGCCAACATTTCCTAAACAGACATCCAATGGCACAGTCACTGCTACCAACTCTCAACAGTTGGGATCTTGTGAAATTAAAGAGCTGTTCAGATAAAGAGATTGTAACACGAGCTCAAAGGCAACCCACAGAATGGGAGAAAATCTTCACTAACTACACATCTGATAAAACTCTGCTGTCCAGAGTGCACAAAGAACTTAGAAGACTAAACACCAAGGAAACCAATGGCCCAATTAAAAAATGGGCCCTGGAACTTAAAAGAAACTTTACCAGGGATGAAATTATAATGTCTAACAAATATCTGAAAAAATGCTCCACTTCCTTAGCCATCAGGGAAATGCAAATCAAAACTTCCCTGAGATATCATCTCACCCCGGTCAGGATGGCAAAAATCCACAATACAAACAACAACAAATGTTGGAGAGGATGTGGAGAGAGGGGAACTCTCCTACATTGCTGGTGGGAATGCAGGCTCATACAGCCACTCTGGCGAGCCGTCTGGAGATTCTTAAAGAAATTAAAGATTGAAATGCCATATGACCCTGCTATTCCACTTTTGGGAACAACCCCCCATACAGCAGAGGTTCACCTCGATAGCACAAGCACGACCATGTTCATAGCAGCACTGTTTACAATAGCAAAGTCATGGAATCAGCCCAAATGTCCAACAGTTGACGAGTGGATAAGGAAACTGTGGTACATCTGTACAATGGAGTACTACTCAGCCATCAAAAATGATGAATTACTGGAATTTCCCGGGAAATGGATGTCATTGGAAACAATTATATTAAGTGAAGTATCCCAGACCCAGAAAATTAAGCACCGTATGTACTCCCTAATAGGTGGCTCCTAGTAACAAACCCACCCAGCCCACCTAGAGACAGTAATTGCAAGGATTATGAACAGGAGGGATGGGGTAGGTGGGCCACACCAGAAACAAGGAGAGAAGGGACCATGTTACAGCAGAGAAAATAGGCCTCCACCAAGGACCCAAATAAGTAATGAGACATCTGATTAAGTTCACAGACTTTTGTTCCTGATCATTTACTACTGAGGGGGTGTGATCTCACCAGAAGAGGAGGGCATATAGTCTGGCAGATAAAAAGTAACCATTTTGCAAAGGGGTGATAGACCCCCTCCCTTAGTATGGTTTCCCACTTTTATTACATCTACCTTTGAATGTGCTTTTATCACAAGACTCTAACAGCTTTTTGTCTCTGGCCAGGGCGTAACATACAATGCCCACCAGGATGGAGTGAAGGGCATTGCAGGAGCAGCAAAACTGCAAAAGAAAATCAACAAACCACAATCCAGAACTTCAGAGACTCTATATCAACCACCTAGAACTAGGCCAGCTTAGTCTCTCCCCATCTTGAAGCTCAGGGAAATTTGCGGAAGAGGGGGTGGTAAGAGTGTAAGAGCAAAAGGATGGGAGGAGCAATGATATATAAGATACTCTATACTAGTTAGGGCTGAAGCAATCATATTTGGACTTTGCATGCCCTGCGCATTGTCCAACACACTGTTGACCTCACAAAGTCTAGCATCTGCTAAAGGCACCAAGAGCCTTGGAGGTCAAGGATTGGCAGCCACAGCAGTGTTCCTATACCTAAGGGGAACACGGGAAAGGGTTCAGGGAAAGGCCACTGGGTCCTTGTACGTCATCGGAGAGGAGGGCCCAGAGGAAAATCAGACATGCACAAGAAAGGACTCTCTGGGAATTGGGGCGGGAGGCACTGGGGGATGGGGAGGGAGAGGGGTGGGGAGGAGGAGCAGGGGGTACGGGGGGAGGAGGAGGAAGGGAGGGAACTGGTGTACCTAATAAGTTTGTATGAGCTGTAATAAAAATATATATATATAAAAAAGAGAATAAAAAAACTTCAGTTTCAACATTTTAAAAATTCAAAGTTCTTTAACCTTAAGAGCATTAAGTCAGGATAATTTAAATACTTTAAAACAGATAAAACATTAAAACATAAGGATCTTAAACAATAAGAAAACGTTTAAAAGATCAAAGTCCAACAAATCACCACATCCTGTACTTCAATGTCCATCTTCTGCCGCTCATCATGTAATCAAGGCGGCTCAAAAATTCTAGGCATTCCCTGTCTCTTTTTGAAGCTCGAAGTTGTAAAAGCAGAGTTCCTCTGAACCAGGCTTAATCTCCACTCGCAGTCATCCTCAGCAGCAGTCCCATAGTTCTGGCATCTCAAACACAATTCTGGGCTCTCCTCTGCAGCTTTAAGTTACACCGTCTCTTGCAGGAACTCTATGCCTGCCATTTGGTGCAAAGCTTTTTCTTCTCTCCAGGAACCCCTCAGTAGTATGCCCAAACCAGTATCACCTGAGGGACACTGCCTGGTTCTGAAGCAAGGTTGAAATGTAGTTTAATCCACTGGAGTTACAGCTGTACCAACTTTAACAAGCTGATGCTGGAAAAACCTCCTTTAGGCAGCCAAACATCCAAAGGGCAAGAAACGGCTTTAACGTGGGCTTTCAGCCCCTGAGGGAATTTGAGTTTCCAAACCACAAACTTGCCATATGCTGGTTTTCACTTCCACCGTCCCAGTGCATGTCACTAGGTTTTCCTTCACTGATACTCATTTCTCCAACAGCAGCAGATATTCTGCTGCCTGCCCTTTGCACATCCAAACCTTTAAGGCTGCCAACACAGCTCTCCTCTGTCAAGCAAAACAATCCATCATGTTCAAATTAAACTTCAACCAAGTCCTTGTTTCCCTCATTGCAAATTGGGCCCAAACAATCTCTCTCAGCAACTGGCCCACTAAACTCTGAAGAACGGTATTTGTAAATCCACAAAGTGAAAATTTTCAAGAATTTCCAACTTCAAAAGCCACAAAATCCACATAGTCAGATTTATGAGCAATACCCCACTCCCGGTACCAAATTATGTTGCAGTCTGCCTGCATGGTTGCTGATAAATGACCATCATACAGCCTAAGGGAACAAGGAGTTTACTTTCTTACGACAGTCTGGTTACAGTTCATAGCCCAGCTTGACGGGAGAGCATGCACCAACACCGGGAGTGAGGGAACTGGCCACCATCACCACATAACAGCTGAGAGATGGACAATCCTTACTTACCAGATGCCAACTCTCTCAACCAGCTGTCTGTGATTTATCCAGGGCCTAGTCCTACCCACCATGGGCTGCATCTTCCCCATCAGCTGGACAATCTCCTTCAGGTTTGCTCTGGGCTTAACTCAACCATCAACTCTCTACAACTGTACCCAGAGCTCAAATCCTCACAGTCAAGTTGACACCTGTGCTTAACTATGACATAAGACTATTATGTCAGTGGTCAGACTGTGGTGTCAGTGGCAAGGCTGATGTCATAGGTGAGGCTATGTTTCCAATGGTAAGGCTCTCATGTCACAGTGAAGCTATTTTGTTACACTAAATCTTGTGATGCTACAGTGAGACTGTGATGGCAGAGTTTAACCTATGGTGTCAAAGTGAGTCTGTGACATCAGTGGTGATGCTGTGATGTCACAGTGATGTTAGGATGACAGTGGTGAGGCTGTGTCTTCACAGTGATGTCACAGTGAGACTATGTCAGAGGTGTGTATGTGATGTCACCATGAGCCTATTATGTCAGTGGCAAGGCTGGTGTCACAGTTAGTTTGTGATGTCACAGTGAGGCTGTGATGTTACTGTAAGGTTGTAATGTCACAGTGAGGCTGTGAGGACACAGTGTGGCTATGATGTCACAGGCTCTGATGACACAGTGATGTTGTGATGTCACTGGAGAGGTTTGGATGGCACAGTGAGGCTGTGATGTTAATGGTGAGGCTGATGTTACAATGAGTCTGTGATGTCACTGTTGAAGGTGTGATGTCATACTAAGGCTGGAATGTCAGTGGTGAGAAAGATGTCATAGTGAGTCTATGATTTCACTGGTGAGGCTATGGTGTCAGTGGTGAACCTATTACATGACAGTGACACTGGTGAGGCTGTGATTTCAAAGGCTGTATTGTCGCTGGTGTGGCAGTGATGTTAGTGCTCTGACTAATGTCGGTGGTGATCCTGATGTCACAGGTGAGGCTGTACTGTCACTGGTGAGGCTGTGATATCACAGTGAGGCTATGATGTCACTGTGAGGGTTGTATGTGACTGTGGGTTGTCATATCACCATGAGGTGAAATCACTCTGGAAGCTGTGATGTCACAGCAAGGCTGTGATATTAGTGGCAATACTGATGTCACAATGAAGCTATGATGTAACAGGTGAGGCTGTGGTGTCAGGGGAAGGCTGTGAGGTCACTGTGAGGCTGTGATGTTGCAGTGAGGCTTTGATTTCATTGTGAGGCTATGATGTCACCATGAGGTTGTGATGTCACAGTGAGGCTGTGATGTCACTGTGCAGGCTGTGAGGTCATGCTGATGCTGTTATGTCAGCAGCAAGCTGATTTCACAATGAAACTATGAGGTAACAGGTAATGCTGTGGTGTCACTGGGGAGGTTGTGAGGTCACAGTGAGGCTTGGTTGTCAGGAGTGAGAGATGATGACATCACAGTTTTCAGTATTTAGTCTGTGATGTCAGAAGTGAGACTGATGTGAATGATGAGGCTGTGCTGTCACACTGATGCTAGGATGTCACTGGTCAGACTGTGATGCCACAGTATGGTTCTGATGGCACCATGTGGCTGTGATGTCACCATGAGGTAGTGATGCCAGTGTGAGGCTGTGATGGCCCATGTGGCTGTGATGTCACAATGAGGTTGTGATGTTGCAGTGGGACTGAAATGTCACTGTGGAGGCTGTGATGTCCTGTGAAGCTATCATGTCTATGATGAGGCTGATATCACAATGAGGCAATGATGTAACAGGTGAGGCTGTGGTGTCACAGTGAGGCTATAATGTCAAATTAGACTGTGATGTCACTGGTGAGGCTCTGAAGTCAGTTGTCAGACTGTGATGTCATTTGTGAATCTGATGTCACAGGAGAGGCTGTGGTGTCACTGTTGAGGCTGTCACACAACAGCGAGCCTTTGATATCAGTGGTGAGTCTGCGATGTCATAGGGAGGCTAGATATGATGTCAGTGTTGAGCGTGTGATGTCACAGGGAGGCTGTGATTTTCTAGTGAGTCTGTGATGTGACAGTGAGGCTCTGATGTCACTGTGAATGTGTGATGTCACTCTGAGGTTGTGATGTCACTGTGACGTTGTGATATCAGTGGTGAGGCAGATGTGCAATGAGTCTATGAGGTAACAGTAAAGGTTGTGGTGTCACTGGAGAGGTTCTGATGTCACAGTGAGTGTGTGATGTCACAAAGAGTCTGTGATATCACTGTTAAGGCTGAAGTCACTGAGAGCCTGTGAAGTCACTGGTGAGACTGAGAGATGACAGTAGCCAGGCTGATGTCACAATGAAGCTATGATGTAACAGGTGAGACTGTGGTGTCACTGGGGAGGCTGAGATGACACAGTGAGGGTGTTGTATCACACTAAGTCTGTGATGTTACAGTGAGGCTATGACGTCAGTGGTGAGGCTGTGGTATCACAGTGAAGCTTTGATGTCATTAGTGAGGCTGTGATGCCACAGTGTGGCTAGAATGTCATTGGAGAGGTTGTGATATCACAGAATGGCTGTGATTTCAGTGGCAAGGATGATATAACAATGAAGCTGTGATGTCACCAGTGAGGCCATGATGTCAAAGACTGGTGTGGCTGTAGTGTCACATTGAGGCTGTGATGTCACTGGAGAGGTTGTGATTTCACAGAGAGTCTGGATTTCAGAGGTGAGCCTGTAATGTCACAGTGAGACTATGATGTCACAGTGTGTTTATGATGTCACAGTGTGTTTATGATGTCAGAAGTGAGGCTGTGATGTCATAGTGTGTCTATGATGTCAGAGGTGAGGCTGTGATGTCATAGTGAAGCTGTGGTATCACTGGTGAGATTGCAACGTCAGTGGTCACACTGATATCAGAGGTGAGGCTGATGTCACAGTTGAGGCGGTGATGTCAGTGGTCAGAATATAATATGAGAGGAAAAGCTGATGTCACAGTTGAGGCTGTGGTTTCAATGGTGAGGCTCTGATGTCACAGTAAGGCTGTGCCATCACCATAAGGCAATGATGTCACAGATGAGTCTGTGATGTCACAGATGAGTCTGTGATGTCCTAGTGAGGCTGTGTTGTCATTGGTGATGCTGTGATGTCACTGTGAGGTTTTGATGTCAGTCGTGAGAGACCATGACATCATAGTGAGGCAGTGATGTCAGTGGTTAGGCTGTGGTGTCAGAAGTGAGGCTGATTTGAGTTAAAATGCTGAGATATCACAGTGAGACTGTGATGTCAGAGGTGAGGCTGTGATGCCAAAATGAGGCTGTGATTTCACCGTGAAGTCATGGTGTTGCTAGTAAAGCTGACATGTCACAGTGAGCCTGTGATGTTAGTGATAAGGCTATGATGTCATAGTGAGGCTAGGTAGGTTATCAGTGGTGTGGGTTTGGTGTCACATGGAGGCTATGATTTCAGAAGTGATCCTGTGATGTCACAGAGAGGTTGTGATGTCACAGTGAGGCTCTGAAGTCAGTGGTGATTGTATGAGATGACAGAGAGGCTGTGATATCACCATGAGGCTGTGATTTTACAGTGAGGTTAGGATGTCAGTGTTGAGGCTGTGCCCTCAATGTGAGGCTGTGATGTCTCTGTGAGAATTTGATGTCACAGTGAGGCTGTATTATTACTGGTGATGCTGTGATGTCAGATGTCAGGCTGATGTGAGTGATGAGGCTGACATGTCACTGTGAAGGTCTGATGCACTGTGCAGGTGTAATATCACTGTTAGGCTGTGAAGTCACCGTGAGGTTATGATAATACTGTGGAGGATGTGAAGTCACAGTGAAGATTTGATGTCACTGGTGAGGGTATGATTTCAGAGGTGAGCTTGTGATGTCAAAGTGAGTCCGCGATGTCACAGTGAGGCTATTATCTCAGAGGTGAGGTTGTGATGGCACAGTGTGGCTTCAATGTCTGAGCCTGTGATGTCACAGTGAGATGGTGATGTCAGTAGTACTGTCACAGGGAGGCTGTGGCATTGCTGAGCCTGTGGTGTCACTGGTGATGTTGTAATGTCACAGTAAGGCTGTTGTGTCACATTGAGGCTGTGATGTCACAGTGAGGCTAAGATGTCAGTGCTGAGACTGTGAGGTAACAGTGAGTCTGTGATGCCAGAGTGAGGGTGTGATTTCCTGGTGAGGCTGTGATGTCACAGTGAAGAAGTGAGGTCACTGTGGAAGCTGTGATGTCAGTGGTCAGGGTGATATTACAATAAAGTAACAGGTGAAGCTGTGGTGTCACTGGTGAGGCTGTCACATCACAGTGAGCCTGTGATGTCAGTCGTGAGGCTGTGGTGTTGTATTGAGGCTATGATGTCAGAGGTGAGCCTATGATATCACCGTGAAATTGTGATGTCATTAGTAAGGCTGATATCAGAATGGGTTTGTGCATCACAGTACAGCTATGATGTGAGAGGTGAGGCAGTGATGTCACTGTGAGGCTGTGATGTCAATGGTGAGAGAATATGACCTCACTATGAGGCTATGATGTCATTGGCAAAGCTGATGTCACAATGAACCTGTGATGTCACTGCTGAAGGAATGATGTCACAATTGAACAGTGATTGAAGGATGAGTATGATGTCATAGTGAGCGTATGATGTCACTGCTGAGGCTATGATGTCAGTGGTGAGCATATTATATCACAGTGATGCTGTGTTGGCTGTGGTGAATCTTTGATATCAAATTGAGGATAGAATGTCAGTTTGGGGGTTATTATGTCACAGAGAGGCTGTGATGTTACTGAGAAGGTGTGCACTCTTTTTTTCTTTTTTTTATTCATTTTTTCCACTCATTCAAACTGGATAAGTACCCCATTCCCTTCCCTCCCTCCACCCCTCTCTGGATCCCCTTGCTCCCTCCCCCCTTTTCCCTTTCCTTTCCCCCCTCCCTCCCTTTCTCCCAGTGCCCTTTCCCCCCCATTCTTTGTGAGGCTTTGATGTCACTGTGAGGTTGTGATGCCACTATGGAAGCTGTGATGTCACAGTAAGGTTATGTTATCACTGGTTAGGCTGTTATGTCAGAAATGAGACTTATGTGAGTGATGATTCTGTGATGTCACTGGTGAGGCTGTGATGACACTGTGAGGCTGTGATGTTACCATGTGGCTGTGGTGTCACCATGAGGCAGTGATGTCACAGTGAGGCTGTGATGTTACTGTGGAGGCCATGAGATCACAGTGAGGCTGTGATGTCAGTTGCAAGTCTGATGTCATGATGAGCCTGCCTATTATGTAGCAAGTGAGGTTTTGATTTCACTGTGAGGCTGTGATGTCACCAAGAGGTTATGATGCCACAGTGAGGCTGCAATGTCAATAATCACATTAATGTCAGTGGTGAAGCTGATGTCACAGGTGAGGCTGTGGTGTCACTGGTGAGGTTGTGATGTCACAGTGAGTCTGCATTGTCACTGGTGACACTGTGATGTCACAGGGAGGCTGTTGTGTGACATTGATGCAGCTATGGTGACACTGGTGAGGCTCTAATGTCACAACAAGGCAAGAATGATGTCATATTGAGCCTATGATGACACTGGTGTGTCTATGATGTAAGGGGTAAACCTGTTCTGTGACAGTGAGGGTTTGATGTCAGTGGTGATGCTGTGATTTTACAGAGAGGTTAGGATGTCAGTGGTGAGGGTGTGGTACCATCGGAGCTGAATACCCGGACCCAGTCGTAGTAACAGCAGGTTCTCGGCAAGGGAATGGTGGGGGAAAACCACTCACAGGTATTGGAGGGGAGCCATGGCTTGGATGTTCAAGGGTCATAAGTGCTTGTAGCATGGTCTTGTTGATGGAGCACTGCTGAGAGATGTGCTGAAGGAAACACTTAAGCAATATAATTAATGAAAGAACAATTCCATAAGTTACAATCCAAGAGGGATCAAACAGCCTTTAAAGTTGTTCCAGATTCTGGTTATAAACTGTTGCAGTCAGCCTGCATGGTTGCTGATAAATGACCATTAAACAGCTTAAGGGAACAAGGAGTTTATTTCCTTATGACAGTCCGTGCACCAACACCAGGGCTGATAGAACTGGTCACACCATCACTGCATAATGGCTGAGAGATGGACAACCCTTATTTACCAGACCAGCATGCCTGACCAAGTGAACAGAGAGATGCCAACTCTCTCAACCAGCTATCTGTGATTTATCCAGGGCCTAATCCCACCCACCATGGGCTGGGTCTTCTCCATCAGCTAGACAATCTCCTTCAGGTTTGCTCTGTTCTTAACTCAACTATCAACTCTCTACAACTGTGCCCAGAGCTCAAACCCTCAACAGTCAAGTTGACACCTGTGCTTAACTATGACACTCCACTCCCTGTCAACTTGACACAAAAACAATAACATTTTTAAACTGTGATCTTTCCTTGTCCCCACAGATGTTAAAATATAAATACATTCCATGGACAAATTTAAAATGTTCTCATTAAAACTTCAGTTCCAACATTTTAAAAGTTCAAAGTTTTTTTAACTTTAAAAAATGAATCAGAATAAGTTAAGTACTTTAAAACAAATAAAACATTAAAACAGAAGGATCTTGACACAATAAGAAACATTTAAATTAAGATCAAAGTCCAGCAAATTACCACATCTTGTATTTCAATGTTCATCTTCTGTTGCTCATCATGTAATCACGGTGGCTCAAAGATTTCAGGAATTCACAGTCCTTGTTTACAGCTTCAAATTGTAAAAGCAGAGTTCCTCTGAACCAGGCTGAATCTCCACTCACAGTTGTCCTCAGTGGCAGTCCCACAGTTCTGGCATCTCCAACAGTACTCTGGGTTCCTCTGCAGCTATAAGCTTCACCTTCTCTATGCCTCCTACTTGGTGCCAAGCTTTTGCTGCTCTCCATTAACCCTTCAGTAGTACACCAAAACCAATATCACCTGAGGGGCACTGCCAGATTCCAAAGTGAGGTTGAATCATAGCTTAGTCCACTGGAGCTACAGCTGTACTAACTTTAATGCTCTGATGCTGGAAAAGCCTCTTTTCTAGGCAGCGAAACTTACAAAGGGCAAGAAACAGCTTTAACATGGGCTTTTGGCCCCTGAAGGAATCTGGGTTTCCACTGTCCCAGTGCAAGTCACTAGGTTTTCCTTCACTGATATTCATTTCTCCAACAGCAGCAGCTATTCTGCTGCCTGCCCTTTCTTTGCACATCCAAACTTTTAAGGCTGCCAACACAGCTCTCTTCTGTCAAGGGAGCCAGTCCATCGTCTTTAAATTCAGCTTTACCGAAGTCCTTGTTCCCCTCATCAGAAACTGGGCCCAAACAATTCACAACTCTCTCAGGACTGACATTATCCAATTGGCCCACTAAACTCTGCAGAACAGTATTGGTAATCCACAAAGTGAAAATCTTCAAACATTTCCAACTTTGTCCAGTGAAACAGTTCAAAAGCCACAAAATCCACATAGTCAGATTTATCAGGGCTCTCTAGAGTCATGGAATTCACAGAATGAATATATATATATACATATATGAAATTTATTGCGTTGGCTTACAGATATGGCCGAGGTAGTCCAGCAAAGGCTGCCAGTAGCTGAGGTAGTCCAACGATGGTTTCCAGTAGCCAAGGTAGTTCCAACGATGACTGTCAACTGCTAGCTGCTCAGTTCAGTAGTCAAGTGGGTGATGACTGAAGGCTGGAGAACTCCTAGAGTCTTAGTCTAGTCAAAAGTGAGAAGGTCGAAGAAACTGGGCAGCTGGAAGGAAGAACGATTCCTAGCAAAGCTGCAAGAAGGCATCTGTTCTCTTTGATGGCTTCTTTTTATATGATGCAGTACTGGGAGGATCCTATGAGAGCTTTGGAGGTACAATCTTATCAAGTGGTCTCAGTTGATCCTTTCCAGAGGTGGTCTCAGCTGATCTTAGTTAAGACCAAGTGTGTCAAGTTGACACGCAGGCTTAACTATCACACAAACCCAGTATCTATAAGCAGGGGAGCCACATGCATTATGTTAATATGTTCTATCTGTTGACTCAAAGTCAGTGAAATTAAGGAAGGCCTAAGATTAAGGCCCCTTGATGTACTGAGAGTTGTTCATGAGGGTCACATGAGGCAAGAGCGAGCCTCCGAGCAGTTGTGGTCTCCTCAGCTATTAGATCTACTTGTTGCTGTAAGGTCAAAGATTTACCTATTTTATGTATCTGTCCCCGGTAAGGCTTCACAATCTCTGTTGCCTGTTTGACTGGCAGGCTTGCAGGCTCCAGCTAGCAGGCTCACAGGCTCATTTATTGTAAATGTCAGGCTGCTTATATACCCCACCCAACATCCCATAAGTCCCAGCATGAGCTTTTGCTGAGTTGTCCTATCCAGGTTGGTCCACTCAGCCAGGCCTTTTGACGTCAGCACCAGATGTGGTAGCAGGTGTAGTTTGGGGATGTTGCATTCACACATGCGGCCCATACAGATGATCCCTGAGTGGCATGCTTCCCATGTGGAGGTATTGTAAGTGATGGTTGATCAGAGACTTTAATATAGGCCTGCCTGGTCCATTCCTCCTACAAGGGTGTGTCGCCACAGTGAGGCTATGATGTCAGAAGTGCAGCTTTGTTGTCACTGGGAAGGCTATAATGTCAAAGACTAGATGTAACTGGTGAGGCTGTGACATGACTGGCAAGCCTGATGTCACAGGTAAGGCTGTGGTGTTACTGGTAAGGCTGTGATGTCACAGTGAGGCTGTGATTTCAGTGGTAAGAGACTATGACATCAAAGTGAGGCTGTGATGTCAGTGGTTAGACTGTGATGTCAGAAGTGTGGTTGATGTGAGTGATGAAGCTTAGATGTACAGTGAGGCTGGGATTTCACCTGTGAGACTGTGATGCCACAGTGAGGCTATAATGTCACAGAATGGTGTCACTGGTGAAGCTGTGGTGTCACAGAGTGGCTATCATTTCAGTGGCATGACTGAAGTGAAAATGAGGCTGTGATGTCACCAGCGAGGCAGTGGTATCACTGGGGAGACTATGATGTCAAAGGCTGTGATGTCATTGGTGAGGTTGTCATGTCACAGTGAACCGCTATTATCAATGGTGAGTATGTGGTGTCATAGTAATGCTAGGTGGGATATCAGTGGTGAGGCTCTGATGTTACAGTGAGGCTATTATGTCAGAGATGAGCCTGTGATATCATTGTGAGGCTGTGATGTCACCATGATGCTGTGATATCAGTGGTGAGGCTGTGATGTCACAGTGTGGCTGTGGTGTCAGTGGTGACTCTGATGTCACAAGGAGGATGTCTGTGGTGAGAATGATGTCAAAGTAAGGCTATGCTGTCATTGCTGAGGCTATGATGTCAGTGGTGAGCCTTTTAGGTGACAGTGAGGCTTTGATGTCACTGTGGAAGTTATGATGTCACAGGGAGGCTGTGATATTGTGGCAGTGCTGATGTCACAATGAGGCTATGATGTAACATATAGGCTGTAGTGTCACTGGTGAGGCTAGGATATGAAAGGCTGTGATGTCACTGGTGAGGCTGTGGCATCACTGGTGAGGCTCTGATATCACAGTGAGGCTGTGGTGTCCCAGAGATGCTGTAATATAACTGTTAAGGCTAATGTCACAGAGAGGCTGTGAAGTCACTGGTGAGATTGTGACATCACAGAGAGTTTGTGATTTCAGTGGAGAGGCTAATGTTGCTATGGGGCTGTGATATTATTAGTGCACATGTATTGTCACTGCTGAAGCTTTGGTGTCACAGTGAGGCTGTGATGGCACAGTGTGGCTATGATGTCACAGTGAGGCTGTGATGTCAGTAGCAAAGTTATGATGTCACATGGAGACTGTGATTTCAGTGGCAAGGCTGACATCACAATGAGGCTGTGATGTCACTATTGAGACTGTGGTGTCACTGGTGATGCTGTGGTGTCAATTGTGAGGATATTATGTCAAAGGCTATGATGTCACAGTGTGGCTATGAGGACAGAGGTGAGGTTATGATGTCACAGTGAGGCTGTGGTGTCACTACTGAGGCTATAATGTCAAAGATTATGATGTCAGTGGTGAGTCTATGATGCCAGTGGTCAGACTTTGATGTCAGTGGTGAGACTGAGATCATAGGTGAGGCTATGGTTCCAATGGAGAGGCTCAGATGTCACAGTGATGCTATTGTGTCCCACTGAGGCTGTGATGCCACAGTGAGGCTCTGATGTCAGTGGTGATCCTGTGAGATGACAGTGAGGCTGTGACATCAGTGGTAATGCTGTGATATCACAGTGTAGTTAGGATGACAGTAGTGAGACTGGGCTGTCACATTGAGGCTGTAATGTGAGAGGTGAGGATGTGATGTCACAGTGAGGATGTGATGTATCTTTGTAAGCAGTGAGATAACAGTCAGGCTGTTATGTAAGTGGCAAGGTTGATGTCACAATGAGTCTATGATGTAACTGATAAGGCTTTGGTTTCATTGTAAGGCTGTGATGTCACCGTGAAGTTGTGATGTCACAGTGAGGCTGTTATGTCACTATGGAGGCTGTGAGATCATACTGAGGCTATAATATCAGCGGTAAGGCTGATATCACGATGAGACTATGATGTAACAAATGATGCTGTGGCATCACTGGGGAGGCTGCGAGGTCACAGTGAGACGATGACATCACAGCGAATGTATGGTGTCACAGAGAGGCTGTGATATCACTATTAAGGTTGATGTCAAAGAGAATCTGTGTATTCACTGGTGTGGCTGAGATGTCAGTAGCCAGGCTGATGACACTGTGAGGCTATGATGTAAAACATGAGGCTGTGGTGTCACTGGGAAGACTGAGATGACACAGTGAAGGTGTTGTATCACACTGAGTCCTTGATGTCACAGTGAGGCTATGATGTCAGTGATGAGGCTGTGGTGTCACAGTGAGGCTCTGATATCAGTGGTGAGGCAGTGGTATAACAGTGAACATGTGATTTCACTGGTAAGGCTGATGTCACACATAGGCTGTGAAGTCACTGGTAAGGTTATGACATCACAGAGAAGTTGGGTTGTCAGTGGGGAGCCAGATGTCACAATGAGGCTGTGATTTCATTAGTGAGGCTGTGTTGTCACTGGTGAAGCTGTGATGGCAAAGTGTGGCTATAATGTCACAGTGAGGTTTTGATGTCACTGGAGTTGTTGTGATGTACAGAGAGGCTGTGATTTCAGTGGCAAGACAGATATCACAATGAGGCTGTGATGTCACCAGTGAGGCTATGATGCCAAAGACTGTCATGTTACAGTGAGGCTGTGATGTCACAGTGAGGCTATAATGTCAAAGACTTTGATGACACTGATGAGGCTGTGGTGTCATGGGTGAGCCTATGATGTGAAAGGATGTGATGTCGCTGGTGAGGCTGTCATGTCACAGTGACCCTGTGATGTCAGTGATGAGGCTGTGGTGTCATAGTAAGATTAGGTAGGCTGTCAGTGGTGAGGTTGTGATGTCGCAAGGAGGGTGTGATTTCCTGGTAAGGCTGTGATGTCACTGTGAGGTTGTGATGTCACTGTGAAAGCATGATGTCACTGAGTCTATGATATCACTGTGAGGTTGAAATGTCACTGTGGAAGCTTTGAGATTACAGTAAGCTTTGAGATGTCAGAGGCAAAGCTGTGTCATAATTCAGCAATGATATAACAGATAAAGCTGTGGTGTTACAATGAGGCTGTGAGGTCACAGTGAGACTCTAAGGTCACCATGAGAATTGGATGTCAGTGGCCAGACTGATGTTACTATGAGGGTTTGATGTAACACATAAAGCTGTGGTATCCCTAGTGAGACTATGACATCACTGGCTGTGATGTAGCTGGTGAGGATGTCAGATCACATTGACACTGTGATATCACTGGTAAAGGTATGATGTCACAATGAGACTGCAATATCAGTGGTGAGAATAATGTAAAAGTAAGGCTAAGATGTCACGGGTGAGGCTATTATGTCAGTAGTGAGTCTATTATGTGACAGTGAGGCTGCTTTGTCTGTGGTGAAGCTTTGAGGTCATATTGAGAATAAGATGTCAGTGGTGAGGCTTTGATGTCACAGTGATGCTGTGATATCACTGTGGAGATGTGACATCACTCTGAGCATGTGATGTCATTGCAGAGGCTGTGATGTCACTGTGGATGCTGTGAGGTCACAGTGAGGCTCTGATGTCTGTGGGAATGCTAAAGTCACAATAAGACTATAATGCAACAGGGGAGGCTTTAGTGTCACTAGTGAGGCTATGATGTCACAGTGAGGCTGTGGTGTCACAGAGAGGTTGTGATATTACTTGTTAAGGCTGATACCTTAGACAGTCTGTGACCACACTGGTGAGGTTGCAACATCACAGAGAGTCTGTGATGTCAGTGGCGAACCTGATGCCACAATGAGGCTGTGAAATCCCTGGTGAGGTTTTCACATCACAGGCTGTGATGTCATTACTGAGGCTCTAGTGTCACTGGTTAAGCTGTGGTGTCACAGTAAGGCTGTGATGGCACAGATGTCACCAGTGAGGCTGTGGTATCACTGGTGAGGCTATGATGTCAAAGACTGTGATGTTACTGTGAGGCTATGATGTTAAAGCCTGTGATGTCACTGGTGAGGCTCTCATGTCACAGTGAGCCTGTGATGTTAGTGGTGAGAATGATGTCAACTTGAGGCTATGATGTCACTGCTGTGGCTCTGATGTCAGTGTGAGCCTGTTTCTTGACAGTGAGACTGTGATATCTGTGGTGAAGCTTTGAAGTCACAGTAAGTCTAGGGTGTCAGTGGTGAGGCTGTGTTGTCACAGTGAGGCTGTGATGTCACTGTGAGCTTGTGATGTCACAGTGAGGATGTGATGTCATAGTGAGGCTGTGATACCACTGGTAAGGCTATAATGTCAAAGACTGTGATGTCATTAGTAAGGCTGTAATGTTAATGGTCAGACTGTGATGTCAGTGGTGAGACTAATGTCACAGATGAGGCTATGGTTTCAATGCTGAGACCCTGAGAGGTTGTGATGTCAGAGAGTGCTTGTGATTTCAGTGGCAAGGTTGAAGTAAAAATGAGACATCATAGCCTTTCTGTGGCATTACAGCCTCACTATGATATCATAGCCTCACCAGTGATACCACAGCATCACCAGTGACACAACAGGCTGTTGTGTCACACTGAGGATGTGATGTCATAGTGAGGCTCTGATGTCAGGGGTGATTCTATGAGATGTCAGTGAGGCTGTGACATCAGTGATGGTGCTCTGATTTCAGTGTGGTTAGGGTATCAGTGGTGAGCCTTTGCCATCACAATGAGGCTGTAATGCCAGAGGTAAGGCTGTGATATCAGAAGTGAGGCTGATGTGAATGATGAGGTTGAGTTGTCACAGTGAGGTTGTGACGTCACCGTGAAGCTATGATGTCACTGGTGAGGCTATCAGGTTAAAATGAGCCTGTAATGTCAGTGGAGAGGCTGTGATGTCATAGTGAGGCTAGGTGAGATGTCAGCGGTGACTGTGTGATGTCACACTCAGGCTATGGTTTCAGAGGTAAGCCTGTGATGTAATAGGTGAGGCTGTGGTGTCACTGGTGAAGGTATGATGTCACTATGAGGTTGCAATGCCAGTAACGAAAATGATGTCATAGTGAGTTTACGATGACACTGGTGAGGCTATGATGTTAGTGGTATGCTTATTACACATCACTAAGTTTTTGATGTCTGTGGTGAAGCTTTGAGATCACAGTGAGGCTAGGATGTCAGTGGTGATGCTGTGGTGTTACTGGGGAGGCTGCAATGTCACAGTGTGTCTGTGGCATCAATGTGATGCTGTGATGTCACAGTGAGACTTCGATATCACTGTGGAAGATATGAGATCACAGTGAGGATGTGATATCAGTGGTAAGGATGATGTCACAATGAGGCTTTGATGTAATAGGTGAGGCTGTGATTTCACTGTGAGGTTGTGTTGTCACCATGACCATGAGGTTGTAATTTCACATTGAGTTTGTGATGTCAGTGTGGAGGCTGTTTGGTCAGAGTGAAGTTGTGATGTCAGTGGCAAGCCGGCTGTCACAATGAAGCTATGATGTAACAGGTAAGGATGTGATGTCACTGGGGAGGCTGTGACATCACAGAGAGTCTGTCATTAGTAGTGCTGTGGTGTCAATGGTGAAGCTCTAGTGTCATAGTGAGTCTTTGATGGCACAGTGTGACTATAATGTCACAGTGAGTCTCAGATGTCACTGGAGAGGTTGCAATGTCACAAAGATGCTATGATTTCAATGGCAAGGCTGATGTCACAATAAGACTATGATGGCACCAGTGAGGTTATGGTGTCACTGGTGAGGCTCTTATGTCTGTGGTGAGCCTGTCGTCCCAATGAGGCTATGATATAACATGTGAGGCTATGGTGTCACTCGTGAGGCTATGATGTCAAAGGCTGTGACATCACTGGTGAGGCTGTGACGTCAGTGGTCAGACTGCAATGTCAGTGGTGAGGCTGGTGTCCCAACTAAGCCTGTGGTTTCAGTGGTGAGGCTCTGATATCATAGTGAGGATGTTATGTCACAGTGAGCTTGTGATGTCAGTGGTTAGGCTGTGGTGTCATAGTTTGGCCAGGTAGGATATCAGTAGTGAGGGTGTGATGTCACAGTGAGGTTATGATATCAGAGGTGTGTGGGGGTTGCTAGGCCCAGAAGCCTGCTCTCTGGATGATACATTAGCAACTGAACAGGCCATTGAGTGACTCCTCCCTTGGGCGGTTGAGTTTGCCTCTTGTCTACAAGACAATGATAGGCTAAATTCCCTCCTTGGAAGTTGAGAAAACTCCCAGGTCGTTTGGAACGCTTTTGTCTCTCTAAGAAACTGGCTGGGCTGTTCCTTCCCCAACAGTTCTGTCCTGCTTTCCTGTGAGATGTTAATGCATGCGCCAAGTAACTCTGTTTTGGGGCATACATACATTGTCCATTCTCTTCTGGCAACAAGGTGACTTGCCTGTTTACCTGACGACATCATGTCTGGTTCCACAGCAGCTAGATGTCACTCCTGACTTCTCTTTGTTAACTATAATACATATGTTTTACATAAAACTGTAAAGAATTTGGTTCTGCTCCTCTTTGATGTTTTCCTGAATTTGGCCCTGTTTCTTGATTATAAAACCCCTGTGCTTTTACAATAAAGTTGGCTTGGATGATGGTGGACATCCAAGACCCCCTCTGACCCAAGCCTGAAACTTTTAATTCCTTCCGCTCCCACTTCAGATTCCCATGTTTGTAGGTTTGGGTTCATGCTGGTTTGTGGGCCCCAACAAATGGCGCCCTAATGTTGGGCTGAAGTATGGGGGAGTTAACTCAGTATTAAAGGTAAGGAACTTCAGGGAACTTAGCCGGCATATGTAAGAGAGTTGTTTAGAGAGTTGTTTAGACCGAAGCATCAATCAGAGGTTAAAAAAAGTTAAGTAAGTATGAAAGAATTAATGTAGAAAAATAAATTTCCAATTTCCTAGGCAAGCAAGAATGTGATGAGCTAGTCTCAGAATCACATTACCTCACTCCAACTCAAGGATTCCCAAAAAGGCAAAGGATGTGTGTGCCCAGGCCAGATACCGGAACTTCTCCCCACCCCGGGAATTCCAAGGAAACACACTCATCCCCAGGTTTCCGGGTAAAGCCACGAGTACATGCTGCTATGCTCGTTGCCACCGAACCCCGCCCCATTCCCTTCGCGCCTAAATTTGCACCAATGAGTTTAAAAGTTAAGTGTATAAGCCAATTATTAGGTGACACCTCACTACCTCAACACCTCCTTACAAAAAACTGTATAAAAAGTCTGTGCCCTGTGTGCTCAGGGTCGTCTCTCCCTTTCCTGTATGGGGCGACCCCAGCGCGCTGGATAATAAACCTCTTGCAGTTTGCATCGATATTGTTGTCAGCGTGGTCTCCTGAGTCGGGTCATCTTCCGAGTGGGAGTTTTGTCCCAACATCTGGGGACTCATCCGGATGCACGACCCCACTCCGGAGATCCCCCTTGCAGCAGGTCGGAGGAATCGCTCAAGCCGGTCAGTCAGTTGTTTGTTCTCTGTTGTCTGTTTAAGTGAGCGGCTGCATAAGCAAGATCGCGTATAGTGGAATTAGGCTCTTCTGGAGGACCAAGGAGGTGGGCAGACGTGCCAGCACACTCCTGGTCAGGGTCACGGGGGATGCCCCAAGACCCTCAGTGAGTTAGTGAAGTTTTTTGTGCACTTCTATTAGGTATCTTTTGTCAATGAAGTTTTTCGTATCCTGGGCGGGTCTGCCTCATTATCTCTGCAGTGTTCTTTGCCCTCCCAGACCTCACTGGGACCCGGGTTGGAGGTCAGCCCGAGCAGATCTGTGTCTGTTTTACTTTCTGTTTGGAGTGTTTACTTGGTCTGTTTCTTTTTCTATTTGATTTGTGTTCACTGTGTCTGTATAGGGGGAGAGGCCCCCGGTGGGTTAAAGTCCCACTGAACTGTAGAGGAGACCGTGAGGCTCCTCTACCTGTTGGGGATTAAGGCCCCCCAGTGGGTTAGAGTCCCACTGTGTCTGGATGGTGAGGTCTGAAAGATTATCACCAGGAACTGCTGCCGTGACATATTTGTGGAGTTTGTGTTGTCTAATCTGTCTTGTTTTACTTTTTGTTTTCACTATTCTTAGTATCGGATTGATGCCCTTTCTCTCTGACGATTCTAACATGGGACGGACTATTTCCACCCCCCCAATCTCTGACTCTAGATCACTGGACTGAAGTCAAGGCGAGAGAACAAAATCTGTCTGTAGATGTCAGAAAAAGAGAGTGGCAGGTAGGGAAAGAACTCAAAATCTAAATGTTGAAATTAAGAAAGAAAAAGTCATCACTCCCTGTTCTGATAAATGGCTCACTTTCAAGGCCAGCAGATGTATGTTTTAAACTGTCTTCTTTTTAATTTACCTAATAACACCTTTATTTTAATTTCTAAAGCAACTAAGGAAAGAAAGCCTCTGCCTCCCCTGTACTGGAGGGGCCAGAAGAACTGTCTGTCGTTTTTTGTGCTGTGTCTATGACGATCTCATTTTAAGAGTTACTTTAAGTGTTTTGACTTTAGTTATCTGGGTTTCCCATAATATGTGTGTTTTATATTTCAAAATAACAAAGCTATGGCCACTTCAAATTATTGCGTGCTTATAATTACATTTTGGTTTTGTTTTGACTCTTTATTATTTGGCATGCTCAATTTAAATGCACGTGCACACTTAAGAACAACATAAAAGGCCTGAGTACGTACTGACCAAAATATTTTGTTTTGTCTTAATTTTTATGAAGCTTCACAAGAGATGGTACTGTATTTTTACCCAGGAAAGTTTGTTTTCATATGTGTAATGTTAACACATCTAACAGCCAGAAAGAAAAACTGATTTCTGAGAAATTCATTGGAATTTCTTCATTCTCCTGGTATGTATGAGCTCCCTTTCTTGAGGACAAATCTGCTTTCTAATTCCCTGTTCCCAGGTGTACTCCTGTGTTCTGCTATATAATGATTTTTAAGATGAGGTCTACTGCCTCTTTTAAAGGACATTTCTTACAGAATAACTAATGTGAAAACAGCAGGAAACCATCAAATAGAAAAATATATATGTATAGTATGTAGATGTAAAGAAGGTTTTGGGATGAGATATGTTACTTAGAAAGTTAAAGTATGTGCAGGAGGTCTATGAGTTGGTAACTTAAAAGAATGTTAAAGTATGTTGTGAAGGTTTGTGGGATGTTAGAGTTATGAGAAGACTGAAAATAAGAGATGATGGTTAAAGAAAGTATTATTTGTTATGTTTCTTCCATGTTATAAAAGATATTGAACCTCAGAAATTAGAAATTAAAAATTAAGCTTCATGTATTCAAATGTATTTCAGTTGTCTGTTTAAAGCAGAAAATTGGTTACTTCTAAAATCCCAACTTCTCAAGGATAGTAAGAAGCTTACCAGTGGGGTCATAAGTGAAAACTGGAGAAGTCTGAGACCAGGGCCCTCCCCGCCCCCAGGGAGGTGGCCAGCAGGAGAAGCTGAGGCCCTGCCTCAGCTGCAGCTTGGAACAGACTCAAGGCCAACTAGGGAGTTTCTCTAAATCTTGGACTTCAGGGTAAAAGAAACTGAGCTAAACCAACCTCTGCTCACCTTTTGGAGCAGGCCTCTCTTGGAGGGGGAGGAAAAGGGCACCTGCAAAATGGGGGAGGGAATGTTTTAACCTCTGTATGAATGTGTGAGTGAGTGTCGGCCTGAGGTGGGAAACCTGTAACACCTCTGGCTCGAGTTTGTAGTCCCATGGCGAGATCCCTAAGATCTCTTAAGGCCACAGGATTCGATTGGGCCAGTTCTGCGTTTCCATAGTGATAACATAAGGTCTAGGGTGGGATCGGATTAGAATCCGATCGCAAGTCACGAAACCGCTGAACCCACTATGGCCAAGTTATCACCCATGACTCTGCAAAGAGTGTAGCCAGACTGGTACTTGAATGATCTCTCCTGGAGGGATTCCCAACCTTTGTCTGCGTCGTGTGGTGGGGATCAATGTGACTCTAGCTCTTGGTCTAAGTAGTACAGTGGGGATCAATGTAACTTTAGCTCTTGTTAGTCAATGGAAGGGAATTCCTAAAAATGTTTGCCCTGAAGGAAAGTGTTTCAAGTCTGAAACAATGACTATGCTGTTTAAATAGCATAGGGAATACAGGAAGCTTCAGGCATGTGTGGACCATGGACTCTCCCCTTTTAGTGTCATCAGATGGGCTCTGGTGGCATTGGGTGGAGTGCTGGCCTCCCCGGACCACACCACGGGCAGTGTCAGTGGATGTCTTTGCTGACAACACTGTGTATATAGTGATTATCAGAACTCTGCTAAGCCACGCATCCTTTCCTCAAGTCCAGGTTCACTAATTGAAGCCAAAAGACAGATTTCTCCTTCTTATGTCCAGGGACTATCTAGAAATTGTGAATGCTTAGTTCTACCAACCTAAAAGAGGGTCAAGTCGTAGCATATTCTCAGACATGCCCTATATACATCTTAGACAAGAAATGATCCCAGGAAGATCTTTAAGTTATACTACCATCCAACTAGACAAACAAATGACCGAAAGTTGAGAGACTATAGAGCTGGACCAAAAGTACCAGCTAGTAACTCAGGAAAAGCTTTGCCTCCCAATGCCCTCAAGACTAAGGTGAAACAGACAGGAATTTCATTTAGCTTCCATGTCAGCAAAAGTCCTCATCTGTCAGGGGGAAGTAAACTCTCATGTGGAGGACAACAGGGTTCTCATCTGTTGAGGGAAATAGGTCCCCACCTGGAGGGGAGGTAGAATCTGTCTTGGAGGTAGAATCCTTTGTTTCTGTTTGTCCTAGGACTTTAAAAATAGGACAGGTGACCTAGGACTTAGTATAGAAAAAGAAAAGAAAAAGAGGAAAAAAAAAAACCCAGAAAGCAAAGAAATCAGAACTTGACATTTGCCTTAGGGGACAGGTTAAAGAGGCACCCCAAGCAGATCAACCCAGGACTCCTCCCGACAGGGGAAAGGTGGAAAAAGATGCTTCGAATATGACCAGACTGGGCGCTTTGAGACTGTTGTGAGCACAGAAAGCTTTCATGTGGCCTATGTCCCAACTATGGGAATCTCCACTGGAGGAAGATTGCCCCCTGAACCCCAGGGCCCAGGGGTCGAGCAAGCTCTCTGGTGGAGACCAATGAAATGGCCTGAAGCTTTTAGCTTCCCTCCGATGGGAAAAAGGAGTTTGCCACTGATATCCAGCAAAAGAAAGCCCAAAAGTGCCAGGTTGAGCATCTTGTGAGAACCTTGGGTTTAACATGCAAATGGGAAGCGTCTTTGTTTCAAGGGAGCACAAAATTCTAGTGCTCAACTTCCTTCCTAGGCTTTTGTCAACTTTTGATTTTACTAAAATGTTTAAGATCAGGAAAACGACAGGTTCATTGCACTCACAAAGTAACTACTGAGATTCCTTATATGCTTAATAGTAATGCTTTTTAGGCATTCCTTTGTTTACATGCCTGAATGCCCGAATATTCAAGGTTTAGGCTTAATAGAATAAAATATTTTAGCACTGTTATAAAGTCATCCACGTGGTTCTGGTTTTAGATGCACCAAAGATATTAAAAGAGAAAATCATGGATTACAGAAAATGCCAGACAGCATGTAACAAAAGTCTGCAGTTTAAAGACTCTAAATGCTGCATCCTTATCCAACCATTCTGATGGGTAAGATTCCAACCTGATAAGATATTATTTCAAGAAAACATTTTCTGGAGAAAAGACATGGCTTTATTTAGGAGAAATAAAAAAATATAGAAATTGTCAGGTCTTGGTGTTTCTTCCCAGTTCAGGCCTAAAGCCTGTTCCCTGGGGAAGGTCACTGTAACCCCATGGGCAGGTGCTAGGAATTTCTTGGTATGTCACAATAACGCCCACGGACAGTTGCTAAACATTCTTTCCTAGGTAATTTACATTTTGCCCCCGGCTGGCGTGAGCCCCCAGGCCGAGCCCACCTGGACCCCTTCTGCCCCTGCCACACCCCTCTCCACTCTGGCCGCGCCCAAGTGCAGGGGTTTGGGCTCCATGGTTGTTGAACTCCTCTACTAGAGAGATTAAGAAAACTGGAGTGGTGTTTGACGCCAGCTTGTTCCTGCTGCTTTCTTTGACAGTATTCAGCATCGTGAGTGTGACGGCCTACATTGCCTTGGCCCTGCTCTCTGTGACTATCAGCTTTAGAGTATATAAGGGTGTGATTCAAGCAATCCAGAAATCAGATGAAGGCCACCCATTCAGGGCATATTTAGAATCCAATGTTGCTATATCCGAGGAATTGATTCTGCTCTCAGTCATGTGAACTGCATCATAAAAGAACTCAGGTGCCTTTTCTTAGTTGATGATTTAGTTGATTCTCTGAAGTTTGCAGTGTTAATATGGGTGTTTACTTATGTTGGTGCCTTGTTCAACGGTCTGACACCACTGATTTTAGCTGATTTCACTTGTCAGTATTCCCATTATTTATGACTGACATCCCAAGTGCAAATAGATCATTACCTAGGACTTGCAAACAAGAATGTTAAAGATGCTATGCCTAAAATCCAAGCAAAATTCCTGGATTGAAGCACAAAGCAGAGAAATGAAAGGATGCTACCATAGGAAAAGTTATTCATTTAATAATTATATCGCTTAAGTGTTTTCTTCAGTGCATACCAGCTATAGCTTATGGGCCTTGAGTATCCAAGTCAAGACCCCCTTAGAGATGTGGTTTAAGCTTGGATAGTAGAGACTACATGAGCTGCATACATTTTCCCAAGTTAGAACCTGCTGCCATGCCTGGTGTCTATGTCGACCTGCCTGACTGAGAGTATCAACCTGGAGAGGACAATAGCAAAAGCCCACTCTGGGACTTATGGGGTGTTGAGGACTCCTATAGTTAATTGTAAAATATATTCCTTGCTAAAATCAAAAGGAGAACATTCTGCCTCTGTATTTAAAAAAAAAAAAATGCAGTCTCTGTTACAAGTATGTGGGCTCAGCCTCTTGGCTATCTGGTGCAGCATTATAGACTGGCTAGATTTGGAAATACTGAGAGAATATTTCTGTTAAGTGCCATTATCCTCAAGCAATGGGATAGGTTCTTGGAAAAATGTCCTTCCTAAAAGTAAAGCTGTCACAGAAGTTTCAGTAAATGGGTCCAGATTCACTAAGCCAAGAGAGTTGTTTTTGTTCTCCATTCTGCTGACTCCTTGCCTCACCTGATCCAGGGGAGCCCTGGTCTCGAGGCTGCAGCTCTGGCCTGAGGCACCCAAGAAAGATAATTTATGCTGTAGAGTTAAAACCAGAGACATAGGTTGGCGAAAAGTTTAATAAAGTTTTTCCCTTGTCCTAAAAGGTTGCCTAAAGTTAAACTCAGTGCTTGACAGAGGGAAAAAGCAATGGCAAACTTAAGAAGTAAACTAGGAAAAACAGCAAAACTCCAGGTGTAGCTCCAGAGTAGCTCCATTAGCAAATCAATGCTGGCTTTTCATTTAGATCAGAGAAATGGTGCTACATCCCTTTGGTCCCAAAAAGACTTATGTTGCTTTATTTTTCAGAACCCAAAAAGGAGGATAATTTAGATTGTTCTGTACAAAGAATCAGTTTGCATTGTTTTGGACAGGTTTTAAAATATGATCTTAAATTTACAGTAGCCAGAGGAAAAAGGTCTCCTTGACTTTTACACCTTGTAAACGTGTTCTTTTACTAACTCCTGCTTGCTTGTACCCACAAGACTGCTGAGCTTGTTTGGTTTATCTCATGTGCCTTCCCAATTACAATGGTCTGGTCCTTCTGTAGTTTTTGGAGACTCAATTTGCCTGTGTGTTGTCTCTTTTAGACCAACCTTGAGGTAATAAAGCCATCTATCAAAGACCTCTAGACCAACCCAGCATTTCATAGATGAGAATGTCAGACTGCTCTTATTTACTTTGCCCTGATTCAGCAGGAAGCAGCCAGATCGAATCATCGCCCTTTATCCCCAGAGCAGTCTGAATTCTCAAATAGGTTTATGGGAAAGTGAGGCAGGATTAGTGCAGCTATGCTGGGATGGGTCTCTTAAGGTCTTTGGAATTCTGAAGAGACGTCCCCTACTGCTGGAATCGCCTGGAAGAAACACCCCCGCTGAGGAACTGACTCCAATCCTCCCAGAAATTTACCATGAGAACTGTAACTGACACTCCATGATTGGAGTGTGCCTAAAGAAAATGGGGGAATGAAAGAATTAATGTAGAAAAAGAAATTTCCAATTTCCTAGGCAAGCAAGAATGTGATGAGCTAGTCTCAGAATCACATTACCTCACTCCAACTCAAGGATTCCCAAAAAGGCAAAGGACGTGTGTGTCCAGGCCAGATACCGGGACTTCTCCCCACCCCGAGAATTCCAAGGAAACACACTCATCCCCAGGTTTCCGGGTAAAGCCACGAGTACATGCTGCTATGCTCGTTGCCACCAAACCCCGCCCCATTCCCTTCACGCCTAAACTTGCACCAATGAGTTTAAAAGTTAAGTGTATAAGCCAATTATTAGGTGACACCTCACTACCTCAACACCTCCTTACAAAAACTGTATAAAAAGTCTGTGCCCTGTGTGCTCAGGGTCGTCTCTTCCTTTCCTGTATGGGGTGACCCCAGCGCACTGGATAATAAACCTCTTGCAGTTTGCATCAATCTTGTTGTCAGCGTGGTCTCCTGAGTCGGGTCATCTTCCGAGTGGGAGTTTTGTCCCAACAAGTATAGGAACACTGCTGTGGCTGCCAGTCCCTTGCCTCCAAGGATCTTCAGGCATGCACAAGAAAGGACTCTCTGGGAATTGGGGCGGGAGGCACTGGCGGATGGGAGGGAGGGGGGAGGGGAGGGGGAGCAGGGGGTTCGGGGGGGGGGAAGAGGGAGGGAGAGAACTGGTGTACCTTTTAAGTTTGTATGAGCTGAAATAATAATAAAAAATATATTATATAAAAAAAGTTAAGTAAAATGGGACAGGCTTATATAAAGGAGAGAAATAGTTTTGTTGATGTCTTGGAACAAATGCTAAAAGCAGAAAAGATAAAGATAGACAAAAAACAATTACTAAGGGTTTTAAATCTTGTTACAGAATTACAGGCCTCTTTTACTGAAGGGAGATTAAATCCTAAAGTTTGGGTTCATATAGATCAGAGAAAATTAAGAGGACAAGAAAATGTTCCTCCCGATATAATCCTTAAGTTATGATAAAAAAAGAAAAAAAAATTTGAGATCCTTAAAACAGCTGCTGCTCCAGAAAAACTAAAAAACCTCCACTTCTGTGGCTATGGGCAGGAGGATCTCAACTAGGAAAGCAAAAATACAAAACTATTGGCCTTTGAAAATGCAAATGACACTTGTGGAAATGTTAACTGATTGATTTTTGAAGAAATAAAAATCAGGCAACTAATTCATCTGTTGCTAAGATGAGGTTTCTTAAATAATAATTTGTTTTTGGTACTAATTTTAAGATTTAATCTGCTTTCAATAATGGTTTTTATAATTACACTAAGCTGCTGGACTTTAAATGTTAATCTGCCTTTAAAGCTTTCAAGGATAATTTTAAGACAGTTGACGGTAAATCGTATGTTATTAATGTGTTTGTATGTTTATGTGTTCTGTGTTTATATGTGGTATGTCTTGTGTTCAACGTATTTGTGGCCACTTCAATCCTTTTTATTCATGTTGCGCGCTAATATTTAAATTTTGGCATGCCATTTTTAAATACATGTATACATACTTAAAAATAAGAACAAATAATTTTGGTAACATCTAAGGCCTTAACTAGTTATGTTTTATATCGATCACAATTGTTTTTCTGACAAATTGTAAGTTTTCTTTCATGAAAAATTTTATCGCTTGGTTTTGACTTTTAATAGGACTACAAAAGAAAATGTCATTGTGTTCTTAAAGACTTTTCCATGTGTTCCCAAAATAACAAAGTCACTATGATATTGCTTGATTGAACTTGCTCACTGCCTCTGACTTCTTTTATAGAATTTTATCCCATCAAATCTAGCAGCCAGGAAAATATAATTTCATCTAAAAAGCTCATTGGAATTTATTCCTTCTCCTGGTATGTATGAGCTCCCTTTTTTTGGGGACAAATCTGCTTTCTAATTACATGCTCCCATGTGTATGCCTGCTAAGGTGGAACAAGAATTCAAGCCTGTACTTCAGTCAGAATGCTGGCTTTTTACTTAGATCTAAGGAGTGGTCCTAAGAAATACTAATTCAGATTGTTCTGTACAAGGAATCAGATGGTTCACCTGGTTTTAAAATGAGATCTTAGAGATTTACAATAGCCAAAAGAGATTATGGAGATGAGCTCTTCTCTAGCCCCACCTGGGCCTCAGAACAGCTGAATAGGTCCAATGAGAATTAACCTATGAGAAAAAAGTCAATGTCCAAGGCTTGCCCTGGTAACAATCTTTGGAGTAGCCCCTGGTTGGCACTCTAGTGCCATTTCTAGTTCCATGCCTGTTTCTCACAGATTCCAGGGGTTCTTTCTAGTTGCCCGCTTTTCATGAGTCTTGTAATATTTGCCATGAGGCTGTTTCCTATAACAAAATTATAATATGGGTTAATAAGATTTTGAGATACTTCAAAACTTTTAAAAGAGAAGTTTTTGAAGATAACCTATAGATTTTAGAGACTTTCTTACAACAAAAGTTAAAAGGTTAAAAAACAAATTAATAGATTTATGAACGCTCTGTACAACAACAATATAGCTCATGGATTTGGTAAAGGTTCTACTCAATATTAATAGCTGCTGAGATTTTTTTTATTAATACATTTTTATTATTATTTCAGCTCATACAAACTTAATAGGTACACTAGTTCCCTCCCTCCCTCCTACTCCCCCCATACCCCTTGCTCCCCCTCCCCACCCCCCTCCCTCCCCATCCCCCAGTGCCTCCCGCCCCAATTCCCAGAGAGTCCTTTCTTGTGCATGCCTGATTTTCCTCTGGGCCCTCCTCTCCTATGACGTACAAGGACCCAGTGGCCTTTCCCTGAACCCTTTCCCGTGTTCCCCTTAGGTATAGGAACACTGCTGTGGCTGCCAATCCTTGACCTCCAAGGCTCTTGGTGCCTTTAGCAGATGCTAGACTTTGTGAGGTCAACAGTGTGTTGGACAATGCGCAGGGCATGCAAAGTCCAAATATGATTGCTTCAGCCCTAACTAGTATAGAGTATCTTATATATCATTGCTCCTCCCATCCTTTTGCTCTTACACTCTTACCGCCCCCTCTTCCGCAAATTTCCCTGAGCTTCAAGATGGGGAGAGACTAAGCTGGCCTAGTTCTAGGTGGTTGATATAGAGTCTCTGAAGTTCTGGATTGTGGTTTGTTGATTTTCTTTTGCAGTTTTGCTGCTCCTGCAATGCCCTTCACTCCATCCTGGTGGGCATTGTATGTTACGCCCTGGCCAGAGACAAAAAGCTGTTAGAGTCTTGTGATAAAAGCACATTCAAAGGTAGATGTAATAAAAGTGGGAAACCATACTAAGGGAGGGGGTCTATCACCCCTTTGCAAAATGGTTACTTTTTATCTGCCAGACTATATGCCCTCCTCTTCTGGTAAAATCATACCCCCTCAGTAGGAAATGATCAGGAACAAAAGTCTGTGAACTTAATCAGATGTCTCATTACTTATTTGGGTCCTTGGTGGAGGCCTATTTTCTCTGCTGTAACATGGTCCCTTCTCTCCTTGTTTCTGGTGTGGCCCTCCTACCCCATTCCTCCTGTTCATAATCCTTGCAATTACTGTCTCTAGGTGGGCTGGGTGGGTTTGGTACTAGGAGCCACCTATTAGGGAGTACATACCGCGCTTAATTTTCTGGTTCTGGGATACTTCACTTAATATAATTGGATCTAATGACATCCATTTCCCGGCAAATTCCAGTAATTCATCATTTTTGATGGCTGAGAAGTACTCCATTGTATAGATGTACCACATTTTCCTTATCCACTTGTAAAATATTGGACATTTGGGTTGATTCCATGACTTTGCTATTGTAAACAGTGGTGCTATGAACATGGTCGTGCTTATGCTATCGAGGCGAACCTCTGCTGTATGTGGGGTTATTCCCAAAAGTGGAATCGCAGGGTCATATGGCATTTCAATCTTAATTTCTTTAAGAATCTCCAGACGGCTTGCCAGAGTGGCTGTATGATCCTGCATTCCCACCAGCAATGTAGGAGAGTTCCCCTCTCTCCACATCCTCTCCAGCAGTTGGTGTTGCTTGTATTGTGGATATTTGCCATCCTGACCGGGGTCAGATGATATCTCAGGGAAGTTTTGATTTGCATTTCCCTGATGGCTAAGGAAGTGGAGCATTTTTTCAGGTATTTGTTAGACATTTTAATTTCATCCCTGGTAAAGTTTCGTTTAGGTTCCAGGGCCCATTTCTTAATTGGGCCATTGGTTTCCTTGGTGTTAAGTTTTCTAAGTTCTTTGTGCACTCTGGACAGCAGAGTTCTATCAGATGTGTGGTTAGTGAAGATTTTCTCCCATTCTGTGGGTTGCCTTTGAGCTCCTGTTACAATCTCTTTATCTGAACAGAAGCTCTTTAATTTCACAAGATCCCAACTGTTGAGAGTTGGTAGCAGTGACTGTGCCATTGGATGTCTGTTTAGGAAATGTTGGCCTAGCCCAATCAGCTCGAGGGAGTTCCCTATCCTTTCAACTATGGTTTTTATAGTCTCTGGCCTGATATCAAGGTCTTTGATCCATTTGGAATTAAGTCTTGTACATGGTGACAAGTACGGGTCCAGCTTTAATCTTCTGCATGTGGAGATCCAGTTTTGCCAGCACCATTTGTTGAAGATGCTGTTCTTTTTCCATTGGATTCTTTGGGCCCCTTTGTCAAAGACCAAATGGCTGTAACTTTGTGGGCTTATATCTGGGTCTTCAATCCTTATCCATTGATCTGTGTGTCTATTTTGGAGCCAGTACCAGGCTGTATTTATAACTATGGATTTGTAGTATAGACTTAGGTTTGGTATGGCAATACCTCCAGCAGGGTTTTTGTTACTCAGGACTGTTTTTGCTATCCTGGGTCTTTTGTGCCTCCATATGAACTTTGAGATTGTTTGGTCAACTTCTTTGAAGAATTGCTTTGGGATTTTGATTGGTATAGCATTGAATCTGTATATTGCCTTTGGTAGGATGGTCATTTTTACGATGTTAATTCTGCCAATCCAGGAACAAGGGGGGTCTTTCCACCTTCTGGTGTCTTCTGCTATTTCTTTCTTTAGGGTTTTAAAGTTTTCACTGTAAAGGTCTTTTACCTCCTTAGTTAGGTTTATACCAAGGTATTTCATTTTTTTAGGGGCTATAGTAAATGGGATTGTTTCTCTCAAGGCTTTTTCACTTCTTTCATTCTGGGCATATAGGTAGGCCTCTGATTTTTGCACATTTATTTTGTATCCTGCCACCCTGCTGAACTTCTCAAATAGTTCCAGGAGCTTCCTGGTGGAGTTTTTGGGATCCCTCAGGTATAAGATCATGTCATCTGCAAATAGGGATAGTTTGACTTCTTCCTTACCGATTTGAATCCCTCTTATGTCCCTTTCTTGTCTTATGGCTTCAGCTAAGACTTCAAGTACAATATTGAATAGAAGTGGTGAGAGTGGACAGCCTTGTCTAGTTCCTGATCAAAGTGGGAATGCTTCCAATTGTTCCCCATTGAGCATAATCCTTGCTGTGGGCTTGTTGTATACAGCTTTTCTTATATTGATAAAGGTTCCTTCCATTCCTACTGTCTCTATCGTTTTGATCATAAAAGGCTGTTGGATCTTGTCAAAAGCTTTTTCTGCATCTATTGACAGTATCATGTGGTCTTGGACTTCGGACTGGTTTACATGATGAATTACATTTATTGATTTGCGTATGTTGAACCAACCTTGTGTGCCGGGGATGAAGCCTACTTGGTCCCCGTGAATGATATTTTTAATATGTTTTTGAATCCGATTTGCTAAGACTTTGTTGAGAATCTTTGCGTCTGTGTTCATCAGAGAGATCAGCCTATAGTTTTCTTTTTTAAGTGAATCTTTATTAGGTTTTGGGATTAAAACGATATTAGCTTCATAGAAGGAATTTGGTAGTGTTCCTTCCTTTGCTATTTGATGGAACAGTTTGAGGAGTATTGGTGTTATTAACTCCTTAAATGTCTGGTAGAACTCTGTGCTGAATCCATCTGGTCCAGGACATTTTTTGGTGGGAAGATTTGAGATTACTTCTTCAATTTCCTTATATGTTAAAGGACTATTTAAATAATTCCGAACTTCCTGATTCAATTTAGGTAAGTTGTGTTTACTTAGAAATTCATCCATCTCTTTTGTATTGTCAAACTTCACAGAGTATAAGTTTTTGAAATACGATGTTATAATTCTCTGGATTTCTTGGGTATCAGTAGTGATGACTCCATGTTCATTTCTAATTTTGTTAATTTGGGTTTTCTCTCTCTTGCTTTTGGTTAATTTAGCTAGAGGTGTATCAATCTTATTGATTTTTTTCAAAGAACCAGCTTTTTGAATGGTTGATTTTTTTCTATCGTTTTCTTAATCTCGATTTCAGATATTTCTCCCCTTATTTTGCTAATCTCCTCTCTTCTACTACTTTTGGGATCAGATTGCTCTAGTTTCTCTAAAGCTTAAAGCTGCATTGTTAAGTTGTTTATTTCTGATGTTTCATTTTTTTTGATGTAGGCATTTAGAGCTATGAACTTACCTCTTAGGACAGCTTTCATTGTGTCCCAGAGATTTTGGTAAGTTGTATTTTCATTATCATTCACTTTCAGGAAACCTTGAATTTCCTTTTTAATTTCTTCCTGAATCCAGTTCTCATTCAGCATCATATTGGTAAGTTTCCAGGAGTTAGTGTATTTTCTCTTGTTTGATGTGTTGTGGATGTCCAGCTTTAGGCTGTGTGGTCTGATAGGGCACAGGTTAGAATTTCAACTTTCTTGTATATGTGTAGATTCGTTTTGTGGCCCAATATGTGATCTATTTTGGAGAAAGTTCCGTGTGCTGCTGAGAAAAATGTGTATTCTTTGGTGCGTGGGTGAAAAGTTCGATAGAGATCTGTGAGGTCCATTTCTTTCAGGGTTTGATTAAGTTCCAAAGTGTCTCTGTTAAGCTTTTGACCTGTTGATCTATCCCATGTTGAGAGGGCGGTGTTGAAGTCCCCAAGAATTATCGTTTAGGGGTTGATATCTTGCTTTAGACGCTGTAGGGTTTTCTTAATGAATGTGGAGGGGCCCGTATTGGGTGCATATATGTTCAGTATTGTGAAGTCTTCCTGGTGAATTGTACCTGTGACTAAAATGTAGTATCCATCCGTGTCTCTTATAATTTTCTTTGGTTTGAAGTCCACTTTGTCTGATAGCATAATAGCTATCCCTGCCTGTTTTCTGCTTCCATTTGCTTGTAGAATTGTTGACCAGCCTTTTATTTTTAGAGTGTGCCTATCTTTTGTGGTGAGATGGGTTTCCTGCAGGCAGCAGATTGATGGATTGTGATTTTTAATTCAAGTTTGTAATCTGTGTCTCTTGATTGGTGAATTAATTCCATTAACATTTAGTGTTATAATGGAGAAACTATTGTTAATTCCAGACATTTATTATGTTTAGTAGTTTTTATAAGTATATTGCTTTGCTTTTAATGGTGTTATACTTGCCTTCTGTTCTCCTGGATATGCCTGTTTTTTTCTTCACGCTTGAGTATCATTTCTAGCATTTTTGAAGGCCTGGTTTGGTGGACATGTATCCCTTCAAGTTGTCTTTGTGCTGGAAAATTTTTCTTTCTCCCTCGATCATGACTGATAGTTTTGCAGGGTAAATCAGCCTGGGTTGTCATTTTTGCTCATTCAATACTTGAAGTACATCTCTCCAAGCTCTTCTTGCTTTTACTGTTTGGACTGAGAAGCCATTTTTTATTTTCATAGGTTTACCTTTAAAAGTGACTTTTTTTTTCTCCCTTGAAGCTCTCAGCACCAGTTCTTTATCTTGAATGTGGAGTGTTTTAACTATTATTTGCCATGGGATGCTTCTGTTTTGGTCGTATCTGTTTGGGGTGCGGAATGCCTCTTGTATATGGATGGGCCTCTCTTTTTTTAGATGAGGAAAGTTTTCCTTGATGATCGTTTGACAAATTTCCTCAGGGGTGGTATTTTGAGATTCTTGCTCTGGTATTCCATGAATACGCATGTTAGGCTTCTTCAGGGTGTCCCATATCTCTTGGATATTTCTCTCAAGTATCTTTTTGGCTTTAACAACCTCTTCCATTGAGCTGGTTAGTACTCCCACTTTATCTTCAAGGTCTGAAATTCTGTTTTCTGCTTCGTTAGTTCTGTTGATAAGACTTTCTGTGGCGTTCTGGGTTGAAGATAACTTGTCTTGTAGCTCAGTTTTAAACTCTGCTTGAGTCTGTTTTAACTGCTCTATGCCAGTTTTTGTTTCTTGCACTGTTTTTCTCAACTCCTCCAAATGTCTGTTGTGTTCCTCTTCAAAGGGATTGATTCGATTATGTAATTCCTCCCAGATTTCCTCTTTCATAGTATTGAACACTTTCAAAATATGATCATTACGAGATTTTATTTTTTAAAAGTTGCTTATCTAAACAAATACACAGGTATTTTCCTGTGACATTGTGCTACTCGTTTATTTCATATTTGATAATGTCCTGGTCTCTACAAAATTAAAAAAAAAACTCTTACTAATTTGTGTTATAACTATACATTTGGCTCTTAAAGATATTAAAGTACTACATTTAAAATTTTTATAAATTATTTAACATTTTCATTTCAAAATAAGATTTAAAGTTGTTTATCTTTGATTTAATGTTTTTGTGTTTATAAGATTCATGTATTTTAAATATATAAATTTTGTGTTTACCTGATGCTAAAGTAAATAAGTAATTGAGAGCTACAATATCTCAGATTTCAAAGTATACATTTATAAATGTTTATTGTCTACACAATTGCCTTAAAAAGCCCAATTCTTTATTTCTTTTAAAGGTAAAGTTTATAGTTACTAAAAAATGCTATATTTATGACACCAAAAAAGTAAAACATTAAAGTCCCTCTATCTGTAATTCTTCAGAGGACTAACATACATATCAAATGTCACCAGGACCACTCCTGGTAGTACAGGCCTTGCCTCCAAACTCTTGTTGATACTTAAACACACTGTTGTTAAAATTCCAACAGAGGTTTGAGACCCCCTACTAACAGACTGTTTAAGATTGATTTTAGAAAAAAATCAATCATATATTTTTCAAAACTTCTCCTAGATAGTAACCAATACTATCATAGGACAAATTTTTCTTTTATTAATTATAATTACTGTTGTTAAATGTGCTAATGATATGACTAAATGGTATTTTATAAATTAGGGAGGGGGAAGGACTTCCTCAGATATACCTCATTTAATTCTTTCCTCCATTTTATTAGAAAGAAAGAAAGAAAGAAAGAAAGAAAGAAAGAAAGAAAGAAAGAGAAAGAAAGAAAGAAAGAAAGAAAGAAAGAAAGAAAGAAAGAAAGAAAGAAAGAAAGAAAGAAAGAAAGAAAGAAAGAAAGAGAAAGAAAGAAAGAAGAAAGAAAGAAAGAAAGAAAGAAAGAAAGAAAGAAGGAAGGAAGGAAGGAAGGAAGGAAAGAAAGAAAGAAAGAGAAAGAAAGAAAGAAAGAAAGAAAGAAAGAAAGAAAGAAAGAAAGAAAGAAAGAAAGAAAGAAAGAGAGAAAGAAAGAGAGAAAGAAAGTTAAAAATGGCTTTATAATGGCAGAACACTTTTGACATACACCTGTTCTAACCAGACTCAGAGCTCCACTGGAGTCGCGGGTTTCTTTGTGTTTCTCCATCAACAGGTAGATTCCCAAGCATTTGGTCTGCCCGATAGAAAATCATGGAGAGCTTCCCTGACAAGATCACAGCTCTCAGCCTACAGGAAAAAAGGAGCTGGCATCAATGCAGAACAACTTGAGGAGCCAGATCCTGACCTAGAGCCAACTAGATGCTCTGATGCGTGAAGGAGCCAGACTAGTCCAAGAGTCTCAACAACCAGTGACCCCCAGGCATCCCTTGGCTATTCTCCCGCTGCTCTATTCTTCAACATTCTAGACTTCTATGATGGATTCTTGACCCCTGTTTGGACTGACTGTGAGAGTCTTTCACAAACTGGACTTTGAAATTTAACTCTACTCACCATATGCAAAAGGACTTTATTGTATATTTAAAAATCACTATTGTGTACTCACCATGTTTTACTTTTGGTTCCTAAAAATGTACGATTGTTTGTTGACTTTTGCTTGCATTTACCCCATCAAATGTATCTATTGTTTTATTGTTAATTGTGCTTCTCCTAAACGTAAAATAAGTCAATATTGGTACTGAGATAGGATTTATATCTGTGACAGAATTCAGACTCATTTAAATAACATATAATTTTAAAACTCAAAAAAAGATCTGACTGGCCTGATATTGTTGCTATTTGGGAATTGATTTGTTTGCCTTTTGTAATCTTGGCTTCCTTAATATTGAAACTAGGTCTATTTTTTAAATAATAAAAACAAGGAAGAACTGTGGGGGTTGCTAGGCCCAGAAGCCTGCTCTCTGGATGATACATTAGCAACTGAACAGGCCATTGAGTGACTCCTCCCTTGGGCGGTTGAGTTTGCCTCTTGTCTACAAGACAATGATAGGCTAAATTCCCTCCTTGGAAGTTGAGAAAACTCCCAGGTCGTTTGGAACGCTTTTGTCTCTCTAAGAAACTGGCTGGGCTGTTCCTCCCCCAACAGTTCTGTCCTGCTTACCTGTGAGATGTTAATGCATGCGCCAAATAACTGTTTTGGGGCATACATACATTGTCCATTCTCTTCTGGCAACAAGGTGACATGCCTATTTACCTGGAGACATCATGTCTGGTCCCACAGCAGCTAGATGTCACTCCTGACTTCTCTTTGTTAACTAGAATACATATGTTTTACATAAAACTGTAAAGAATTTGGTTCTGCTCCTCTTTGGTGTTTTCCTGAATTTGGCCCTGTGCTTTTACAATAAAGTTGGCTTGAATGATGGTGGACATCCAAGACCCCCTCTGACCCAAGCCTGAAACTTTTAATTCCTTCCGCTCCCACTTCAGATTCCCACGTCTGTAGGTTCGGGTTCATGCTGGTTCGTGGGCCCGGACAGAGGTGAGCCTGTGATATCACCATAAGGGTAAGATGTCACCATGAGGATATAATTATACAGTGTGGATATGATGTCCCAGTGAGGCAGTGATGTCACAATGAGATTGTGAAGTCACTGGAGATATTGTGATGGTACAGTGAAGCTATGATGTCAGTGGCAAGGCTGATGTCACAATGAGGTTGTCATGTTACTGGTGAAAGTATGATGTCACAATGAGGTTATGATGTCATAGGTGAGGGTATTATGTGACAATGAGGCTGTGATGTCTGTGGTGAAGCTTTAATGCCAAAGTGAGTTTAGGATGTCAATGGTGAGGCTGTGATGTCACTGGGGAGGTTGGGATGTCATGGTGTGGCAATGGTGTCACAGTGAGGGTTTGTTGAACAGTGCGGCTATAATATCACAGTGAGTCTTGGATGTCACTGGTGAAGTTGTGAGGTCACAGAAAGGCTATGAATTAAGTGGCAAGGCTGATGTTACAATGAGGCTATGAGGTTACCTGTGAGGCAGTAGTGTCACTGGTGAGGCTGTGTTGTCCGTAGCAGTACTGAAGGCACAATGAGGTTATGATGTAACAGGTGAGGCTGTAGTGTCTCTGGGAAGACTATGATGTCAAATGCTGTGATGTCACTAGTGAGGCTATAAAGTTACAGTGTGAGTGGGATGTCAGTGGTTTAGGCTGTGGTGTCACTGGGGAGGCTGTGAAGTCATGATATGGCTGTGGTATCACCATGAGGCTGTGATGCCACAGTAAGATTGTGATGTCACAGTGAGGCTGTGATGTCAGTGGCAAGGCTGATGTCATGAGGCTATGATGTAAAAGGTGAGGGTGTGGTGTCACTGTGGAGGCTATGAGGCCACAATGAGACTGTGATGTCAGTGGTAAAACTGATGTCACAATGAGGCTATGATATAACAGGTGATGCTCTGGTGTCACTGGTGAGGCTATGGCATCAAAGGCTGTGATGTCATTGGTGTGGCTATAATGTCATACTCTGATCTCAATGGTGAGGCTGTGACATTAGTGATCAGACTGTGAAGTCAGTGGTGAGACTGATGTCATAGGTGAGACTGTGGTTTCAATGGTGAGGCTCTGATGTGACAGTGAGGCTGCTGTGTAAAACTGAGGCCGTGATGTCACAGTGTGGCTTTGATGTCAGTAACAATTTTATGAGATGACAATGAGGTTGTGACATCATCGGTGATTCTATAATTTCACAGTGAGGTTAGGATGTCAGTGGTGAGGTTGTAATATCACAGTGATGCTGTGATTTCAGAGAAGAGGCTGTGATGTCACAGTGAGTTTCTGATATCAGCAGTGAATCTATGAGATGACAGTGAGGCTGTGAAGTCAGTGGTGATGTGACTTCCCAGTGATGTTAGGATGTCAGTGGTGAGGCTGGACCATCACATTGAGGATATGATGACACAGGTGAGTCTGTGATGTCACCATGAGGCTATTATGTCAGTGGCAAGGCAGGTTTCACAGAGTTTGTGACTTCACAGTTAGTTTATGATGTCACAGTGAGGCTGTGATGTCATTGTGAGTTTAACTGGATAGATGTTGATGGCACAGTGAGGCTGTGATGTTAGTAGCAAGGCTGATGTCACAATGAGCCTGTGATATCACAAGTGAAGGTATGATATAATGAGGCTGCAATTTCAGTGGCAAAAGTGATGTCATAGTGAAGCTCTGATACCACTGGTGTGGCTATGATTTCAGTGGTCAGCTTATGACAGTGAGGCTATGATGTCTGTGGTGAAACTTTGAAGTCACAGTGAAGCTGTGATTTTACTAGAGAGGTTGTGAAGTCACAGAGAGGCTGTGATGTCAGTGGCTAGGCTGATGTCACAATGAGGCTGTGATGTCACAGGTGAAGGTATGACATCAAAATGAGGCTACAATGTCAGTGGCGAGAATGATGTCACAGTGAAGCTATGATGGGGAAGGGGAGACCCTTGGACCAAGAAGGAGTAAAGTACTAAAGTTTAGTTGTAAGGACATGATACCAAAATTCTTTATGCCCATATATTATATCAGCTCTGAGCCTAGAAGCGTCTTTTTTCAATGGACTTTTTTTTAAAATATGGAGAACCACAACTGGTTGCTGCAGTCCATGCTGTGGCCTCTCTCTCCAGAGCTCCCCTGGATCAAGTGGGGCAAAGAGTCAGCGGGATGAGAGACAAATACACACACAACTTTGGGCTGGGTGAATCTGAATCTATTTAATTGGAATTTTGTAGCAGCTTTTATACTAGAAAAATTTTTGGGCAGAGAATGTCCTACTTGTAGATAGACAGGTATCTTTCTAATCAGCAAGAATCACCTTTAGGATAAACATTTTTTAAGAACCTAACTCATTGTTTGAGGGTGAGACACAAACAAATCTTTATCACATCTTAACAGGTTTTTTTCTCAGCCCTATAACAGGCTTTTCCCAGCCCCTCAACAGGTTTTTCCCAGCCCCTCAGTCTCTCTAAATTTATCTATTTTACAATGTCTCACCAAACGGTCACAGGGTCTAAGTCTGTATTGTTGTATTTAACAAAGACATCATTTGAAATTTAGTTACAATACACCGAGATTGAGCTCCTTATTAATTTGTGTTATATCTATTATACATTCTTGTAAATGGCAAAGGTGAATCTCTCTGAGGGGGCGCATGTTATACATTAATTTTTTCTTTTTTGAGGATATCAGATGCTGGCTGTTATCATATAAGCTAGCCTATATTAGGTTATAATGGTAAGAACTATATTAGGTTATAATGGTATGAACTATATTAGGATTTATTTTATTTTTATTTTTTATTAACTTATGTGCTTTGTAAGAAATAGTTGTGTATTAATTTTAGGAATTATATTATTATTATTTCTATTAACTTATGTGTTCTATAAGAAATAGTTGTGTACTAATTTTAGTGAACAAATGACATAGTCTCATATTTGTAGAATTTCTGAATTAATTTAACAAGAGTCACATTTTTTAGGGAATTCTGCACACCTATGTTTTAAAACTCTTGAAGTTGTTCTCTAATTTCTTTAAAATCAGCGTGCACATTCTGGCTAACAAGTCTATTTACTGTGTATGACTGAACATGAAATTTTTAGTTAGAATTAAATTTAAAGTTAAAAGCAGGCTTGGTTTTTATTTAAGAAATAAAAGACTTAAGGCAAATTACTTGACATCTGTGGTTCCTGAGGTAGAAACCTAGGGGGAGGTGATAACCTAGCTAGTTTTTGGTATAAAACAAAAAAGAGACCTGGGAATAGATAGGAGGGCTCCCAATCAGAGATAGGAGGCAAGTACAATCACAAAAAGAGAAGAACTTGTCTGTCAAAGATAAGAGGCAAGACTCAAAGGGGAGTGGTTCCTCGCAAGCCCTCAGGCCCCTAACAACTGCCCATTTTAAAGAGCAGGCTGCAAGCCTGACAATTCCCATATGTTTTATGTCTTTATTATTTATTTTGAAATAAGCCATGACCTATTTCTAGAAGGTGCTTTCTTAAAGCTCTCTTCCCCAGGTTGAGATTTTATCTACCAGCCTGGTTGGCACAAGATGTGACAAAAGATCAAAGTATAGACAATAAGTGACACTGGACTGCTCTGCCATATACAGAACATCTGAATCACCGTCCTGCACTCCTTCAAGGATCTGGGAAGGCTGCAGGGGGATGCAGTAAGGACGTTAAGAGCCAGAAAACAATAAGGGATGCTGTTACACAGCATCTTCTGGACATGGCAGGCCTATGCCACCAATAAACTTTAATAAGATCTGCACAAGATTTGTCCAACCAACGTTTCACCATGGATGTGACAAGGACTCGAGAGGCTCAACACCTTTATTAGTTCCTTAAGTGCTTGGATTACACATACACACCATATTCCATGGCTTGTTAGGTACATTTTAAGCTTTCATTTGAAACAATTTATGTTAAATAAAAGCAATGCCATAGTTTGGCATTTGAAGGACTATGTTTTAAAGACTTTGTCTTTAGTACTGTGGACCATCAAGAAATGAAATGTAGTTGGTGGACTAGCAAGCACTTGTAATCCCAGTTCCTCAGCCTGAGGCAGGATGTTCACTTGAGCTGATGAGCTAAAGTCAGGCTAGGTTTACATAGGAAGACTGTGTTTCAGAGAAAAAGAACCTCTTTTTCAGAGGTTCTCAGTACATTGCTGATGTGAACTCAAAGGCAAATGGAGAGCCCCCGTTTCCTCTTCATTGTTTCATTTTTGATGAAATGTATAATTTTTTTATATATGCTCCTGCCAGGATGCACTAACTCATCAGAGGCTTAAACTATTAGGATGGAAACCATGGGAGACAACTTCCATAATCATAATGGAAAAATAAACGTTTAATCTTTATTAGTTAATTATCTCAATTATTTCATTATAGAGACAAAAATTAGGCTTTCTTCTCCTTGGTCCAACAAAACATTTCCCCTAATTTTTTTTTTATGGCCTTTATTATTTTTTAAGTTGGGGAGTTTTTTTTTCTTTTTTTTTTTTTATTAAAAATTTAATTATACATTTTAAAATTTTTTACCAGTTCCCTCCCTCCCCCCTCTTCCCCCTCCCCTTCCCCCAGTGCCTCCCATCCAATTCCCAGAGAGTCCTTTATTGTGTGCACCTAACTCTCCACTGTGTCCTCCTCTCCGATGACATATAAGGACCCAGTGGCATTTCCATAAGCCCTTTCTCTTGTTCCCCTTAAGCATAAGATCACTACTATGGCTGTCAATCCCTTGCCTCCAGGGGTCTCGGTGCCCTTAACAGATGCTAGACTTAACGAGGGCAACAGTGCGCTGGACATTGCGCAGGGCATGCAAAGTTCCATTATGATTGCTTTGGCCCCAACTATTGTTGAGAATCTTGCAAATCGTTGCTCCTCCCATCCTTTTGCTCTTACAATCTTACCGCCCCCTCTTCCGCAAATGTCCCTGAGCTCCAGGATAGGGAGAGATTAGGCTGTCCTAGTTCTATGTGATTGATATAGAGTCTCTGAAGTTCTGGATTGTGGTTTGTTGATTTTCTTTTGCAGTTTTGCTGCTCCTGCAATTCCCTTCACTCCATTCTGCTGGGCACTGTATGTCACCCCCTGGCCAGAGACAAAAAGCTGTTAAACTGGAGTCTTGTTGTAATAGCACATTCAAGGGTAGATGTAATAAGAGTAGGAAACCTCACTGAGGGAGGGGTCCATCACCCATTTGCAAAATGATTACTTTTTATCTGCTAGACTATATGCCCTCCCCTTCTGGTGAGATCAGGAAAGAACGTCTGTGAACTTAACCAGGTTTCTCATTCCTTACTTGCAGACCTTGATGGAGGCCTATTTTCTCTGCTGTAACATGGTCTCCTCTCTCCTTGTTTCTGGTGTGGCCCTCCTAACCCATCTCTCTTGTTCATAATCCTTGCACTTACTGTGTTACATAGGTTTACTTTTGAGTGTCCCAATGTGGGCTGGGTGAGTTTGGTACTAGGAGCCACCTATTAGGGAGTACATACGGCGCTTAATTTTCTGGGTTTGGGATACTTCACTTAATATAATTCTTTCTAATGACATCCATTTCCCAGCAAATTCCAGTAATTCATCATTTTTGATGGCTGAGTAGTACTCCATTGTATAGATGTACCACAGTTTCCTTATCCACTCGTCAACTGTTGGACATTTAGGTTGATTCCATGACTTTGCTATTGTAAACAGTGCTGCTATGAACATGGTCGAGCTTGTGCTATCGAGGCGAACCTTTGCTGCTTGGGGGGTTATTCCCAAAAGTGGGATAGCAGGGTCATATGGCATTTCAATCTTTAATTTCTTTAAGAATCTCCAGACGGCTCGCCAGAGTGGCTGTATGAGCCTGCATTCCCACCAACAATGTAGGAGAGTTCCCCTCTCACCACATCCTCTCCAGCATTTGTCGTTGTTTGTATTGTGGATTTTTGCCATCCTGACCGGGGTGAGATGATATCTCAGGGAAGTTTTGATTTGCATTTCCCTGATGGCGAAGGAAGTGGAGCATTTTTTAAGATAATTGTTAGACATTTTAATTTCATCCCTGGTAAAGTTTCTTTGAAGTTCCAGGGCCCATTTTTTAATTGGGCCAGTGTTTTCCTTGGAGTTTAATTTTCTAAGTTCTTTGTGCACTCTGGACAGTAGAGCTCTGTCAGATATGTGGTTAGTGAAGATTTTCTCCCATTCTGTGGGTTGCCTTTGAGCTCGTGTTACAATCTCTTTATCTGAACAGAAGCTCTTTAATTTCACAAGATCCCAACTGTTGAGAGTTGGTAGCAGTGACTGTGCCATTGGATGTCTGTTTAGGAAGTGTTGGCCTAGCCCAACCAGCTCGAGGGAGTTCCCTATCCTTTCAACTATGGTTTTTAAAGTCTGTGGCCTGATATCAAGGTCCTTGATCCATTTGGAATTAAGTCTTGTACATGGTGACAAGGACGGGTCCAGCTTTAATCTTCTGCATGTGGAGATCCAGTTTTGCCAGCACCATTTGTTGAAGATGCTGTTCTTTTTCCATTGGATTCTTTGGATCCCTTTGTCAAAGACCAAATGGCTGTAACTTTGTGGGCTTATATCTGGGTCTTCAATCCTTATCCATTGATCTGTGTGTCTATTTTGGAGCCAGTACCAGGCTGTCTTTATAACTATGGATTTGTAGTATAGACTTAGGTTTGGTATGGTAATACCTCCAGCTGTGTTTTTGTTACTCAGGATTGTTTTTGCTATCCTGGGTCTTTTGTGCCTCCATATGAACTTTGAGATTGTTTGGTCAACTTCTTTGAAGAATTGCTTTGGGATTTTGATTGGTATAGCATTGAATCTGTATATTGCCTTTGGTAGGATGGTCATTTTTACAATGTTGATTCTGCCAATCCAGGAACAAGGGAGGTCTTTCCACCTTCTGGTGTCTTCTGCAATTTCTTTCTTTAGGGTTTTAAAGTTTTCATTGTAAAGGTCTTTTACCTCCTTAGTTAGGTTTATACCAAGGTATTTCATTTTTTTAGGGGTTATAGTAAATGGCATGGTTTCTCTCAAGGCTTTTTCACTTCTTTCATTCTGGGCATATAGGAAGGCCTCTGATTTTTGCACATTTATTTTGTATCCTGCCACCCTGCTGAACTTCTCAATTAGTTCCAGGAGCTTCCTGGTGGAGTTTTTGGGATCACTCAGGTATAAGATCATGTCATCTGCAAATAGAGATAGCTTGACTTCTTCCTTGCCAATTTGAATCCCTCTTATGTCCCTTTCTTGTCTTATAGCTTCGGCTAAGACTTCAAGTACAATATTGAATAGAAGTGGTGAGAGTGTACAGCCTTGTCTTGTTCCTGATCGAAGTGGGAATGCTTCCAATTGTTCCCCATTGAGCATAATCCTTGCTGTGGGCTTGTTGTATACAGCTTTTATTATATTGATTAAGGTTCCTTCCATTCCCACTGTCTCTAGCGTTTTGATCATAAAAGGCTATTGGATCTTGTCAAAAGCTTTTTCTGCATCTATCGAGAGTATCATGTGGTCTTGGACTTTGAACTGGTTTACATGATGAATGACATTTATTGATTTGCGTATGTTGAACCAACCTTGTGTGCCGGGGATGAAGCCTACTTGGTCCCTGTGAATGATCTTTTTAATATGCTTTTGAATCCGATTTGCTAAGACTTTGTTGAGAATCTTTGCGTCTGTGTTCATCAGAGAGATCGGCCTATAGTTTTCTTTTTTAAGTGAATCTTTATTAGGTTTTGGGATTAAAACGATATTAGCTTCATAGAAGGAATTTGGTAGTGTTCCTTCCTTTGCTATTTGATGGAACAGTTTAAGGAGTATTGGTGTTATTAACTCCTTAAATGTCTGGTAGAACGCTGTGCTGAATCCATCTGGTCCAGGACATTTTTTGGTGGGAAGATTCAAGATTACTTCCTCAATTTCCTTATATGTTATAGGACTATTTAAATAATTCCCAACTTCCTGATTCAATTTAGGTAAGTTGTGTTTACTTAGAAATTCATCCATCTCTTTTGTGTTGTCAAACTTCACAGAGTATAAGTTTTTGAAATATGATGTTATAATTCTCTGGATTTCTTGGGTATCCGTAGTGATAACTCCATGTTCATTTCTAATTTTGTTAATTTGGGTTTTCTCTCTCTTGCTTTTGGTTAGTTTAGCTAGGGGTGTATCAATCTTGTTGATTTTTTCAAAGAACCAGCTTTTTGATTGGTTGATTTTTTCTATCGTTTTCTTAATCTCGATTTCAGATATTTCTCCCCTTATTTTGCTAATCTCTTCTCTTCTACTGCTTTTGGGATCAGATTGCTCTAGTTTCTCTAAAGCTTTAAGCTGCATTGTTAAGTTGTTTATTTCTGATGTTTCCATTTTTTTGACATGGGCATTAAGAGCTATGAACTTACCTCTTAGAACAGCTTTCATTGTGTCCCAGAGATTTTGGTAAGTTGTATTTTCGTTATCATTCACTTTCAGGAAATCTTGAATTTCCTTTTTAATTTCTTCCTGAATCCAGTTCTCATTCAGCATCATAGTGTTAAGTTTCCAGGAGTTAGTGTATTTTCTCTTGTTTGATGTGTTGTGGATGTCCAGCTTTAGGCCGTGGTGGTCTGATAGGGCACAGGTTAGAATTTCAACTTTCTTGTACATGTGTAGATTCATTTTGTGGCCCAATATGTGATCTATTTTGGAGAAAGTTCCGTGTGCTGCTGAGAAAAATGTGTATTCTTTGGTGCGTGGGTGAAAAGTTCGATAGAGATCTGTGAGGTCCATTTCTTTCAGGGTTTGATTAAGTTCCAAAGTGTCTCTGTTAAGCTTTTGACCTGTTGATCTATCCCATGTAGAGAGGGCGGTGTTGAAGTCCCCAAGAATTATCGTTTGGGGGTTGATTTCTTGCTTTAGACGCTGTAGGGTTTTCTTAATGAATGTGGAGGGGCCCGTATTGGGTGCATATATGTTCAGTATTGTGAAATCTTCCTGGTGAATTGTACCTGTGACTAAAATGTAGTATCCATCCGTGTCTCTTATAATTTTTTTTGGTTTGAAATCCACTTTGTCTGATAGCATAATGGCTACCCCTGCCTGTTTTCTGCTTCCATTTGCTTGTAGAATTGTTGACCAGCCTTTTATTTTTAGAGCGTGCCTATCTTTTGTGGTGAGATGGGTTTCCTGCAGGCAACAGATTGATGGATTGTGATTTTTAATCCAAGTTTGTAATCTGTGTCTCTTGATCGGTGAATTAAGTCCATTAACATTTAGTGTTATAATGGAGAAACTATTGTTAATTCCAGACATTTATTATGTTTAGTAGCTTTTATAAGTATATTGCTTCGCTTTTAATGGTGTTATATTTGCCTTCTGTTCTCCTGGATATGCCTGTTTTTTTCTTCACGCTTGAGTATCATTTCTAGCAGTTTTTGAAGGCCTGGTTTGGTGGACATGTATCCCTTCAAGTTGTCTTTGTGCTGGAAAATTTTTCTTTCTCCCTCGATCATGACTGATAGTTTTGCAGGGTAAATCAGCCTGGGTTGACATTTTTGCTCATTCAATACTTGAAGTATGTCTCTCCAAGCTCTTCTTGCTTTTACTGTTTCGACTGAGAAGTCATTTGTTATTTTAATAGGTTTGCCTTTAAAAGTGACTTGTTTTTTCTCCCTTGAAGCTCTCATCACCAGTTCTTTATCTTGAATGTGGAGTGTTTTAACTATTATTTGCCGCGGTTTGCTTCTATTTTGGTCGTATCTGTTTGGGGTGTGGAATGCCTCTTGTATATGAATGGGCCTCTCTTTTTTTAGATGAGGAAAGTTTTCCTTGATGATCGTTTGAAAAATTTCCTCAGGGGTGGTATTTTGAGATTCTTGCTCCGGTATTCCATGAATACGCATTCCCCTAATTTTTTTTAATCTTTACAAACTTGGAAAAATCTAATTCAATTATATAATTGTTCTCATATTTTCTAGATGTTGAAATTCTTTTCTGTGTTATAATAGAAACTAACTCTTAAGAGTTGCATGGGGGTGATATGGTTGTTGGGGTTTGATCTTGACAAATCCCTTTCTTTTACATGGCTACTACATATGAGAACACCATAAAGACTCACCAGTTTTCAAAGCAGGTTTATTTTTAATATCCAAAATCTGAACAGAGTCTGTGTCCATGAAACTTGACACATGGTACATAAACCAAAATAGTGCTAATATGTATATTAGATATTGTAAATGAGTAAGAAAAGATCATAAAAATGAGATTAAAAATCTTTTGGTGAGATTAAAAATCTTTTGGTGAGATTAACAATCTTTTGGCAATATTCTCATGACCTTTAATTGTTTTTACAGTATCACATATTTGAACATACATGAAAATATTTACAAACTTTCACATTGTACAATTTTAACACATAGTTTTATATTATTCATGTATGTATATTTTTCAGGAAAAATTTGTTTAATTATTCATTTTAAAAATAAATCTCCCTTTCCCCGCCCACCTGGGACACACAGAGTCCAGTGAGGACACACTGCGCACCAGGTAAACACCTCTTGCTCACCCCCAAGACCCAGGTAACCCACTTGTCCCTGCTTCTCCCACCATCCAGTCCCAGAAGGCACTGCTCCAGGCTGGGGAAAATCCCTGGGACCCACCCCAGATCCCCAGGTTAATTGCACCCATCCCAGACCCACGCAATTCAGCCAGGACACACTGCAGCCCAGTCCAGGGAGGACACACTGCTCATCGGAATTCAACAGAGTCCAAAGAACACCCAAGCAAAGCTCTAGGGGATAAAGGCCACACATCTGAAATCCTCTAAATTCATCCTATCACATGGGAGAGATTCTCCACATCCAGCCCAAAAATAAGTAACCCCCCCTTTCAGCATCCTGTTCCTTTCAATTAATAGTTACTGTAGAGTAACTTTTCCATATAGCCACCCACAAAACATATACAATTTCAGGGACTATACCACTCACCCTCACATATCACCCAGGTACTAAATCATAAAAGTACACTACCATAATGATATTCACCCCGTCTGTCACCTGTTGTAACTAGCTAATAGCCTCATCTAGGAAATAAAATTAATAACAAGTGTAACCAACACCAAGGTAAACACTAGTATTAACTGCCTGAGAGTAGTGATACCAACCAATTCAGTCCAGTCAAAAACATGCAGAAATTGAAAGAAGGTCTTAAGAGATAAAACAACAATGCCCAAGTCAAAGTGCAAATCCATGAGAAATAAAACCCAAGAAAACAAATCTCCCACTGAAAGAATTAACCCCATAATGATAGACTCCAACCAGAACAAAACCGCAGAAAATAATCAAGAAAGCCTGACCCAAGATAACAACTTCCAAAGCATGATCATTACCACGATCAATACTATTAAAGAGGAAATCCAGGAGGAGTTAAATAACCACATCAACCATTTTGAAGAACATAACAGACACTTGGAGGAGTTGAGAAAAACAGTTTACGAAACAAAAATAGGCATAGAGCAGTTAAAACAGACTCAAGCAGAGTTTAAAACTGAACTAAAAGACAAGTTATCCTCAACCTGGAAATCAACAGAGAGTCTTATCAGCAGAAAAAAAGAAACAGAAAATAGAATTTCAGACCTTGAAGACAAAGTGGGAGTATTAACCAACTCAATAGAAGAGGTTGTTAAAGCCAAAAAGATACTTGAGAGAAATATTCAAGAGTTATGGGATGCCCTGAAGAAGCCTAACATGTGCATTCATAGAATACCAGACCAAGAATCCCAAAATACCACACCTGAGGAAATTTTTCAAATTATCATAAATGAAAACTACCCTCATCTGAAGAATGAGAGGCCCATCCAAATACAAGAGACATTCTGCACCCCAAACAGATATGACCAAAATATAAACTTGCCATGGCAAATAACTTAACAATGATGCTTAAAGCTTTATAGACACTAGAGCAATCCTATCCCAAAAGCAGTAGAAGAGAGGAGATTAGCAAAATAAGGGGAGAAATATCCAACATTGAGATTAGGAAAATGATACAGAGAATCAACTAGTCAAAAAGCTGGTTCTTTAAAAAAATCAATAAGATTGATACATCCTTAGTTAAATTAACCAAAAGCAAGTGAGAGAATACTCAAATTAACAAAATTAGAAATGCAAATGGAGTTATCACTACGGATACCCAAGAAATTCAGAGAATTATAACATCATATTTCAAAAACTTATACACTGCGAAATTTGACAACACAAAAGAAATGGATGAATTCATAAGTAAGCACAACTTACCTAAATTGAATCAGGAAGTTTTGAATTACTTATATAGTCCTATACCATATGAGGAAATCAATGAAGTAATCTCGAATCTTCCCACCAAAAAATTTCTTGGACTAGATGGATACAGCACAGAGTTCTCCCAGTCATTTAAGGAGCTTAAAACACCAATACTCCTTAAACTGTTCCATCAAGTAGCAAAGGAAGGAACACAATCAAATTCTTTCTGTGAACCTAATATCGCCTTAATCCCAAACCTAATAAAGATACACTTAAAAAAGAAAATTATAGACCAATCTCTTTGATGAACACAGATGCAAAGATTCTCAACAAAATCTTAGCAAGTTGGATTAAAAAACATACCAAAAATGTCATTCACAGGGATCAAGTAGGCTTTATCCCAGGCCCATAAGGTTGTTTCAACATACACAAATCAACAAATGTAGTTCACCATATACACCAGTCCAAAATCCAAAACCACATAATATTTTCAATAGATGCAGAAAAAGCTTTTGACAAGATCCAACAATGCTTTATGATGAAAACCATAGAGATGGTTGGAATGGAAGGACCCTTTATCAATATAATAAAAACTGTATACAACAAACCAACAGAAAGGATGAAACTCAATGGGGTAAACCTTGAAGCATTCCCACTTTGATCAGGAACTAGACAAGGCTGTCCGCTCTCACCACTTCTATTCAATATTGAACTTGAAGTCTTAGCTGAAACCATAAAACAAGAAAGGGAGATAAAAGGGATTGAAATCAGCAAAGAAGAAGTCAAGTTATCTCTATTTGCAGATGACATGATCTTATACCTGAGTGATCCCAAAAACTCCACCAGAAAACTCCTGGAGCTAATTCAGAAGTTCAACAGCATGGCAGGACACAAAATAAACGTACAAAAATCAGTGGCCTTCCTATATGCCCAGAATGAAAGAAGTGAAAAAGTCCTGAGAGAAACAATTCCATTTACTATAGCCCCTAAAATAATAAAATACCTTGGTATAAACCTAACTAAGGAAGTAAGTGACCTTTACAATGAAAACTTTAAAACCCTCAAGAAAGAAATTGCAGAAGACACCAGAAGGTGGAAAGACCTCCCATATTCCTAGATTGGTAGAATCAACATCATAAAAATGACCATCCTACCAAAGGCAATATACAGATTCAATGCTCTACCAATGAAAATCCCAAAGCAATTCTTTAAAGAAGTTGACCAAATAATCTTAGATTTCATATGGAGGCACAAAAGGCCCAGGATAGCAAAAAAAAAAAAAAAATCCTGAGTAACAAAAACACTGCTGGAGGTATCACCATACCAAACCTTAGTCTATATTACAAATCCATAGTTATAAAAACAGCCTTGTACTGGCTCCAAAATAGACACACAGATCAATGGATAAGGGTTGAAGAACCAGATATAAACTCACGCAATTTCAGCCATTTGATCTTTGACAAAGGGGCCCAAAAAATCCAATGGAAAAAGAGCAGCATCTTTAACAAATGGTGCTGGCAAAACTGGATGTTCACATGCAAAAGTTTAAAACTCGACCCATATTTGTCACCATGTACAAGACTTAAATCTAAATGGATAAAGGACTTCAACATAAGTCCAGAGACTGAAAAAACCTTAGTTGAAAGGGTAGGGAACTCCTTCGAGCTGATTGAACTAGGGCAATAATTCCTAAACAGAAATCCAATAGCACAGTCACTACAACCAGCACTCAACAGATAGGATCTTATGAAATTAATGAGCTTCTGTTCAGATAAAGAGATAGTAACTGGAGCACAAAGGCAACCCACAGAATGGGAGAAAATCTTCACTAACCACATATCTGATAGAGCTCTATTATCCAGAGTGCACAGAGAATTTAGAAAACTAAACACCAAGGAAATGAATGGCCCAATTAAAAAATGGGCCTTGGAACTTAAAAGAAATTTTACCAGGGATGAAATTAAAATGTCTAACAAACATCTTAAACAATGCTCCACATCCTTTGCCATCAGGGAAATGCAAATCAAAACCTCCCTGAGATATCATGTCACCCTGGTGAGGATGGAAAAAATCCACAATACAAACAACACCAAATGCTAGAGGGGATGTGGTGAGAAAGGCAATCTCCTATATTGCTGGTGGTAATGCAGGCTTATACAACCACTCTGGCGAGCCGTCTGGTGATTCTTAAAAAAGTTAGATTGAAATGCCATATGACCCTGCTATTCCACTTTTGGGAATAACCCCACATACAGCAAAAATTCACCTCGATAGCACAAGCACGACCATGTTCATAGAAGCACTGTTTACAATAGCAAAGTCATGGAATCAACCCAAATGCCCAGCAGTGGACAAGTGGTAAAGGATAATGTGGAACATTTATACAATGGAATACTACTCAGCCTTCGAAAATGATGAATTAATGAAATTTGTTGGGAAATGGATGGAATTAGAAAAAATTATGTTGAGTGAACTGTCCCAGATACAGGAAACCAAGTGCTGTATGTACTCCATAGTAGGTGGATCCTAGTACCAAACCAACTTAGTGACACACTCAAAGATAAATCTCTGTAATACCTACAGTAATTGCAAAGATTATAAACAGGAGGGAAGGGGAACGTGGGCCCCACCAGCATCAAGGAGAGAGCAGATCGTGCTACAGCAGAGAAAATAAGCCACCATCAAGGACTGCAAGTAAGTAATGAGACATCTGGTTAAGCTAACAGACTTTCCTTCCTGGTCACTTGCAATTTATGGGGTATTATCTCACCAGAATGGGAGGGCATACAGTCTGGCAGATAGAAGGTAAACATTTTGCAAATGGGAGACTGATCCCACCCCCTCACCACGGTCTTCTACTCTTATTCCATCTACCTTTGAATCTACTCTTACAATAAGACTCTATTTTAACAGCCTTTTATCTCTGGCCAGGGGGTGACATCCAATACCTATCAGGATGGAGCCAAGGGTGGTGCAAGAGCAGAAAAACTGAAAAAAATCAACAAACCATAATTCAGAACATCAGAGACTCTATATCAACCACCTGGAACCAGACCATCCTACTCTTTCCCCATCCTAAAGCTCAGGGAAATTTGCGGAAGAGGGGGCAGTAAGATTGTAAGAGCCTAAAGATGGGGAGGAGCAATGATATAGAAGATACTCCACACAAGTTAGGGCCGAAGTCATCATAATAGGACTTTGCATGACCTGTATAATGACCAACATATCATTGACCCCTCAATTTCTAGCATGGATCACAGGCACTAGGATCTTTAGAGGCAAGGGATTAACAGCCACAATAGTGTTCCTATACTAAAGGGGAACACAAAAAAAGAGCTCTAGGTAATGCTACTGAGTCCTTATACCTCATCAGATAGGAAGACCCAGAGGGAAGTTTGACATGCACACTAAAGGATGCTCCAGGGATGGGGAGGACAATGGGAGAAAAGGAGGGAAGGGGGAAAGGAAAGGAAAAAGGGGGGAGGGAACAAGGGGATCAAGGGAGGGGTGGATGAAGGGAGGGAAATAAGGTACCTCTCAAGTTTGTATGAGTGGAAAAAATAAATGAAATGAAAAAATAGAAATAAAAATAAAGCTTTGGGGAACTTTACAAAATGGGACAAATTAATTTGAGCACAGTTCTTGACTCTACTGATGATTTAAGGACACATTTTTTTATTATTGCTATGATATTTCCAAGAAATTGTTTCTTTTTTTATTTCCATTCATATAGACTTAACAGGTACACCCATCCCCTCCCTCCCTCCGACCCCCCCACAGCCCTATGCCCCTCTCCTCTCCCCCTCCCCCCATCCCCCAGTGCCTCCCCTTTCCATCCCTGGAGCATCCTTAAATGTGCATGCCCAACTCTCCTCTGGGTGCAAGGTGCAAGGACCCAGTGGCATTTCCCAGAACCCTTTCCTGAGGACACAAAATTTTGATTCCCCACAAACAGTCCATACTATCATGCTGAAAAGCAGTTATGTTACCAATCAGCTGAAAGTTGTAGTGAAAAGAACAGTAAGAAAATTTAAATGACAATAAACAAGTCACAAAAGCAGTCATTTCATCAATCTGATCAGGGTGCTTCAGGAGACTCCAAGGTAGGATTGTTTGGAGGCTGCAAAAATCTACCTTGGTTATCAAACTTAGTCAGTAGTCCACGATGATTATGATAAACATTTGTACACTTGCAGTAGTTCTCAGATCAGCGATATTGAACAAGAGTAGTGGAATGATCACACTAAAGCCCTAAGAGGGGAAGGAATGAGGAGTACCCAATAGGTTTAGTTCAGTCAACATCTCTCCAGAAAATCCAAGAAAGAGATGCCCTCCCCGAGTACACTGGAGAGGAGAGTCAGGTGGCCGCTGACTGATGGTAGAAGTGGAATCACTTATACAGGAAAAAATGGTGAGCAAGTACCACAGAAAGTAGTCTGGAAGAATTAAACTATGAAATATCACACATATAGGATACTTGTAGGTATTATCTTCAATGAAGAGACCCAGATATACAGAATTCAATTGCTGTTTCCAGAATTCAATTGGGGTTTCAGAAGCAACTATAATAACTTTTCTATTTGGTGAGCAATGAGATATTACAAAAGTAATTTGAGCATTCTACAGGTATCTTCTAAATTTAGGGAGAAAAAAGCCAGGAAAATGGGAGGAAGGGGAGAACAGAAAGGGTCAGAAGGAATGTGGGGTAGGAGGACATAGGAATTGGTGTTGAAAACAAATAAATTTATATTTAATAGAACTTAAAATTGAGGTAATATATTAAAATATGCTAAAAATGTAGTTTCTCTAAATATTCTTATCACAGTTGTAAATAAAGGAAAAAATAAACTTTGGAAGAAGGAATAACACAAAGTAAAACCATAAGCCCTAAGAATAATAACTAATAAATGAAAAGTAAAAATGCCTTCTACTGTACCTAGGTTTGTACTGTCTGTTCAGCAAGAATGGGGATGATCAAGGGTGAATATTAACATAAGATAATTATCCAGTGTGATAAAGTAATTCAGTGTGAGCTGCTGAGCTCCACACTTCCTAAGCTCATGTGGTCTTACTCCAGTGTGCCTTAAACCCAGAGGGCCTGGAGGGCAGCTCTCACAGCAGCAGGTGGTGACACCCTGGCAGGAGCCTGAAAGACACAAGTTCTCAGGGTTGGAGGGCTTATCTTCCCGCCACTGCTCCATAGACCACAGATCGAGGTCACCGTGGCTGGTGGCCATGTTGGCAAAGGACAGAGATGGCGGCAGCCTGGAGGACGGTAGGGCCTAAGGCTGGAGGACAGAAGGTTGCTACGCCCGGAGCCTGAAAAACCTAAGGAACTGATCAATGGACACTGACCGTGGAGGCGGCCGACTGGACACCTGCACGTCATACCTGTCACAAAGCACACAGCATGGTACTCACCCCAAAGCCACGTTTCCAGCACCTGACAACAAGATTCAGCTGTACCAAGATGCAGGCTCGGGATACACGGGCTCGGGGATGTGGGCTTGGGAGACTCAGGCTCGGGAGATGCGGGCTCTGGAGATATGGGCTCCAGAGACACCAGCTCAGGAGAGATGGCTGGAGATACATTGGCTAACAAAGCGTGGGCACCTCTGGAATGGACACATCTGACAATGGGCACATCCAGGTACCTGGCAGAACAGTGACATGAACAGGTGTTGTTATAAAACACTCTCATCAGCAGCATCCCCCCCTCACTTGAAAGTCTTAACCCCAGCACAGCTGGCTGCTTCCTGTTCTAGAGAATGTCAAGAGTCTGGTGGGAAAAGTCACCTTGGGCTACCCGCAGAGTTGCTCAAGATCCCCAAGTCTTCTCAAAATGGCTGCAAAGCTCCTCACTCAGGTAGGACTGACCAAACATTAGCATTCCACACCTCATTGTTATACCTTCAGTTCTATCTGACCTTGATTCTAATTGGCTGCATCATGAATACTGTGAAGCATGGCAACTTTGGTGGGGCAACAATGTGTGTTCGACTGTGGTTAAAATCTCACTTTGATTTACTATTTCACTGACTTTGATAGTTTACACTGACCATACCCTATGAAAAATATACTTAATTTCATAGTTTCCTCTGTTTACACATGGCATCCCTTCATTCCCACTTTCTATTTATGAAAGTTATGTGTAGGCAGAAGTCATTTATCATGAACAATCGTTGGATAGGACTCAGATATATTGGTATCGATTCCATGGGTTTTATATTTTCAACTTTAAACAGTTTAATAAATTATTTTGATTAGCAGACTTCTCAGTCTTTTGTCCCAATATCATTATAGTAGAGAGATATTGATCATGATGTTTTAATATACTGTATATGATTTTTGTTCTTATACTTATGAATGTTATGAACCAAAGTTATTACTTTTTCATACTTTTGGTTTGGGGACAATCATATCTGAATTCATAAAATAATTGAGCTATCCATCTTTTATGAAATTTAGGACAATTTTATAAAAGTGAAGTTACTTTTGTTTAAAGTGGCTCAGTCATTAGTGATACTTCTTTAATGATCCGTTCTTGGATCAAATTCTGCAATAAAATGCTAATATCTAAGTTGTAATGATATGTGTAGCTTTTTCAGAACTCACTTTTAAAGGAGAGTTCAAAACCATTAGGAAGATTTATTTTGCTCTCTATTGGGAGCTTTTCAGAATGATGGAATATTTTATACAAAAACTCTCTTACCACCCTCCAAGCTCCAGGTCAATTGTGTGCCCCGTCACCACCCAGAGTGGCATCCAATTTGCTCTGGAACTGGGGAAGGCCACTAGGCCATAGTCCAGGTCCCCGATGATCTGCCCACCATGCTAGACACTCCACCCTGCTCTTAGGGACCTGGAACTGGGAGGACTCTCTGCTCCTCCCATAAGGCCCCTAGACCACACACCGGTATGGCAGCCAGTCTTGTCTGGGACTGGGGAAAGTGCCCTGCTGCCGCAGTCTCTGACCAGTGTGCACTTCCTGCTTCTCAGAATTCAACAGAGCCCAGAAAAAATCCAAGCAAAGCTCTAGGGGACAAACACCATACATCTGAAGTCCTCTAAAATCATCCCATCACATGGGAGAGAATGTTCACATCCAGCTGAAAGATAAATAAACACTTTTTACCATCTTTTTTCTCTCAGTTATAAGTCATTGTAGTTTAACATGGAAATGCATATATACAACTTCAGGTACTATACCATTCACCTTCGCAAATCACCAAGGAAGTAAACCGGAAAGGTGTACTACCATTCTAATCCTAACTCCCTGTTTACTAAACTTGACCTTATTGATGTACTAACAGTCTAATAGCCTTATCTAGGAAATAGCACCAATACAGACAAGCATACCCAACTCCAAGGCAAACACTAGTAATAACTGCTCAAGGGTAGTAATACCATGTAATTAAGTTCAGTCAAAAATACACAGAAACAAAAAGAAGGTTTTAAGAGATAAAACAAAAATGTCCAGGTTACAGTGCAAATCCATGAGAAACAAAAATCAGGACAAGTCTCCTTCCAAAAGAATTACTCCATAATGATAGATTCCAACCAGAACAAACTCACAGAAAATAGCCAAGAAAACTATACCCAAGATAATGATTTTCAAAGCCTGATATTTACTATGATCAATGCTATGAAAGACAAAATCCAGGAGGAGTTAAATAACCACATCAATCACTTTGAACAGGAACACAACATGCACTTGGAGGAAATGAGAAAAACAGCCATCAAAAATGATGAATTACTGGAATTTGCCGTTAAATGGATGTTATTAGAAACAATTATATTAAGTGAAGTATCCCAGACCCAGAAAATTAAGCACTGTATGTACTCCCTAATAGGTGGCTCCTAATACCAAACCCACCCAGCCCACCTAGAGACACTCAAAGATAAATCTTTGTAATACCCACAGTAATTGCAAGGATTATGAACAGGAGGGATAGGGTATGAGGGCCACACCAGAAACAAGGAGAGAGGAGACCATGTTACAGCAGAGAAAATAGGCCTCCTTCAAGGCCTCAAATAAGTAATGAGACATCTGGTTAAGTTCACAGACTTTTGTTCCTGATCATTTACAACTGAGGGGGTATGATCTCACCAGAAGGGGAGGGCATATAGTCTGGCAGATAAAAAGTAACCATTTTGAAAATGGGTGATTGACCCCTTCCTCACTGCAGTTTCCTACTTTTATTACATCTACCTTTGAATATACTCTTATAACAAGAAAAAAAAAGAAACAAAAATTGGCATAGAACAGTTAAAACAATCTCAAGCAGAGTTTAAAATTGAACTAAAAGACAAGTTATCTTCAACCAAGCACTCAACAGAGTGTCTTACCAGCAGAACTAATAAAGCAGGAAATGGAATATCAGATCTTGAAGACAAAGTAGAAGAACTAACCAGCTCAATGGAAGAGGTTGTTAAAGCCAAAAGAAATTTGAGAAGCATATTCAAGAGTTATGGGACACCTTGAAGAAGCCTAACATGTGCATTCATAGAATACCAGAACAAGAATCCCAAAATACCACACCTGAGGAAATTTTTCAAATTATCATAAAGGAAAACTTTACTCAACTAAAGAAAGATAGTCCCATCCAAATACAAGAGGCATTCTGCTCTCCAAACACATATGATCAAAATAGAAACTTGCTACAGCAAATAATATTAAAAACACTCTACATACAAGAAAAAAATGTGCTGAGAGCTTCAAGGGAAAAAAGCAAGTCACTTTTAAAGATAAACCTATTGAAACCTAAAAGCAAGAAGAGGTTGGAAAGATGTACTTCAAATATTGAATGAGCAAAATGTCAACCCAGGCTGATATACCCAGCAAAACTATCAGTCATGATCGAGGGTGAAAGAAAAGTTTTTCAACATAAAGACAACCTGAAGGCTTACATGACTACCAAATCAGGCCTTCAAAAAATTCTAGAAAAGATACTCAAGCTTAAAGAAAAGAACAAGCATATCCAGGAGGACAAAAGGGAAGTATAAAAAAAAACTATAAAACCTACAAGCCAAATAATATGCTTAGAAAGCCACTGAACACAAAAAGTGTCAGGAATTAAAAGTAATTTCTCCATTATAACACTAAATGTCAATGGAATTAACTCACCAATCAAAAGACACAGATTACAAACATGGACTAGAAATCACAACCCATCCATCTGCTGCCTTCAGGAAACACTTCTTACCACAAAAGATGGGTATATTCCAAATGTAAAAGGCTGGTCAAAAATTCTTCAGGCTAATGGAGTCAGGAGAAAAGCAGGGGTAGCAATTACGCTATCTGCCAAAGTGGACTTCAAACCAAAAAAAAAAAAATAATAAAAGACACAGAAGTATACTACATTTTAGTCACAGGTACAATTCCCTGGGAAGACTTCACAATTCTGAACATATACACACCTAATATGGGCTCCTCCACATTCATTAAGCAAATGCTGCAATGTCTAAGGCAAGAAATCAATTCTAAAACAATAATACTCAGGGATTTCAATACTGCCTTCACAACGTGTGATAGATCAACAGGTCAAAAACTTAATAGAGGAGCTGGAGAGGTGGCTCAGGGATTAAGCCTCTGCCTTGCAGGCGGAAGGTCCTGAGTTTGGATCTTTAGACCCCACGTATAGACACTGGGCAGAAGTGGGGGTGGCCTGCGTTTCTGGTCCTGGTAGGGCAGAGCCTGTGAATCCTGGGGCAAAGTAAACAAGGAGGAGGTGGAGGCAGTCCATGGTGATTTCCGAATTCGCCCATGGTTCTACACACACACACACATACACACACACACATATGCACACATGCACACGCATGTACACACGCATAACTGAATAAATAAATAAATAAACTTAATAGAGATACATTGGAATTTAATCAAACCCTTACTGAAATGGACCTTACAGATCTCTGTTGAACTTTCCATCCATGCACCAAAGAATACACATTTTTCTCAGCAGTCCACGGAACTTTCTCCAACATGACCACATATTGGGCCACAAAAATGAATCTCCACATATAAAGGAAAGTTGAAATTCTAGCCTGTACCCTATAGGATGTTGTTTCACGGTGAGACTGTGGTGTCTCTGGTGAGGCTATTCCTGGCAATCCCTTATGGTGACATCAGAGCTTTACAGTGAATTCACAGCCTTACCTGTTACATCATTGGGAGGCTGTGAGGTCACAGTGAGGTTGTGATGTCAGTGGCAAGGCTGATGTCACAATGAGGTTGTCCTATCCCTTGTGAGGCTGTGATGTCAGAGGTGACATTGTGATGTCACAATGAGACTGTGAATTCAGTGGGTATGCTTTGTTATTGGAAGTGAGGCTGTGATGTCACCATGAGGCTGTGATGTCACAGTGAATCTATGAGGAAAAGGTGAGGCTGTGATGACACCGTGAGGCTGTGGTGTCACTGGTAAGACTGTCAAATCACAGTTAGTCTGTTATATCAGTGGTGACGCTGTGGTGTCATAGTAAGGCTAGGGAGGATGTCACTGGTGAGGGTGTGATGTCCCCCTGAGGCTATGATTTCAGTGATTACACTGTGATGTCAGAAGTGAGGCTGTGGTGTCACTGTGAGGTCTTGAGGTCACAGTGAGGCTGTGATATCAGTGGCAAGGCTGATGTCACAATGAGGCCATGATCTAGAGGTGAGACTGTGAGGCTGTAATGTCACTGTGAGGTGGTGATGTCATAGTGAGGCTGTGATGTTATTGTGTTGTCACTGGTGAGGCTGTGATATCATCATGAGGCTGTTATGTCAGTGGCAAGACTGATGTCACAGTGAGTTTGTGACATCACAGAGAACTTCTCTGTGATGTCACAGTGATGGTATGATATCAGATCTTAGGTTGTCATGTCACAGTAAGCCTGGGATTTCAATGGTGATTTTGTAGTGTCACAGTGAGGCTAGGTAGGATGTCAGTGGAGAGGGTGTGATGTTACAATGAGGCTGATTTTAGAGCTGAGCCTGAAATGTCACACTTTGACTGTGTTGTCCCAGTGAGGGTATGATGTCAGAGGTGAGGCTGTGATGTCAGATGTCATGGTGAGGCTGTGGTGTCACTGCGGAGGCTTTGGCATCAGAATGAGGCTGTGATGTCAGTGGCAAGGTTGATGTTGCAAAGAGACTATGATATAACAGGCTCTGATATCACTGATATCACTGGGGAGGCTATAATGTCAAAGGTTACAATATCATTAGTAAGGCTGTCACCCCACAGTGAGCCTGTGATGTCAGCAGTGAGACTCTGGTGTCACTGTGAGGTTGTCATGTCACTGTGGAAGCACTGAGGTTACAGTGAGGCTGTGATATCTGTGCCAAGGCTGAAGTCACGATGAGGCTATGATGTAACAGGTGATGCTCTGGTGTCACTGGGGAGGCTGTGAAGTCACAGTGAGTTACTGATTCTGTGGCAAGGCTAATGTCACAATAAGGCTGTGATGTCACAATGAGGGTATGATGTAACAAGGCTCTGTTTTTGTCTCTGTGTTGTCTCTGGTGATGCTGTGATGCCAGAGTGAGGCTGTGATGTCAGAATTGAGGCCGATGTGAGTTATGAGAATGTGATGTCACAGTGAGTATGGGATGTAACTGGTGAGACTTTAGTGTCACCATGAGTCTGTGAGGTCATTAGTGAGGCTGTGGTATCACTGGTTGAGCTATGGTGTCACAGTGAGGCTGTGATGTCAGAGGTGAGGCTGTGATATCACCATGAGTCTGTTATGTCTGTGGCAAGGGTCATGTCACAGTGAGTTTATGACATCACAGTGAGACTGTGGTGTCACTGGTGAAGCTGTGGTATCAGTGATGAGACTGATGTCACAAAGAGGCTATGATGTAACAGGTGAGACTGTGGTGTCAGTGGGAAGTCTTTAATATCAAAGGCTGTAGTATCACTAGTGAGGCTGTCATGTCACAGTGAACGTGTGATGTAATTAGTAAATCCGTGGCTTCATAGTGACACTAAGTAGGACATCGGTGAGGCTATTATTTCAATGAAATGGCTGCTGTCACAGTGAGTTTGTGATGTCACAGTGAGTCTGTGATGTCACACTGAAGCTATGCTGTCACAGTGAGGATGTGATGTCACTGGAGAGGTTGTGATGGAACAGTGAGTCTGTGACATCAGTGGCGAAGCTAATGTCAAAATGAGGCTGTGATATCACTGGCGAAGGGATGATGTCACAATGATGCTGCAATGTCAGTGGCGAGAATGATGTCATACTGAGGCTATGATGTCACTTGTGGGGGAGTGTTGTCATTGGTGAGCCTAATATGTGACAATGAGACTGTGTTGTTTCTGGTGAAACTTTGATGTCACAGTGAGGCTAGGATGTCAGTGGTGAGGGTGTGTTGTCATTGGTCAGGTTGTAATGTCACTGTGAAGGTGTGATGTCACAGTGAGGCTGTGATGTCACTGTGGAGACTGTGAGGTCACAATGAACCTATGATGCCAGGATCATCCTGCCATATCACAGTGAGGGTGTGATGTGGCAATGAGGCACTGATGTAACAGATGACAATGTGGTATTACTGGAGAGGCTATGATGTCAAAGGCTGTGATATCACTAATGAGGCTGTCAGGTTACAGTGAGCCTGTGATGTCAGTGGGGAAGCTGTGGTGTCATAGCGCGGTTAGTTAGGATATCAGTGGTGAGGCTGTGATGTCACAGAGTGGATGTGATTGCACTGTGTAGGTATGATGTCACTATGAGATTGTGATGTCACTGTGGATGGTTTGAGGTCACAGTGAGGCTGTGATATCTGTGGCAAGGCTGATGTCACACAGGGCTATGTTGTACAGGTGAGGCTGTGATATCACAGAGAGGCTGTGATATCACTCTTTAAGCTGATGTCACAGAGAGTGTGTGAAGTCACTGCTGAGGTTGTGATATAATAGAGAGGTTATGATGTCTGTGGTGAGGCTGATGTCACATTGAGGCTTTAATGTCATTAGTGAGGCTGTGGTGTCATTGCTGAAACTGTAGTGTCACACTGAGGCTGCAATGTCACAGTGTGGCTCTGATGCTGTGATGTTACTGAAGAGGTTGTGATGACACAGAGATGCTCTTATTTCAGTGGCAACACTGTTGTCACAATGAGGCTGTGATGTCACCAGTGAGGCTGTGGTGTCACTGGTGATGCTGTGATGTCACAATGAGAATAGGATGTCTGTGTGGAGGCTGAGAGATCTCAGTGAGACTATGATATCTTTGGCAAGGTTGATGTCATGATGATGTTATGATGTAACAGGTGAGGCTGTGGTGTCACTAGGAAGGCTGTGAGGTAACTATGAGGTTTTGATATCACTATGAGGCTGTCATGTCACAGTGAAATTGTGATGTCACTGGTGAGGCTGTCGTGTTACAGAGAGGCTATGATGTCACTGGAAAAGCTGATGTCATAGAGAAGCTGTGAAGTCACTGGTGAGATTGTGATATCACAGAGAGGCTGTGATGTCAGTGGTGAGGCTGATTTTACAATGAGGTTGTGATGTCCATGGGGCTTTTGTGTCAGTGGTAAAGCTGTGATATCCTAGTGAGTCTGTAATGGCACAGTGTGGCTATCATTTCACAGTGAATCTCGGATTTCACTGGAGAGCTCGTAATGTCACACAGTGGCTGTGATTTAAGTGGCAAGGCTGATGTCACAATGAGGCTGTAATGGCATTGTCACTGGTGACAATGAGGTCACAATTGAGCTGTGGTGTAACAGGTAAGGTTGTGATGTCACTGAGGCAGGTATGATGCACAAGGCTGTGATGTCACTAATGAGGCTGAAACGTCAGTGGTCACACTAATGTCAGAGAGGAGGTTGATGTCACAGGTAAGGCTGTGGTGTCACTGGTAAAGCTCTGATGTCACAGTGCAGTTGTTGTGTCAGACTGAGGCTATGGTATCACAGGTGAGGCTATAGTGAGAGTGTGACCTCAGTCTATGCTGTCAGTGATGAGGCAGCTGTCAAAGGTGAGGCTTTGGTTTCAATGGTGAGGCTCAGATGTCACAGTGCAGCTGTTGTGTCACACTGAGGTTGTGATTTCACACCAAGGCTGTGATGCTAGTGTTGAAGCTGTGGTGTCACCGGTGAGGATGTGGTATCACTGAGAAGCTGTGATGTCACAGAGAGGATGTGAAGTCACTGCTGAAGCTGTGACATCACAGAGAGGCTGTGATGTCCGTGGTGAGCCTGATGAAACAATGAGGGTGTGATGTCAATAGTGGGGCTGCTGTGTCATTAGTGAAGCTGTGGTGTTACCATGAGTCTGTGATTGCACAGTGAGGCTGTAGTGTTACTGGGGAGGTTGTGAGGTCACTGTGAGGCTCTTAGGTCTGTGGTGAGGGTGATATCACAATGAGGCTGTGATGTAACAGGTGAGGCTGTGGTGTCACTGGTGAGGCTGTGATGTCAAAGGTTGTGATGTCACTGATGAGTCTGTGACATCAGCTGTCAGACTAATGTCAGTGGCTAGGCTGATGTCACAGGTGAGGCTGCGGTGCCACTGGTGGGGTTCTCCTGTCACAGTGAGGTTGTTGTATCACACTGAGGCTGAGATGGCACGGTAAAGCTGTGATGTCACAGTGTTGCTATGATGTAACAGTGCGGATGTGATGTCACTGGATATGTTGTGGTTGTACATTGAGACTGTGATGCCAGTGCAGGGCTGATGTCACAATGAGGCTGTGATGTCATCAGTGAAGGTATGATGTCAAAATGTTGCTGTGTTGTCAATGACTAGAATGATGTTATAGTGAGTGTGTGATATCACTGATAAAGCTATAATGTGAAAGACTGTGATGTCACAGTGAGGCTGTGATGTCAGTAGCAAGGCTGAAGTCAGTTAGGCTATGTTGTAAAAGGTGAGACTGTGATTTCACTGTGAGGTTGTGATGTCACCATGAGGTTGTGATTTCACAGTGAGGTTGTGATGTCAGTAGTAAGGCTTATGTTGCGATGAACTATGATGTAACAGGTGAGGCTGTGGGGTCACTGGGGAGGCTGCGAGGTCACTGTGGGACTTTGATGTCAGAGGTGAGTCTGATGTCACAATAAGGCTATGATGTAGCAGGTGAGGCTGTGGTGTCACTGGTGAGGCTATAATGTCAAAGAATATAATGTCACTAGTGAGGCTGTGACATCACTGGTCAGACTGTAATGTCAGTGGCGAGGTTGATGTCATAGGTGAGGCTGTGGTTTCAATGGTGATGTCACGGTGAGGCTATTGTGGCACACTGAGGCTGTAATGTCACTGTGTGGCTTTTACATTGGTGGGATTCTATGATGTTACAGTGAGGCTTTAACATCAGTAGTGATGCTGTGATTTCACAGTGAGTTTAGGAAGTAAGTGATGAAGCTGTGCCATCACAGTGAGGCTGTGTTGTCACTGGTAATGATGTGGTATCACAGTTGGGGTGTAATGTCAGTAGTTAAAGTCTACGACATTACGATGAGGCTGTGATTTCAGGGTTTATGTTGTGATTTCAGAAGTGAGGCTAATGTGAGTGATGAGGCTGTGATGTCACAGTGTGGCTGTGATGTCACCATGAGGTTATGATGTCACAGTGAGACTGGGATGGCACTGTGGAGGCTGTGAGTTCACCTTGAGGCTGTGATGTCAGTGACGAGGCTGATGTCACATCGAGGCTATGATTTAGTAGGTCAGGCTTAGTTGTCACTGCTGAGGCTCTGATGTAACAGTGAAGCTGTTGTGTCACACTGAGGCTTTGATATCACAATGAGGTTCTGATCTCAGTGATGATTTTATGAGATGTGGCTGTGACATCACTGGTGATGCAGTGAATTCAAAGTGAAGATAGAATATCAGTGGTAAGGCTGTTCTGTGAGAATGAGGCTGTGATGTCAGAGGTGAGGCAATCATGTCACAGTGAGACTGTGATGTAACAGGTGGCAATGTGGTGAGGCTGTGGTGTCATAGTGTGGCTAATTAGGATATCAGTGTTGAGTCTGTGATGTCACTATGTGGATGTAATGTCACTGTGAAGGTGTGATGCCACCATTAGGTTGTGATGTCACTGTGGAAAGTGTGAGGTCACAGTGAGTCTGTGATATCTGACGCAAGGCTGATGTCATGATGAGGCTATGATGTGACAGGTGAGGCTGTGATGTCACCAGTGAAGCTGTGGTGTCATCAGTGAGGCTGTGGTGTCGGGGCGAGACTGATATTACAATGGGTCTATGATATAGTAGGTGAGACTGTGGTGTCACAGGGGAGGCTATGATGTCAAAAGTTGTGATGTCTCTGGTGAGGCTGTCATGTCACAGTGAACCAGTGATATCACTGGTGAGGTTATGGTGTTACAGAGATGCTGTGATATCACTGGTAAGGCCAATGTCACAGAGAAACTGTGAAGTCACTTGTGAGGTTGGGATCTCACAGAGAGGCTGTGATGTCAGTGGCGAGGCTGAAGTCACAATGAGGTGTAATTTTGGTGGAGTTTTGGTGTCACTGTGTAGCTACGGTGTCCCAGTGAGGCTGTGAAAGCACAGTGTGGATATAATGTCACAGTGAGGCTCAGATGTCACTGGAGAGGTTTGTGATGTCAGAGATGCTGTGATTTCAGTGGCAAGACTGATGTCACAATGAGGCTATAATAGCACCAGTGAGGCTATGGTGTCACTGGTGAGGCTGTGATGTTGGTGATGAGGCTATGATGTCAGAGGTGAGGCTGTCAGGCCACAGTGAGCCTATGATATCAGTGGTGAGGCTGTGGTGACACTGAGGTCACAATGAGTCTATGATGTAACAGGTGAGGCTGTGGTGTCACTGGGGAGGCTATGATGTGCAAGGCTGTGATGTCACTGGTGAGACTGTGAGGTCACACTAATGTTAAAGGTGAGGCTGATGCCACAGGTGAGGCTGTGGTGTCACTGGTGAAGCTTTGATGTCACAGTGAGTCTGTGATGTCACTATGGAGGCTGAGAGGTCACAGTGAGACTGTGATATCAGCAGCAAAGCTTCTGTCACAATGAGGCTATGCTATAACATGTGAGACTGTGATTTCACTGTGTTGTGATGTGACGGTGAGGTTGTGATGTCACAGTGAGGCTGTGATATCGCTGTGGATGCTGTGAGATCACACTGAGGCTGTAATGTCAGCGGCCAGGCTGATGTCACATTTAGCATATGAAATAACAGGTAAGACTGTGGTGTCACGGGGAGGAAGTGAGATCACAGTTAGACTGTGATGTCACTTGCCAGGCTGATGTCAAATTGAGACTATGATATAACAGGTGAGGCTGTGATTTCAGTGTGAGGCTGTGATGTCACCGTGAGGTTGTGATGTTACAGTGAGGCTGTGGTGTCATTGTGGAGGCTGTGAGGTCACTGTGAGGCTGTGATGCCAGTGCCAAGGCAGATGTCACGATGAGGCTATGATGTAACAGATAAGGCTGTGGTTTCACTGGTGAGGTTATGATGGCAAAGACTGTGATGTCACTGGTGAAGCTGTGACATCAGTGGTAAGATTTCACTCAGTGGCATGGTGATGACACAGAAGAGGCTGTAGTTTCAATAGTAAGTCTCTGATGTTACAGTGAGACTGTGTGTCACACTGATGCTGTGATGTCACAGTGATGCTCTGATGTCACTGGTGATTCTACAAGATGTCAATAAAGGTGTTATGTCAGTGGTGATGCTGTGATCTCTCAGTGAGGTTAGGATGTCAGTGGTGAGGCTATGCTGTCATAGTGAGGCTTGGATGTCAGAGGTGATGCTGTCATGACAGCGAAGCTGTGATGTTAGTGGTTAGGCTATAATGTCAGAAGTGAGACATGTGCGTGATGAGGCTGAGATGTCACAGTGAGACTGTGGTGTCACTGGTGAGGTTATGATGTCAGTGGTCAGAATAATGTCTGTGGTGAGGCTGATGTCACAGGTGAGGCTTTGATGTCAGTGATGAGGCTCTTATGTCACAGTGAGGCTGTTGTTTCACAGTGATGCTGTAATGCTACTGTGAGGTTTTGATGTTAGTGGTCATTCTATGAGATGAGAGTGAGGCTGTGATGTCAGTGGTTATACTGTGATTTAAAAGTGAGGTTAGGATGTCAGTGGTGAGGCTGTGCCATCACAGAGAGGTTGTGATGTCAGGGATGAGGCTGTAGTGTCACAGTGAAGCTGTGTTGTCACTGGTGATTGTATGATGTCACAGTGAGAATGTGAAGTCAGTGGTGAGAGACTATGACATCACAGTGAGGCTGTGATGTCAGTGTTTGGCATGTGATGTCAGAAGTGATGCTGATGTGAGTGATGAGGCTGAGATGTCACCATGAGGTTGTGGTGTCGCTTGTGAGGCTATGATGTCAGTGGACAGACTAATGTCAGTTGCAAGACTGTAATGTCCCAGTGAGGCTAGGATGTCACAATGAGCCTGGGATGTCTCTGTGAGGCTGTGATGTCACCATGACATTGTGAAGTCACAGTAAGGATGTAATGTCACTGTGTAGACTGTACTGTCACTGGTGAGGCTATAATAGCAAAGACTGATTTAATTGTGAGATTGTGATATCACCATGAGGTTGTGATGTCAGAGTGAAGCTGTGATGTCACTGTGGAAGCTGCGAAGTCACAGTGAAGTAGTGATGTCAGTGGCAAAGTTGATATCATGATGATTCTGTGATGTAACAGGTGAGGAATGGTGTCACAGGAGAGGCTGTGAGGTCACAGGGAGACTATGATGTCACAGTGAGGCTATGGTGTCACTGGTGAGGCTGTGATGTCAGTGGTCAGACTAATGTCAATGGCAAAGGTGATGTCAGAGTGAGGCTGTGCTGTTACTATTGAGGCTCTGATGTCAAAGTGAAGCTGTAGTGTCATGCTGAGGCTGTGATGTCACAGTGAGGCTGTGGTGGCACAGGCGAGGCTGTGACATCAGTGGTAATACTGTGATTTCAGTGGTGATGCTGATGTCACTTGTGAGGTTGTGGTGCCACTGGTGAGGCTCTGATGTCACAGTGAGGCTGTTTTATCATACTGAGGCTCTGATGTCACAGTGAGGCTGTGATGCCAGTGGCGAAGCTGTTCTGTCACAGTGAGGCTGTGATGCCAGTGGTGAAGCTGTTCTGTCACAGTGAGGCTTTGATGTCACTGGTAAGGCTGATGTCACAGAGATGCTGTGAAGTCACTCGTGAGTTTGAGACATCACATAGAGGCTGTGATGTCAGTGGCAAGGCTGATGTCACAGTGAGGCTGTGATGTCATTAGTGAAGCTGTGGTGTCACTGGTGAAACTGTAGTGTCACAATGAGGCTGTGATGTCACAGTGAGGCTATGATGTCACAGTGAGGCTGTGGTGTCTGTGGATTTGTTGTGATGTCACAGAAAGGCTGTGATTTCACTGGCAAGGCTTAAGCCCAATGAAGCTGTGATGTCACCAGTGAGGATATGTTGTCACTAGTGAGGATATGGAAGACTGATGTCATGATGATGCTATGATGTCAAAGGCTGTTATGTCACTGGTGAGGGTATCATGACAATGAGCATGTGATGTCTATGGTGAGGCTGTGGTGTCATTGTGAGGCTTGGTGGGAAGTCGGTGGTGAGACTGGGATGTCACAGTGAGCCTATGATGTCAGAGTTGAGCCTGTGATGTCACCATGAGACTGTGATGTCACAGTGAGGCTGTGATGTCAGAGGTGAGGCTGTGGTGTCACAGTGAGGCTGTAATGTCACAGTGAAGCTGTGATGTCACTGGAGTTGTGGAGATGGCACAGTGAGGGCATGATGTCATAGGTGAGCCCATTATGTGACAGTGATCCGTGATGTTTGTGGTGAAGATTTGATGTCACAGTAAGGTTAGGATGTCAGTGGTGAGGCTATGATGTCACTGTGATGGTGTGATGTCATTCTGAGGCTGTGATGTCACTGTGAGGCTGTGATGTCAGTGGCAAGGCTGATTTCCCAGTGAGTTTATGACATCATAGTGATGCAGTGTTATTACAGTGAGGCTGTGATGACACATAGTGGCTATGATGTCACAGAGAGGCTGTGAAGGCACAGTGAAGCAGTGATGTCACTGGAAAGGTTGTGATGGCACAGTAAGGCTGTGATATTGGTGGCAAGGCTGAGTCACAATGAGCCTGTGATGTCAGTTGGGAAAATGATGTCATAGTGAGGATCTGATGTCACTGGTGAGGCTATGATGTCAGTGGTGAGCCTGTCATGTGACAGCAAGGCTGTGATATCTGTGGTGAAAGTTTGATGTCACAGTTAGTCTAGGATATCAATAGTGAGGCTATGATATCACAGTGATGCTGTGAAGTTACTGTGAAGATTTGATGTCACCATGAAGTTTTGATATCACTGTTGAAGCTGTGAGGTCACCATGAAGCTGTGATGTCAGTGTGGGCTGATGTCACAATGAGGCTAAGAAGTAACAGGTGAAGCTGTGATTTCAACGTGAGTTTGTGAGGTCACAGTGAGGCTGTGATGTCACTGTGGAGGCTGTGAGGTCACAGACTGTGATGTCAGTGGGAAGGGTGATATAAAGATGAGAATATCATGTAACAGGTGAGGCTGTGGCATCACTGGGGGATGTGAGGCCACTGAGAGGTTGCAATGTCAGTGGTGAGGCTGATGTCACAAGGATGCTATGATGCCACAGAGATCCTGTGGTGTCACTTGGGAGGCTGTGATGTCAACAGCTCTAATGCCATTGGTAAGGCTGAGATGTCAGTGATCACAATAAGGTCAGTGGCGAGGCTGATGTCACAGGTGATGCTGTGGTGTCACTGGTGAGGCTGAACATCACAGGCTGCTGTATTACAGTGAGGCTGTGATGTCAGTGGTTAGGCTGTGATCTCAGAAGTGAGGCTGATGTTAGTGATGAGGTTGACATGTCACAGTGAATGTGGCATGACACTGGTGAGGCTGTAATGCCACAGTAAGGCTGTGATGTCACCATGAGGCTGTAGTGTCATTGGTGAGGCTGTCTCCTCACAATGATCCTGTGATGTCAGTGGTAAGGTCATTCATAGTGAAGCTAGGTAGGATGTCAATGGTGAGAGTGTGATGTCACACTGAGTCTATGATTTCAGGTTTGAGCCTGTGAAGACACAGTGTGGCTGTGAGGTCACAGTGAGGCTATGATGTCAGTGGCAAGGCTGATGTCACAGGTGAGGCTGTGGTGTCACTGGTGAATTTGTAATGTCATACTGAGGCTGATATTACCAATGAGGCCATGATGTCACTGGTGAGGCTGTGGTGTCACTGGTAAGGCTGTTATATCACAGTGAGACTGTGGTGCCACTGGTTACACTGTGATATCACTGGGTGGCTATAATGTCACTGTGAGGCTGTAAGGTCACAGTGAGGCTATGGTGTCAGTGGCACTGGTGATGGCACAAAGAGGCTATGATGTAACAAATGAGGCTGTGGATTCCCTGGGGAGGCTGTGAGGTCATAACAAGGCTGTGATATCAGTGGCAATATTGATGCCACAATGAGGCTATGATGTAACAGGTGAGGCTCTGGTGTGACTGAGGAGGCTGTGATGCTGTGAGTTAACAGTGAGGCTGTAATGTCAGTGGCAAGGCTGTGATGTGTGTGGCTAGGCTGATGTCACAATGAGGCTATGATGTAAAAGGTGAGGGTGTGATTTTATTTGTGATACTGTGGTGTCACAATGAGTCTGTTGTGTCACACTGAGGCTGTGATGTCACAGTGAGTATCTGGTGTCACTGGTGAGGTTCTGATGTCACCGTGTGGCTGTGATATCACAATGAGGCTGTGTGTCATTAGTGAGGATGTGATGTCACTAGTGAAACTGTGGTGTCGCAGTGAGGCTCTGATGGCACAGTATGGTGAAGGTAGGATGTCACAATGATGCTGAGTCGTCAGTGGTGAGAATGACGTCAGAGGCTGTAGTTTCAATAGTGAGGCTTTGATGTCAAAGGAGGTTGTTGTTTCACACTGACGCCGTGATGTCACAGTGAGGCTCAGACATCAGTGGTGATTCTATGATATGACAGTGAGGCTGTGACTTCAGTGGTGATGCTGTGATTTCACCATGAGGTTAGGATGTTAGTGCTGAGGCTGTGCAGTCACAGTGAGGCTGTGATTTCAGAGGTGAGGCTGTGTTGTCACTGGTTGTGCTGTGGTGTCACAGTGAGGCCGTGGTGTCATAGTGAGGCTAAATAGGATATCAGTGGTGAGGGTGTGATATCATTGTGAGGCTATGATGTCAGAGGTGATGCTGTGATGTCACAGTGAGACTGTTGCCATTGATGAAACTATAATGTCAAAGACTGTGATGACACTGGTGAGGCTGTGATATCAGTGGCCAGACTCTGATGTCAGTGGCCAGGCTGATGTCATAATAAGGCTATGTTGTCATTGGTGAAAGTAGGATGTCACAATGAGACTACAATGTCAATAGCGATAACTATGATTTCACTGGTGATGCTATGATGTCAGTAGTGAGCCTATTATATGACACTGAATCTGTGATGTCTGTGTTGAAGCTTTGATGTCGCAGTGAGGTTATTAGCAAATCATTGGTGAGGTTGTGGTGTCACAGTGAGGCTGTGATGTCACTGTGGAGGCTGTTAGGTCACAGTGGGGTTGTGATGTCAGTGACAAGGCTGATGTCACAATGAGGTTATGATGTAACAGGTGAAGCTGTGGTGTCACTGGGGAGGCAGTGAGGTCACAGGGAGGCTGTGATGTCACTAGTGAGGCTATGACATCACTGGGCAGACATTGATGTCAGTGACAAAGCTAATGTTACAGGTGTGGCTGTGGTTTCAATGCTGAGGCTCTGATGTCACAATGAGGTTATTTTGTCACATTGAGGCTGTGATGTCACAGGTGATTTTATGAGATGGCAGTGAGACTGAGATGAGTGCTGACGCTGTGATTTCAAAGTGAGGTTAGGATGTCAGTGATGAGGCTGCACTGTCACAGTGTGGCTGTGATGTCAGTTTCAAGGGTCATTTCACAGTGAGCCTGGGATGTCGCTTGTGAGGTTGTGGTGTCACAGGTGAGGCTATGGTGTCAAAGACTGTGATGTCACTGGTAAGATTGTGACATCAGTATTCAGACTGTGATATCACTGGAGAAGTTGTGATGGCATAGTGAGGTTGTGATGTTAGTTGTGAGGATTATGTCACAATGAGGCTGGAATGTCACTGGTGAAGGTATGATGTCACAACGAGGCTGCAATGTCAGTGGTGAAAATGAGTGAGGTTATGATATCACTGGTGTGGCTATAATGTCAATGGTAAGCCAACTACATGACAGTGAATCTGTGATGTCTGTGATGTAACTTTGATGTCACAGTGAGGCTAGGGTGTCAGTGGTGAGGCTGTGATGTCTCAGGGGCAACTATGATGTCCAAGCTGTATTGTCACTATGACATCAATGGTCAGAATGTGATGTCAGTGTGAGTCTGATGTCACAGGGAAGACTGTGGTTTCAATGGTGAGGCTCTGACATCACTGTGAGTGTGTCGTGTCACAGAGTGGCTGTGATATTACTGGTAAAGCTGATGTCACAGAGAGTCTGTGAAGTCCCTGGTGAGGTTGTGACATTACAGAGATTCTGTGATAACAGTGGTGAGGGTGATGTCATCATGAGGCTGTGATGTCATCAGTGTGGCTGTGGTGTCACTGGTGAAGCTGTAGTGTCACAGTGAGGCTGTGATGAGATAGTGTAGCTATGAGGTGACAGTGAGGCTATGATGTCACTGGAGAAGTTGTGATTGCACACTGTGGTTGTGATGTCAGTGGCAAGGCTTATGCTACAATGAGGCTGTGATGTCACTGGTGAAAGTATGATGTAACAATGAGTCTGTGATGTCAATTGTGAGAATGATGTTGTAAGGAGGCTGTGATGGCACTGGTGAGGCTATGATATCAGTGATGAACCTATCACTTGACAGTGAGTCTATGATGTCTGTTTTGAAGCTTTGATGGCACAGTGAGGTTAGGAAGTCAGTAGTGAAGCTGTGATGTCACTCTGAGGCTGTGAAATCACTGTGAGATTGTTATGTCTCTATGGAAGCCATGAGGTTACAGTGAGGCTATGATGTCAGTTTCCAGGCTGATGTCACAATGATGCTATGATGTAACAGGTGAGGCTGTGGTACCCTGGTGAGGCTATGATGTCAAAGGCTGTGATGTCACTGTTGAGGCTGGGATATCAGTGGTCACAGTGAGGTCACAGTGAGGCTCTGATATCAGTGGCAAGACTAATATCACAATGAGGCTATGAATTAACAGGCGAGGCTGCGGTATCACTGGTGAGGTTATGACATTAAAGGCTATGATGTCAGTGGTGAGGCCATGATTTCAGTGGACACACTATCAGTGGTGAGGCTGGTGTCACAGGTGAGGCTGTGGTTTCAATGGTGAGGCTCTGATGTCACAGTAAGGTTGTTGTGTCACACAGAATCTGTGTTGTCACAGTAAGACTATGGTATCACTGGTGAGGCTATAATGAAAAAGACGGTGATGTCACTGGTGAGTCTGTGACATCAGTGGTCAGACTGTAATTTCAGTATTGAGGCTGATGTCACAGGTGAGGCTGTGGTTTCATAGTGAGGCTGTGAATTCCTGGTGAGGCTGTGATGTCACAATAAGGCTGTGATGTCACTGTGGAGGCTGTGAAGTCAGTGGCAAGGCAATGTCACAATGAGGATATCATGTAACAGGTGAGGCTGTGGTATCCTTGGGAAGGCTGTGAGGTGTCAGTGAGACTGTGAATTCAGTGGTGGGACTAGGTAGGATGTCAGGAGTGAGGACGTGATGTCACAGTGAAGTTCTGATGTAACAGGCGAGTCTATGATTTCACTATGAGGCTATGATGTCACCGTGAGGTGGTGATGTCATAGTGAGGCTGTGATGTTACTGTGAAACCTGTGATATCACAGTGAGGCTGTGATGTCAGTGGCAATGTTGATGTCACCATTAGGCATTGATGTAACAAATGGGACTGTGGTGTCATTGAGGAGGCTGATAGGATGTAAGCGATGATGCTGATGTCACAATGAGTCTAAGATGTAACATGTGAGGTTGTGGTATGTCAAAGGGTGGGATATCACTGAAGTGGCTGTGACATCAGTGGTCACACTATTGTCAGTGGCGAGGCTGATGTCAAAAGTGAGGCTGTGGTGTCACAGTGAGGCTGTTGTGTCACACTGTGGCTGTGATGTCACAGTGAGGTTGAGATGTCACTGGTGAAGCTATGGTGTCATAATGAGATTCTGATATCACTGGTGAGTCTGATGTCCCAGAGAGGCTGTGAAGTTACCGGTAAAGGTGTGACATCACAGAGAAGCTGTGATATCAGGTTTGAGGTTTATGTCACACCACAGTGAGGCTGTGGTGTCACTGGTGAAGCTATGATGTCACAGTGAGGCCGTGATACCACAGTGCTGTTGTGACATCACTGGTGAATTTGTGATGTCACAGTGAGGTTGTGATATCAGTAGTGACACTGTGATTTCACAGGGAGGCTGTGGCATTGATGAGGCTGTAGTGTCAGTGATGAGGATCTAATGTCACAGTGAGACTGTGGTGTCACACTGATGTTTTAATGCCAAAGTGAGTCTGTGATGTCTGTGGTGATGCTGTGATATCCCCCATCAGCCTCACTTCTGGCATCACAGCCTAACCACTGACATCACATCCCCAGTATGATGTCACAGTCTCTCACCTCTGATGTCACAGCCTCACTGTGAGGTTACAGCCCCACTGTGACATCACAAACTCAATGTAACATTAGCCTTTGCCACTGACATCATAGCCTCAATGTGACATCACAGCTTCATGGTGATATCACAGGCTCACCTCTGACATCATAACCTCACTGTAACATCACAGCCTCACCACTGATATCCTACCTAGCCTAACCATAACACCACAGCACAGCATTACCAGTGACATCACAGTCTGACCACTGACCCCACAGCCTGACAAGTGACATCACAATGTTTGCCATTATAACCTCATCAATGACACCACAGGCTTAGTGTGACACAGCAGCCTCACAGTTAACATAACAGACACATTGTGCCATCACAGCCTCACTGTGATATCTCAGCCTCATCACTCACATCAGCCTCACTTCTGACATCACAGCCTAACCATTGATATAACAGCCTCACTGTGATGTCATAGATTCTCACCATGTCATATTCTCATACCACTGACATCACAGCCTCACTGTCATCTCATAGAATCACCACTGACATCAGAGCCTCAATGTGACATCACAGCCTCAGTGTGACACACATCTTCGCTGTGATATCACAGCATCACCACTGACATCACAGCCTCACTGTGAGGTCATAGCCTCAGTGTGACAAAAAGCCTCACTGTGACATTAGAGTCTCATCAGTGACAACACAGCCCACAATTCCACAGCCTCCCTGTGATATCGCAGTGTCCCTACTGACATCACAACCTCACTGTGACATCACAGCTTCCCCAGTCACATCACAACCTCACTGTGACATCAGAGCCTCACCTATGACATAATAGCCTCACGGTGATATCACAGCCTCATGGTGATATCACAGACTCATCTCTGACATCATAGCCTCAATGTAACAAAACAGCCTTACCACTGATATCTTACCTAGCTGCACTTTGACAACACAGCTGCACTTCTGATATCACAGGCTCACTGTGACATGACAACTTCATGGTGATATCACAGGCTCACCTCTGACATCATAGCTTCACCATAACAAAACAGACTTACCACTGATTTCCTACCTAGCCACACTATGACAACACAGCCTCACCACTGACATCACAGGCTCATTGTGACATGACAACCTCACCAGTGATATCATAGACTTTCATATCATAGCCTCACCAGGGACACCACATCCTCACCTGTTACATCATACCCTTATTGTAACATCACCTTCGCCACTGACTTCACAGCCTCACTCTGACCTCGCGGCTTCACTGTGACCTCACAGACTCCCCAGTGACACCAAAGCCTCACTTATTACATCATAGCTTCATTGTGACATCAGCCTTGCCACTTACATCACAGCCTCACTGTGACTTCACTGTACAACCACTGACATCATAGCCTCACTGTGACATCACAGCCTCAGTGTGACACAACAGCTTCACTTTGACCTTAGAGTCTCACCAGGGAAACCACAGCCTCATCAATGCCACAACCTCCCTCTAATACCACAGTGTCGATACTGAAAGCACATCCTCACTGTGACATCACAACCTCACTGTGACATCTCAGCCTCATCACGCACATCGGCCTCACTTCTGACATCACAGCCTAACCACTGACATCACAGCCTCACTGTGACATCACAGCATCAGCAGTGGCAACACAGCGTCACTGTGACATCACAGTCTCACCTCTGAAATCATACCCTCAGTGTGCTATCACACTCTCACAACTGGCATCCTACATAGTCTCACAATGATACCACAGCCTCAGGCAAGCCCCCCACCTTGGAGCCGACCGGCCAGCACCTGCGTGGCCGTCGGCATTGCCCCGGGACCCCGCCCCCATACCGACCCCCAGCCAAGCTCCCAAGTGACTGAGCTAGCGAGTGAGAGAGCCCTGCCCAGCACAGCACAGCCCAGCCCAGCCCCCCACCCTGGAGCCGACCAGCCAACACCTGCACAGCCGCCAGCTTAGCCTCTGGGTCCCACCCTGGACCCTAGACCCTCGCGTCCTCCTGCCCCCACGTGCCTCCGCCGCCCCCCCCATTTCCCAGGTGAAGAATTCTGCCATCAACATCAGACCCTCTGCCTCTCTGGCCCACCGGGGACCTACACACGTGGTCCATGCAAGACACACTGCTACTCAGAATTCAATAGAGTCCAAAGGAAACTCAAGCAAAATTCTAAGGAACAAAGGGAACACAGGACATATATCTGGACTCCAATACAATCATTATATCACGTGGGCGAGATTCTTCACATCCAGCCCAAAGATAAGTAAACTTTTTCTTTTCACCTTACTGATCCTTTAAAGTATCGATGCTGTAGATCAACTTTCTCATACAGCCACCCCCAAAACATACAACTCCAGGGAGTAAACCACTCACCTCCACATTTCACCAAGATACTAAATCGTAAAAGTGCACTGCCAAACTAATATTAACCCCCTGGTTACTTAATCTGACTTAACTGATGTACTAACAGCCTAGTAGCCTCATCTAGGATATAACAATAACAATACACAAACATACCCAATCCAAGGCAAGCACTAGTAAAAACTGGCAAGTGTAAAAACACCAACTACGTCAATTCAGTGAAAAACACACAGAAACTGAAAGGTCCTAAAAAACAAAACAACAATGTACAAGTCAAAGTGCAGATCCACGAGAAACAAAGCCCAAAAAGACCAATCTCCCACCGAAAGAATCAATCCCATAATGAGGGATTCCGACCAGAAGAAATCTACAGAAAATAGCCATGAAAGCCAGACGCAACATAACGACTTTCAGAGTATGATTATTGCCATGATTAATACTATGAAAGAGGAAATCCGAGAAGAGTTAAACAACCGTATCAACCACTTTGAACAGGAACACAACAGGCACTTGGAGGAGTTGAGAAAAACAGTTCAAGAAACAAAAATAGGTGTAGAGCAGTTAAAACAGTCTCAGGCAGAGTTTAAAATTGAACTAAAAGACAAGTTATCTTCAACCCAAAACTCAACAGAGAGTCTTATCAGCAGAACAAATGAGGCAGAAAATAGAATTTCAGATCTTGAAGACAAAGTGGGAGAATTAACCAGCTCAATGGAAGAGATTGTTAAAGCCAAAAAGATACTGGAGAGGAACATTCAAGAGATATGGGAAACCCTGAAGAAGCCTAGAGATTGTTAAAGCCAAAAAGATACTGGAGAGGAACATTCAAGAGATATGGGAAACCCTGAAGAAGCCTAACATGCGCATTCATGGAATACCAGAACAAGAATCACAAAATACCACAACGGAGGAAATATTTCAATTCATCATAAATGAAAACTTCCCACAACTAAAGAATGAGAGGCCTATCCAAATACAAGAAGCATTTCGCACTCCAAACAGATATGACCAAAATAGAAAATCGCCACGGCAAATAATAGTCAAAACACTCCACATTCAAGACAAAGAAAAGGTGCTGAGAGCTTCAAGAGAAAAAAAGCAAGTCAATTTTAAAGGCAAACCAATTAGAATAACAAATGACTACTCAATGGAAACAGTAAAAGCAAGAAGAGCTTGGAGAGATGTACTTCAAGTATTAAACGAGCAAAAATGCCAACCCAGACATTACCCAGCAAAACTATGTCATGATTGAGGGAGAAAGAAAAGTTTTCCAGAACAAAGACAACTTGAAGGGATACATGTCTACCAAACCGGGCCTTCAAAAAATGCTAGAAATAATACTCAAGCTTGAAGAAGAGAACAAGTGTATCCAGGACAGAAGGGAAGAATAATACCAGCAAAGCATAAATATCAAACAACATGCTTACAAAAGCTACTAAACATAAAAAATGTCCAGAATTAAAAATAATTTCTCCATTATAGCATTAAATGTCAATGGTATTAACTCGCCGATTAAGAGACACAGATTACAAACTTGGATTAAAAACCACAATCCAACAATCTGCTGCCTCCAGGAAACTCATCTCACCACAAAAGATAGGCATATCCTAAGAATGAAAGGCTGGTCCAAAATCTTGCAAGCTAATGGAACCAGGGAGCAGGCAGGGGTAGCAATTATGCTTTCAGACAAAGTGGACTTCAAACCAAAGGAAATCATAAGAGACACAGATGGATACTAGATTTTAGTCACAGGTACAATTCACCAGGAAGACTTCACAATACTGAACATATATGCACCCAATATGGGCCCCTCCACATTCATTAAGAAAACCCTACAGCGTCTAAAGCATGAAATCAACCCCCAAACGATAATTCTTGGGGACTTCAACACCGCCCTCTCAACATGGGATAGATCAACAGGTCAAAAGCTAAACAGAGACACTTTGGACCTTAATCAAACCCTGAAAGAAATGGACCTTACAAATCTCTATTGAACTTTTCACCGACGCACCAAAGAATACACATTTTTCTCAGCAGCACACGGAACTTTCTCCAAAATAGATCACATATTGGGACACAAAACGAATCTACACATATACAAGAAAGTTGAAATACTAACCTGTGCCCTATCAGACCACCACGGCCTAAAGCTGGACATCCACAACACAACAAACAACAGAAAATACACTAACTCCTGGAAACTTAATAATATGATGTTGAATGAGAACTGGATTCAGAAAGAAATTAAAAAGGAAATTCAAGATTTCCCGAAAGTGAATGATAATGAAAATACAACTTACCAAAATCTCTGGGACACAATGAAAGCTGTTCTAAGAGGTAAGTTCATAGTTCTTAATGCCTACAACAAAAAAAAGGAAACATCAGAAATAAATAACTTAACGAAGCAGCTTAAGACTTTAGAGAAACTAGAGCAATCTGATCCCAAAAGTAGCAGAAGAGAGGAGTTTAGCAAAATAAGGGGAGAAATATCTGAAATCGAGATTAAGAAAATGATAGAAAAAATCAACCATTCAAAAAGCTGGTTCTTTGAAAAAATCAATAAGATTGATACACCCCTAGCTAAATTAACCAAAAGCAAGAGAGAGAAAACCCAAATTAACAAAATTAGAAATGAACATGGAGTTATCACTACTGATACCCAAGAAATCCAGAGAATTATAACACCATATTTCAAAAACTTATACTCTGTGAAGTTTGACAACACAAAAGAGATGGATGAATTTCTAAGTAAACACAACTTACCTAAATTGAATCAGGAAGTTGGGAATTATTTAAATAGTCCTATAACATATAAGGAAATTGAAGAAGTAATCTCGAATCTTCCCACCAAAAAATGTCCTGGACCAGATGGATTCAGCACAGAGTTCTACCAGACATTTAAGGAGTTAATAATACCAATACTCCTTAAACTGTTCCATCAAATAGCAAAGGAAGGAACACTACCAAATTCCTTCTATGAAGCTAATATCGTTTTAATCCCAAAACCTAATAAAGATTCACTTAAAAAAGAAAACTATAGGCTGATCTCTCTGATGAAAACAGACGCAAAGATTCTCAACAAAGTCTTAGCAAATCGGATTCAAAAACATACCAAAAAGATCACTCAAAAGGACCAAGTAGGCTTCATCCCCGGCACACAAGGTTGGTTCAACATACGCAAATCAGTAAATGTAATTCATCATGTAAACCAGTCCAAAGTCCAAGACCACATGATACTCTCAATAGATGCAGAAAAAGCCTTTGACAAGATCCAACAGCCTTTTATGATCAAAACGCTAGAGACAGTAGGAATGGAAGGAACCTTTATCAATATAATAAAGGCTGTATACAACAAGCCCACAGCAAGGATTATGGAGAACAATTGGAATCATTCCCACTTCGATCAGGAAATAGACAAGGCTGTCCTCTCTCACCACTTCTGTTCAATATTATACTTGAAGTGTTAGCTGAAGCCATAAGACAAGAAAGGGACATAAGATGGATTCAAATCGGCAAGGAAGAAGTCAAGCTATCCCTATTTGCAGATGACATGATCTTATACCTGAGCGATCCCAAAAACTCCACCAGGAAGCTCCTGGAACTAATTGAGAAGTTCAGCAGGGTAGCAGGATACAAAATAAATGTGCAAAAATCAGAGGCCTTCCTATATGCCCAGAATGAAAGAAGTGAAAAAGCCTTGAGAGAAACAATCCCATTTACTATAGCCCCTAAAAAAAATGAAATACCTTGGTATAAACTTAACCGAGGAGGTAAAAGACCTTTACAATGAAAACTTTAAAACCCTAAAGAAAAAAATTGCAGAAGACACCAGAAGGTGGAAAGACCTCCCATGTTCCTGGATTGGCAGAATCAACATCGTAAAAATGACCATCCTACCAAAGACAATATACAAATTCAATGCTATACCAATTAAAATCCCAAAGCAATTCTTTAAAGAAGTTGACCGAATCATTTCAAAATTCATATGGAGGCACAAAAGACCCAGGATAGCAAAGATAATCCTGAGTAACAAAAACTCTGCTGGAGGTATCACCATACTAGGGATGAAATTAAAATGTCTAACAAATATCTTTAAAAATGCTCCACTTCTTTAGCCATCAGGGAAATGCAAATCAAAACTTCCCTGAGATATCATCTGACCCCGGTCAGGATGGCAAACATCCACAATACAAACAACAACAAATGCTGGAGAGGATGTGGAGAAAGGGGAACTCTGCTACATTGCTGGTGGGAATGCAGGCTCATACAGCCACTCTGGCGAGCCGTCTGGAGATTCTTAAAGAAATTAAGGATTGAAATGCGATATGACCCTGCTATCCCACTTTTGGGAATAACCCCCCATGCAGCAGAGGTTCACCTCAATAGCACAAGCATGACCATGTTCATAGCAGCACTGTTTACAATAGCAAAGTCATGGAATCAACCCAAATGTCCAATATTTGACAAGTGGATAAGGAAACTGTTGTACATCTATACAATGGAGTACTACTCAGCCATCAAAAATGATGAATTACTGGAATTTCCCGGGAAATGGATGTCCTTAGAAACAGTTATATTAAGTGAAGTATCCCAAACCCAGAAAATTAAGCACCGTATGTACTCCCTAATAGGTGGCTCCTAGTACCAAACTCACCCAGCCCACATTGAGACACTCAAAGGTAAACCTGTGTAATACAGTAATTGCAAGGATTATGAACAGGAGGGATGGGGTTGGAGAGCCACACCAGAAACAAGGAGAGAGGGGAACATGTTACAGCAGAGAAAATAGGCCTCCATCAAGGACTACAAGTAAGTAATGTGACACCTGGTTAAGTTCACAGGCATTCGTTCCTGATCATGTACAACTGAGGGGGTATGATCTCACCAGAAGGGGAGGCCATATATTCTGGCAGATAAAAAGTAATCATTTTGCAAATGGGTGATTGACCCCTCCCTCACTGAGGTTTCCTACTTTTATTACATCTACCCTTGGATGTGCTATTATAACAAGTCTCCAGTTTAACAGCTTTTTGTCTCTGTCCAGGGGGTGACATACAGTGCCCATCAGGATGGAGTGAAGGGCATTTCAGGAGCAGCAAAACTGCAAAAGAAAATCAACAAACCACAATCCAGAACTTCAGAGACTCTATATCAACCACATAGAACCAGGCCAGCCTAATTTCTCCCCATCCTGAAGCTCAGGGACATTTGCGAAAGAGGGGACGATAAGATTGTAACAGCAAAAGGATGGGAGGAGCAACTACTTACAAGATTCTCTACACTAGTTAGGGCCAAAGCAATCATAATGGGACTTTGCATGTCCCACGAATGTCCCACACACTATTGACCCCACAAAGTCTAGCATTTGCTAAAGGCACCAAGATCCTTGGAGGCAAGGGATTGACAGCCACAGTAGTGTTCCTACGCTTAAGGGGAACACAGGAAAGGGTTCAGGGAAATGCCACTGGGTCCTTGTATGTCATCTGAGAGGAGGTCCCAGAGGAGAATCTGGCATGAACATTAAAGGATTCTCTGGGGATGGGAGGGGAAGGCACTGGGGGATGGGAAGGGAGGTGTGAAGGGAGGGGGAACAGGAGGGTTGGGAAGGAGGAGGAGGGAGGGAGGGAACCGGTGTACCTACTAAGTTTGTATGAGCGGAAATATTAAAAAAAAAATGTTTAAAAAAAACATACGCTCTCTCTCCCGTGCCGCCTTTGTCCGCCCTACAGCGCCACCCGCTCCACGCTCCACCAGGCCCCCAGGTGAGGCCCCGCCCAGCCCCGCCCAGGTCGCCCCGTGTTGGGTTTTGGCCTGGGCCACGGCCCAGGCCCCAGGCCCCTTTCTCTCTTCTGCCTACCTGCCTGCCCAACTGGACAGGATGTGCTTGCTTTCTTCCATCCCTGGAGCTTGGGTGGGGCACTAAGCCACGTCCCAGGTCCAGGGTGAAGAATTCTGCCATCAACACCAGCCCCTCTGTCTCTGGCCCACCAGGGACCCACGCACGTGGTCTACCGAAGACACACTGCTACTCAGAATTCAATAGAGTCCAAAGAAAACTCAAGCAAAGTTCTAAGGGTCAAAGGCCATACATCTGTAAACCTCTACAATCATCCTATTACATGGGAGAGATTCTTCACATCCAGCCCAAAGGTAAGTAAACCTCCTTTTTTTCACTTTACTGTTCCTTTCTAATGTTAATCACTATAGATTAACTTTTCCATAAAGCCACCCAAAAAACACAACTCCAGGGATCATACCACTCACCCTCACATATCACCAAGATACTACATCGTAAAAGTGCACTATCATACCAATATTCACTCCTCGTCTACTTAACCTGACTTAATTGATGTACTAACAACCTAAGAGCCTCAACTAGGAAATAACAATAATAAAAGACAAACATACCCAACCCCAAGGCAAGCACTGCCCAAGTGTAGGAATACCAACTAAATCAGTCAAAAACACACAGAAACTGAAAAGCCCTAGAAGACAAAACAACAATGCCCAAGTCAAAGTGCAGATCCATGAGAAACAAAACCCAAGAAGACCAATCTCCCACTGAAAGAATTAACCCCTTAATGATGGATTCCAACCAGAACAAATTCACAGAAAACAGCCAAGAAAGCCAGACCCAAGACAACGACTTTCAAAGTATGATCATTACCATGATTAATACTATGAAAGAGGAAATCCAAGAGGAGTTAAACAACAGAATCAACCATTTTCAACAGGAACACAACAGGCATTTGGAGGAGTTGAGAAAAACAGTTCAAGAAACAAAAATAGGCATAGATCAGTTAAAACAGATTCAAGCAGAGTTTAAAACTGAACTAAAAGACAAACTATCTTCACCCCAAAGCTCAACAGAGAGTCTTATCAGCAGAACTAACAAAGCAGAAAATAGAATTTCAGATCTTGAAGACAAAGTGGAAGAATTAACCAGCTCAATGGAAGAGATTGTTAAAGCCAAAAAGATACTTGAGAGGAACATTCAAGAGATACGGGATACCCTGAAGAATCCTAACATGTGCATTCATGGAATACCAGAGCAAGAATCTCAAAATATCACACCTGAGGAAATTTTTCAAATTATCATAAATGAAAACTTCCCTCAACTGAAGAATGAGAGGCCCATCCAAATACAAGAAGCATTTCGTTCCTGATCATCTACAACTGAGGGGGTGTGATCTCACCAGAATGGGAGGGCATATAGTCTGGCAGATAAAAAGTAACCATTTTGCAAATGGGTGATTGACCCCTCTCTCACCACGGTCTCCTACTTTTATTCCATCTACCTTTGAATATACTCTTATAACAAGACTCTAGCTTAACAGCTTTTTATCACTGGCCAGGGGGTGACATCCAATACCCATCAGGATGGGGCCAAGGGCATTGCAGGAGCAGCAAACCTCCCAAAAAATCAACAAACCATAATTCAGAAAATCAGAGATTCTATATCAACCACTTGGAACTGGGCCAGCCTAATCTCTCCCCATCCCGAAGTTCAGGGAAAGTTGCGGAAGAGGGCGTGGTAAGATTGTAAGAGCACAAGGATGGGAGGTGTAATGATATGCAAGATACTCCACACAAGTTAGGGCAAAGCAATCATAATAGGACTTTGCATGAAGTGTATGTCCAACACATTATTGACCGCACAAAGTCTATCATGGACTAAAGGCACTAGGATCCTTGGAGGGTAGGGACTGACAGTCACAGTAGTGTTCCTAAACTTAAGGTGAACACAGGAAAGAGTTTTGGGAAATGCCCCTGGGTCCTTGCACCTCATCAGAGAGGAGGACTCAGAGGAGAGTTTGCCATGCACATTAAAGGATGCTCCTGGGATTGGGGGGAGGCACTGAGGGATGGGAATGAAGGGGGGAAAGGAGGGGGCAGCAGTGAGGTTGGGGGTAGGTGGAGGGAGGGAGGGGACTGTTGTACCAGTTAAGTTCGTATGAGCACAAATAATAATAATAATAATAAAAAGAAAGAAACAAAATAGGCATAGAGCAATTAAAACAGTCTCAGGCATAGTTTAAAATTGAACTAAAAAAAAGTTATCCTCAACCTAGAACTCAACAGAGAGTCTTACCAATAAAACTATCGAGGCAGAAAATAGAATTTCAGATCTTGAAGACAAAGTGGCAGAATTAACAAGCTCAATGGAAGAGGTTGTTAAAGCCAAAAAAATACTTGAGAGGAATATTCAAGAGTTATTGGACACCCTGAAGAAGCCTAACATGTGTATTCATGGAATACCAGAGCAAGAATCCCAAAATACCACACCTGAGGAAATTTCTCAAACTATCATAAATGAAAACTTCCCTCATCTAAAGAAAGAGATGCTCATCCAAATACAAGAGGCATTCCACAACCCAAACAGATATGACCAAAATAGAAATACGCCATGGCAAATAATAGTCAAAACATTCCACATTGAAGACAAAGAAATTGTGCTGAGAGCATCTAGGGGAAAAAAAAAACAAATCATTTATTTATTTATTTATTTATTATTTTATTTTTTTAACATTTTTTATTATCTCCGCTCACACAAACTTAATAGGTACACCGGTTCCCTCCCTCTCTCCTCCTCCCCCCAACCCCTCTAATCACCCTCCCCTCACCCCTCTCTCTCCACCCCCAGTTCCACCCCTCCCCCAATCCCTGGGAAATCCTTTAATGTGCATGCCTAACTCTCCTTTGGGTCCTCCTCTCCGATGACATACAAGGACCCAGTAGCATTTCCCTGAACCCTTTCTTGTGTTCCCCTTAAGCATAGGAACACTATTTTGGCTGTCAATCCCTTGCCTCCAAGGATCTGGGTGCTTTTAGCAAATGCTAGACTTTGTGGGGACAATAGTGTGTTAGACATTGCGCAGGGCATGCAAAGTCCAATTATGATTGCTTCGGCCCTAACTTTTGTGGAGTATCTTGCATATTATTGCTCCTTCCATCCTTGTGCTCTTACACTCTTACCACGCCCTCTTCCACAAATTTCCCTGAGCTTCAGGATGGGGAGAGATTAGGCTGGCCTAGTTCTAGGTGGTTGATATAGAGTCTCCGAAGTTCTGGATTATGGTTTGCTGATTATGTTTTGCAGTTTTGCTGCTCTTGCAATGCCCTTCACTCCATCCTGATGGGTATTGGATGTCACCCCCTGGCCAGAGATAAAAAGCTGTTAAGCTAGAGTCTTGTTATAAGAGTATATTCAAAGGTAGATGCAATAAAAGTAGGAAACCACAGTGAGGGAGGAATCAGTCACCCATTTGCAAAATGGTTACATTTTATCTGCTAGACTATATGCCCTCCCCTTCTGGTGAGATCACACCCCCTCAGTTGTAAATGATCAGGAACGAAAAGTCTGTGAACTTAACCAGATGTCTCATTGCTTACTCACAGTCCTTGATGGAGGCCTATTTTCTCTGCTGTTACATGGTCCCCTCTCTCTTTGTTTCTGGTGTGGCCCTGCTACCCCATCCCACCTGTTCATACTCCTTGCAATTACTATATTACAGAGATTTATTGTCGAGTGTTTCTAGGTGGGCTGGGTGGGTTTGGTACTAGGAGCCACCTATTAGGGAGTTCATATGGCGCTTAATTTTCTGGGCTGGGATATTTCACTCAATATAATTGTCTCTAATGACATCCATTTCACGGCAAATTCCAGTAATTCATCATTTTTGATATACCACATTTTCCTTATCCACTCGTAAACTGTTGGACATTTGGGTTGATTCCATGACTTTGCTATTGTAAACAGTGCTACTATGAACATGGTCACACTTGTGCTATTGAGGTGGACCTCTACTGCATGGGGGGTTATTCCCAAAAGTGGAATCGCAGGGTCATATGGCATTTAAATCTTTAATTTCTTTAAGAATCTCCAGACGGCTCGCCTGAGTGGCTGTATGAGCCTGCATTCCCACCAGCAATGTAGGAGAGTTCCCCTCTCTCCACATCCTCTCCAGCATTTGGTGTTGTTTTTATTGTGGATTTTTGCCATCCTTACCGGGGTAAAATGATATCTCAGGGAAGTTTTGATTTGCATTTCCCTGATGGCTAAGGAAGTGGAGAATTTTTTGAGATATTTGTTAGACATTTTAATTTCCTCCCTAGTAAAGGTTCTTTTAAGTTCCAGGGCCCATTTTTTAATTGGGCCATTAGTTTCCATGGTAAAAAACAAGTCACTTTTAAAGGCAAACCTATTAAAATAACAAATGACTTTTCAATGGAAACAGTAAAAGCAAGATCTTGGAGAGACGTACTTCAAGTATTGATTGAGCAAAAATGTCAGCCCAGGCTGATATACCCGGCAAAACTATCCGTCATGATTGAGGGAGAAAGAAAAATTTTCCAGCACAAAGACAACTTGAAGGGATACATGTCTACCAAACCAGGCTTTCAAAAAATGCTGGAAATCATACTCAAGCTTGAAGAAAAAAACAGGTATATCCAGGAGGACAGAAGAGAAGTATAATGCCACCAAAACCTAAAAGCCAAATAATACACTTACACAACCCACTAAACATAAAAAATGTCTGGAATTAAAAATAATTTCTCCATCATAACATTAAATGTCAATGGAATTAACTCACCAATCAAGAGACACAGATTACAAACCTGGATTAAAAATCACAACCCATCAAATTGCTGTCTTCAGGAAACTCATCTCACCACAAAAGATAGGCACATCCTAAAAATGAAAGGCTGGTCCACATCTTTAGCCATCAGGGAAATGCAAATCAAAACTTCCCTGAGATATCATCTCACCCAGTCAGGATGGCAAAAATCCTCAATACAAACAACACCAAATGCTGGAGAAGATGTTTTGAGATGGGAACTCTTCTACATTGCTGGTGGGAATGCAGGCTCATACAACCACTCAGGCGAGCCGTCTGGAGATTCTTAAAGAAATTAAAGATTGAAATGCCATATGACCCTGCTATCCCACTTTTGGGAATAACCCCCCATACAGCTAAAATTCACCTTGATAGCACCAGCACAATCATGTTCATAGCAACACTCTTTACAATAGCAAAGTCATGGAATCAACCCAAATGTCCAACAGTTGAGGAGTGGATAAGGAAGATTCGTACATTTATACAATGGAATACTACTCAGCCATCAAAAATGATGAATTAATGAAATTTGCCATGAAATGGATGGAATTAGAAACAATTATATTGAGTGAAGTATCCCAGACAGAGAAAATTAAGTGCCGTGTGTACTCCCTAATAGGTGGATCCTAGTACCAAATCCATTTAGAGACACACTCAAAGATAAATTTCTGTAATACCTACCGCAATTGCAAAGATTATAAACAGGAGGGAAGGGGAAGGAGGGCCCCACCAGAAACAAGAGAGAGGGGATCATGTTACAGCAGAGAAAATAGGCCACCTTCCAGGACTGCAAGCAAGTAATATGACATCTGGTTACATTCACAGACTCTCTTTCCTGATCATTTGCAACTGATGGGGTATGATCTCACCAGAAGGGAAGAGCATATAGTCTGGCAGATAGAAAGTAGCCATTTTCAAAAATCCACAATACAAACAACAACAAATGTTGGAGAGGATGTGGAGAGAGCGGAACTCTCCTATATTGCTGGTGGGAATGCAGGTTCTTACAGCCACTCTGGAGAGTCATCTGGAAATTCTTAAAGAAACTAAAGATTGAAATGCCATATGACCCTGCTATTTTTTGTCTCTGGCCAGGGTATGACATACAATGCTCATCAGGATGGAGTGAAGGGCATTGCAGGAGCAACAAAACTGCAAAAGAAAATAAACAAACCACAATCCAGAACTTCAGAGACTCTATATCAACCACTTAGAACTAGGCCAGACTAATCTCTCCCCATCCTGAAACTCAGGGACATTTGCGAAAGAGGGGGTGGTAAGATTGTAAGAGGAAAAGTAAGGGAGGAGCAATGATTGGCAAGATACTCCACAAAAGTTAGGGCCGAAGCAATCATAATTGGACTTTGCAAGCCCTGTGCAATGTCCAACACACTATTGACCTCACAAGGTCTAGCATCTGCTAAAGGCACAAAGATCCTTGGAGACAAGGGATTGACAGCCACAGTAGTGTTCCTATGCTTAAGGGGAGCACAGGAAAGGGTTCAGGGAAATACAACTGGGTCCTTGTATGTCATCGGAGAGGAGGGCCCAGAGGAGAGTCTGGCAAGCACATTAAAGGACTCTCTGGGGATTGGGGGGGGAGGCACTGGGGGATGGGGAGGGAGGGGTGAGGGGAGGATGAGCAGGGGTTCGGGGGGAGGAGAAGGGAGGGAGGGAAGTGGTGTACCTATTAAGTTTGTATGAACAGAAATAATAATAAAAAATGTTAAAAAAAGAAATGGGATATTAAATAAAATTATCATTTCCATATCAAAAAAAAAAGAAAGAATGAAAGTAGCCGTTTTGCAAATGGGAAACTGACTCTCCCCTCACTGTGGTCTCCTACTTTTATTCCATCTACCTTTGAATCTATTCTTATAATAACTCTATTTTAAAAGCCTTTTTTCTCTTGCCAGGGGGTCACATCTAGTACCCATCAGGATGGAGCCAAGGGCGGTGCAGGAGCAGCAAAACTGAAAAAAAAAATCAACACACCATATTTCAGAACATCAGACTCTACATCAACCACCTGGAACCAGGCCAGCCTAATCTCTTCCCATCCTAAATTTCAGGGAAACTTGTGGAAGAGGGAGCGGTAAGATTTTAAGAGCCTAAAGATGGGGAGTAGCATAAGCAACATACTCCATACCAGTTAGGGCTGAAGTAATCATAGTAGGACGTTGCATGTCCTGTGCAATGACCAACATATCATTGAACTGCCAAAGTCTAGCATGGGTCACAGGCACTAGGATCCTTAAAGGCAAGGGATTAACAGCCACAGTAGTGTTCTTATACTTAAGGGGAACACAAAAAAGATCTATAGGCAATGCCACTGAGTCCTTAGTCCTCATCAGAGAGGAGGACTCGGAGGGAAGTTTGACATGCACAGTGAAGGATGCTTCAGAATGCGAGGGGAGGGAGCACTGGGAAAAAGGGAGGGAGGGGGGAAAGGAAGGGGAAAATGATCGAGGGAGCAAGAGGTTCCAGGGAGTGGTGGAGGGAGGAAGGGAGGGGAATGGGGTATTTATCAACTTTGTATGAGTGGAAAAAAGAAATAAAAAAAACTATGCTCTGCGAAATTTGACAACAAAAAAGAAATAGATGAATTCCTAAGTAAACCCAACTAACCTAAATTGAATCAGGAAGTTGTGAATTATTTAAACAGTCATATAACATATGCGGAAATCAATGAAGTAATCTCAAATCTTCCCACCAAAAATGTCCTGGTCCAGATGGATTCAGCACAGAGTTCTACCAGATATTTAAGGAGCTAATAACACCAATACTCCTTATTTGTGCCATCAAATAGCAAAGGAAGGAACACTACCAAATTCTTTCTACGAAGCTAATATCATCCTAATCCCAAAACCAATAAAGATACACTTAAAAAAGAAAGCTATAGGCCAATCTCTTTGATGAACAGACATGTAAAGATTCTCAACAAAGTCTTAGCAAGTCGGATTCAAAAACACATCAAAAAGATCATTCATGGGGATCAAGTAGGCTTTATCCCAGGCACACAAGGTTGGTTCAATATACACAAATTAATAAATGTAATTCTCTATATAAACCAATACAAAATTCAAGACCACATGATACTCTTCTTGGATGAATAAAAAGCTATTGACAAGATCCAACAGCTTATTATGATCGAAACCCTAGAGACAGTTGGAATGGAAGGAACCTTTATCAATGTAATAAAAGCTGTATACAACAAGCCAACAGCAAGGATTATACTCAATGTGGAAAAGCTCAAAACACTCTCACTTCAATCAGGAACTAGTCAAGACTGTCCACTCTCACTACTTCTATTCAATATTGTACTTGAAGTCTTAGCTGAAACCATAAGACAAGAAAAGGAGATAAAAAGGATTCAAATCAGCAAGGAAGAAGTCAAGTTATCTTTATTTGCAGATGACATGATCATATACCTGAGTGATCCCAAAAACTCCACCAGGAAGCTCCTGCAACTAATAAAGAAGTTCAGCAGGGTGGCAGAATACAAAATAAATATACAAAAATCAGTGGCCTTCCTATATTCCCAGAATGAAAGAAGTTAAAAAGCTCTGAGAGAAACAATCCCATTTACTATAGTCCCTAACAAATGAAATACCTTGGTATTTCATACATTTGGTATAAGTAAGGAAGTAAGTGACTTTTACAGTGCAAACTATAAAATCCTAAAGAAAGAAATTACAGAAGGCACTGGAAGGTGGAAAGACCTCCCATGTTCCTGGATTGGCAGAATCAATATCATAAAAATGACCATCCTACCAAAGGCAATACACAGATTCATTGCTATACCAGTGAAAAACCCAAAGCAATTTTTTAAAAAGGTTGATCAAATAATCTCAAAATTCATGTGGAGGTACAAAAGACCCAGGATAGCAAAAGAAATCTTTTTTTAAACATTTTTTATTACTATTTCCGCTCATACAAACTTAGTAGGTACACCAGTTTCCTCCCTCCCTCCTCCCCCGCCGACACCCCTGCTCCCCCTCCACTCACCCCTCCCTCCCCATCCTTCAGTGCCTCCCTCCCAATACCCAGAGAATCCTTTGATGTGCCTGCCAGTCTCTCCTCTGGGCTCTCCTCTCCGATGATATACAAGGACTCAGTGGCATTTCCCTGAATCCTTTCCTGTGTTCCCCTTAAGCATAAGAACACTACTGTGGCTGTCAATCCCTTGCCACCAAGGATGTTGGTGCCTTTAGAAAATGCTAGACTTTGTGGAGTCAATAGTGTGTTGGACATTGTGCAGGGCATGCAAAGTCCAATTATGACTGCTTGGGCCCTAACTTGTGTGGAGTATCTTGCATATCATTGCTCCTCCCATCCTTGTGCTCTTACAATCTTACCGCCCCCTCTTCCTCAAATGTCCCTGAGTTTCAGGATGGGGAGAAATTAGTCTGGCCTAGTTCTAGGTGGTTGATATAGAGTCTCTGAAGTTCTGTTGATTTTGTCTTGCAGTTTTGCTGCTCCTGCAATGCCCTTCACTCCATCCTGATGGGTATTTGATGTTACCCCCTGGACAGAGACAAAAAGCTGTTAAACTAGTCTTGTTATACGAGCCCATTCAAAGGTAGATGTAATAAAAGTAGGAAACCACAGTGAGGGAGGGGTCAATCACTCATTTGCAAAATGGTTACTTATTATCTGCCAAACTATATGGCCTCCCCTTCTGGTGAGATCATACCCCCTCAGTTGTAAATGATCAGGAACAAAAGTCTGTGAACTTAACCAGGTATCTCATTCCTTACTTGCAGTCCTTGATGGAGGCCTATTTTCTCTGCTGTAACATGGTCCCTTCTCTCCTTGTTTCTGATGTGGCCCTCCTACCCCATCCCTCCTGTTCATAACCCTTGCAATTACTGTAGGTATTACGGAGATTTATCTTTGAGTGTCTCTAGGTGGTCTGGGTGGGATTGATACTAGGAGCCACTTATTAGGGAGTAGATATGGCACTTAATTTTCTGGGTCTGGGATACTTCACTTAATATAATTGTTTCTAATGACATCCATTTCCCGGCAAATTCCAGTAATTCATCATTTTTGATGGCTGAGTAGTACTCCATTGTATAGATGTACCACATTTTCCTTATCCACTCGTCAACTGTTGGACTTTTGGGTTGATTCCTGACTTTGCTATTGTAAACAGTGCTGCTATGAACATGGTCGTGCTTGTGCTATCAAGGTGAATTTTTGCGGTATGTGGGGTTATTCCCAGAAGTGGAATAGCAGGGTCACATGGTGTTACAATCTTTAACCTCTTTAAGAATCTCCAGACAGCTCCCCAGAGTGGCTGTATGAGCCTGCATTCCCACCAGCAATGTTCCCCTCTCTCCACATCCTCTCCAGCATTTGTTGTTGTTTGTATTGTGCACTTTTGCCATCCTGACCAGGGTGAGATGATATCTCAGGGAAGTTTTGATTTGCATTTCCCTGATGGCTAAAGAAGTGGAGCATTTTTTAAGATATTTGTTAGACATTTTAATTTCATCCCTGGTAAAGTCTCTTTTAAGTTCCAGGGCCCATTTTTTAATTGGGCCATTGGTTTCCTTGGTGTTTAGTTTTCTAATTTCTTTGTGCACTCTGGATAATAGAGCTCTATCAGATATGTGGTTAGTGAAGATTTTCTCCCATTCTGTGGGTTGCCTTTGAGCTCGTGTTACAATCTCTTTATCTGAACAGAAGCTCTTTAATTTCACAATATCCCATCTGTTGAGTGTTGGTTGTAGTGACTGTGCTATTGGATGTCCGTTTAGGAACTGGTGGCCTAGTCCAATCAGCTCGAGGGAGTTCCCTACCCTTTCAACTAAGGTTTGTATAGTCTCTGACCTTATATCAAGGTCCTTGATCCATTTGGAATTAATTCTTGTGCATGGTGACAAGTACGGGTCCAGTTTTAATCTTCTGGATGTGGATATCCAGTTTTGCCAGCACCATTTGTTGAAGATGCTGTTCTTTTTCCATTGGATTTTTTGGGCCCCTTTGTCCTTGCACCTCATTGGAGAAGAGGACCCAGAGGTGAGTTTAGCATGCACATTGAAAGATGCTCTGGAGATTGAGGGGGGAGGCACTTGGGGATGGAGAGGGAAGAGGGAAGGGAGAGGGGAGCAAGAGGGTTGGGAGGAGGTGGAGCGGGGCGGGGACCGGTGTACCTGTGTTAGGTTTGCATGAACAGAAATAATAATAATAATAAATTAATGTTTTAACAAATGTAGAAATAAAGTTTCTGCCAAGCAATTTAGTGGAGAGACATCAGGATGAGAGAATAATCTTTGGTAGGTATACATGGGACAGAAGATTCACAGCTAGGATAAACAAAAATGAATATCAATGCATCTAAATATGTAAATGTAAATGGTATATGAGACTAAATAAAATATTAAATAAGAAATCAAACAAATCCAATATTAGATAAGCTACTGTGGTAAACATAAAGATATAAAAATATTAAAATTTCCCAGGGGACAAAGGAGGCTAATGAGATGTAAATGGACATGGAAGTGTAGTGTGGGATAAGTCATGGAGACTTATTATCTTTAGTATGAAAATGCACTTTCAACTTTTCTTTTTGAGCGTGTGTACCTGTGTGTTGGTGAATGTGTGTGTGTGTGATGGAGGGCCCTGTGCGTGCCTATGGAAGTCCAAGGGTGAATCATCTTGAATAGGTCTACTTCCGTATTGCTTAGCTCTGGGGTATGCCAAGCTCCACTTCCAGGGGTAGAAATGCAGGCTATTGCTATGTCTGCCTTATGTTTTTACATGGGATTTAAGATCTGAACTCAGGTCCTTTTGTTTGGGAGGCAAAGGTTTAGCCAAGAGCTTATCTAAAGATCATTTTCAACTTTAAAAATGATAAAATGACAATTTTAACTTTAAAAAGTGTCTTTGAATACATTTCATTCTGCTTTATTATTAACAAATGATTTGTACACTTATTTTACACACACATACATACACACGGGGTTATATGAAAAGTTCAACTAGTGTTATAGCTATGTACTACCTAATACTGTCAATTGCAAGCCCGCTTATTTAAGGCTGTGAAATACAAACCCACTTGTGCCAGTGACAGAATTACAGAAGGGAAAGCCTGACAACTGCTAATTTACATACTGGATATCTTCTGTCACAACAGGCATCTCAAAAGATAGGAGACACCTCGCCATGGTCACCTTCCAAGACAGACATATCGAGGGAGACAGTTGGTGTGGAAGGAATGAATGAGAGAGGGAACAAGTGTTATATGACTGCAAACATGCTTAAGTTCTGATGATTCTGAAATCAAGATATCAGTCAACAGATGGCCTGGTCAGGAGTAAAGAGATGGGAGTGCTCATCCGAAGTAAAAAATGATCTCAGGAAGATTATATGCCTACATAACCAGTGAGCACTACTTCAAATGTATTGTATGCACCCAGTTGGCCATAGAGGCGATTGAGCCACATGAATACTGAAGTCAGCTGTGTGTATCTGATGTGTTCACAAGAAAAGGGAAAAAAGTACTGGGACAGAGAGAGAGAGAGAGAGAGAGAGAGAGAGAGAGAGAGAGAGAGAGAGAGAGAGAGAGAGAGAGAGAGAGTTGCCATGGAATGAGGTTTGGAGTCCAGAGGACAAGTTCTAGAAATGGGTAATAGTTTCTCCTTCCACCAAGTGGGCTTCCAGGGTCGCACTCCAGTGGGCAGCTTTACAATCAGGTTCTTACATGCTGAGTCATTGTGTTACCCCCTTTGCCCCTACCAACCAGGACCAATTGTGCCTTTACTCAATGTGTTTAGTGGGTGTGACTCATTTAGAAAGAAAAGTATGAGCTCCTTGGTTCCCAGTACTAGAAACACTTTTAGAAATTTGTCTCCTGTCCCCATGAAACACAAAAGGAATCTGGACAATGCTTTCAAAAACCAAATGATCCGACTGTTATTTCCAATGTATGATTATTCACCCAATAATTCTAGAATTTAATGTCAAGGAGAGATTTGCCAAAGGAGAGCCATGTAGACATATCTTGATTCATTCATAAAACAGTAAGATTTGTCTTATTAAATTACCATTTCATCCATATTGTGTATTTGTAAACTGGGCAGAGCCTGAGAAAAAGATAGAAAAATAGAGGAAAGATACCTGGGTATAGACGAAGCTTTGATATCTGTGTTGAGAATGATGTCAAAGTAAGGCTATGATGTCATTGGTGAAGTTGTGATATCATTGGTGAGCCTTTTAGGTGACAGTGAGGATATGATGTCACTGTGGAAGCTGTGAGGATACAGTGAGGCTATGATGTTGTGGCAAGGCTGTTGTCACAATGAGGTTATGATGTAACAGGTGAGACTGTGATGTCACAGTGAGGCTGTGGTGTTACAGAGAAGCTGTGATATAACTGGTAAGGCTCATGTCACAAAGACGTTGTGAAGTCACTGGTGAGGTTGTGACATCACAGAGAATCTGGGATGTCAGTGGAGAGGTTAATGTCACAATGAGGCTATGATGTTATTAGTGTGCTGTAGTATCACTGCTGAAGCTTCGGTGTCACAGTGAGTCTGTGATGGCACAGTGTGGCTATGATGTCACAGCGAGGCTGTGATGTCAGTAGCAAAGTTGTGATGTCACATAGAGACTGTGATTTCAGTGGCAAGGCTGATGTTGGCTGATGTTTCAATGAGGCTGTGATGTAACCAGTGAGGCTGTGGTAACATTTGTGAGGCTATGATGTCCAAGACTATGATGTCACAGTGAGGCTATAAAGAAAGAGGCAAGGCTATAATGTCACAGTGAGGCTGTGGTATCACTAATGAGGCTACAATGTCAAAGACTGTAATGTCAGTGGTGAGGCTATGACATCAGTGGTCAGACTGATGTCATTGATGAGGCTGATGTCATAGGTGTGGCTACACTTCCAATGGTGAGGATCTGATGTCACAGTGAGGCTGTTGTGTCACACTGAGGCTGTGATATCACAGTGAATCTCCGATGTCAATGGTGATTCTGTGAGATGACCGTGAGGCTCGTCACATCAGTGGTGATGCTGTGATTTCACAGTGAGGTTAAGATGACAGTGGTGAGACTGTGCCATCACAGTGATGCTGTGATGACAGAGGTGAGGCTGTGATGTCTCAGTGAGGATATGATGTCTCTGTGGAAGCTGTGAGATCACAGTGAGCTGTGATGTAAGTGGCAAGGCTGATGTAACAGTAAGTTTATGATGTAACTGTTGAAGCTTTTGTGATGTCACAGGGAGACTGTGATGTCACTGTGGAGGCTTTGAGGTCACGCTGAGGCCATGATATCAGCAGCAAATCTGATGCCATGATGAGACTATGATGTAACAGGTGAGGCTGTGGTGTCACTAGGGAGGCTGCGAGGTCACAGTGAGGCTGCGATGTCAGTGGTGAGAGATGATTACATCATAGTGAGGCTGTATTTCAGTGTTTAGGCTGTGATGTCAGAAGTGAGGCTGATGGGAGTGATGAGGTTGTGATGTCACACTGAGGCTAGGATGTCACTGGTAAGACTGATGCCACTATAAGGCTGTGATGGCCCATGTGGCTGTGATGACACCATGACATTATGATGTCACAGTGAAGCTGGGATGTCAATGTGGAGGCTGTGAGGTCACTGTGAGACTATCATGTCTACTACAAGGCTTAGGTTATAATGAGTTTATCATGTAACAGGTGAGGGTGTGGTCATGGTGAAGCTATAATGTCAAAGACTGTTATGTCACCGGTGAGGCTCTGATGTCAGTTGTCAGACTGTGATGTCAATGGCAAAGCTAATGTCACAGGTGAGGCTGTGGTGTCACTGAAGAGCCTATGATTTCAATGACTTGAGGTCATTGTGAGGCTATGATGTCACTGGTGAGGCTATCACATAACATTGAGCCTTTGATGTCAATGGTTAGTCTTTGATGTCACAAGGAGACTGTGATTTCCTGGTGAGTCTGTGATGTCATAGTGAGTCTGTGATATCACTATGAGGTTGTGATATCAGAGGCGAGGTTGATGTAAAATGAGTCTATAATGTAACAGTAGAGGATGTGGTGAAACTGGAGAGGCTATGATGTCACAGTGAGTGTGTGGTGTCATGGAGAGGCTGTGATATAACTGATAAAGCTGATGTCACAGAGAGACCATGAAGTCACTGGTGAGGCTGAGATGTCAGTAGCCAGGCTGTTGTCACATGAGGCTATGATGTAACAGGTGAGGCTGTGGTGTGACTGGGGAGGCTGAGATGACACAGTGAGGGTGCTGTATCACACTAAGTTTGTGATGTCATAGTGAGGCTATGAAGTCAGTGGTGAGGCTGTGACATCACAGAGAGTCTTTGATGTCAGTGGTGAGGCTGATGTGACAATGAAGCTGTGATATCATTAGCAAGGTTGTGGTATCACTTGTGAAGCTGTGGTGTCTCTGTGAGGCGGTGATGACACAGTATGGTTGTGACGTCACAGTGAGGCTGTGATGTCACAATGATGTTGTGATGTCATTAGAGACATTGTGATGGTACAGTGAGGATGTGATGTCAGTGGCTAGACTGTTATCACAACACAGCTGTCATGTCATTGGTGAAGGTATGATGTCACAATGAGGCTGCGATGTCAGTGGTGAGAATGATGTCATACTGAAACTATGGTGTCACTGGTGAGGCTATGATTTCAATGGTGAGCTTATAATGTGACAGTGAGACTTTGATGTCACAGTGAGACTAAGATGTCAGTGGTGAAGCTGTCATGTCACAATAGCCTGAGATGTCAGTGGTTAGGCTGTGGTCTCACAGTAAGTCTAGGTAGGACTCATTGGTGAGGGTGTGATGTCAAACTGAGGCTATGATTTCAGATGTGAGCCTGTGATGTCACAGAGAAGCTTTTGTCTCACTGGTGAGACTATATGATGTCACTGGTGAGGTTGTGACATCAGTGGTCATTCTGGTGTCACTGGAAAGGCTGATATCATAGGTGAGGCTATGGTTCCAATGGTGAGGCTCTGATATCAGAGTGAGGCTGTTGTGTCACACTGAAGCTGTGAAGTCACAGTGAGGCTCTCATGTCAGAGGTTATTCTATGAGATAACAGTGAGGCTGTGATGTCATTGGTGAGGCCGTGGTGTCATAGTGAGGCTAGGTAGGATGTTAGTGCTGAGGGTGTGATGTCACAGCAAGGCTATGATTTCATAGGTGAGCCTGTGATATCACAGTGAGACCGTGATGTCCTAGTGAGGGTATGATGTCAGAAGTGACCCTATGATGTGACTGTGAGGCTGTGATGTTGCTAGTGAAGTTGTGACATCACAAAGTGGTTGTGATGTCTGTAGTGAGGCTGTGGTGTCACTGGTGAAGATGTGGTCTCACAGTAAGTGTGTTATGGCACGTTTTGGTTATGATGTGATGTAAAAGAGAGGCTATGATTTCAGCGGTAGGCTCATGTCACAATGAGGCTGTGATGTCATTACTGAGGCTGTGGTGTCACTGGTGACCCTTTCGTGTCACCGGTGAGGCTATGATATCAAAGACTGTGATGTCACTGGTGAGGCTGTCATGTCACAACCTGTGATGTCACTGGTGAGGCTGTGTTGTCATTGTGAGGCTAAGTAAGATGTCAGTGGTGAGACTGCGATGTCACAGTGAAGTTGTGATATCAGTGCTAAGGCTGTGATGTCACCATGAGACTGTTATGTCAATGATAAGGCTGATGTCACAGTGAATTTGTGACATCACAATGAGGCAGTGATGTCACCATGAGTCTGTGGTGTCTCTGGTGAGGTTGTCAAGTCTGAGTGAGCCTGCAATGTCATTCATGAGTCTATGGTGTCATGATGTCACGCTGAGAATATGATGTCCAAAGAGAGGCTGTGACATCACAGTGTGGCTGTTATATCACAGTGAAGCAAGGTGTCAGTGGTGAGGATGTGAGGTTACACTGAGGATATGATGTCATAAGTGAGGCTGTGATGTCACTCTGTTGTGATGTTGTTATTTTACAGTGAAGTTAGGATATCATTGGTGAGACTGTGCCTTCACGGTGAGGCTTTTATGTCAGAGGTGATGCTGTGATGATACAATGAGGCTGTGTTGTCACTGGGGATGCTGTGATGTCTTAGTGAGGCTGTGATGTCAGTGGTTAGGCTGTGATGTAAGAAGTGAGGCTGATGTGAGTGATGAGGCTTAGCTAGGATATCGCTGGTGAGGCTTTGAGAACATAGTGATGCTGTGATGCCATAGTGAGGCTGTGATGTCAGTGGGGATACTGTGGTGTCATAGTGAAGCTAGGTAGGATGTCACTGGTTAGGGTGTGATGTCAAACTGAGGCTATGATATCAGCAGTGATACTATGAAGTCACAGTAAGGCTCTGATGTCTCAGTGAGGCTCTGATGTCTCAGTGATGCTGTGATTTCTTGGTGAGGGTGTGATGTCACAGTTAGGCTGTGATGGAATTATGAAGGTGTGATGTCACTGTGAGGCTGTGACATCACTCTGAAGTTGTAATGTCTCAGTGAGTCTGTGAGGATACTGTGGAGGCTGTGACATCTGTGACAAAGCTTATGATGAAATGAAGCTATGATGTAATAGGTGAGTCTGTGGTGTCCCTGGAGAGGCTATGATGTCAAAGGCTGTGATTTCACTGATGAGTCAGCAATGTCAGTTGTAACACTAATTTCCTTGGCGAGGCTGATGTTACAGGTGAGGCTGTGGAGTCACTGATGAGGCAGTGATTTCACAGTGAGGCTGTGGTTCAATGGTGAGACTCTGGTGTCACAGTTAGCCTGTTGTGTCATACGGTGTCTGTGATGTCTCTGCGAGGATAGGATGTCAAAGGCTATGATGTCACTGGTGAGGCTGTCATGTCATAGTGTGCCTGTGATGTCAGTTGTGAGGCTGTGGTGTTGTCCTGGGTCTAGGTAGGATATCAGTGGTGAATCTGTGATATCACAATTAGGTTATGATGACAGAAGTGAGGCTGTGGTGTAACCATAAGGCTGTTATGTCAGTGGGTCAGTGGCAAGGCTGATGTCACAGTGACTCTGTGAAGTCACACTGAGGCTGTGATGTCACTGGAGAGGTTGTGATGGCACAGTGAAGCGTGATGTCAGTGGCGAGACTGATGTCACAACGAGGCTGTGATGTCTTTGGTGAAATTATGATTTCACAATCTGGTGCTACTGAAAGCAAAGCTGATGAGCAAGGTGAGGTTATGGTTACACTGATAAGGTTCTGATGTCACAGTGAGGCTGTTGTGTCACAGTGAGTTTGTTGTGTCACACTGAGTAAGGGATGACTTTCTGAAATGACAATGAGGTTAGGATGTCAGTGGTGATGCTATGGTGACACTGTGAAGGTGTGATGTCACTGTGGAAGCTGTGAGGTCACAGTGAGACTGATGTCAGTGGCAAGGCTGATGTCACAATGAGGCTATGATATAACAGGTGAGTCTGTGATGTCATACTGTGGTTAGATAGGATGTCAGTGGTAAGGGTGTGACATCACCCTGAGGTCACAGTTATTGTGATGTCACAGTGAATCTATCATGTCACTGGTGAGGCTGTGATATTACAGTGAGGCTGTGTTGTCACTGGTGATGCTGTGATATCAGTGCTGAGAGACTGTGACATCAACTGAGGCTGTGATTTCAGTAGTTAGGTTGTGATATCAGAAGTAAACCTGATGTGAGTGTGGCTGAGATTTCATAGGCTAGGATGTCACTGGTGAGTCTGTCATGCAACAGTGAACCTAGGTAGGGTATCAATGGTGGGGCTGTGATATCACGGTGAGGGTATGATCTCAGAGGTAAGGCTGTGATGTTACCATGTGGTTGTTATATCAGTGGCAAAGCTGATGTCATAATAGGGCTATGATGTAACAGATGAGGCTGTGGTGTCACTGAGGAGGCTGTGAGATCACTAGGAGGCTGTGAGGTGAGTGGCAAAACTGATGTCACCATTAATCTATGATGTAATGGTGAGGCTGTGGAATCACTGAGGAGGCTGTGAGGTCATAACGAGGCTGTGATGTCAGTGACGAGGCTGATGTCACAATTAGGCTATGATGTAACATGTGAGGCTGTGCTATCTCTGGTGAGGCTATGATGACAAAGGCTGTGATGTCACTAGTGAGGCTGTGATGCAACCGTGAAGCTGTGATGTTACCTTGAGACTGTGAATTTGCCATGTAGCTGTGATGTTACTGTAAGGCTGTGATTTCACAGTAAGACTATGATGTTACTTTGGAGGGTGTGAGGTCACAGTGATGCTGTGATGTTAGTATCAAGGCTGATATCACAATGAGGCTATGATGTAACAGGTGATGCTATGATTTCACTCTGAGGTTGTGATGTCACCATGTGGTTGTCATATCATAGTGAGGCTGTGATGTCAGTGGTGAGGATGATGCCACAGTTGAAGCTGTGGTGTCACAGGTGAGACTGGAATGTCACAGTGAGTCTGTTATATCATAGTGAGACTGTGATTTCACAGTGAGGCTGTGATATCAGTGGTTAGGCTATGATGTCAGCAATGAAGCTGATATGAGTGATGAAGTTGAGATGTCACAGTGAATCTTGGATGTCACTGGTGAGACTGTGATGCTACAGTGAGGCTGTGATGTTGCCCTGAGTACGTGGTGTCACTAGTGATGCTAGGATGTCACAGTGAGGCTGTGATGTCAGTGGTGAGAGACTATGATATCACAGTGAAGCTGTGATTTCAGTGGTTAGGATGTGATGTCAGAAATGAGGCTGATGTGAGTGATGAGGCTGTGATGTCAGTGAGGCTGTGATATTACTGTGGAAGGTGCGAGGTAACAATGAGGTTTTGATATCAGTGGCAGGGCTGATGTCACAATGAGTCTGTCATGGTTAAGCACAGGTGTCAACTGGACTTTTGAGGGTTTCAGCTTTGGGCACAGTTGTAGAGAGTTGATGGTTGGGTTAAGCCCAGAGCAAATCTGAAGGAGATTGTCTAGCTGGTGGGGAAGACCTAGCCCATGGTGGGTGGGATTAGGGCCCTGGATAAATCACAGAGAGCTGGTTGAGAGAGTTGGCATCCTTCTGTATACTTGGCCAGACATGCTGGTCTGGCAAGTAAGGATTGTCCATCTCTCAGCCATTATGCAGTGATAGTGTGGCCAGTTCCCTTGGCCCTGGTGTTGGTGCATGCTCTCCCATCAAGCTGGACTAAGAACTGTAACCAGAAATCAAAAGAGAATAAACCCCTTGTTCCCTTAAGCCATTTGATGGTCATTTATCAGCAACCATGCAGGCTGACTGCAACAGAATTTGGTACCCAGGAAATGGGATGTTGCTGATAAATCTGACTATGTGGATTTTGTGGCTTTTGAACGGTTCTGCTGGACAAAGTTGGAAATGCTTGAGAATTTTCACTTTGTGGATTTGCAAATACCATTCAGAGTGTAGTAGGCCAATTGCTGAGAGAGATTGTTTGGGCCCAATTTGTGATGAGGGGAACAAGGACTTTGCTAAAACTGAATTTAAAGACGATGGACTGGTTTGCTTGACAGAGGAGGCAGCCTTAAAGGTTTGGATGTGCAAAGGGCAGGCAGCAGAATATCTGCTGCTGTTGGAGAAATGAATATCAGTGAAGGAAAACCTAATTACTTGAATGGGATGGTGGAAAACTTGAAAACCACTGTATGGCGAGTTCATGGTTTGAAAACCCAGATTCCTTCAGGGCCTAAATCCCAAGTTAAAGCCGTTTCTTGCCCTTTGGATGTTTGGCTGCCTAGAGAAGAGGCTTTTCCAGTGTCAGCTTGTTAAAGTTGGTACAGCTGTAGCTCCAGTGGACTAAGCTACATTTTAACCTTGCTTTGGAATCATGCAGCATCCCTCAGGTGATACTGGTTTGGGCATACTACTGAGGGGTTCGTGGAGAGCAGCAAAAGCTTGGCACCAAGTGGCAGGCATAGAGTTCCTGCAAGAGATGGTGAAGCTTAAAGCTGCAGAGGAGATCCCAGAGTTGTGTTTGAGATGCCAGAACCGTGGGACTGCTGCTGACGACTGTGAGTGAAGATTCAGACTGGTTCAAAGAACTCTGCTTTTACAATTTCAAGCTGCAAACAGGGACTGGGAATTCCTGAAATCTTTGAGCCACCATAATTACATGATGAGCAACAGAAGATGGACATTGAAGTACAGGATATGGTATTTTGCTGGACTTTTGTCTTAACTTATTTTCTCCTTGTTACAATGATTCAATTTGGAATATTTAAAGATTTAATTTGGCATATTTTAAAAAAGGCTTTTAGTTCCAACATTTTAATAACTGAAATTTTAATGAGAATATTTTAAATTTGTTTATGAAATGTATTTATATTTTTAAGATAACTTTAACATCTGTGGGGACAAGGAAAGGTTACAGTTTATAAGTGCTATTGTTTTTGTGTCAAGTTGACAAGGGGTGGAGTGTCATGGTTAAGCACAAGTGTCAACTTGACTGTTGAGGGTTTGAGCTCTGGGCACAGTTGTAGAGAGTTGATGGTTGAGTTAAGCCCAGAGCAAACCTGAAGGAGATTGTCTAGCTGGTGGGGAAGACCTAGCCCATGGTGGGTGGGATTAGGCCCTGGAAAAATCACAGAGAGCTGGTTGAGAGAGTTGGCATCCTTCTGTATACTTGGCCAGACATGCTGGTCTGGCAAGTAAGGATTGTCCATCTCTCAGCCGTTATGCAGTGATAGTGTGGCCAGTTCCCTTGGCCCTGGTGTTGGTGCATGCTCTCCCATCAAGCTGGACTAAGAACTGTAACCAGAAATCATAAAAGAATAAACCCCTTGTTCCCTTAAGCCGTTTGATGGTCATTTATCAGCAACCATGCAGGCTGACTGCAACAGAGTCTATTATGTAACAGATGAGTCTGTGATTTCCATGAGGTTGTGAGGTCACAGGGAGGCTGTAATGTTAGTGGCAAGGCTGATACTGCAATGAGGCTATCATGTAACAGGTGAGGCTGTGGTATCACTGGGGAGGATTTGAGGTCACAGTGAGGCTGTGATATCAGTGGCAAAGCTGGTGTTACAATGAGGCTATGATGTAACAGGTGAAGCTGTGGTATCACTAGTGAGGCTATGATGACAAAAGCTGTGATGTCACTGGTGAGGCTGTGATACAACCATGGGGCTGTGATGTTATCATGAGGCTGTGAAGTTACCATGTGGCTGTGATTTCACAGTAAGGCTATGATGTTACTATAGAGGCTGTCACGTCACAATGAGCCTGTGATGTCATTGTGAAGTTGATGTCACAATGAGGCTCTGATGTAACACGCAAGGCTGTGATTTCACTGTGAGGCTGTGATGTCACCATGTGGTTGTTGTATCACAGTGAGGCAGTGATGTCAGTAGCAAGGCTGATGTCACAGGTGAAGCTGTGGTTTCACTGGTAGGACTGGAATGCTACCTTCAGGCTGCTGTATCACAGTGAGACTGTGATTTCACAGGCTTTGATGTCAGTGATCAGGCTGTGATGTCAGAAATGAGGCTGATGTGAGTGATGAGGTTGAGATGTCAGAGTGCAGGTTGGATGTCACTGTCGAGGGTGTGATGCAACTGTAAGGCTGTGATGTCACCATGAAGCTGTGGTGCAACTGGTGAACCTGTGATAGCACCTTGAGTCCGTGATGGCACAGTGTGGCTTTGATGTCACAGTGAGGCTGGGATGTCAGTGGTGAGATAATATGATTTCACAATGAGGCTGTGATTTCAGTGGCTAGGCTGTGGACTGTTTGGCCCTACATGGAAATTCTTTATAATCTGTGCCTAGAGGGTTTGGGAACAGGATGAAAGGGGGCAGAAAGGACATGGGAGCTTGAGGTTGTGGAGGGCAATGCCAGACAAGCACTTTGAGGTCGCAACAGGGCTGCTGTAGACACGGACTCCTGGTAGCTGTGTGTACTTCCACAAGACCTGTTGACATTTCATCATAGAAAGGGCAAGATCTGGGGCAGCATGGCCCATCCCCAAAAAACTATTGAGGGGTTAATGTCAGGTGGAGGGTTGGGGAAAAGCTACTTTTCTCAATGTCACTGATATACCCATGATCCAGCAAGTGCACAGGCAAATGTCAGTACAGGAGATGCAGATTTAATTCTGTGGGCCATATGTGTAAAAAGAGACATGCAAATAAGAGGAAGACTGCTAGAGAAGTGGCTTGCAGTGGGAAAAGATTGTGTAATAAGAGGTGAAAGTGACATAAATTTGTTGTATTCATATATGAAAATCTAGAAGAATAAAATTTATTAAATAAAAGTAAATTTAAAAAAAGATTGAATTTCAGAAATGTTATGCATCAAAATGAGTTTTGTGTCTTTTTGGAAGTATAGCATCAAAATTAAGATTTTGGAATGACTCATCTTTTTAGCTAGCTGTTTCCCAGCTAGTTTGCAGACCCATTGTTACAGATTTCCAGAAACTAGAAAGGCCATCCTTTGCATTGTCATCATGCATTTAATGGTCCCACAGGGATAACAACACACTCTATCTTATGGCAGCTATAGCTTTGGAGATCACTGTCTTATCTGCCTGTGCCTCTTCATGTGCAGCTTGGAGGTTTTTGCTTTTCCAAGAAAAGTTTATGGTCTACAGAAATTACCCTGCTCACCCACAGTCCCAAACAATCCTTCTTAAATTCTCTCATGGAGTTGCTTACTTGAGATTTTTTTAAAAACTACTCCAGGCGTGATTCATATCTTCCATTTTTCTATTTCTCCATATCCCGTCTTACTTTGTAAAACAAATATTATTTAATCATAAAAGAACGTTTCTCAATGCAATAGTCAGGCAGAAAGTTCTTTCATTTGCAGACATTTTATTTTATTTTATTTCCATGTTAACAAACCATACCTTTTTTTAAAACATTTTTTATTATCTCCGCTTATACAAACTTAAAGGTACACCAGTTCCCTCCCTCCCTCCTCCTCCCCCGACCCCTCTGCTCACCTTCCCCTCACCCCTCTCTCCCCACCCCCAGTGCCTCCCCTCCCCCAATCCCCGGAGAATCCTTGAATGTGCATGCCTAACTCTCCTCTGGGTCCTCCTCTCCGATGACCTACAAGGACCCAGCAGCATTTCCCTGAACCCTTTCCTTTGTTCCCATTAAATGTTCCTATGCAGGAACACTATTTTGGCTGTCAATCCCTTGCCTCCAAGGATCTGGGTGCTTTTAGCAAATGCTATACTTTGTGGGGTCAATAGTGTGTTGGACATTGTGAAGGGCATGCAAAGTCCAATTATCATTGCTTGGGCCCTAACTTGTGTGGAGTGTCTTGCATAACATTGCTCCTCCCATCCTTGTGCTCTTACACTCTTACCACCCCCTCTTCCGCAAATTTCCCTGAGATTCAGGATGGGGAGAGATTAGGCTGGCCAAGTTCTAGTGGTTGATATAGAGTCTCTGAAGTTGTGGATTACGGTTTGTTGATTTTCTTTTGCTGTTTTGCTGCTCCTGCAATGCCCTTCACTCCATCCTGATGTGTATTGGCTGTCACCCCCTAGCCAGAGATAAAAAGCTGTTAAGCTAGAGTCTTGTTATAAGAGTATGTTCAAAGGTAGATATAATAAAAGTAGGAAACCATAGTGAGGGAGGGGTCAATCACACATTTGCAAAATGGTTACTTATTATCTGCCAGACTATATGCCCTCCCCTTCTAGTGAGATCACACCCCCTCAGTTGTAAATGATCAGGAACGAAAAGTCTGTGAACTTAACCAGATGTCTCATTGCTTACTTACAGTCCTTGATGGAGGCCTATTTTATCTTCTGTAACATGGTCCCCTCTCTCCATGTTTCTGGTGTGGCCCTCCTACCCATCCCTCCTGTTCATACTCCTTGCAATTACAGTATTACAGAGATTTATCATCGAGTGTCTCTAGGTGGGCTGGGTGGGTTTGGTACTAGGAGCCACCTATTAGGGAGTACATACGGCGCTTAATTTTCTGGGTCTGGGATACATCACTCAATATAATTGAACAAACCATATCTTCAATTGCCTATTTGTGAAGAGCTTTTTCTTTCCTGTAATAACATTCCTGTAATAACAAGTAATTACATTACTGTAATAACAAGTGCAAGGGCAGCTTGGGCTACCCAGAGAGATCCTGTCTCAGAAAACTAAAGATGTTTGCTTGTTAAAATGCATAATATAATCTTATCAGGAAATTTAAAGGCACTAGGATCCTTGGAGGCAAGGGATTGACAGCCACAGTAGTGTTCCTATGCTTAAGGGGAACACAGGAAAGGTTCTGGGAAATGCCACTGGGTCCTTACACCTCATCAGAGAGGAGGATCCAGAGGAGAGTTTGGCATGCACATTAAAGGATGCTCCGGGGATGGGAGGAGGAGGCACTGAGGGATGGGGAGGGAGGAGGGAGGGGAGGGGGCACAAGGCAGTGGGAGGTTGGAGAGAGGGAGGGGACCGGTGAACTTAACCAGATGTCTCATTACTTACTTGCAGTCCTTGATGGAGGCCTATTTTCTCTGCTGTAACATGGTCCCCTCTCTCCTTGTTTCTGGTAGGGCCCTCCTTCCCCATCCCTCCTGTCTATAATCATTACCATTACTGTAGGTATTACAGAGATTTGTCTTTGAGTGTCTCTAAGTGGGTTGGGTACTAGGATCCACCTATTATGGAGTACATATGGTGCTTAATTTTCCGTGTCTGGGATACCTCACTCAATATAATTGTTCCAAATTCCATCCATTTTGCAGCAAATTGCATTAATTCATCATTTTTGATGGCTGAGTAGTATCCCATTGCATAATGTACCACATTTTCCTTATCCACTTGCTAACTGTTGGACATTTGGGCTGATTCCATGATTTTGCTATTGTAAACAGTGCTGCTATGAACATGGTCATGCTTGTGCTATCGAGGTGAATTTTTGCTGTATGGAAGGTTATTCCCAAAAGTGGAATAGCAGGGTCATATGGCATTTCAATCTTTAACTTCTTTAAGAATCACCATACGGCTCACCAGTGGTTGTATGAGCCTGCACTCTCACTAACAATGTAGGAGAGTTCCCCACTCTCCACATCCTCTCCAGCATTTGGTGTTGTGGATTCTTGCCATCGTGACCGGGGTGAGATGATATCTCAGGGAAGTTTTGATTTGCATTTCCCTGATGGCTAAGGATGTGGAGTATTTTTTAAGATATTTGTTAGTTATGTTCCTTTCTTGTCTTATGGCTTCAGCTAAGACTTCAAGTACAATATTGAATAGAAGTGGTGAGAGTGGACAGCCTTGTCTAGTTCCTGATTGAAGTGGGAATGCTTCAATTTTTCCCCATTGAGTATAATTCTTGCTGTTGGCTTGTTGTATACAGCTTTTATTATATTGACAAAGGTTCCTTCCATTTCAACCTTCCCTAGGGTTTTGATCACAAAGGGCTGTTGGATCTTGTCAAAAGCTTTTTCTGCATCTATCGAGAGTATCATGTGGTCTTGAACTTTGGACTGGTTTGTATGGTGAATTACATTTATTGACTTGCATATGTGGAACCAACCTTGTGTGCCTGGGATAAAGCCTACTTGATCCCTGTGGATGATCTTTTTGAATCCGATTTGCTACGACTTTTTTGAGGATCTTTGCATCTGTGTTCATCAGAGAGATTGTCCTGTAGTTTTCTGTTTTAAGTGTATCATTGTAACAGTTACTCTTAATTATTGCTGTGAGAGAACACTCCAAGTCGATCAACTTAAGGGAGAAAGGGAAGTTTATTCAGCTTACGGTTCCAGAGGGAAGGGACAGTCTCTCAAAGCAGAGGTGGCATGGGTGGCTGGCCAAAGCTGGAGAAGGCTAAGTGACCGCAGACATCTTGGAAGCTGAGAGCTGCAGACTGCTTGCTGTAAAGGCAGACTTCTCCTGGAGGTAGAGTGGGACTCATCCACCTCAAGGCCCACCCCTTGTGACTGCCTTCCTTCAGTAAGGCTCCACCTCTCAAGATGTCACGACCTTGCCAAGCACATGAGACTGTGGGGGTCACATTTCAAAACATAACAATCTTTATTAGGTTTTGGGATTATGAAAATACTAGCTTCATACAACAAATTTGGTAGTGTTCCTTCCTTTGCTATTTGATGGCACAGTTTAAGGAGTCAATTAGCTCCTTAAATGTCTGGTAGAATTCTGTGCTGAATCCATCTGGTCCAGGACATTTTTTGGTGGGAAGATACGAAATTACTTCCTCGATTTCCTCATATGTTATAGGACTATTTAAATAATTCACAACTTCCTGATTCAATTTAGGTAAATTGCGTTTACTTAGGAATTCATCCATCTCTTTTGTGTTGTCATATTTCACCGAGTATAGGTTTTTGAAATATGACGTTATAATTCTCTAGATTTCTTGGGTATCAGTAGTGATACCTCCATTTTCATTTTTAATTTTGTTAATTTGGGCTTTCTCTCTCTTGCTTTTGGTTAATTTAGCTAGGGGTGTATCAATCTTATTGATTTTTTCAAAAAACCAACTTTTTGACTGGTTGATTTTCTCTATCGTTTTCCTAATCTCGATTTCAGATATCTCTCCCCTGATTTTGCTAATCTCCTCCTTTCTACTGCTTTTGGGATCAGATTGCTCTAGTGTCTCTAAAGCTTTTAGGTGCATTGTTAAGTTATTTATTTGTGGTGTTTCCATTTTTTTGATATAGGCATTAGGAGCTATGAACTTACCTCTTAGGACAGCTTTCATTGTGTCCCAGAGATTTTGGTAAGTTGTACTTTCATTATCATTCACTTTCAGGAAACCTTGAATTTCCTTTGTAATTTCTTTCTGAATCCAATTCTCATTCAGCATCATAGTGTTAAGTTTCCAAGAGTTAGTGTATTTTCTGTTGCTTGTTGTGTTGTGGATGTCAAGCTTTAGGCCATGGTGGTCTGATAATGTACAGGCTAGAATTTCAACTTTCCCGTATATGTGGAGATTCGTTTTGTGTCCCAATATGTGATCTATGTTGGAGAAAGTTCCGTGTGCTGCTGAGAAAAATGTGTATTCTTTGGTGCGTGGATGAAAAATTCGACAGAGATCTGTAAGGTCCATTTCAGTAAGGGTTTGATTAAGCTCCAAAGTGTCTCTGTTAAGTTTTTTACCTGTTGATCTACCCCATGTTGAGAGGGTGGTGTTGAAATCCCCAAGAATTATCATTTTGGGGTTGATTTCTCGCGTTAGACGTTGTAAGGTTTGCTTAATGAATGTGGGGGGCCCATATTGGGTGCATATATGTTCAGTATTGTGAAGTCTTCCTGTTGAATTGTACCTGTGACTAAATGTAGTATCCATCTGTGTCTCTTACGGGTTTTTTTTTTTGGATTGAAGTACACTTTTTCTGATAGCATAATGGCTACCCCTGCCTGTTTTCTGGTTCCATTAGCTCGCAGAATTTTTGACTAGCCTTTTATTTTTTGGATGTGCCTATCTTTTGTGGTGAGATGGGTTTCCTGTAGGCAGAAGATTGATGGATTGTGATTTTTAATACAAGTTTGTAATCTGTGTCTCTTTATCAGTGAGTTAATTCCATTAACATTAAATGTTATAATGGAGAAACTATTTTTAATTCCGGACATTTATTATGTTTAGTGGCTTTTGTAAATGTATTGTTTCGTTTTTAGGTTTTGGTGGTATTATACATCCCTTCTGTTCTCCTGGATATGCCTGTTTTTTTCTTCAAGCTTGAGTATCATTTCTAGCATTTTTTGAAGGCCTAGTTTGGTGGACATGTATCCCTTCAAGTTGTCTTTGTGCTGGAAAATTTTTCTTTCTCCCTTGATCATGACGGATAGTTTTGCAGGGTATATCAGCCTAGGTTGACATTTTTGCTCATTCAATACTTGAAGTATGTCTCTCCAAGCTCTTCTTGCTTTTATTGTTTCCATTGAGAAGTCATTTGTTATTTTATTAGGTTTGCCTTTAAAAGTGTCTTGTTTTTTTTTCCCTTGAAGCTCTCAGCACCATTTCTTTGTCTTGAATGTGGAGTGTTTTAACTATTATTTGCCATGGCAAGTTTCTATTTTGGTTGTATCTGTTTGGGGTTCGGAATGCCTCTTGTATATGGATGGACCTCTCTTTCTTTAGATGAGGAAAGTTTTCCTCGATGATAGTTTGAAAATTTTCCTCAGGTGTGGTATTTTGAGATTCTTGCTCTGGTATTCCATGAATATGCATGTTAGGCTTCTTCAGAGTGTCCCATAACTCTTGAATATTTCTCTCGAGTATCTTTTTGGCTTTAACAACCTCTTCCATTGAGCTGGTTAATACTCTTGAAATTCTATTTTCTGCTTCATTAGTTCTGCTGATAAGACTCTCTGTTGAGTTCTGGGTTGAAGATAACTTGTCTTTTAGTTCAGTTTTAAACTCTGCTTGAGTCTGTTTTAACTGCTCTATGCCACTTTTTGTTTCTTGCACTGTTTTTCTCAACTCCTCCAAGTGTCTGTTGTGTTCCTTTTCAAAGTGATTGATGTGGTTATTTAATTCCTCCCGGATTTCCTCTTTCATAGTATTGAACATGGTAATGATCATGTTTTGAAAGTCGTTATCCTGGGTCAGGCTTTCTTGGCTATTTTCCGTGGGTTTGTTCTGGTTTGAGTCTATCACTATCGGATTAATTTCTTCAGTGGGAGATTTGTTTTCTTGGGTGTTGTTTCTCATGGAATTGCACTTTGACTTTGGCATTGTCATTTTAACTCTTAAGACCTTCTTTCAATTTCTGTGTTTTTCACTGAACTGAATTCTTTGGCCTGGGGTTTAGGGTTGGGTGGGGAGAGCTTACCTAGGTCGCTGTGAGTCCTGGCTGGACTCCACTCATCCCGGGCAGGTGGGTAAAGGGAAGAGGTGATGGTGTTGGGGTGCTACTTAAACTGGGGATCTGGGGCATGGCCCATTGGATCCTCCCTGGCCCGGTGCAGTGCTGCCTCCAGCTGGCTGGTGGGAGGAGCTGGGTCCAGTGGGCTGCCTGGGTTTGGGGGTTGGGCAGGGGGAGCTTACCTAGGTTGCTGTGAGTTCCGGTTGGACTGCCTTTGTCCTAGGCAGGTAGGGAAAGGTCAAGTTTCCAAATTACTTTAAAAAATATATTCATCTTATTACATTCAAAATAATGCTGGCACAATTATGGTTGCAATTTTTTCTGAATAACTTCCTTTGCATTTTGAGACTATGACATCACAATGAGGGTGTGGTGTCAATGGTTAGGCTGTGATGTCAGAAATGAGGCTGATGTTAGTGATGAGGCTGAGATGTCACAGTTATGTTGGAATTCACTGGTGAGGCTGTAATGCAACAGTGAGGCTGTAGTGTCACTGGTGAGGCTGTCAAGTGACAGTGAGCCTGTGATGTCATTGGGGAGCCTATGGTATCATAGTGTGTCTAAGTGAGATGTCAGTACTGAGGGTGTGATGTCACAATGAGGCTTTGATTTCAGAGGTGAGCTTGTGACATCACTGTGAGGCTGTGATGGCACCATGTGGCTGTGATGTCACAGTGAGGTTGTGATGTCATTCAGGAGGTTATGATGACACAATGAGGTTGTGATGTAAGTAGTGACACTGTAGTGTCACAGTGAGACTGTGGCATTGTTGAGACTGTGGTGTCACTAGTGAGGCTCTAATGTCACAGTGACTGTTGTGATGTCAGTGTGAGGCTATGATGTCAGAGTGAGACTATAATGTCAGTGGTGAGGCTGGGATGTCATTGTGAAGGTATCACTATGAGGCTGTGATGGCACTTGAGAGGTTGTGATATCAGTACCAAGGCTGATGTCACAGGTCAGGCTGTGGTTTCAATAGTGAGGTTCTGATGTTACAGTGAGGATGTTGGGTCACACTGAAGTGATGTCACAGTGAGGCTGTGATGTCAGTGGTGGTGCTGTGATTTCACAATGAGTTTAGTATGTCAGTGGTGAGGCTGTGCCATCACAGTGAGGTTATGATGTCACAAATAGTCTGTGTTGTTACTGGTGATGCTGTGATATCACAGTGAAGCTGTGAGATGGTGCTAAGAGACTATGATATCCCAGTGAGGCTGTGATGTCAGTGGTTAGGCTGTGATGTCAGAAGTGAGGTTGATGTGAGTTATGAGGCTGACATGTCACAGTTATGCTGGGATGTCACTGGTACAGCTGTGATGCCACAGTGAGTCCGTGATGTGACTATGAGGCTGTGGTGTCACTGGTGAGGCTATCATGTCACAGTGAGCCTGTGAAGTCAGTTGTAAGGCTGTGATGTCATAGTGAGGCTAGGTAAGATACTTGTGGTGGCCTGTGATTTCACAGTGAGGCTATGATGTCAGAAGTGAGGCTGTGATGTTACCGTGAGGCTGCGATGTCAGAGGTGAGAATTATTGGGAATCATATTCACAATCATCCTTGATTGTTCTCCCACCTTGACCTTTTTAGACAAGGCCTCCAGTCAAACCCAGAGTTCATCATAAGGTTAGTCTGGTTTGTCAACTTTCTCTAGGGTTTCCTAGTCTTGGCCTTCCAGGGCTAGAATTACAGGTGGTCTGCCACACCTACACAGAATTTTTTCATGGGGCCTGAGGATCCAAACTCCAGTTCCTTTGTTTTCCTGGCAGATTTTTTAACTGCTGGGCCATGGCACTAGACCCACCCTCCACAACTCATAAGGCAGGGTCTTTCTATTAGCCCAGGCTGTCTTGAAGTCTCTTTCCCAAGCTGTGGGATTTCAGGCATGCATTACCACGCCTGGCTTATATTTCATTGTTAGGTCCGGATAGGCTTCAGTGTTTGTTGAGTATGTTATATAGTTTATATTCATTATAATTTTTACCCCACCAGCACAACTGTGTAGACATAATGGTTCCATGTTTGTTTGTGACAGAGTCTCACTCTGCATCCCAGGCTGGCTTAAAACTCACGCTGGCCTCAGACTCATAGCAATCCTACTGCCTCACTCACCCTTCTGAGTTCTAAGATTACAGACATGAGCCACCATGCATGATTTAATCCAGCTTTAAAAAATTAACTTTGTATGTGTGATTTGAGTACTGTGGTGCACGTGTGGATATCAGAGGACAACTCTCAGTATATTCTCTCCTTTCACCACCTGGGAATTGAACTTGGGCCATTAGGTTTGATGGCAGTCATTTTTACCCACTGAACCATCTCACTGGCTTTATTGTTTTATAGGTAGGAAAATCAAGCTTTGGACTACCAATTGCTCAGTAGTAGAGCTCTTGCCCAACATGCACGAGGTCCTGGGTTCAGTCCCTAGCACCAGAAGGGAATGGGGAGGGAGAGGGGGCATAAATAAGAAAAGAGAAGCAAGTAGTTTACAAATAAGTGGGGTAGGTTGGGATTCAGTCAGCTTTTCGGGGTTGTGGGGATGGCTCCGTGGTCAACAGCATTTATTCTGTGGTAGTGTGGACCAGAGTTCAGGTCCCAGACTCTTGTAACAAACTGGGCACCCCCACAGTGCTGTCTGTAACCCCAGCTCCAACAGGAGAGAAGGCAGGAGGATGACTGGGGTTTGCTGGCTCCCCATTTTGCTGAAATGCAAGTCCTAGGATCTCCTGAGCCCTCGCCTCAGAGGACTAGGAAGAGGACACCCTGTGCCCTCTTTTGGCCTCTCTGCACGTGCTGACACATTTGCACACAAATGTCTTTTACCATGCTTTGTTGATAAAAAGTTATTTCCCTTCATAAGCTGCAAAATGGATAGGATCACTCCTTTGTGTAGATAATTTTATGTTAAATACACCTCCTGAAAGGCATTTTGTTACAATTTGAAGCAACAGAATTTGCTTATTTTCTTTTTTATTAATTTATAAGAGAGACAGACAGACAGAGAGAGAGAGAGAGAGAGAGAGAGAGAGAGAGAGAGAGAGAGAGAGGTTGTGATGAGGCACAGGGGCATAGAGAGAGGTTAGAGGACAACTGTCCTAGGTCAGTTTTCTCCTCTCACTTGAACTCAGGTCATCAGGCCTTTTTGAGCAGTGTCTTAACCTGCTGAGCTATCTCGCCAGTCTTTGCCAATTTTCTTTGCAAACCACCTGGAAACAGGTTATTGTGTTCACAGGTAAATTTGCACATGAGCTCACTGTCTTGTATTATGTAGCGAGCTGTCAGAAAAGAACTCAAAATACATTGACTTGTTTTCAGTACCTTGACAAACTTGTAAATTAACAGTGAATGTAAAGTAAGATTTTTGTAGCCTGGGCTGGCCTCAAACTCAATATGTAGGTAAGCATAACCTTGATGCACTGCTTCTGTCCAGCAAGTGCTGCACTGCAGGCGTGTGTCACATCTGACCCTGCTAGGAATTTATCAAGAGAATTATCTTGTGTCTAATAGTTTCATTGCTGAGACAAGAAAATGCTTAACCTGAATTCCTGGTCGATCAGGAGAGACCAATCCAATAAAACTTGGGTGCAGTACATCAGTGTGCACTGGTTTTCCTCTTTGTCTGCATTTGCTATATCTCCATTCCCACTGGAATACCATGTCATGTAGTGCCTGCCACTTCACAAGATTGGGTGCTTTTATTTCACATTAATTTTATGCATGTATTTAAATGTATACCTGTTGTGTAGTATTGCTATCAAATAATGATGCATGTATAAGTCAATGTTATATTTAATTTTCTCTTTCCCTCATTATACTTAGAATCTAGGGGTCAGCTTTTTGTGAAAAAGAAAATATTCAGAACAAGAGCTGTTGCAGTCAGCCTGCATGGTTGCTAATAAATAACCATTGAACGGCTTAAGGGAACAAGGGTTTATTCTCTCTTATGATTCCTTGTTAAAGTTCTCAGTCCAGCTTGACGGGAGAACATGCACCAACACCAGGGCTGAGAGAAGTGGCCACTCCATCACCACATAACATCTGAGAGATGGACAATCTTACTTGCCAGACCAGCATGTTTGGCCAAGTGCACAGAAGGATGCCAACTTCCTCACCCAGCTCTCAGTATGTACCGACCTGTTCAGGGCCTAGTCCCACCCACCATGGACTGGCCTTCCCCATCAGCTAGACAATTTCTTGAAGGTTTGAGCTGGGCTTAACTCAATTCTTCTTAACTTAATTCTCTACAAATGTGGCTGGAGCTCAAACCCTTAACTGAGAAGTTGACACTGTGCCTAGCTATGATACTCCACCCCTTGTCAACTTGACATAAAAACATAGCACTTTTTAACTGTAACCTCAATCCTTGTTCCCATAGGTGTTAAAAGTTATCTTTAAAATATAAATACATTAATTTTATTAATCTTAAATCTCTAAAAGTTCTCATAGACAGATTTTTTAATGTTCTATTGTGATAGTTAAGCTTGGATGTCAACTTGACACACTGTTATTAACTAAGCTGGGCTGAGACCACCTCTGGAAAGGATCAACTAAGATTACTTGAAAGGATTGTACATGCCCCAGATCCCATCAGAACCTCCAAAGCTCTCAAAGGATTCTCCCAATACTGCATCATATAAAAAGGAGCCACCAAGGAGAGCAGATGCCTTCTTGCAGCTGTGCTAAGAATCAGTCTTCCTTCTGGCCACCCGGTTTCTTCGACCTTCTAGCCTTCGACTAGACTAAGACTCTAAGAGTTCTCCAGCCTTCAGCCATCACCCACTTGACTACCGAACTGAGCAGCTAGCTATTGGCAGCCATCGTTGGAACTACCTTGGCTATTGGCAGCCACATTGGGTTACCTTGGCTACTGGCAGCCATTGCTGGACTACCTCGGCCATATCTGTAGGCCAACTCAATAAATTTCCTATATATATATATATACATATATATATATTCATTCTGTGAATTCCATGACACTAGAGAACCCTAACTAATACATCTATTGTTAAAAGTTCAGTTATTACCCACTTAGTGACACACTCAAAGATAAATCTCTGTATTACCTACAGTAATTGTAAAGAATATAAGCAGGGAGGGAAGGGGAAGGAGGGCCCCACCAGAAGCAAGGAGAGAGGGGATCATACTACAACAAAGAAAATAGGCCACCATCAAGAACTTCAAATAATGAGACATCTGATTGGGCTCGCAGACTCTCCTTACTGGTCACTTGTATCTGGTGGGGTATGATCTCACCAGAAAGGGAGGGCATAGAGTCTGGCAGATAGAAGGTTACCATCCTGCAAATGAGAGACTGAACCCCCCCTCACAGCAGTCTCCTACTCCTATTCCATCTACCTTTGAATCTACTCTTATAATAAAACCTATTTTAACAGCATTTTATCTCTGGCCAGCAGGTGACATCCAATACCCATTAGGATGGAGACAAGGGCGGTGCAGGTGCAGCAAAACTAAAAAAAAAAAAAAAATCAAAACAAACCATAATTCAGAAAATCAGACATTCTACATCAACCACCTGAAACCAGGCCAGCCTAATCTCTCCCCATCCTAAAGTTCAGGGAAATTTGTGGAAGAGGGGGCGGTAAGATTGTGAGAGCCTAAAGATGGGGAGGAGCAATGATATGCAAGATACTCCATACAAGTTAGGGCCAAAGTAATCATAATAAGACTTTGCATGACCTGCGCAATGACCAACATATTATTGAACCCCCAAAGTCTAGCATGGTTCACAGGCACTAGGATCCTTAGAGGCAAGGGATTAACAGCCACAATAGTGTTCCTATACTAAAGAGGAACATCAAAAAAAAAAAGAGCTCTAGGCAATGCCACTGAGTCCTTACACCTCATCAGAGAGGAGTACCCAGAGGGAAGTTTGACATGCACACTAAAGGATGCTCCAGGAATGGGGAAGGAAGGAACACTGGGAGAAAGGGAGGGAGGGGGAAAGGTAAGGGAAAAGAGGAGAGGGAGCAAGGAGATCCAGGGAGGGGTGGAGGGAGGGAAGGGAATGGGGTACTTCTCAACTTTGTATGAGTGGAAGAAATTAAAAAAAAGTTCAGTTATTAAAATGTTGGAACTGAAAGTTTAAAAAAATGTCTCAAATCTTTCAACTATAAGTCTATCAAATCAAAATATGTTAAATACTTCAACACGATAAAACACCAAAATAGAAGTATCTTGATACAATAAGAAACCATTACATCAAAATCAATTCCAGGGGCTGGAGAGGTGGCTCAAGGGTTAAGCCTCTGCCTTGCAGGCAGAAGGTCCTGAGTTCGGATCCTAGACCCCACGTATAGACGCCGGGTGAAAGCGGGGGCAGCCTGTGTTTCTGGTCCGGGTAGGGAGGAGCCTGTGAATCCCGAGGCAGAGTAAACAAGGAGGAGGTGGAGGCATCCATGGTGGTTCCCGAATTCGTCCGTGGTTCTACACACACACACACACACACACACACACACACACACGCACACAATTGAATAAATAATAAAAAAAATCAATTCCAGCAAATCAGTTACTCCTTCCTGTATTTCAATGTCCATCTTTGGTTGTTCATCATGTAGTCATGGTGGCTCAAAGATTCTAGGCATTCCCAGTTCCTGTTTGCAGTTCAAAGTTGTAGAAGCAGAGTTACGCTGAACCAGGCCGAATCTCCACTCAAACACCATTCTGGGTTCACCTCTGCAGTTGAAAGTTTCACCTTTCCTTGCAGGAACTCTATGCCTGTGACTTGGTGCTGAGCTTCTGCTGCTCTCCATGAACACCATAATCATACAGCAAAACCAGTACCACTTAGGGGATGCTGCCAGACTCTGAAGCGACATTGAAATATAGCTTGGGCCACTTGAGCTACAACTGTACCAACTTTAGCATGCTGACTCTAGAAAAGCCTCTTTCTAGGTAAGCAAAATTTCCAAAGGACAAGAAATGGCTTCAATTTGGGCTTTTGGCCTCTGAAGGAACCTGGTTTTCATACCATAGAATCGCCATATCGTTCATGTCTTCCACAGTCCCAATGCAAAGCACTAAGTTTTCCTTCAATGATACTCATAACCCCAACAGCAGCAGTTGCTCTGCTTCCTGCCATTTCCTCATCCAGATTTCATGGCCACCAACACAGCTCTCCTCCATCAAGCAAACCAGTCCATCATCTCTAAATTCAAGCCCATCAAAGTATTTGTTCCCCTCATCACAAATTGAGCCAAAACAATTCACAACTCTCTTGTCATCACTGTTTTCCAAATGGCCAACCAAACTCTTCAGAAGGGTATTGGTAATCTACAAAGTCAAAATCTTCAGACATTTCAAACTTTGTCCAGCAGAACCATTCAAAAGCAACAGAGTCCACAAAGTCAGATTTATCAGCAACACCCCAATTCCTGGGAACCAAACTCTGTTGCAGCCAGCCTGCATGATTGCTGATAAATGACCATCAAATGGCTTAAGGGAACAAGGACTTATTCTCTTATGATTCCTGGTTGCAGTTCTCAGTCCAGCTTGATGAAAGAGCACTCACCAACACCAGGGTTGAGAGAAGTGGCCACACCATCACCACATAACAGCTGAGAGATGGACAATCCTTACTTGCCAGACTAGCATGTCTGGCCAATGCACAGAAGGATGATGACTTACTCACCCAGCTCTCAGTATTTTTTGACATGTTCAGGGCCTAGTCACACCATGGTCTGGGCCTTCCCGATCAGCTAGACAATGTCAACAATTAATTCTCTACTCAACAATTAATTTTCTACAAATGTGCCTGGAACCCAAACCCTCAAAACCTGTGCCAACTATGACAAGATCCAAGATCCACTACTCACAAACTTAATATTGTATGAATCAAGTTACCTCTTTGGATCTCAGTCACCTCATCTGTAAAAAGTTAGATAAAAAAATTCCTTACCTGAAGGTAAGGGCTCAGTTAAGAATTGTGTTTTGTCATGTTAAAAAGATTATTCACAGGGACCAAGTAGGCTTCATCCCCGGCACACAAGGTTGGTTCAACATACGCAAATCAATAAATGTAATTCATCATGTAAACCAGTCCAAAGTCCAAGACCACATGATACTCTCGATAGATGCAGAAAAAGCTTTTGACAAGATCCAACAGCCTTTTATGATCAAAACGCTAGAGACAGTAGGAATGGAAGGAACCTTTATCAATATAATAAAAGCTGTATACAACAAGCGCACAGCAAGGATTATGCTCAATGGGAAACAATTGGAAGCATTCCCACTTCGATCAGGAACTAGACAAGGCTGTCCACTCTCACCACTTCTATTCAATATTGTACTTGAAGTCTTAGCTGAAGACATAAGACAAGAAAGGGACATAAGAGGGATTCAAATCGGCAAGGAAGAAGTCAAGCTATCCCTATTTGCAGATGACATGATCTTATACCTGAGGGATCCCAAAAACTCCACCAGGAAGCTCCTGGAACGAATTGAGAAGTTCAGCAGGGTGGCAGGATACAAAATAAAAGTGCAAAAATCAGAGGCCTTCCTATATGCCCAGAATGAAAGAAGTGAAAAAGCCTTGAGAGAGATAATCCCATTTACTATAGCCCCTAAAAAAATGAAATACCTTGGTATAAACCTAACCAAGGAAGTAAAAGACCTTTACAATGAAAACTTTAAAACCCTAAAGAAAGAAATTGCAGAAGACACCAGAAGGTGGAAAGACCTCCCATGTTCCTGGATTGGCAGAATCAACATCGTAAAAATGACCATCCTACCAAAGGCAATATACAAATTCAATGCTATACCAATTAAAATCCCAAAGCAATTCCTTAAAGAGGTTGGCCAAATAATCTCAAAATTCATATGGAGGCACAAAAGACCCAGGATAGCAAAGACAATCCTGAGTAACAAAAACCATACCGAACCTTAGTCTATATTACAAATCCATAGTTATAAAAACAGCCTGGTACTGGCTCCAAAATAGACACACAGATCAATGGATAAGGATTGAAGACCCAGATATAAGCCCACAAAATTACAGCCATTTGGTCTTTGACAAAGGGGCCCAAAGAATCCAATGGAAAAAGAACAGCATCTTCAACAAATGGTGCTGGCAAAACTGGATCTCCACATGCAGAAGATGAAAGCTGGACCCATACTTGTCACAATGAACAAGACTTAATTCCAAATGGATCAAGGACCTTGGTATAAGGCCAGAGATTATAAAAACCATAGTTGAAAGGATAGGGAACACCCTCGAGCTGATTGGGCTAGGCCAACATTTCCTAAACAGACATCCAATGGCACAGTCACTGCTACCAACTCTCAACAGTTGGGATCTTGTGAAATTAAAGAGCTTCTGTTCAGATAAAGAGATTGTAACACGAGCTCAAAGGCAACCCACAGAATGGGAGAAAATCTTCACTAACCACATATCTGATAGAGCTCTACTGTCCAGAGTGCACAAAGAACTTAGAAAACTAAACACCAAGGAAACCAATGGCCCAATTAAAAAATGGGCCCTGGAACTTAAAAGAAATTTTACCAGGGATGAAGTTAAAATGTCTAACAAATATCTTAAAAAATGCTCCACTTCCTTATCCATCAGGGAAATGCAAATCAAAACTTCCCTGAGATATCATCTCACCCCGGTAAAGATGGCAAAAATCCACAATACAAACAACAACAAATGCTGGAGAGGATGTGGAGAGAGGGGAACTCTCCTACATTGCTGGTGGGAGTGCAGGCTCATAGAGCCACTCTGGCGAACCGTCTGGAGATTCGTAAAGAAATTAAAGATTGAAATGCCATATGACCCTGCTATTCCACTTTTGGGTATAACCCCACATACAGCAGAGGTTCGCCTCGATAGCACAAGCACAACCATGTTCATAGCAGCACTGTTTACAATAGCAAAGTCATGGAATCAGCCCAAATGTCCAACAGTTGACGAGTGGATAAGGAAACTGTGGTACATCTATACAATGGAGTACTACTCAGCCATCAAAAATGATGAATTACTGGAATTTGCCGGGAAATGGATGTCACTAGAGACAATTATATTAAGTGAAGTATCCCAGACCCAGAAAATTAAGCACCGTATGTACTCCCTAATAGGTGGCTCCTAATACCAAACCCACCCAGCCCATCTTGAGACACTCATAGGTAAATCTATGTATTACCTACAGTAATTGCAAGGATTATGAAGGGATTCGAGGGCCACACCAGAAACAAGGAGAGAAGTGACCATGGTACAGTAGAGAAAATAGGCCTCCATCAAGGACTGCAAGAAAGTAATGTGACACCTAGTTAAGTTCACAGACATTCGTTCCTGATCATTTTCAACTAAGGGGGTATGAACTCACCAGAAGAGGAGGGCATATAGTCTAGCAGATTAAAAAGTAACCATTTTGCAAATGGGTGATTGACCCCTCCCATTGCCAAATGCCATATGACCCTGTGATTCCACTTCTGGGTATAAGTATTACATTTACCCTTTAATGTGCTCTTATAATAAGACTCCAGTTTAACAGCTTTCTGTCTCTGGCCAGGGGGTGACATACAGTGCCCATCATGATGGAGTGAAGGGCATTGCAGGAGCAACAAAACTGCAAAAGAAAATCAATGAACCACTATCCAGAACTTCAGAGACTCTATATCAACCACCTAGAACTAGGACAGACTAATCTCTCCCCATCCTGAAGCTCAGGGACATTTGCGGAAGAGGGGGCGGTAAGAGTGTAAGAGCAAAAGGATGGGAGGAGCAATGATTTGCAAGATACTCCACACAAGTTAGGCCATAGCAATCATAATTGGACATTGCATGCCCAGCACAATGTCCAATACACTATTGACCTCACATAGTCTAGCATCTGCTAAAGGCACCAAGATCCTTGGAGGCAAGGGATTGACAGCCACAGTAGTGTTCCTATGCTTAAGGGAAACACAGGAAAGGGTTCAGGGAAATGCCACTGGGTCCTTGTATGTCATCGGAGAGGATGGCCCAGAGGAGAGTCAGGCATGCACAAGAAAGGACTCTAGGAATTGGGGCGGGAGGCACGGGGGGATTGGGAGGGAGGGGTAAGGGGAGGGGGAGCAGGGTTTTCGGGAGAAGGAGGAGGGAGGGAGGGAACTGGTGTACTTATTAAGTTTGTATGTGCTGAAATAATAATAAAAAATGTATTAAAAATGCTCCACATCCTTAGTCATCAGGGAAATGCAAATCAAAACCTCCTCAGGATAGCAAAAATCCACGATACAAACAACAACAAATGCTGGACAGGATGTAGAGAGAGGGGAACTCCTACATTGCTGGTGGGAATTCAGGCTCATACAACCACTCTGACGAGCCGTCTGGAGATTCTTAAAGAAGTTAAAGTCTCAAATGCCAGATGACAATAACCCTCCATACAGCAAAAATTCACCTTGATAGCACAAGCACGACCATGTTCATAGCAGCACTGTTTACAATAGCAAAGTCATGGAATCAACCCAAATGTCCAACAGTTGACAAGTGGATAAGGAAAATGTGGTACATTTGTACAATGTAATACTACTCAGCTATCAAAAATGATTAATCAAATTTGACAGGAAATGGATGGAATTAGAAACAATTATATTGAGTGAAGTGTCCCAGACACAGAAAATGAAGCGCTGTATGTACTCCCTAGTAGGTGGATCCTAGAACCAAACTCACTTAGAGACACACTCCAGGATAAAACTCTGTAATGCCTACAGTAATTGCAAAGATTATAAGCAGGAGGGAAGGGGAAGGAGGGCCCCACCAGAAAAACAGAGAGAGGGGATCATGTTACAACAGAGAAAAAATGCCACCATCACGGACTGCAAGTAAGGAGACATCTGGTTAAGTTCACAGACTTTCCTTCCTGATCATTTGCAACTGATTAGGTATGATCTCACCAGAAGTGTAGGGCATATAGTCTGGCAGATAGAAGGTAACCATTTTGCAAATGGGAGACTGACCTCCCCACCACAGTCTCCTACTTATATTTCATCTACCTTTGAATACACTCTTGTAATAAGACTCTAATTTAAGAGCTTTTTCATGCCTGGCCAGGGGGTGACATCCAATACCCATCAAGATGGAGCCAAGGGCATTGCAAAAGCAGCAAAAGTGAAAAAAAAATCAACAAACCATAATTGAGAACATCAGAGACTCTATATCAACCACCTGGAACTAGACCAGCCTAATCTCTCCCCATCCTGAAGCTCAGGGAAATTTGCGGAAGAGGGGGTGGTAAGATTGTAAGAGCACAAGGATGGGAGGAGTAAGGATATGCAAGATACTCCACACAAGTTAGGGCCCAACCAATCATAATAGGACTTTGCATGACCTGCGCAATGTCCAACACATTATTGAATCCTCAAAGTCTAGCATGGACTAAAGGCACTAGGATCCTTAGAAGCTAGGGATTAACAGCCACAATATTGTTCCTATACTTATGGGGAACACAAGAAAGAGTTCTAGGAAATGCCACTGAGTCCTTACACCTCATCAGAGAGGAGGACCCAGAGGAAAGTTTGACATACACATGAAAATATGCTCCAGGGATCGGGGGGAGGAGACACTAGAAGATAGGGAGGGAGGGGGGAAAGGAAGGGGAAAAGGGAGGAGGTAGTAAGGGGGTCCAGGGAGGGGTGGAGGGAGGGAGGGAACCAGTGTACCTATTAAGTTTGTATGAGTGTAAATAAATAATAATAATAAATTTAGGATGGATGAACATCAAAAAATAAATAAATAAAATGGCCCTTCTGGTCCATAACTTTCTTACATTTAATTCATATGGGGCATCCCCTGCATTCCTACAATAGGGAGGCCTTTGTCATGTACCCTCACCCATACCCCTGGTGCAATGGAAGGACATCCTTAAAGATTCTTGGAAGGGCCCTGACCCCCTACTAACCCAAGGCAGAGGATATGCTCGTGTCTTTTCAGAAGGAAACATCACCCCAATTTGGATTCCTACTAGGAATGTCTGGCCAGCGACCCATGAGATGATTGACCAAGAAAATGCAGGACTGCACACTGGAAGAAGAGTCCAATGACTCCACTACACCATGAAACCAGCCCAAGCCCCAAATGCAGATGGAGATGACCAAATACATGGCTAGCACATCCCCTCACTTGTGTGAGATATTTCATCTCTGGGGAGACATGAAATAACTCACACAGCATACACAGGAGATGGTCCTTGAACCCAATCCATCTGCCTTGATCATGTTTTTACTCATATGTGCCATTATTACTGCCAACTTTCAAGCACATGCAGAATATCTCTGGGTCGTTATGCCATTCCCTGCCCTCTCCCTCTCGTTGATTCAAGATAGCACTGTTTTCCATGCGGTTTTCTCCTCAGATATAGAGGTGAAACTGCCCTCTATGAACAAGGTCCCTGGTCAACAAGACATTAATGGGACTTGGTAATGAACAACACCCTGTGTTTTACCACTGCTTTTGCCCTTTTATTAATAATTTTCCTGCTCCTACATTGCATGCTGTCCTCCATTAAAAAAATTTTGACCACCCAGGTTCTGACCACCATTATTAAAGAGAAAGAGAGAGATCTACACAAGCACAAGGTCCAGGCTTAGGTTACTGCAGTGGCCAGTTTGCTGAGTGAGCAAAAGCTACTCTCTTTACAAGCCAGTTAAGTACACTTAGTGGTGGCCTGGCCTGCTACCAGCCAGACTCCCAGTGCTCCTAGACAATCTCCCTGACTCTTTGTGCCTTAGAATGTCAGTCAGAATTTGTGGACTGGTTGGCCCTTGAAAAGGGCCCCTTGTGTATGTGCCAGTGGTTGGATTGGCCACCTTTCCCTGTATAAGTCTTTCTTCCTGCATAATAAATTGGACAGTATCTTTCCCCCACATGGTGTCTCTGGTGCGTTTCACTGTCTCTTAGTGGCACTGTCACCCTCACCCCTATCATGTCCCAGCTGGGCCACTGCAATGAACAGCAGAGCTGTTGTGCCTCCCCCTGCAATAATATCAATGTGAGGCTACGATGTCAAAACCTATGATAACAATGGTGAAGCTGTCATATCACTGTGAGCCTCTGAAGTCAGTGGTGTCATTGTGAGGTTTAGTAGGATGTCAGAGCAGAAGCTGTGATGTCACAAAGAGGTTATGATATCAGAGGTGAGCCTGTGATGTCACTATGAGGCTGTGATGTCACAGTGAGGCTGTGATGTCAGAGGTGAGGAAATGATGTCAGAGTGAGGGTGTGGTGTCACTGGTGAGTTTATAATTTCAGAGACTGTGATGTCACTGGTGAACCTGTGACATCAGTGGTCAGACTCTGATGGCAGTAGTAAGGCTGATGTTACAGGTGAGGCTGAGGTTTCAATAGTGAGGCTCTGATGTCACAGTGAGGCTATTTTGTCACACTGAGTCTGTGATGTCACAATGAATCTCTGATGTCAAGGGTGATTGAAAAAGATGACAGTGCGGTTGTGACATCAGTGGTGATACTGTGATTTCACAGTGAGGTTAGGATGTCAGTGGTGAGGCTGTACCATCACAGTGAGGCTGTGATCTCAGAGATGAAGCTATGGTGTCACTGGTGATGCTGTGATGTCAGTGACACTGTGATGTCACTGGTGAGTGACTATGATATCACTGTGAAGTTGTGATGCTATAGTGAGGCTGTGATGTCACCATAAGGCTATGGTATAGTGAGACTAGGTAGGTTGTCATTGGTGAGGGTATGATGTCACACACTGAGGCTATGATTTCAGAGGCAAACCTGTGATGTGACAGTGATCCTGTGATGTAACAGTGAGGCTATGATATCAGAGATGAGGCTGCGATGTCACAGTGAAGCCGGTGATGTCACAGTGAGGTTGTGATGTCACAGTGTGTTTGTGATGTCATAGTGTGTTTGTGATGTCACAATGAGATGTGATGTCAGTAGTGACTCTATGGTCCACAGGAAGGCTATCCCATTAATGAGGCTATGGTGTCACAGGTGTGACTGTCATGTCACAATGAGGCTATTGTGTTACACTGAGGCTGTGATATCACAGTGAGGTGGTAATGTTATTGTGAGGTTGTCATGTCACCATCAGCATGTGATTTCACTGTGGAAGCTGTGAAGTCACAGTGAGGCTATGATGTCAGTGACAAGGCTGATGTCACAATGAGGCTATGATGTAACAGGTGAGGCTTTGGTATCACTGGGGAGGTTATAACATTAAAGAATATGATGTCACTGGTGACGCTGTGATGTCAGTGGTTAGACTGTGCTGTCCGTGGCTAGTCTGATGTACAGGTGAGGCTGCAGTTTCAATGGTGATGCTCTGATGTCACAGCATGCTGTTGTGCCACACTGAGGTTGTGATGTCATAATGAAACTCTAATGTCAGTGGTGAGTCTATGAGATGACAGTGAGGCTGTGATGTCAGTAGCAAGAGACTGTGACATCACAGTGAGGCTGTGATGCCATTGGTTAGGGCGTGATGTCAGAATTGAGGCTGATGTGAGTGATGAGGTTGAGATGTCACAGTGAAGCTGGGATGTCATTGGTGAGGCTGGGATGCCACAGCGAGATTGTGATGACACTGTGAGACTGTAGTGTCGCTGGCCAGGCTATCATGTCACAGTGACCCTGAGATTTCAGTGGTGAGGCTGTGGTGATATAGTGAGACTAGGTAGGATGTCAGTGGCTAGGGTGTGATGTCACAGTGAGGGTCTGATTTCAGAGGTAAGCTTGTGATTTCAGAGTGAGGCTGTGATGTCACAGTGAGTCTATGATATCAGAGGAAATTCGGTGATGTCACAGTGATGCTGTGATGGCACAGGGAATCTGAGAGAGCACAGTGAAGTTTTGATGTCACTGGGGAGGTTGTGATGTGTCAGCGACGTTATAATATCAGTAGCGACACTGTGGTGTCACAAGGAGTCTGTGCCATTGGTGAGGCTAAGGTGTCACTGGTAAGTCTCTAACGTCACAGTGAGGCTATTTTGTCACACTGAGGGTATGATGTCACAGTGAGGTTGTGATGCCACGGTGAGGTTGTGATGTCACAGTGAGGCTGTAACGTCACTGTGTACTCTGTGATGTTAATGGAAAGGCTGATGTCACAATCAGGCTATGATGTAACACATGAGCTGTGTTATCACTGTAGAGGCTGTGCGATCACATTGAGTCTGTGAGGTTACTGTGAGGCTCTGATGTCAGTGGTGACACTGATGTCACACTGAGGCAATTATGTAATATGTGAGGCTGTAGTGTCACTGGTAAGGCTACGATGTCAAAGGCTGTGATGGAACTCATGAGGCTGTCATGTCAGTAGTGAGTCTGGGGTGTGATAGTGAGGCTAGGTAGGATAACCGTGGTGACTCTGTGATGTTACCAATGAGGCTGTGGTGTCACTGGTGAGGCTGTGGTGACACCGCAGAGGCTATGATGACAAAGACAGTGATGTCATTGTGAAGGTATGATGTCAAAGGCTGTGATGTCACTGGTGAGGCTGTCCTGTCACAGTGATCCTGTGATGTCACTGGTGAGGATATGGTGTCATTGGTGGCTAGGTAGTATGTCAGTGGTGAGTCTGTGTCATCACAGTGAGGCTGTGATGTCAGAGTTGAGGCTGTGATGCCACAATGAGACTGTTATGACAAGGGCAAGGCTAATTTCTCAGTAAGTTTGTTTCTTTATAGTGATCTTGTGACATCACAGTGAGGCTGTGAAGACACAGTGAGGCTGTGATGTCACAGTGAGGCTGTGATTTCCTGGTGAGGCTCTTTTGTTACTATGAAGGTGTATGACAGTGAGGTTTCAGTGGTCATACTGTAATGTCACAGTGAGGTTATTGTTTCCTGGTGAGACAGTGAATTTACAGTGAGGCTATGATGTCACTGTTAAGGTGTGATGTCACTATGAGGCTATGAGGTCGTTGTGGAGGCTGTGATGTCAGTGGCAAGGCTGCTGTCACAATGAGGCTATGAACTAACAGGTGAGGCTGTGGTGTCCTTGGTTAGGCAATGATGTCAAAATCTGTTATGTAACTGGTGAGGCTGTCATGTCACAGTGAGACTATAATGTCAGTGGAGAGGCTGTGGTGTCATAGTGAGGCTAGGTAGGATATCAGTGGTGAGGCAGTGATAGCACAGTGAGGTTATGATGTCAGAGGTGAGACTGTGATGTCACCATGAGGCTGTGATGTCATCAAGGTGCTGTGTTGTCACAGTGAGTGTATGTCAAAGACTGTGATGACACTGGTGAGGCTGTAGTGTCATAGCAAGGCTGTGATGGCATAGTGTGTGTATAATTGCACAATGAGGCTCTGATGTCACTGTAGAGGTTGTGATGTCACTGAGGAGCTGTGATTTCAGTAGAAAGGTTGATATCACAATGAGGCTGTGATGTCACCAGTGAGGCTATGATGTCAAAGGTTGTGATATCATTGCTGAGGCTGTCATGTCACAATGAGCCTGTGATGTCAGTGGTGAGGCTGTGATGTCATAGTGAGGCTAAGCAGGATGATAGTGGAGAATCTATGATGTCACAATGAGACTATGGTGTCACAGTGAGCCTGTGATGTCATAATGAGGCTATAATGTCAAAGACTGTGATGTCACTAGTGAGGCTGTGTCCTCAGTGGTCAGACACTGATGTCATTGGCAAAGTTAATATCACAGGTGAGTCTGTGTTGTCACTGATGAGGCTATGATGTCAAAGACATTGATGTAAAATGAGGTTATGATGTCAAAGTTTGTGATGTCACTGTTGAGACTATGATGTCAAGGGCTGTGATATAACTGGTGAGGCTATCATGTCACAGTGAGCCTGTGATGTCAGAGGTGAAGCTATGGTGTCACAGTAAGGCTATAATGTCAGAAGTGAGCATGTGATGCTACGGTGAGGCTGTGATGTCACATTGAGGATATGATGTCATAGGTGAGGCTGTGATATGACCATGAGGCTGTTATGTTAGTGTTAAGGATAATGTCAATATTAATTTTTGACATCACAGTGAGGTTGTGATGGTACCCTGAGGCTGTGATGTCACACTGAGGCTATGATGTCCGCGGAGAAGCTGTCACCTCACAGTGTGCCTGTGATGTCAGTGATGGCTGTAGTGTCATAGTGAGGCTAGGTGGGATATCAGTGGTGAGGCTGTCATACTAAGGCTGTGACTTCATAGGTGAGGCTCTGGTTTCACAGTGAGGCTCTGATATCACTGGTAAGGCTGATGTCACAAAGAGGCTGTGAAATCAATGGTGCGGTTGTGAAATCACAGAAAGGCCATGATATCAGTGGAAGACAGATGTCACAATGAGGCTGTGATGTAACAGGCGAGGTTGTAATGTTACTGGTGAAGCTATGGAGTCACAGTGAGGCTCTGATAACACAGTGTGGCTATAATGTCACAGTGAGGCTACAAACTTACTAGAGAGTTAGGGATGGCACTGTGAGTCTGTGGTCTCACTGTTGAGGCTGCAACTCACAGTGAGCTTGTGATGTTAATGGTGAAGCTGTGGTGTCATATTGGTGCTAGGTAGGATATAAATGATGAGGGTGTGATATCCCACTGAGGCTATGATTTCAAATGTGAGCCTGTGATTTTACAGTGTAGCTGTGATGTACAATGAGGCTATGATGTTGGAGGTGAGGTTGTTATGTCACAGTGAGGCTGCAATGGCACAGTGTGGCTGTGATGTCACAGTGAGGTTATGATTTCACTGGGAGATTGTGAAGTCACTGTGGAGGCTGTGATGTCAGTGGCAAGGGTGGTGTCACAATGAGGCTATGATGTAACAGATGAGGTTGTGAGGTCACTGTGAGACTGTAATGTCAGTGGAGAGACTGATGTCACAATGAGGCTATTATATAATAGGTAAGGCTGTGGTATCACTGGTGAGGGTATGATGTCAAAGACTGTGATGTAACTTGGGAGGCTGTCAGGTCATAGTGAGCCTCTAATGTCACTGGTGAGGCTGTGGTGTCATAGTGAGGCTAAGTAAGATATCACTGGTGGTGCTGTGATGTCAGAGGTGAGGTTGTTATATCACCCTGAGGCTGTGATGTCACAGTGATGATGTAATGTCACACTGAGCCTATGATATCACATGTGAGGCTGTGATGTCACCCTGAGGCTGTTATGTCAGTGGTAAGGGTGATATCACGGTGAGTTTGTAACATCACACTGAGTTTGTGACATCACAGTGAGGCTGTGACATCACAGTGAGGCTGTGATGTTACTTTGAGGCTATGATGTTACTGGAGAGGTAGTGATGGCACCAAGAGGCTGTGATAACAGTGGCGAGGCTAATGTCACAATGAAATTGTGATGTAACTGGTCAAGATATGATGTTACAATGAGGCTGCTATGTCAGTGGTGAGATTGATGTCAAAGTCAGCCTATGATGTCACTGGTGAGGCTATGATGACATTGGTGAGCCAATTATGTGACAGAGATGCTGTGATGTCTGTGGTGAAGCTTTGATGTCACAGTGAGGCTATGAGGTCAATTGTGAGTCTGTGATGTCACAGTGAGGCTGTGATGGCACAGTGAGACTGGGATGTCACTGTGGAGGTGTGATGTCACTGTGAGGTTGTGATGTCACACTGAGGCTGTGAGATCATTGTGGAGGCTATGGTGTCAGTGACAATGCTGATGTCACAATGATGCTATGATGTAATTAGCAAGGTTGTGCTGTCACTGGGGAGGCTAGGAAGTCACAGTGAGGCTATGAGGTCACAGTGTGGCTATGATGTCAGATTGTGGCTTTGTGAGTTACAGTGAGTCTGTGATGTCACAGTGAGGCTGTGATGACATAGTGTGGTTGTCATGTCACAGTGAGGCAGTGATGTCACTCATGTGGTTGTGATGCCATAGTGAGTCTATGATGTCAGTGGCGAGACTGATGTCCCAATGAGGCTGTGAAATCACAGGTAAAGATATGATGTGATGTCACTATGAGGCTATGATGGGAATGGCTGTGATATCACTGGTGAGGCTATCGTGACACAGTGAGACTTTGATGTCAGTGGTGAGGCTATGGTTCTATAGTGAGGCTAGGTAGGATGTCAGTAGTGAGAGTGTGATGTCACAGTGAGGGTATGATGTCACTGGTGAGGCTATGATTTCAAAGACTGTGATTCACCAGTGAGGCTGTTCCATCAGCGATCAGACTGTAATGTCAGTGGTAAGGCTGATGTCACAGGTGAGGCTATGATTTTAATGGTGAGGCTCTGATGTCACAGTGAAGCTATTGGGTCACACTGAGGTTGTGATGTCATAGTGAGGCTCTTTTGTCAGGGGTGTTTCTATGAGATGACAGTGAGGCTGTGGTGTCAGAGGTGAGGCTGTGATGTCACAGTGTGGCTGTGCTGTTACTGGTGATGCTATGATGTCACAGTGAGGTGGTGATGTCAGTGGTGAGAGACTATGACACCATGGTGAGGCTGAGATTTGAGAAGAGAGTCTGAAGTGAGTGATGAGGCTGTTATATTACAGTGAGGCTGGGATGTTACTGGCAAGGCTATGATTTCATATTGAGGTTGTGATTTCACCATGTGGCTATGGTGTCACTGCAATGCTGTGATGTCACTGTGGAAGCTGTAAGTTCACAGTGAGGCCTTAATGTCACTTGGCAAGACTTATGTCACAATAAGGCTATGATACAACAGTTTAGGTTGTGGTGTCACTCGGGAGTCTGTGAGGTCACTGTGAGTATATGATGTCTGTGGCAAGGCTGATGTCACAGTGAGGCTATGGTTTTAATGGCGAGGCTCTGATGTCACAGTGAGGCTGTTGTGTCAAACTGAGGCGGTGATGTCATAGTGAGACTCTGAGGTCAGGGTTGATTCTATGAGATGACATTGAGTCTGTGACATCAGTGGTGATGCTGTGATTTCACAGTGAGTTTAAAATGTCAGTGTTGAAACTGTGTCTACATTGGTCAGCCTGTGATGTCAGTGGCAGGACTGATGTCACAATGAGGCTATGATGTAACAGGTGAAGCTCTGGTTTCACTCGTGAGGCTATAATGTAAAAGGCTGTTATATCACTAGTGAGCCTGTGATGTCAGTGGTCAGATTAATGTCTGGGGAGTGTAATGTCACAGGTGAGGCTGTCACTTCAATGGTGAGGGTGTTATGTCATAAGTGAGGCTGATGTGAGTGATGAGGCTGAGATGTCTCATTGAGGCTGGGATGTCACTGGTGGGGCTGTGAGGTCACAGTGAGGCTGTGATATCATTGGCAAGGCTGATTTCTCAATGAAGCTATGTTGTAACAGGTGAGCTTTGGTGTCACTGGGGAGTCTATGATGTCAAATGCTGTGATTTCAATGGTGAGGCTCTGATGTCAGTAGTCAGACTAATGTCAGTGGCAAGGTTGATGTCATAGGTGAGGATGTTGTGTCATCGGTGAGGCTCTGATGTCACAGTGAGGCTGAGGTGTCACTGGTGAGGCTGTCACACCACCGTGAGCCTATGATGTCAGTGGTGAGGCTGTGATATCACAGTGCAGCTGTCATGTCACAGTGAGGCTGTGATGCCAATGTGAGGCTGTGATGTCACTGGAGAGCTTGTGATGGCACAGTGAGTCTGTGACATCAGTGGTAAGAATAATGTCATAGTGAGGCTATGATGTCACTGATCAGGCTATGATGGAAGTAGTGAGGCTATTATGTGAGAACAAGTTTCTGATGTATATGGTGAAGTTTCGATGTCACAGTGAATCTAAGATATTGGTGGTGAGGCTGTGATGTCACAGTGAGGTTGTGTCACTGTGAAGGTGTGATGTCACTGTGAGGCTATGATGTTATCATGAGGTTGTGATGTTACTGTGGAAGCTCTGAGGTCACTGTGAGTCTGTGATATCACAGTGAGGTTATCATGTCAGAAGTGAGACTGTCACGTCATAGTGTGCCTGTAATTTCACAGTGATGTAAGTAGTGATCCTGTGGTGTCACAGGCTAGCTAGGATATCAGTGGTGAGGCTGTGATGTCACAGATATGATATGATGTCAGAGGTGAACCTGTGATATCACTGTGAGGCTGTCATGTCACAGTGAGGCTATGATGTCAATGGTGAGGCTTTGAAGTCAGTGGTGAGCTTAATATGTGACAGTGAGGCTGTGATGTCAGTGGTGATGGTGTGATTTCACAGTGAGATTAGGATATCAGTGGTGAGGCTGTGCTGTCACAGGTGGTTATGTCTGAAGGGAGGCTGTGATGTCATAGTGAGGCTGTGATGTCAGTGGTCAGAGACTATGACATCACAGTGAGTCTGTGATTTCAATGGTTAGGCTATGATGTCGGAAGTGAAGCTGATGTGAGTGATCAGGCTGTGATGTCACCTTGTGGTTGTGATGCCACTAGTGAGGCTGTGATGTCACAGTGATTCTGTGATACCACTATTAAGGCTGTGAGGTTACATTCAGGCTGTGATGTCAGTTACAATGATGATATCACGATTAGGCTACTTTGTCACATGTGAGGCTTAGGTATCACTGGAGAGGTTGCGAGGTCACAGAGAGGCTGTTATATTCTTTGGCATGGCTGATGTCACAATGAGGCTATAACAGGTAAGGTTGTGGTGTCACAGTGATTCTATTGTTTCAGAGGTGAGGCTATGATGTTACTGTGAGATTGAGATGACACAATGAGGCTTGGATGACATAGTGAGGCTATGATGTTACAGTGAGGCTACAATGTCAGAAGTGAGGCTGTTATGTCACAGTGAGCCTGCAGTGTCAGTGGTGCGAGACTATGACATCACAGTGCGTCTGTGAATCAGTGGTTAGGCTATGATGTCAGAAGTGAGTCTGTGATGTCACTGGGGAGGTTGTGAAGTTACAGTGAAGCTATGATGTCAGTAGTGACACTGTGCTGTAACAGGGAGGATATGGAATTGGTGAGGTTATGGTGTTCTGGTAAGGCCATGGCATCAATTGTGATGTCCCAGTCAGGCAGTGATGTCACAGTTAGGCTGTGGTGTCCCTGTGATGCTGTGATGTCACTGTGAAGGTTTGAGGTCGTTGATAGGCTGTGATGTTCCTGTGAGGTTGTGATATCACAGTGAAGCTATGAGGTCAATGGGAAGCCTGTGATGTCAGTTCCAAGGCTGATGCCACAAAGAGGCTATGATGTAACAGGTGAGGCTGTGTTGTCATAGTGAGGCTTTGAGGTCACAGTGAGGTTGTGAGGTAACTGTTAGTCTGTGATGTCAATGTCAAGACTTAGGTCACAATGAGGCTATAATATAACAAGTGAGGCTATGGCATCATTGGGGAGGCTATGTCAACAGCCATGATGTCACTTGTGAAGCTGTCAACTGTCAGTGACTCTGTGATATCTGTGGAGAAGCTTTGATATCACAGTGAGGGAAGGATATTAGTGATGAGGCTGTGGTTTCCCAGTGAGGCTATGATGTCGCTGTGACTGTGTGATGTCGTTGTGAGGTAGTGAGCTCACCTTGAGGTTGTGTGGTTACAGTGAGGTTGTGATGGCACAGTGAGACTGTGATGTCATAGGTGAAGCTGATGCCACAAAGAGGCTGTTATGTCACTGGTGAAAGTATGATGGCACAATGAGGCTGAGATGCCAGTAGTGAGAGTGATTTCATAGTGATGCTATGATGTCACTGGTGAGCCTATTACCTGACAGTGAGGCTGTGATGTCTGTATTGAAACTTTGGTGTCAGTGAGGTTAGGAAGTCAGTGGTGAGGCTGTGGAGTTACAGTGACATTGTGATGTCACAGGGAAGGTGTGATGTCACAGTGAGGTGATGTCACAGTGAGGCAAAGTTGTAACAGGTGAGGGTCTGTTGTCACTTGTGAGGCTATGATCTCAAAGGCTGTGATTTCACAGCTGAGACTGACACATCACAGTGAGACTGTTATGTTAGTGGTGAGGCTGTGTTAGCATAATGAGGCTAACTGGGATATCAATGGTGAGACTGCGATGTCACAGTAAGGCTATGATGTCAGAGGTGAACCTGTGCTGCTACAGGTGAGGCTGTGGTTTCACTGGGGAGGCTATGAGGTCACTGTGAGACTGTGATGTCTGTGGTAAGGTTGATGTCACAAGGAGGCTATGGTGTAACAGGTGAGGCTGTGGTATCACTGCTGAGGCTATATATCAAAGGCTTTGATGTCACTGGTGAGGCTAACTTTGACATCACAGCCTCACAGTGACCTCACAGCCTCCACAGTGACATCACAGTCCCACTGTGACATCACAGTCACACTATACCATCACAGTCTCACTGTGACTGTGATGTCAGTAGCAAGACTGATGTCATGATAAGGCTATGTATGTAATAGGTTAGGCTGTGATGTCTCCATGTGTCTTTGGTGTCTCCATGAGGCTGTGATGTCAAAGTTAGGCTATGATGTCAGAGTTGAAGCTGTGATGTCACAGTGAGGCTCTGATGTCAGGGTGATTCTATAAGATAAGAGTGGGGCTGTTAAGGGGAATGCAAGGAAGAGTTCTAGGAAATACCACTGAGATTATACTGTCACTGGTGAGGCTATGATGACAAAGGCTGTGATGTCACTGGTGAGACTGTGAAGACAGTGGACATACTAATGTCATTGGCTAAGATGATGTCACAGATAAGGCATTGATACTACCTGTTGCAGTTCATCTGCATAGTTGCTGATAAATGACCATCAAGTGGCTTACGGGAACAAGGGGTTTATTCTCTTACGATTTCTGGTTACAGTTCTTAGTCCAGCTTGACAGGAGAGCACGCACCAACACCAGGGCTGAGAGAACTGGCCACACCATCACTACATAATGCTGAGAGATGGACAATCCTTACTTTCCAGACCAGCATGTTTGGCCAAGTATACAGAAGGATGTTCACTCTTTCAACCAGCTCTCCGTGATTTATCCAGGGCCTAATCCCACCCACCATGGGCTGGGTCTTTCCCATCAGCTAGACAATCTCCTTCAGGTTTGCTCTGGGCTGAACTCAACCATCAACTCTCTACAACTGTGCCCAGAGCTCAAACCCTCAACAGTCAAGTTGACACCTGTGCTTAACTATGACACTCCACCTCTTGTCAACTTGACACAAAAACAATAACACTTTTAAACTGTAACCTTTCCTTGTCCCCACAGATGTTAAAATATAAATACATTCCATGGACAAATTTAAAATGTTCTCATTAAAACTTTAGTTCCAACATTTTAAAAGTTCAAAGTTTTTTAAGTTAAGTACTTTAAAACAAATAAAACATTAAAACAGAAGGATCTTGACACAATAAGAAACATTTAAATTAAGATCAAAGTCCAGCAAATTACCACATCCTGTACTTCAATGTCCATCTTCTGTTGCTCATCACGTAGTCGGGGTGGCTCAAAGATTCTAGGCATTCCCAGTCCCTGTTTGCAGCTTAAAGTTGTAAAAGTAGAGTTCCTCTGAACCAGGCTGAATCTCCACTCGCAGTCATTCTCAGCAGCAGTCCCACAGTCCTGGAATCTCAAACACAATTCTGGGTTCTCCTCTGCAGCATTAAGCTTCACCATCTCTTGCAGGAACTCTATGCCTGCCACTTGGTGTCAAGCTTTTGCTGCTCTCCATGAACCCCTCAGTAGTACGCCCAAACCAGTATCACCTGAGGGATGCTGCATGATTCCAAAGCAAGGTTGAAATGTAGCTTAGTCCACTGGAGCTACAGCTGTACCAACTTTAACAAGCTGACACTGGAAAAGGCTCTTTTCTAGGCAGCCAAACTCGCAAAGGGCAAGAAATAGCTTTAACTTGTGCTTTCAGCCCCTGAAGGAATTTTAGTTTCCAAACCACGGACTCGCCATACGGTGGTTTTCACATTTTCCATCGTCCCAGTGCAAGTCACTAGGTTTTCCTTCACTGGTACTCATTTCTCCTGCCTGCCCTTTGCACATTCAAACCTTCAAGGCTGCCAACACAGCTCTCCTTTGTCAAGCAAACCAGTCCATCGTCTTTAAATTCAGCTTAACAAAGTCCTTGTTCTTCTCATCACAAATTGGGCCCAAAGAATCTCTCTCAGCAATTGGCCCCCTAAACTCTGAAGAACGGTATTTGTAAATCCACAAAGTGAAAATTCTCAAGCATTTTCAACTTTGTCCAGCAGAACTGTCCAAAAGCCACAAAATCCACATAGTCAGATTTATCAGCAACACCCCACTTTCTGGGTACCAAATTCTGTTTCAGTTCATCTGCATAGTTGCTGATAAATGACCATCAAGCGGCTTAAGGGAACAAGAGTTTACTCTCTTACAATTTCTGGTTACAGTTTAGTCCAGCTTGACAGGAGAGCACGCACCAACACCAGGGCTGAGAGAACTGGCCACACCATCACTGGATAATGGCTGAGAGATGGACAATCCTTACTTTCCAGACCAGCATGTCTGGCCAAGTATACAGAAGGATGTTCACTCTTTCAACCAGCTCTCCGTGATTTATCCAGGGCCTAATCCCACCCACCATGGGCTGGGTCTTTCCCATCAGCTAGACAATGTCCTTCAGGTTTGCTCTGGGCTGAACTCAACCATCAACTCTCTACAACTGTGCCCAGAGCTCAAACCCTCAACAGTCAAGTTGACACCTGTGCTTAACTATGACACCACCGTTAAGTCTGGTGTCACAGAAAGTCTGTGAAGTCACTGGTGAGGTCCTACATTACAGAGAGGCAGTGATGTCAGTGGCAAGATGGATGTCACAATGAGGCGGTGATGTCATTAGTGAGACTGTTGTGTCACTGGTAAAGCTGTGGTGTCACAGTGAAGCTATGAGGGCACAGTGTGGCTATGTCAGATTGAGGCTGTGATTTCAGTGGAAAAGCTGATGTCACAATGAGGCTGTGATGTCACCAGTGATACTGTGGTATCACCGGTGAGGCTGTAGTATCACTGGTGAGGCTATGATGTCAAAGACTGTGACTCACAGTGAGGCTATAATGTCAAATGTGAGCGTTTGATGTCACAGTGAGACTGTGATGTCACTGGTGAGGCTATAATGTCAAAAACTCTGATGTCACTGGTGAGGCTGTGACATCAGAGATCAGACTGTGATGTCAGTGGAGAGGCTAATATCACAGGTGAAGCTGTGGTTTCTTTATTGAGGATGTGGTGTTACTGGTGAAGTTGTGGTGTCACAGTGAGGCTGTGATGGCACAGTGTGGCTATAATGTCACAGTGAGGCTCTGATGTCTTTGGAGAGGTTGTGATGTTACAGAGAGGCTGTGATTTTAGTGGCAAGACTAATATCACATGAGGCTGTGATGTTACCAGTAAGTCAGTGGCGTCTCTGGTGAGGCTGAGGTGTCATAGTAAGGCAAGGTAGGATGACAATGGTGAGCCTGTGATGTCACAGTGAGGCTATGATATCAGAGGTGAGGTTGTTAAGTCACAGTAAGCCTTTGATGTCAGTCATGAGGCTATAGTATCATACTGAAGCTAGGTAGAAATTCAGTGGTGAGGGTGTGATATCACACTGAGGCTATGATTTCAGATTTGAGCTTGTGATTTCACAGTGAGGCTATTATGTCAGAGGTGAGGGTGTGATGTGACCATGAGGCTGTTATGTCAGCAGCAAGGCTGATGTCACACTGAGGCTGTGATGTCAGTGTGGCTGTGATGTCACAGTGAGGCTGTGATATCACAGTGAGACTGTGATGTCAGTGGGTAGATTGTGATAGCACAATGAGGTTGTGATATCAGTGGTGAGGCTGATGTTACAATGAGGCTGTGATGTCACTGGTGAAGATATGATATCACAATGAGTCTGTGAATTCAGTGGCAAGAATAATGTCACAATGAGTTTATGATGTAACAGGTAAGGCTGAATTGTGCCTGTTGAGGCTATAATGTCAAAGGCTGTGTTGTCACTAGTGAGTCTTTGACCTCAGTGGGCAGACTAATGTCAGAGATGAGACTGATGTCACAAGTGAGGCAGTGGTGTCACAGGTGAGACTCTGAGGTCACAGTGAGGCTTTTTAAAATCACATTGAGGCTGTTATGTCACAGTAAGGCTATGATGTCACAATGAGGATATGATGTCAGAGGTGAAGCTGTGATGTCCTCATGAAGCTGTGATGTGAGTGGTAAGGCTGGTTTCACAGTGAGTTTGTGATGTCACAGTGAGTTTGTGTCATCATAGTGAAGCTGTGGTGCCACAGTGAGGCTGTGATGGCACAGTGTGGCTTTGATGTCACAGTGAGTCTGCGGTTTCACTAGTGAAGCTGTGGTGTCACAGTAAGGATGTGATTGCCAATGTGGTTATGAGGTTTGGTGAGGTTGTGACATCACAGAGAGACTGTGACTTCAGTTGCAAGGCTAATGTCACAATGAGGCTGTGATGTCACCAGTGAGGGTGCGGTGTCAGTGGTGAGGCTATACAGACTATGATGTCACTGGTGAGTTTGTGACATCGGTGTTCAGACTGTCATGTCAGTGGTGAGGCTGATGTCACAGGTAATTTGTGCTTTAAATGGTGGGGCTCTGATGTCACAGTGAGGCTGTTGTGTCTCACTAGGGCTCTGATGTCACAGTGAGGTTGTTATGTCAGGGGTGATTGTATGAGATGACAGTGAGTCTGTGACATAAGTGGAGATCCTGTAATTTCACAGTGAAGTTAAGAGGTCAGTGGCAAGGCTGACATCACAATGAGTGTATGATGTAACATGTGAGACTCTGGTGTCACTGTGAGGTTATATTGTCAAAGGCTGTGATGTCCCTGGTGAGGCTACAACTCGGTGGTCACACTAATGGCTGTGGTGCAATTGATGAGGCTGTGATGTCACAGTGAGGTTGTGACGTCACAATGAGGCTGTTATGTCAGTGGCAAGGCTGATGTCACAGTGAGTTTGTGATGTCACAGGGAGGATGTGATGTCACAATAATTAAGTGGTATCTATCTATATGTGTGTACCTATCATAACTGTGTACATACATATGCATATACTATATATGTGTATATATCATAAATATATATAGATACATTTATGTCTATTATCTATCATTTATCAGTTATCTATTAATCACCTAACTATCTATCATCTGCCTATCTACTTTAAGTATAGACTCCTCATGTGAGAACAAGCAAACAATGTTTTCTCTCCACATCGTTTCCATCATGTATTCCTCTCTTCTTCCTCCCTTTAGTCCCTTTGACATGTATCCCCCATAGTCTATATGTCAACTTATTTTTTACATTTTGAAGCAGGGTTTTGCCATGTGGCTCAGGCCAGCCTGGAACTTAGTATCCTCTTGCCTCTTCCTCCACAGTGCTTGGCTTGTAGCCCTATGCCACCCACCTGCCTTCCCCTTATTTCAAGAGGTTTATAATTAAGTTGTAATCTATTTTTCCCCCTTTTCTTGGATCTTTAATATTACATCTCCTGAGACTGACTATGTTATTAGTGAGGTTCTGGGAATACATTTGCATAGCCTACAGCATATTCTCAGGATCTCACTGCACTTATTCCTTTATTTCAGATGAGGTGGAGGACCATCTGCCTTCCATGCTGCTTTCTCTTGGTTTCCTGCATGCTTACCATACTTCAGGCTGTGCCCATAGACACAGACAAGACCAAGGTGCAAAATACTGTACCCATGGAGAGCGCCAAGATAGAACCACCAGTAAGTACAATAAGTGATTTACTGCTAAACCAAGCAAGTTATGATTATAACTAACACACTGTAACAGCTAAATGAAGCAAAGGGAAATTAGAACTGGTGAAGGGGATGGAAAGACTAGAACTCAAATATTGCTCATTCCAATACTCTGAAAAAGTGAAGAGTCTGGTTCTTAACACTGATCAGTGTTTACCCAATGTAATTAGTATGCAAAAGAATTTATTAGCACATTCCAGTGTACAACCAGCCAAGGAGGGGAGGTGCTGATGGGGAGGAATCAGTTAAGGTGGTTTGTTAGTGCTCAGGGTGGGCCCAGAGTCTCCAGCATGCTAGGCAAGCACCAAGCTGCACCCCTAAACCAGAAACCTTCATTTTCCAAACCATGCAGACAGTCTCTCCTGATTTAATGAGAAAAGATCTATTGTGCTCATTCAGAACTCTTCATTGACTGTGAAAGCCTTAAAGAAGATTCAATCTTGCTGCCATTTTCCTAGGAGTTCTTTTGCAGGATTCATCTCTTTATATGAGATCAGGAAAAACTTCCTCAACTATCCCTGTTTCTTAATTTGCAGGATACTGGTCTTTATTGTGATAAATACCTCAGGCAAGTGATTGAAGTTCTGGAAAGAGATAAACATTTCAGAGAAAGGCTACATAAAGCGGACATAGAGGAAATCAAGGTTAATGGAATTCAGTCGTTAACTAGCAAGCCTTTGAACATGCAGGACACTGATTTAAATACTGGAAGTATGAGGGTGAGACTTTTGGGAAATATCAGGTCCAGAAATAGAGTGTACATATGTACATGTGCATGTGTATTCATGCATGTGTATCTGCATGTATGTGTATATATGTGTGTTTGTGCATGTATGTGTGCATGCCTATGTGTATACATGTATGTGTGTGTGTACATGTGTGTGTACCCATGCATGCTATGTCATATTTCAGAGAAGTGGAGGACAGACATATGACCCAGTGTGATGCAATGGAAGGGTGGGGAGGCATTCTCCTGACAGAGAGGTTATGCTGGAGCGTAATGATGTACCTATGGAAAGACCAGGTGGCAGGTTCACCAAAGGTAAGTGTTGCATTGCAAGTTGTATATCAGGAACAGGAAGTTTGTTTGATCCATAGTAGAATGGAGCAACAGGGGCCAAAAGAGACCAAGGGACAGCTTGGAAGGAACAACGGGCTGGTTTCAGAGCACAGGGGGCTTGGATCAAGGTCTGAGAAGCAGGAAGCTGTTCACTGACTCTGAGCTGGTGGGGCCTGTGCTTTGACCAGCTGAGATTAGCAGAAGGGGCCATGGGTTATTTGGTATGTTCATGTGCAGGTAGATCCATTGGCTATGTCATTAAAAGGTTGTGTGTGAAGTCCTGGCTCTAGCCAGCTCCTCAGTGCACTCCATGAGAATAGGAGCCTTGAGCCTGGCGAGGTGGCTGGTGCCTGTAAACCACCATGTGAGCTTGGCATAGTAGCTGGTGCCTGAAAGCACAGCAGGTAAGCCTGGCGGGGTGGCTGGTCATTGTAAGCACAGCATGTGAGTCAGGCAGGGTGGCTGGGGCTTGTAATCATAGCACTTAGGGTGAGGTGGCAGCACATAGCCAGCCTGCTCCAGAGTGAGATGTCCTCTCAGAGGAAGAAAAAGACCCATGAAAATGTTCTCAGTGGGTAAGGTTGTGGGAAAACTTGACAACCTGAGTTAGATCCTGGAGCCTCCATGGAAGGAGAGAATTGACTCCCAAAAGTTGTCCTCTGGTTATCACATGCTTAGATGGCACATGCCTGCACACATGTACACACAGAATAAATTAAAAAATAATGGAAAAGAGAAAAGAAGGTGCTGAACAGTTTTGACATGAGGCATGTGTGTGTGTGTGTGTGTGTGTGTGTGTGTGTGTGTGTGTTCAGAAGAGCGCATACATCTGTGCCATGTGTGATGGATGTATGTGCGTACTTCAGTGCACATACATGTGGAGGGCAGAACAGACAATCGAGTGTCTTCCTGTCTCACTGTCTGCCTCATGCTTTGAGGCAGGGTCTGTCACTGAACTGGAAGTTTGCATTTCTGATAGGCTGATAACCAGCAAGTTCCCTAGGTCTTCCTTTTTCCATCCCACCAGGACTGAGGAAACTGGCAGGTGAGGCCAGCTCCAGACCTTTAAAAATTCTTTACATTTATTTTTTGAGGGAGAAAGAGAAAGCACATGCATGTATACACTCCCTTCCTCCCTCTTTCCCCCTTCCCTCCCTCCCCTTTCCTTCCTTCCTTCCTTCCTTCCTTCCTTCCTTCCTTCCTTCCTTCCTTCCTTCCTTCTTTCCTTCCTTCCTTCTTTCCTTCCTTCCTTCTTTCTTTCCTTCCTTACTTACTTACTTCTTTTCTCTCTTTCTTGTTTCCTCTCTCTCTTATTTTTTGCTTCCTTACTTTTTTTTTGAGACAGGTTTTCATGTGGCCCAGGTTGACCTTTGAACTCCATATGTAGCCAAGGATCCTGTTGCAGTCCGCCTGCATGGTTGCTGATAAATGAACAGAACACAGCTTAAGGGAACAAGGAGTTTACTTTCTTACAACAGTCTGGTTACAGTTGATAGTCCAGCTTCACGGGAGAGCACACACCAACACCAGGGCTGAGGAAACTGGCCACCATAACGGCTGAGAGATGGACAATCCTTACTTGCCAGACCAGCATGTCTGGCCAACTATACAGAAGGATGCCCACTCTCTCAACCAGCTCTCTGTGATTTATCCAGGGCCTAATCCCACCCACCATGGGCTGGGTCTTCATCAGCAGGTAAACAATGTCCTTCAGGTTTGCTCTGGGCTTAACTCAACCACCAACTCTCTACAACTGTGACCAGAGCTCAAACCCTTAACAGTCAAGTTGGCAACTGTGCTTAACTATGACATTCCACCCCTTGTCAACTTGAGACAAAAACAGTAGCATTTTTAAACGGTAACCTTTCCTTGTCCCCACAGATATTAAAAGTTTTCCTTGTCCCCACAGATATCAAAAGTTATCTTTAAAAATATAAATACATTTCATGAAATCTTCACTAACCACATATCTGATAGAGCTCTATTATCCAGAGTGCAAAAAGAACTTAAAAAACTAAACACCAAGGAAACTAATGGCCCAATTAAAAAATGGGCCCTGGAACTTAAAAGAAACTTTACTAGCACTGAAATTAAAATGTCTAACAAATATCTTAAAAAATGCTCCACTTCCTTAGCCACCAGGGAAATGCAAATCAAAACTTCCCTGAGATATCATCTCACCCTGGTCAGAATGGCAAAAATCCACAATAAAAACAACAAATGCTGGAGAGGATGTGGAGAGAGGGGAACTCTCCTACATTGCTGGTGGGAATGCAGGCTCATACAACCACTCTGGTGAGACATCTAGAGATTCTTAAAGAAATTAAAGATTGAAATGCCATATGACCCTGCTATTCCACTTTTGGGAATAACCCCCCATGCAGCAAAAGTTCACCTTGATAGCATAAGCACGACCATGTTCATAGCAGCACTGTTTACAATAGCAAAGTCATGGAATCAGCCCAAATGTCCAACAGTTGACGAGTGGATAAGGAAACTGTGGTACATCTATACAGTCGAGTACTACTCAGCCATCAAAAAGGATGAATTACTGGAATTTGCCGGGAAATGGATGTCATTAGAAACAATTATATTAAGTGAAGTATCCCAGACCCAGAAAATTAAGCGCCATATGTACACCCTAATAGGTGGCTCCTAGTATCAAACCCACCCAGCCCACCTAGAGACACTCAAAGATAAATCTCTGTAATACCTACAGTAATTGCAAGGATTATGAACAGGAGGCATGGGGCAGGAGGGCCACACCAGAAACAAGGAGAGAGGAGACCATGTTACAACAGAGAAAATAGGCCTCCATCAAGGACTGCAAGTAAGTAATGAGACATCTGGTTAAGTTCACAGACTTTTGTTCCTGATCATTTACAACTGAGGGGGTATGATCTCACCAGAAAGGGAGGGCATATAGTCTGGCAGATAAAAAGTAACCATTTTGCAAATGAGTGATTGACCCCTCCCTCACTGTGGTTTCCTACTTTTATTACATCTACCCTTGAATGTGCTATTATAACAAGACTCCAGTTTAACAGCTTTTTATCTCTGGCCAGGGGGTGACATCCAATACCCATCAGGATGGAGTGAAGGGCATTGCAGGAGCAGCAAAACTGCAAAAGAAAATCAACAAACCATAATCCAGAACTTCAGAGACTCTATATCAACCACCTAGAACTAGGCCAGACTAATCTCTCCCCATCCTGAAGCTCAGGGAAATTTGCAGAAGAGGGGGTGGTAAGATTATAAGAGCACAAGGATGGGAGGAGCAATGATATGCAAGAATACTCCACACAAGTTGGGCCAAAGCAATCATAATTGGACTTTGCATGCCCTGCACAATGTCCAACACACTATTGACCCCACAAAGTCTAGCATTTGCTAAAGGCACCAAGATCCTTGGAGGCAAGGGATTGACAGCCACAGTAGTGTTCCTACGCTTAAGGGGAGCACAGGAAAGGGTTTAGGGAAATGCCGCTGGGTCCTTGTAGGTCATCAGAGAGGAGGGCCTAGAGGAGAGTCTGTCATGCACATTAAAGAATTCTCAGGGAATGGGGGGAGGCACTGGGAGATGGGGAGGAAGGGGTGAGGGGAGGGGGAGCAGGGGTGTCGGGGGGAGGAGGAGGGAGAGAGGGAACCGGTGTACATATTAAGTCTGTATGAGCAGAAATAATAATAAAAAATGTTAAAAAAAAATACGTTTCAAGAGCCACGCTCGCAGGGCCTGGGAGGAGGAGAGGGCACCCCCTCTGCACCCGGGTCCCGCCCCCAGGTCCCCCAGGTTTAAATAGCGCCCCGCTGACGCCCCATCCTCCCTTCCCTCCACTCCGCCGCCCGGGACGTGCGCACGCGGTCCAGCCGGGCCTCACCACGCCACCTAGGGGGTGACATACAATGCCCACCAGGATGGAGTGAAGGGCATTGCAGGAGCAGCAAAACTGCAAAAGAAAATCAACAAACCACAATCCAGAACTTCAGAGACTCTATATCAACCACATAGAACTAGGCCAGACTAATCTCTCCCCATCCTGAAGCTCAGGGACATTTGCAGAAGAGGGGGCAGTAAGAGTGTAAGAGCAAAAGGATAGGAGGAGCAATGATATGCAAGATACTCCATACAAGTTAGGGCTGAAGCAATCATAATTGGACTTTACATGCCCTGCGCAATGTCCAACACACTATTGACCTCACAAAGTCTAGCATCTGCTAAAGGCACCAAGAGCCTTGGAGGCAAGGGATTGGCAGCCACAGCAGTGTTCCTATACTTAAGGGGAACACGGGAAAGGGTTCAGGGAAATGCCACTGGGTCCTTGTATGTCATTGGAGAGGAGGGCCCAGAGGAAAATCAGGCATGCACAAGAAAGGACTCTCTGGGAATTGGGGTGGGAGGCACTGTGGGATGGGGAAGGAGGGGTGAGGGGAGGGGGAGCAGGGGGTACGGGGGTCGGAGGAGGGAGGGAGGGAACTGGTGTACCTATTAAGTTTGTATGAGCTGAAATAATAATAAAAAGTGTATTAATAAAAAATACAAAACTATTATTACTTGTAAAAAAAAATACGTTTCATGGACAAATTTAAAACGTTCTCTCATTAAAAGTTCAGTTCCAACATTTTAAAAGTTCAACGTTCTTAACACTCTTAAATTAGAATGAGTTAAATACTTTAAAACAAATAAAACATTAAAACAGGAAGATTTAAATAATAAGAAAACAAAAGATCGAAGTCCAGAAAAATCAAATACTGCATCCTTTACTTCAATATTCATCTTCTGTTGCTCATCACGTAGTCAAGGTGGCTCAAAGATTCTAGGCATTTCCAGTCCCTGTTTGGAACTTAAAGTTGTAAAAGCAGAGTTCCTCTGAACCAGGCTGAATCTCCGCTCACAGCAGTACTCAGCATACATCCCACGGTTCTGGCATCTCCAACAGTACTCTAGGTTCCTCTGCAGCTATAAGCTTCACCTTCTCTCACAGGAACTCTACACCTGCCACTTGGTGCCAAGCTTTTGCTGCTCTCCAAGAACCCTTCAGTAGTACACCAAAACCAGTATCACCTGAGGGATGCTGCCAGATTCCGAAGCAAGGATGAAACGTAGTTTGATCCACTGGAGCTCCAGCTGCACCAAATCTTGTGCTCTGATGCTGGAAAAGCTTCTTTTCTAGGCAGCCAAACTCGCAAAGGGCAAGAAATAGCTTTAACTTGTGCTTTCAGCCCCTGAAGGAATTTTAGTTTCCAAACCACGAACTTGCCATACGGTGGTTTTCACGTTTTTTCACCATCCCAGTGCAAGTCACTAAGTTTTCCTTCACTGATACTCATTTCTCAACAGCAGCAGATATTCTGCTGCCTGCCCTTTGCACATCCAAACCTTTAAGGCTGCCAACCCAGCTCTCCTCTGTCAAGCAAACCAGTCCATCATCTTTAAATTCAGCTTTAACAAAGTCCTTGTTCCCCTCCTCAGAAACTGGGCCCAAACAATTCATTATGCTCTCAGCATCACACTTTTCTAAATGGCCCACCAAACTATGCAGAACGGTATTGGTAATCCACAAAGTCAAAATCTTCAAACATTTCAAACTTTGTCCAGCGAAACCATACAAAAGGCATAAAATCCACATAATCATATTTATCAGCAACACCCCACTTTCTGGGGACCAAATTCTGTTGCAGTCAGCCTGCATGGTTGCTGATAAATGACCAGAACACAGCTTAAGGGAACAAGGAGTTTACTTTCTTACGACAGTCCGGTTACAGTTCATAGTCCAGCTTCACGGGAGAGCACACACCAACACCAGGGCTGAGGAAACTGGCCACCATAACGGCTGAGAGATGGACAATCCTTACTTGCCAGACCAGCATGTCTGGCCAACTATACAGAAGGATGCCCACTCTCTCAACCAGCTCTCTGTGATTTATCCAGGGCCTAATCCCACTCACCACGGGCTGTGTCTTCCTCAGCAGGTAAACAATGTCCTTCAGGTTTGCTCTGGGCTTAACTCAACCATCAACTCTCTACAACTGTGCCCAGAGCTCAAACCCTTAACAGTCAAGTTGACACCTGTGCTTAACTATGACAGATCACCTTCAGTTTTTGATCCTCCTGCTTAGACCACCAAGTGCTGTGCTTACAGGTTTTATGTGGTGGTGGGACTTGGCCTAGGACTTCATGAGCACTAGACAAGCACTCTGCAAACTGAGCTACATCCCAAGCCCCTCACTGGTTTTCATCATAAACTTAAGTAAAAAAAATTGCAATTTAAAGTGTTCAGCTCTGCTTCTAAAGAGAGTTTCACTTGCTTATGTAACTTGTTTGTTTTTGCCATTTAGCTAAAAAAAAATCTTGCTTGTTTCTAGAGTAAGAATCAGAGAGCTGTGTTTAAAAGAATTTATTTATTTGTTCTAGTCTGTTCCTACTGCAGAGCCTTTGTAATATAGATTCACATTATAATGGTGAATATGTTGGGGTGCAAAACGTAGATGATCCAGACAACAGCTTTTCCTCTTGGAAGACATGACCTGTTCTGGGGAACATAACAGCTTGGTGCCAATAATTCCTCTGAATTCTTGCTCTTCTGAAGGACTTATCTGACCTGTCTCCTCACCTGAAGTTAGGGTTCAGACCATTGTTTGGGGTGATTAGGAAACACGGTTCTTGGAAGTACTGTATGGGGATATTCAGGAAAAGAAGTCAGTCAACCTCTTGGTTTAGTGCAGGGAATATTTTTGTAACTGCTTCCCCAGTCAACTCCTAGTCTCTATTAAGGGAAGAAAAATAAATCAAAATGAAGTTAAACAATTATTCACTGAAAAAATGAGTAAAAACATATAATAAAACTCAGTTAGGCACAGGTATCAACTTGACAGTTGAGGATTTGAGCTCTGGGCACATTTGTGGAGAATTAAAGGTTGAGTTAAGCCCAGAGCAAACCTGCAAGAGATTGTCTAGCTGATGGGGAAGGCCAGTCCATGGTGGGTGGGACTTGGCCCTGAACAGGTGAATAAAATACTGAGAGATGGTTGAGGAAGGCGGCATCCTTCTGTTCACTTGGCCAGACATGCTGGTCTGGCAAATAAGGATTGTCCATCTCTCCGCTGTTATATGGTGATGGTGTGACCAGTTCCCTTGGCCCTGGTGTTGGTGCATGCTCTCCCATCAATCTGGACTGAGAACTGTAACCAGGAATCCTAAGAGAGAATAAACTCTTGTTCCCTTAAGCTGTTTGATGGTGATTTATTAGCAACTATGCAGGCGAACTGCAACAAAAACCGTAACTAAGACAGGGGAGATGACTCAGGGGTTAAAGCCTTTGCCCCACAACAGAAGGACCTGAATTCAGATCCCAGATCCCATGTAAAAATGTTGGGTGGATATGGCAGTGGTCTGTAATTCTGGCTCTGGAAGATGGAGCCTGGAAAACTCAAAGCAAAGCAATAAGGAGGGGGAACAATCCAGGGTGATTCCCAACATTACTTTTGGGCTTCCACAGGCACACACACTCAAATATACTCCTGTACACACACACACACACACACACACACACACACACACACACACACACACACACACAACCCAAGCCAATAGAATGATCATGAGTAGCCATGTTGTGTCCAGATTCCTAGGTCCCAAGAGACCACCATGGAATAGACACCACTGTAAATACAAGAAGGGCTTTATTATGTAAATACAAGTGCAAGCTTAGTCTCTCCCCCATCATTGACACAGCAGATCCGGAACAAGAGAGCCCAGATCTTTGTTTTACATATTCTTTTATAAACTATTTCTGTAGGAGGAGGGGGGTCTCTAACCTAACAGATACATGATTGGGTAAATAAAAGTAAAAATACTGGAGATTGGTCACCTCTGACCAAATGCCATTTTTAATACCTCCCACATTACTTATGATCTTTGGAATTTCTCAAGCAGCTAGTGGCTGGCTTCCAATTGGACAGTTCCATCCACTCGGTTCATAATCTTTACACATTATCATTCATGGGTGTCCTCTCAGCTAGTGGCAGCTCCAGAGTGAAAAGTATTCTCTAATTTGGAGCCGACTGTTTATGGCTAGAGTCATATACACAGTTGATTGGGTCAGTCTATCTGGTGTTTCTTGCTGTGGACAAGTGAACAAGTACAAAATGGGAACATATATAAAATGGCATTTCTTGGTTCAGGTCCCACAGCCAAGCAAAAACTTTTCTTAGTAAAAGTGGGGAAAAATAAGATTTGTCTTTTCCTCTTTTGTTCTTTCAAGAAGTTGTCTCAGGGGCCTAGGCTGTCCTTGAACTCACTGTTCTGCTGAGGTTCAGTCCTTTTGCCTTCACTTCCAAGTGCTGGTGTAACCAGCGTTGCCACATGCATCAACATGCTGGTTTATTCAGTGCCGGGCTGCACTCGGGGCTTTGTGCCCACCAGGCAGCCACATCCTCAGCCTGACTGTCCCTTCTTCACTAGGTGTGTTGGGGTCAGCCCAGGTTTCCTCTATTCCCAAGTGTCCTTGCTGGAGAGGTTTCATCTCCTTCCTACCACTCTTATTTTGGGAAGATGTCAGTGACTGCTTCATTGTGAAGTACCCCGGCACCTTTCCTCTCCTTCCTCTCCTTTCTGGGCTCCTTTGCTTCATCGCACTACTTTTCAGGTTTTGAGCTGATGCAGCAAGTATGGGTTCTGCATAATTTTTTTCATATGTAGTTGTGGGCATGTACATGTATGGTGTGTACATGTGTGAGTGTGTGTGGAAGAGGGCACTATGTGTGCCTGTAGAGGTCTAAGGGTGACATCGTGTATCTTCCTGGACAGCTTTACCCCTTATTGCTTTGATTTTGGGGTTTCCAGGCTTCACCTTCCAGGGTTGGACATAAAGGTCTCCACCATTTCTGCCTGGCTTTTTTCATGAGATCTGGTTCTGAGCTCAGATCTTTTTGCTTGCAAGGCAAAGACTTAACTTCTGAGCCATCCCTCCTGCCTCAGCCCTGATTTCTAAAGTACACAGGAGAGGCCAGAGCCTCTGTGTGAACCACACTTACAGCCTTTAAAAATGACCATTCTTCCTTTAAACTAGACCATTCTTTTGGCTTCTTTATAGTCCCCTAGTCTTCCTATGAAAGAGTAGTCAAATGACACAAGCAAAAATCTTTCTTTTGTGTGTGTATGTGGTGGTGAGCTCAAGGACTCATGCATGTAGGTACTCATGCATGTAGGTACATGTGTACATACATGTTCTGAAGATGACATTGTTTGTCTTCTTTAATTGTTTTCTACTTTGTTTATTGACACAGGATTTCTCAGTTGAGCCCAGAGCTCAGTTAGTCTAACTATTCAGCTTGCCTTGGGGCTCCTATCTCTGCCCCTTGAACACTGGGATAACAGGCAGCCACCATGCCTGCATGAGTTCTGTTAAGCTCTGGGGAATCTGAACTCTGGTGCACACACTTGTGGGGCAAGCATCTTAGCCAATGAGTTAACTTCGCAGTCCAAATGTCCCCAAATTAGCCAAATTATCACCAATTTATTATAATTCTATTTTTATCATTAACCTCTGGGCTAGAGGTGTGTGACATGGTGAAATAGTTTGTGGGCTTGGTTAACAGAGCAGCAGGCTGAGCAAGGAGCTGGACCTGGTGAGACCACGTGAGGACGAAGCTGGACAAGCTGAAGTGGCAGGAGGTGGGAAGGCTGTGCATGCTCATTAAAGCTAAGCTGGACGCCCTCCAAAGTGAGCCTCTAGGGGACGACCACCACCCTGTGGCCAGGATGCCACCTTGCAGCAAGGCCACCAGTCTGTGGCCAGGACGCCACCCTGTGGCTGGGACCCCAGCCTGCGGCCAGGCCACCAGGCTGACTCACAGCAGACACACACGTCAAGCTCCTTTTCTCAAAGTTTCTATGATGTTTTGGTTTTCTTGGTTCTGAAAATGGAATTTAGTTTCTTAAATAGGTTATGCATATGCATCATTCAAAAATGAAGATAATTAGCTTTAAATATTAGCAACAAAAGGAAGAATGAAACATATTAATCCATTGATTGTTTCATTTGATTTTTCAAAACAAAACCTCATCTGTAACCCAGACTGGCCTGGAATTTGCTGTGTAACCCAGGCTGGCCTAGAATTTTCTATGTAGCCCAGGCTGGCCTAGAAGTTGCTGTGTAGCCAAGCTGACCTAGAATTTGCTTTGTAGCCCAGGCTGGCCTCAGACTCACAGCATCCACCAGCCTCAGCTTACAAAGTGTTGATAGTTCCAGGATAGTAAAAAATTACTTACTCTTATTTAAGTTGAAAACTATTTTTTTTGAAAAAACACTAAAATATACATTGTAGTTTGTTATTACTCTTTCCTAGTCTGTTCTGTTCTACTATGCTATTATTCTGTTCTATTCTTTCTATTCTATTCTATTCTATTCTATTCTATTCTATTCTATTCTATTCTATTCTATTCTATTCTATTCATCATTCTACCTTATTCTTCCATTCTATTCCGTGGGCCAAAGAGATAGCTCAGTTGACATTCTTGCCACACAAATATGAGGATCTGAGTTTGATTCCTAGTACCTATGTTAAAAGCCAGGCATTATGCTGTGCACTTGTTGTCCCAACCCTGGGGAGGCAGAGATAGGTGAATCCCTGGGACTCAGTGACCAGCCAGCCTTATCAGCGAGTCCCAAGCCCCAGAGAGAGACTCTGTCTCAAAACACAAGGTAGATGGAACTTGTGGTTTATATGATACCCAAGATTGATCATGGCCTCTGCACACTACACACATGCAAACATGCACATACACATTATTGCTTGCACACCAAATTATATTCTATTTCAGATTCAAGGACAATATGTATGTAATATTCTAAAAGGAAATATGAGCCTGAGTCTAAAACTTGAATTTTTCTATGAAGTGCTGTAGGAATAAACTGACTATTTGTTCTATGAATTGCTATAGGAATAAACATGACTGTTTATTCTTATGTGACATTTTCTTAGTGTTTCAAGCTTCTGCTAATTGATCAGTACTAGTTGATCATTTCTCACTTGGTTTCAGATATAGGCATGGACCACCAAGCCTTTCTGAAACAGTTTGACCACCGAAACCACCAGAATCCTGACAACTTTGAATCTGCAGATCTAGATATGCTAATCAAGGAAATGAGAACAGTTCCAGAAGGGTTGCCTTTGTGGAGCCTTTGAGGTTTTGTGTTTTGATAAGTAACTCAGAGAAGCAGAATCAGAACTTTTATATACTGGTAAGAATATGTAGCTGCCACAGGAGGTCAGTTAGCCTTCATCAGTGTAGTTATTAATATGGATATACATGTTTATGTCCCTTCTCTGCCACCCCAAAATCCAAAAAGCTGTAAAAACCTAGGCTGAACTAGCCAGTTTCAGTAATGCTATGTGTAGCTTTTATCTGCTTAGAGTATTTCTTTTGTGAAGGTCTCCCTCTAGGAGGTCTAAGGTGATAGTTTCTGGCTCTCCCTGGCTCCAAGCTGAGTGAGCCAGATCCCTCCATATGTGCCACTCCTCTGAGCATGTCTTTGTATCCTAAATTAATCTGGAAATTTCCTTTATAAAATATACAATATATTTTACGTATGTGGTGCTGAGGATCAAACAAGAAGTTTATGTGTACTAGGCAAATGCTTCCTCCCAGCCCTAAAAGCTGGGAAATTCTGAAACATCCCACCTTAGAGATTTGATTGATTGAGAGGGAGTCTCACTCTAGGCTGCCCTCAACTCATGACAATCCTTCTGCCTCAGCATCCCCAAATGCTAACATACTTGGCTGACCTCAGGGATTTACTTTATTTTTAACTTTATTTTTAAAAATTTATTTATTTATCTATTTATTCATTTATTTATTCTCCATGTGTGTATGTGTGTGTGTGTGTGTGTGTGTGTGTGTGTGAGAGAGAGAGAGAGAGAGAGAGAGAGAGAGAGAGAGAGAGCGAGAGAGAGAGAAAGAGAAGGTACTCTGTGTCCTTGTAGAGGACCAAGGCTGACTTTGGGAATTATCCTGGATTGCTTTTACATCCTTTTTGCTTTGCACTGGGATTTTCCAGGCTTGTCGCCCAGGGCCAAAAATGTAGGGCACTGTTTTATGCCTGGCATTTTTACGTGGGACATGGGATCTGAACTCAGGAAGTTCTACTTGCGAAGTAAAGTCTTAACCAGTGAACCATCTCTCCAGTCCTAATTTTTATTTCTTTGCTTATTTTTATATGTATGTGTGTGGTATGCATGTGCACGAATGCCATGGTACTCATGTGATAGAGGAGACAACTTTCTTTTTCTACCTTAATATGAATTCTGGGAATTGAACTTAGGCTGTCAGTAGTGTGGCAAGCTCCTTTTTCCCCTCAGCCACCTTGTCAGCCCCAGATCTCAGGGACATTGGATGGCAGTCTGTGACCTTTCATACTCTCTAGGAAAAAAATTACTGACCACACTGCATGCTATAGTCTGGCAGTTATACAATTTTATGTGAATGTTATTCCCCATTCTCAGCTTGTGTAGTGTCCAGATTTGACTCTGTCCCTTTCTCCCTCCTTTCTGAAACCACTGTATTGTTCACTTGCTCCCAGGAAGTTTCTAAAGTTGAAGCTTGGAAACTTACATCTCTGGTGATCTTGTTTCTTATTAGCTCCTGTAATCAAACCCATATAGATAACACTGTACATGTTAAATACAGTATATACCCCTGTACAATGGAAAAATTAATGTTCTTAGACTAATATAGCTGTTAACTTATGTACAATGCCACTCAACATGGTATACTGGGACACTTTTATCCAAAGTTGACAGCACAGTTAATGCTTCTAGTCATTCAAATGATGTATATTTATATCATATAAAAAAACAATAACAGCAGTATGTCTTCATCAGTAACAGAAATGTCACAAGGACAGAAATGTAAAGACACCCAGCATGCTCCAGTCAAAGAAAAAAGTCCAAAACACAAAATCCTGGATAACAGCCAAGTACTGTTACTTTCATGGTGCCTGACACCTTTTCCCTTCCCTTATCGTTAATTGTTTGACATTTATTTCCTCCTCTTGTATGTGTGGGGTCAATGCCATGGTGCATGTTTGAAGCTCAGAGGACAACTTGCAGTAAGGAGATGGTTGATGTCTCCCACCATGTGGGTTCTGAGGCTTGAAATTAGTCCTCAGGTTTAGCAGCTGATACCTTCACCCACTGAGTCACCTTGCCATCATCATCATCATTATTAGTAGTAGTAGTATTATATTCATCATCATCATCATTATTATTTGGTTCCCAATCATCATCTGGAAAGAGCATTCCAGAGTGTTACAGATGGTCACTGCCACATATCATTTTTTTTAATTTCCACTCATACAAACTTAACAGGTACCCCGGTCCCCTTCATCCCCCTCCCCTCCCCCCTCTCTCCCCATCCCTCAGTGCTTCCCCCTCCCATCCCTGGAGCATCCTTTAATGTGCATGCCAAACTCTCCTCTAGGTCCTCCTCTCTGATGAGGTGTAAGGACCCAGTCTGCCACATATCCTAAAGTAGGTCCAAGATACGACATTCACAGAAGCAAACAAGGATCCCCACTGTCACACTGGAGGACACAAAGAAACCAGCATCATTTTCAGCAGAGGACCCTAAGAACCAGGCAGAGCTTGCAGACAAAAGCACTTCCTTAAGCTTCTGTCACCTGCTGCCCAGTGCTAGGATTCCCTCTCTTCATGAATCCCTCTTTCTTTGAATGTATGACTGGCTTCTCTGTGTTTCCCTGATAATATTGATGACTGATTGAAAAGGTAGAATTTAATGAGAATAACCCATGCTTTTCTCCTGTGCTACTTCTAGAGAAGGCATAAAACGCAGAGGACTGAGCATGTGGCTTAGTTGGCTGAGTGCCAGCTTAGCATGCAATGAGACCCTAAGTTCTGTCCCCAGCACTAAACAAATTGGGTATAGTGATGATACCTGTAGACCCACCCTTGGAAGTTAAAGGCAGGAGGATCAGAAGCTTAATACCATCCTCCACTGTATAGCAACTTTAAAACTAACCTGGATTACATGAGACCCTGTTTCCAAAGGGTGGAAGGATGGTTTTATTAGCTGTCTCTCTTTTAGAGTGTCTTACTTTCCTCTCAATCTTTAAAAAATATCTTCTTTATTTATTTCAAAGAGAAGAGAAAGACAGACACACAGACTCACACAGAAAGTACACACATGCACACAGTGAGGTACAGGTGCAGGTCAGAGGACAACTCTTAGAAGTCAATTTTCTCCTTTCACTATGTGGGCACTTCTAGGGATCAAACTCAGATCCCCAAGTTTGGCAGCAGGCACCTCACCCTCTGAGATATACAGTGTTAGGTAGATAACTTGGGGTCTCATGTGCTAGGCAGGCGCTCTATCAATAAACTCTATCCTTGGTCCCCTCCCTAAACACGGTCGTTGTGCTTAAAACTATATTAAAAACGTCTTCTAATAAATCCCAATTCTGCTTCATATTGGTTCACCCTCAAATCCTTTTCGAAACTAAGCATCTATTTTACCTGAGTTGAGGTACAAATAATTAGGGGTGCTCTTTGGCTTATTGATAATGAAGCTGTGTCTCTCTCCAGTGGACCTAGATAGAGATGTTGGCAAGTCATAGTGCTTATTCTGGGGGTCCCATGATACCTTCTCCTGAGTCTTGCCATGTTTGTTTTAAAGATTTTTCACATAACTAGAAACAAACAGGCTAATTCTATCTTACAGCAATTAAAATGGGAACTATCTGGAACTAAATCATGTTGCCTCCGAACCGTTAATATTTAAGTCTAATCTTAATTTTATTCCTTCAATTCCCAGGGTTTGGGAGGCTGAGGCAGGAAAGTCAGGACGTCAGGGCCAGCTTGGGCTACATAGGAAGCTTGCCACCACCCTGGGTGGTATAAGACAAAGAAGCACATCTTTATGTTACTTCCCAAACCTTTCCCAACTTTCATGTCCTCTTGCACTGTAGGTAACAAGCCATCTTTTACATTACGACCAGACTCAGCATGAGGAATTCAAGAAATATGGAATGATGAAGGAGCACGAGCGGAGAGAATATTTTAAATTACTGAATGAGGAAAATAGAAAAGCAAAAGAGTCTAGATTTGAAGAAATGAAGAAGCCCATAAGGATGTGATTCTTGGAAACCATGAAGCTAAGTCCTGTGCCAGAGAGCAGAATGTTGTCCTAAGTTTTAGTCTATAAATCTCAAGTCTTAATTCTGAGAAGCCTCACAAAACTTTTGATTTTTGAGTCTCCCTACATAGATTATATTTTGTTTCGAACAATGTCTTAAAATTGGTTCACATGGAAGTAAAGATCAACTAAAAGAGGTATGGGAAGAGGCTGATGGATTGGACCCTAATGACTTTGACCCCAAGACATTTATCAAATTACATGGTAACAGATTTGAATCAAATCTTGATATTTGTATCTGATGTTTGGAAAAGTTGTATTTATCATTCTCTTGGTTTGTTGTTGCTACAGCATGCTAACCAGTCCTACCAAGTCCTGTCCTTAGTAAATACCTAGTGTTTGCCTCCTGGGGGAAATTGCGGTCCTTGTATTGGACTCTGTATAGGGAAGGTAGAGCAGTCACTGTGTTTTGCTAGTAGTTACTGTATGGCTGGTTCCAAGGTTCTCTGTCACCTGGAGGCAGTTCTGTGAGCCACAGCTAGCAGCTTTATAGTGTGGAACTAAAATGTCCTAAGCTGGATGCAATGGTGCACATCTGTGCTCCTAGCAGTTAGGAGAGAAGAGGCAGGAGGATTGCTGCAAGTTTGAGGCTAGTTGCAAGTTTAAGGCCAGCCTGGGCTAATAGATTAAATGCCAACTGCAAAGTTAAGGCCAGCCTGGGCTAACGGAGCACAATCCTGTCTCACGAAATTTTTCTAAAAAAGCTTTTATGCATATTGTTTTATGTTTTTGGAAATAAATAGCCAACATGCGTTTTTCTAAGACATGATTATGAGACACAGAGTCACCGTCCCCCAGGCTGACCTGAAATGTCATGAACAGATATAGTCCCTGCTCTGTGGTATGTGATTGAGTCAGGTCAGCGTTGCTTCTGCAAACCATATGTAATGGTATTTTCATCCTTTATTTTCCAAGGTATTAACCCCCCCTTTTTCCATCTGTGACTCTCGAACTCTAAATGTCAATAGCGACAGATTTCTGGATGAGCAGGAGCTCTAAGCATTATTTACTAAAGAGATAAAATAACATGGACGCACATTCTCAAGGCATCCCTGCTCTGCCTCTGTTCCCCTTCCAACACCTCCTCTTCTTGCCCATTGGATCTTGGCATTTTCTTTCCAGCTGGAGAAAGTGTATGACCCCCAAAATGAAGAGGATGACATGGTGGAGATGGAGGAAGAGAGGCTGTGGATGCGGGAACACGTGATGAATGAGGTGAGCAGCTTGTGGTCCTCACCAGACCATGAGGGCTCTTGCTTCAGTTTGAAGGTAAAAGGTGCAGAGGAGGTTCTTAATTTTGAATTTTTGAAAACATTACCCTAGATATCTTCAGGATCAATGAAATAAGTTGTAGCTATTTTAAAGCATCATAAAAGATTAAGATAGCCCTACACATCAGCTAGGAAGTTGTTTTAACTAGCAAAAGTAATGAAGTTTGGTATTTGACCTTTTCTCTGAAAATGCTCCAAAATGCCACACTTTTTGATCGCTGACAAGATGCCACAAGTAGGAAATATCATTCCTTGAACTTTTGTTTCATGCATCAGATTATTTACAACATTGTATAAAATTACCTTCAGGGTATAAGTATCATTTTGAATGTGCAAATATCCCCCCAAAATTAATAACAAATCCAAAAGCGTTTTGGGTAAGGGACATTCAGCCTATACTCAGAAAAGCCCCAAGTTTTGCTACCTTACTAGCTATGACAAGTACATATGTCGTGCTTACTACTTACATGAGCTTTAGGGGTACAGCAAGGTCAGGCTTGGCCTCAGTGGGGTTGCCTCTCTGCATCTTTAATCCTCAGGCTTCTGATGAGTTCTCTGAAGAAACCCAACCAAGCACAGAACAGTGTGTAAGTCTTGGCTCTCTTCCCACAGATTGAATGTGTCCTGTGCTGCCCCCAGGCGGTGAGGAGGGCATTGTACCTCCCACAGGTTGCAGGGCACAGACCCTGAAAATAGAATCCCTTGTACAGATGGGAGCAGAAGAGTAAAAACCCGAAGCTCCAGACTCCTAACTTTAAAAATTTCTGTCCTTTCAAAACAGCTGACTGTTTTTCCAACTGCTCATCCAGTGAGTTATTCTTTGCCCTCTGACTAAAATTTCCAGAATACACAAGTCCATGCAGAAGAGACCCTTTGCAAGTGGACAAATGGCCTAAGTGTGTGTGCAGTACTCAGCCATAACCCTGCTGTGTCCTATGGAGACTGCGGGTGAGGGTGTGGAAAGATGTAACTCTGCTCCCTGCGGTCAGGCAGGGAGCTCAGCCCTTTGTCCAGCGATTGTCACTCTCTGGCCCATTCTTCTCCTCTCTGAAGTGTCCCAAGTTTCTTCTGTTCTTTTCTCTCCTTAAACTTTCTTTTTTTTAATACATTTTTTATTATTTCCACTCATACAAACTTATTAGGTAGACCAGTTCCCTCCCTCCCTCCTCCTCCCCCCCTGAACCCCCTGCTAACCCTCCCTCCCTCCACATCCTCCAGTGCCTCACCCCCCCCAATTCCCAGAGAGTCTTTTATTGTGTATGCCTAACTCTCCTCTGGGTCCTCCTCTCCAATGACGTAAAAGGAACCAGTGGCATTTCCCTGAACCTTTCTCGTGTTCCCCTTAAGCATGGGAACACTACTGTGGCTGTCAATCCCTTGCCTCCTAGGATCTTGGGGCCTTTAGCTGATGCTAGACTTTGTGAGGTCAATAGTGTGTTGGACATTGCGCAGGGCATGAAAAGTCCTATTATCATTGCTTCGGCCCTAACTAGTGTGGAGAATCTTGCAAATCATTGCTCCTCCCATCCTTGTGCTCTTACACTCTTACCGCTCCCTCTTCCGCAAATGTCCCTGAGCTTCAGGATGGGGGGAGATTAGGCTGGCCCAGTTCTATGTGGTTGAAATAGAGTCTCTGAAGTTCTGGATTGTGGTCTGTTGATTTTCTTTTGCAGTTTTGTTGCTCCTGCAATGCCCTTCACTCCATCCTGATGGGCATTGTATGTCACCCACTGGCCAGAAACAAAAAGCTGTTAAACTGGAGTCTTGTTATAATAGCACATTCAAGGGTAGATGTAATAAAAGTAGGAAACCTCAGTGAGGAAGGGTCAGTCACCCATTTGCAAAATGATCTCTTTTCATCTGCCAGACTATATGCCCTCCCCTTCTGGTGAGATCATACCCCCTCAGTTGTATATGATCAGGAACGAACGTCTGTGAACTTAACCAGATGTCTCATTACTTACTTGCATTCCTTGATGGAGGCCTATTTTCTCTGCTGTAACATGGTCCCCTCTCTCCTTGTGTCTGGTGTGGCCCTCCAACCCCAACCCTCCTGTTCATAATCCTTGCAATTACTGTATTACATAGGCTTACCTTTGAGTGTCCCAATGTGGGCTGGGTGAGTTTGGTACTAGGAGCCACCTATTAGGAAGTACATATGGCGCTTAATGTTCTGGGTTTGGGATGGTTCACTTAATATAATTGTTTCTAATGGCATCCATTTCCCGGCAAATTCCGGTAATTCATCATTTTTCGTAGCTGAGTAGTACTCCATTGTATAGATGTACCACAGTTTCCTTATCCACTCGTCAAGAGTTGGACATTTGGGTTGATTCCATGACTTTGCTATTGTAAACAGTGCTGCTATGAACATGGTCGTGCTTGAGCTATTGAGGTGAACCTTTCCTGCATGGGGGGTTATTCCCAAAAGTGGGATAGCAGGGTCACATGGCATTTCAATCTTTAATTTCTTTAAGAATCTCCAGACGGCTCGCCAGAGTGGCGGTATGAGCCTGCATTCCCACCAGCAATGTAGGAGAGTTCCCCTCTCTCCACATCCTCTCCAGCATTTGTTGTTGTTTGTATTGTGGATTTTTGCCATCCTGACTGGGGTGAGATGATATCTCAGGGAAGTTTTGATTTGCATTTCCCTGATGGATAAAGAAGTGGAGCATTGTTTAAGATATTTGTTAGACATTTTAATTTCATCCTTGGTAAAATTTCTTTTAAGTTCCAGGGCCCATTTTTTAATTGGGCCATTGGTTTCCTTGGAGTTTAGTTTTCTAAGTTCTTTGTGCACTCTGGACAGGAGAGCTCTATCAGATATGTGGTTAGTGAAGATTTTCTCCCATTCTGTGGGTTGCCTTTGAGCTCATGTTACAATCTCTTTATCTGAACAAAAGCTCTTTAATTTCACAAGATCCCAACAGTCGAGAGTTGGTAGCAGTGACTGTGCCATTGGGTGTCTATTTAGGAAATGTTGGCCTAGCCCAATCGGCTCAAGGGAGTCTCCTATCCTTTCAACTATGGTTTTTATAGTCTTTGGCCTGATATAAAGGTCCTTGATCCATTTGGAATTAAGTCTTGTACATGGTGACAAGTACGGGTCCAGCTTTCATTTTCTGCATGTGGAGATCCAGTTTTGCCAGCACCATTTGTTGAAGATGCTGTTCTTTTTCCATTGGATTCTTTGGGCCCCTTTGTCAAAGACCAAATGGCTGTAATTTTGTGGGCTTATATCTGGGTCTTCAATCCTTATCCATTGATCTGTGTGTCTATTTTGGAGCCAGTACCAGGCTGTATTTATAACTATGGATTTGTAATATAGACTAAGGTTTGGTATGGTAATACCTGCAGTAGTGTTTTTGTTACTCAGGATTGTCTTTGCTATCCTGGGTCTTTTGTGCCTCCATATGAATTTTGAGATTCTTTGGTCAACTTCTTTAAAGAATTGCTTTGGGATTTTAATTGGTATAGCATGGAATTTGTATATTGCCTTTGGTAGGATGGTCATTTTTACGATGTTGATTCTGCCAATCCAGGAACATGGGAGGTCTTTCCACCTTCTGGTGTCTTCAGCAATTTCTTTCTTTAGGGTTTTAAAGTTTTCATTGTAAAGGTCTTTTACCTCCTTTCTTAGGTTTATACCAAGGTATTTCATTTTTTTTAGAGGCTATAGTAAATGAGATTGTTTCTCTCAGGGCTTTTTCACTTCTTTCATTCTGGGCATATAGGAAGGCCTCTGATGTTTGCACATTTATTTTGTATCCTGCCACCCTGCTGAACTGCTCAATTAGTTCCAGGAGCTTCCTGGTGGAGTTTTTAGGATCACTCAGGTATAAGATCATGTCATCTGCAAATAGGGATAGCTTGACTTCTTCCTTGCCGGTTTGATCCTCTCTTATGTCCCTTTTAGTCTTCTGGCTTCAGCTCAGACTTCAAGCACAATATTGAATAGAAGTGGTGAGAGTGGACAGCCTTGTCTAGTTCCTGATCGAAGTGGGAATGCTTCCAATTGTCCCCCATTGAGCATAATCCTTGCTGTGGACTTTTTGTATACAGCTTTTATTATATTGATAAAGGTTCCTTCCATTCCTACTGTCTCTAGCGTTTTGATCATAAAAGGCTGTTGGATCTTGTCAAAAGCTTTTTCTGCATCTATCAAGAGTATCATGTGGTCTTGGTCTTTGGACTGGTTTACATGATGAATTACATTTATTGATTTGCGTATGTTGAACCAACCTTGTGTGCCGGGGATGAAGCCTACTTGGTCCCCGTGAATAATCTTTTTAATAGGTTTTTGAATCCGATTTGCTAAGACTTTGTTGAGAATCTTTGCGTCTGTGTTCATCAGAGAGATCGGCCTATAGTTTTCTTTTTTAAGTGAGTCTGTATTACGTTTTGGGATTAAAATGATATTAGCTTCATAGAAGGAATTTGGTAGTGTTCCTTCCTTTGCTATTTGATGGAACAGTTTAAGGACTATTGGTATTATTAACTCCTTAAATGTCTGGTAGAACTCTGTGCTGAATCCATCTGGTCCAGGACATTTTTTGGTGGGAAGATTCGAGATTACTTCCTCAATTTCCTTATATGTTATAGGACTATTTAAATAATTCACAACTTCCTGATTCAATTTAGGTAAGTTGTGTTTACTTAGAAATTCATCCATCTCTTTTGTGTTGTCAAACTTCACAGAGTATAAATTTTTGAAAATGATGTTATAATTCTCTGGATTTCTTGGGTATCAGTAGTGATAACTCCATGTTCATTTCTAATTTTGTTAATTTGGGTTTTCTCTCTCCTGCTTTTGGTTAATTTAGCTAGGGGTGTATCAATCTTATTGATTTTTTCAAAGAACCAGCTTTTTGACTGGTTGATTTTTTCTGTCATTTTCTTAATCTTGATTTCAGATATTTCTCCCCTTATTTTGCTAATCTCCTCTCTTCCACTACTTTTGGGATCAGATTGCTCTAGTTTCTCTAAAGCTTTAAGCTGCATTGTTAAGTTATTTATTTCTGATGTTTCCATTTTTTTGATGTAGGCATTAAGAGCTATGAACTTACCTGTTAGAACAGCTTTCATTGTGTCCCAGCGATTTTGGTAAGTTGTATTTTCATTATCATTCACTTTCAGGAAATCTTGAATTTCCTTTTTAATTTCTTCCTGAATCCAGTTCTCATTCACCATCATATTGTTAAGTTTCCAGGAGTTAGTGTATTTTCTCTTGTTTGTTGTGTTGTGGATGTCCAGCTTTAGGCCATGGTGGCCTGACAGGGCACAGGTTAGAATTTCAACTTTTTTGTATATGTGTAGATTCGTTTTGTGTCCCAATATGTGATCTATTTTGGAGAAAGTTCCATGTGCTGCTGAGAAAAATGTGTATTCTTTGGTGCGTGGGTGAAAAGTTCGATAGAGATCTGTAAGGTCCATTTCTTTCAGGGTTTGATTAAGTTCCAAAATGTCTCTGTTAAGCTTTTGACCTGTTGATCTATCCCATGTTGAAAGGGCGGTGTTGAAGTCCCCAAGAATTATCGTTTGGGGGTTGATTTCTTGCTTTAGACGCTGTAGGGTTTTCTTAATGAATGTGGAGGGGCCCGTATTGGGTGCATATATGTTCAGTATTGTGAATTCTTCCTGGTGAATTGTACCTGTGACTAAAATGTAGTATCCATCCATGTCTCTTATAATTTTCTTTGGTTTGAAGTCCACTTTGTCTGATATCATAATGCCTACCCCTGCCTGTTTTCTGCTTCCATTTGCTTGTAGAATTGTTGACCAGCCTTTTATTTTTAGGGCATGCCTATCTTTTGTGGTGAGATGGGTTTCCTGCAGGCAGCAGATTGATGGACTGTGATTTTTAATCCAAATTTGTGATCTGTGTCTCTTGATCGGTGAGTTAATTCCATTAACATTTAATGTTATAACAGAGAAACTATTTTTAATTCCAGACATTTATTATGTTTACTAGTTTTTATAAGTATATTGCTTCGCTGTTAATGGTGTTATACTTGCCCTCTGTTCTCCTGGATATGCCTGTTTTGTTCTTCACGCTTGAGTATCATTTCTAGCATTTTTTGAAGGCCTGGTTTGGTGGACATGTATCCCTTCAAGTTGTCTTTGCGCTGGAAGATTTTTCTTTCTCCGTCGATCATGATGGATAGTTTCTCAGGGTAAATCAGCCTGGGTTGACATTTTTGCTCATTCAATACTTGAAGTATGTCTCTCCAAGCTCTTCTTGCTTTTACTGTTTCGACTGAGAAGTCATTTGTTATTTTCATAGGTTTACCTTTAAAAGTGACTTGTTTTTTCTCCCTTGAAGCTCTCAGCACCTGTTCTTTATCTTGAATGTGGAGTGTTTTGACTCTTATTTGCCGTGGCATGCTTCTGTTTTGGTCATATCTGTTTGGGGTGCGCAATGCCTCTTGTATATGGATGGGCCTCTCTTTTTTTAGATGAGGAAAGTTTTCCTTTATGATCGTTTAAAAAATTTCCTCACGGGTGGTATTTTGAGATTCCTGCTCTGGTATTCCATGAATATGCATGTTAGGCTTCTTCAGGGTGTCCCATATCTCCTGAATATTTCTCTCAAGTATCTTTTTGGCTTTAACAACCTCTTCCATTGAGCTGATTAATACTCCCATTTTATCTTCAAGGTCTGAAATTCTGTTTTCTGCTTCATTAGTTCTGCTGATAAGACTCTGTGGAGTTCTGGGTTGAAGATAACTTGTCTTTTAGCTCAGTTTTAGACTCTGCTTGAGTCTGTTTTAACTGCTGTATGCCAGATTTTGTTTCTTGCACTGTTTTTCTCAACTCCTCCAAGTGTCTGTTGTGTTCCTCTTCAAAGTGATTGATTCGATTATTTAATTCCTCCCGGATTTCCTCTTTCATAGTATTGAACATGGTAATGATCATATTTTGAAGTTCGTTATCCTGGGTCAGGTTTTCTTGGCCATTTTCCATGGGTTTGTTCTGGTTTGAGTCTAACATTATGGGATTAATTTCTTCAGTGGGAGATTTGTTTACTTGAATGTTGTTTCTCATGGATTTGCACTTTGACTTTGGCATTGTCATTTTAACTCTTAAGATCTTCTTTCAATCTGTGCGTTTTTCACTAAACTGAATTATTTGGCCTGGGGTTTTGGGGGTGGGCAGAGACGGAGCTTACCTAGGTCGAGGTGAGTCCAGGCTGGGCCCCGTGTCCCGGGCGGTGGAGTGGGGGAAGGGAGGATTGGGCGTCGGAGGGGCGCTATTTAACCTGGGGGACCTGGGGGCGGGGCCTGGGCACAGAAGGGGTGTCCTCCTCCTCCTCCCAGGCCCTGCGCTGTGGCTCCGGCTGGATGGTGGGGGGAGCTGGGCCCCTAGGGCGGCCTGGGGTTCTGGGGGTGGGCGGGGACGGAGCTTACCTAGGTCGCTCACTGAGGCCCGGCTGCACCACATGTGCTCATCCCAGGCGGTGGAGTGGAGGGAAGGACAGTAAACCACTCTTGATTCTTGAAGACAGGTTTTCTTTTAGGGTGCTTACCGCCCCTCAATAAATGTCCTTTTGGTACTGACAGGAATTCTGAAAAGGCTGCTGTACTCACAGTGTTTCTGGTGACCCAGGTCTATTTCTAGAAACCCAGGTCTATTTCCAGCAGGAATTCTGGTGATAGCTGACACTTAAGACTGTCATTTATTGTGTTTCTTCAGTGCACTTTGTTGGTTTTCTCTGCATATAACAAAAGACCAGGGATAGCAGTGGCTTAAATTTAACAGGCAGTTTTCCCTCTTGCATGAAAGTCAACAGGGGGGTGCTATAGAAGTTTCTGCTTTCCCCTCTGCTGCCTACAGGGCCTGGCTATCTTCAAGTCCCCCCACACACACTCTGTCCAGCAGAGTGCTCTCCCTGTCCATTATGGTGCTCTCTGTCCAGCAAGGCACTCTCTGTTCAGCATGGTGCTCCCCCTATCCAGTATGGCATTGTCTGTCCAGCATGGTCAGCACTCTAGTTTGCATCTCCTTGTCCAAGATTCAGTCACGTGGGCACCCCGCTGCTGTGGACACAGAGAAGTCACAAGGCCAGGTGGCTATCCCAAAGATACAATTCTCTGACAGAGACAGAGAAAGGAGCTAATGTTGGCAGACACCCTCCAGTCTGAACCCCTGCCAGCCTGGCTGACTTCCTAAATCTCAGTCCACACTCTTCTGAGAAAATATGGGTTCCTCCTGCTTCAAAGAGAAACCATGGTGCTCCAACCTATCACTGAATCCTAGCTGAGAGTAAAGGGCTGGGTATTGTAATCCCCTCAGCTGTGTCTCATCATGGTCTGGTCACCACAAAGAAAAAGGAAATTTTTCTCCAAGAGCACCAGGTGTAGGGATCCTCAGTGTGTGAGAATTGTGGCAAGGCAGATGGTTTAGAGAAGGTAAGATTTATGGGCTGGGAGGATGTTCAGAGCTGAAAACTTGCCTGCCATGAGTGAGACCCCAGATTGGCCCTAGAATTGTGGGGAAAAAGAATCAAAAGAAACACAATGTGGCTAATCTTTAGCAGTTAAAAAGTGTTACTTGCAAAAATAGTATTCTTTCTGCTGGAATGTGTGAAATATGTTGTTTTTGTTTTTCTTTTTCCTGTTTAGGATTCCCTGGTCATAGATACAGCTGTCAGCATGATTGTTGAGTGTTTGAGCTCTGGACACATTTGTAAAGAATTAGTTGAGTTAAACCCAGGGTGAAACTGCAGGCGATTTGTCTAGTTGATGGGGATGACTCAACCCTCGGCAAGCAGGACTAGTCCTCAGGCAAGTGAATAAAATGGAAGGAACTGATGGAGAAAGTTGGCATCCTTGTATACACTTGGCCAGACATGATGATATGGCAAGTAAGGATCATCCCTCTCTCAGCCAGTACCTGAATATGGTATGGCCAGTTCTCTCAGGCCTTGGTGTTGGTGTGAGTTCTGCCAAGCTGGACAGGAACTGTAACCAGACTTTCCTAAGGAAAAAATAAAAATCCCTTGTTCCCTTAAGCTGTTTTGCCATGATTTTATCAGCAACATGCTGAGTAACTGCAGTACCCTGAGTCACAGTTTTAGCTCCCTTATCTGATCTCAGTGGCTCTGAGATTTGACCTGTAGGAGGTTGTTATTGACTTTGAGTTTCCATGGTGAATTCAAGTAGACTTTGGAATGGACCCTTCTGTGGATGTCCTGGGCCTCCTTAGTCTTCACATCCAGGTTCAAAGATTGCTCTAGACAGACAAAGATTGCTCTTGGAAAAATTCTTTTTGTTGTTGGTCTATTTTTACAAAGTTGTAACCAAAAATCTTTTATTTATTTATTTATTTATTTATTTATTTATTTATTTATTTATTTATTTATTTATTAAGCAGGCCTCCCTGTCTCTGTAACCCATGCTTACCTAGAGCTCACTGTGGATCTGGAATGGTCTTTAACTTGTGGCACTCCTGCCTCAGCCTTCCAAGTGCTGCAGTTAAAGGCTGGGGTCAAGGTATGGTTTTAAAATAGCTTACCTACAGGTTCACCCAGTTCCTCACTTTCTGGTCTTCGAGACCTAGTACAGGACCTCTCACAAAATAAGCTTTTGCTTTTCTGTCAAGCTACATCCTTCAAAGCCAGTTTTGAAGAATATTATTTTTTACCTACTCGTCTCTGCCGTGCTCCATCCTGAAGTACATGATCCTGACCTCAGTCTCTTTTGGATGGAGCTTTTTGAGTAGGCTAGAATTTCAGTGAGCCCATTATATCTGGGATGGCTCTTACATCTTGGTGGAATTCTTGAGGGTGGGCTCTTGGAAAAGGCTGAGGGGCATCAGTAGCTCTGGAATTTTACTTCACTTATTCAAGTTGATCTATTTCCTTCTCCATGTGATTCTTTTCTCAGTCAAGAGTCTCAGGTGAGTGTGCCTGACTGTGTGGGACCCTTACTGTATGGGAGGGGGAGGCTGGGAGTGCTTGTTCCCTGTCTTTTCTGCTACAGTAATGCATCTTGAAGTGCTAACAGCATGTGAGTTTCTGGCCTCTGGCTTAGAGAATGCACACCTTTACATCAAGCTTCTCCTGACTTTACTGGCCTTATTGTTATGTTTTTGTATATTTGGACAGCCTTGTTTGTCATTCATGACAACTATATAACTTCTTTTTCAGGCCAAGGACTCTAACTGGCCCAGAGGTTGTGATATCACTGTAGAAGCCGTGAGGTCACAGTAAGGTTGTGATATCATTGGCAAGTCTGATGTCACCATGAGGCTATGATGTAACAGGTGAGTCTGTAGTGTCACTGTGGAGGCTGTGAGGTCACTCTGAGGCTGTGATATCTGTGGCAAGGCTGATGTCACGATGAAGATATGAAATAACAATTGAGGCTGTGGTATCACTTGCGAAGCTGTGATGTCAAAGGCTGTGATGTCACTGGTGAATCTGTGACGTCAGTGGCCAGACTAATGTCAGTGGCGAGGATAACGACACAGGTAATGCTGCGGTGTCACTGGTGAGGCTCTGATATCAAAATGAGGCTGTTGTGTCACACTAAGGCAGTGGTGTCACTGGAGAGGCTATGATGTCAAAAACTTTGGTGTCACTGGAAAGGCTGTGACATCAGTGGTCAGACTGTGATGTTAGTGGTGATGCTGAGATTTCACAGAGAGGTTAAGATGTCAGTGGTGAGGCTGTGCCATTACCATGAGCCTGTGATGTCAGAGATGAGAATGTGTTGTCACTGGTGATGCTGTGATTTCACACTGAGGCTGTGATGTCAGTAGTGAGAGATGATGACATCACGGTGAGGCTGTGATATCAGTGGTTAGGCTGTGATATCAGAAGTGAAGTTGATGTGAGTGATGAGGCTGATATGTCACAGTGATGCTGGAATGTCATTGGGGAGGCTGTGATGGCACAGTGAGACTGTGATGTCACCATGAGGCTGTGATGGCACAGTTTGCCTGTGATGTCACATTGAGGCTGTAATGTCACAGTGAGCCTGTAATGTCACTGAAGAGGCTGTGATGGCACAGTGGCGAGGCTCATGTCACAATGAGGCTTTGATGTCACTGGTGAATTTATGATGTCACAATGAGGGTGCAATGTCAGTGGTGAGAATAATGTCATTGTGCGGCTATGATGACACTAGTGAGGCTATGATGTCAGTTATGAGACTTGTGTGACAGTGAGGCTGTGATGTCAGTGTTGAAGGTTTGATTTCACTATGAGGCTAGAATGTCAGTGCTAAGGTTGTGATGTCATTTTGAAGCTGTAATTTCACTGTGAAAGTGTGATGTCACTGTGTGGCTGTGATGTTACCCTGAGGTTGTGATATAACTATAGAAGCTGTGTAGTCACAGTGAGGCTGTGATGCCAGTGGCAAGACTATGATGTAATGGTGAGGCTATGGTGTCACTCCAGTGGCTGTGATTTCTGTGACAAGGTTAATACCACAATGAGGATATTATGTAACAGGTGAGGCTGTTGTGTCACTGGTGAGGCTATGATGTCAAAGGATGTGATGTCACAATGAGGCTGTTATGTGACACTGAGGCTTTGATGTTACAGTAAGGGTCCTATGCCAGTGTAGATTCTATCAGATGACAGCTAGGCTGTGACGTTAGTGATGATGCTGTGATTTCACAGTCAGGTTAGGATGATAGTGATGAGGCTGTGATGTCACAGTGAATTTGTCTTGTCACCAGTTATGCTGTGATGTCACAGTGAGGCTGTGATGCCAGCGTTGAGAGAGTATGATGAGAGGTTGTGATGTCAGAAATGAGGCTGATATGAGTGTTGAAGTTGTGATGTCATAGTGAGGCTGTTTTGTTAAACTGAGGCTATTTTGTTGAACTGAGGCTGTGATGTCACAGTGAACCTCCTGTCAGTGGTGATTTTGTGAGAAGAAATTGAGGCTCTGAAATTAGTGGTGATGATGAAATTTCACAGTGAGATTAGGATTTCAGTGGTGAGGCTGTGCCATCACTGTGAGGCTATGATGTCAGAAGTGAGGCTGTTTTGTTTCTGGTGATGCTTTGATGTCACAGTGAGCCTGTGATGTCAGTGGTGTCATTGTGAGGTAGGTCATATGTCAGTTGTGAGGGTGTGATGTCACACTGAGGGTATAATTTCAGAGGTGATCCTGTGATTTCACAGTGAGGCTAGGTTGTCACAGTGAATCTGTTTTCACTGCTGATGCTGTGATGTCATAGTGAGGCTGTGATGTCAGTGGTTAGGCTGTAATGTCAGAAGTGAGGCTGATATGATTGAGGAGGCTGAGATGTCACAATAAGGCTGGGATGTCCCTGGTGAAGTAGTAATGCCACAGTGAGGCTCTGATGTCACTGTGAGTCTGTGGTGCCACTGGTGATGCTTTGGTGTCACAGTGAACCTGTGATATCACTGGTGACACTGTGATGTCACAGTGAGGCTGTGATGTCAATGATCCTCTGATGGCACCATTAGACTGTTTTTTCAGTGGCAAGGCTGATGTCACAGTGAGTTTTTGACATCACAGTGAGTTTGTGATGTCACTGTGAGTCTGTGATATCATAATGAGGCTATGATGGCAAAGGTGAGGCTGTGATGTCACAGTGAGGCTATGATGGCACACTGAGGTTGTGATGTCACTCAGAAGGTTGTGATGTCACAGTGAGTTTATGATGTCAGTGGTGTCACAGGGAGCCTGTGGCATTGGTGAGGCTGTGTTGTCACTGGTGAGGCTATTGTAAGAATAAGCCTGTCATGTCAGTGGTGAGGCTATCATGTCATAGTAAAGCTAGTAAGGGGGTCAGTGGTGAAGGTGTGATGTTACTCTGAGGGTGTGATTGGACAGGTGAGCCTGCTATGTCACACTGAGGCTGTGATGTTACAGTGAGGCTATGATTTTACAGTGATGTTGTGATGTCACAATGAGGCTGTGATGTCACTATGAGGTTATGATGTCACAGTGAGGCTTTGATGTCACTGTTTAGGCATTGATGTCAATGACAAGACTGATATTACAATGTGGCTGTGATGTAACAGGTGAGGCTGTGAGGTCACAGTGAGGCTGTGTGATAATTGTGAGGCTGTGATGTCAGTGGCAAAATAGATTTCACAGTAAGGCTATGATGTAACAGGTGAGCCTATGGTGTCACTGGGGAGACTGTGGAGTCAAATAGCAGCTGTGATGTCAATGGTTAGTCTGTGATGTCAGAAGTGAAGCTGAAGTGAGGGATGAGGCTGAGATGTCACAGTGTGGCTGGGATGTCACTGGTGAGGCTGTGATGCCACAGTGAGGTTGTGATGGCAGTGTGACTCTGTTGTGTCACTGCTGAGGCTGCTATGACTCAGTGAGCCTGTGATGTCAGTGGTGAGGTTGTGGTGTCATAGTGAGGCTAGGTAAGATGTCAGTGGTGAGGGTAAGATGTCATGATGAGGTTGTGATTTCAGAGGCGAACCAGTGATGTCACAGTGAGGCTATGATGTCAGAGGTGAAGCTGTAATGTCACAGTGAGTCTGTAATGGCACAGTATGGCTGTGATGTCAGTGAGGTTGTGATGTCACAGTGAAGTTGTCATGTCACCAGGGAGGTTGTGATGTTACAGTGAGGATGTGATTTCAGTAGGGACACTGTGGTATCACAGGGAGGCTGTGTCAATGGTGAGGCTGTGGTGTCACTGCTGAGGCTCTAAGGTCAGAGTGAGGCTGTTGTGTCACACTGAGGCTGTGATGTCACAGTGAAGCTATAAGGTCAGTGGTGATACTGTGATGTCACAGTGATGTTGTGAGGTCATTGTGAATCTGGGAGGTCACTGTGGAGGCTATGATGTCAGTGGCAAAGCTGATGTCAAAATGAGGATATGATGTAATAGGTGAGGCTGCGTTGTCACTGAGGAGTCTGTGAGGTCACAGTGAAGCCACGAGGTCAGAGTAAGGCTGTGAAGTCAATGGCCTGGGTGATGTCACAATGAGGCTATGATGTAACAGGTAAGGGTGTGGTGTCCATGGTGAGGCTATGATAACAAAGTCTGTGATGTCACTGGTGAGGCTGGATATCATAGTGCAGCTAGGTAGGATATCATTGGTAAGGCTGTTTTGTTATGGTGAGACTATGATGTCAGAGGTGAGCCTGTGATATCACCATGAGGCTGTAATGTCACTGTTAAGCTGTGATATCACAATGAGACTATTATGTCATAGGTGAGGATGTTATGTCACAGTGAGCTTGTGATGTCACTGGGGAAGCTGTGATGTCACTGTGAGGTTGTGATGTCGGTAGTGACACTGTGATATCACAGGGTTGCTGTGGCATTGGTGAGGCTGTGTTGTCACTAGAGAGGTTTTAATGTCGCAGAGAGGCTTCTGTGTCACGCTGAGGCTGTGATGTCACAGTGAGGCTCTTTTTTTTTTTCTTGTGGTAGAGTGTATTTTGGAACTCAGGGTGCTTCAGAATTTAAAAAGGGTAAAATGTCGGTGGGAGTGTGGGATGAAGGGACAACAAGGAGATAGGAAAGAGGTAGGGAGAAGGAGGAGGGTACCTATTGAGTTTGTATAAAGGTAAAAACAATAATAAAGTTTTGTCGCTGAAAGAAAAATAATGAAAGTCCCATCAAAGATCTAAAGTGAACAACACGTTGTTGTTTCTGCAGTAGAATGTATCCTTACTGAAGAAATTAGAATGACTGGGGTGGCTTTGTTGTTACATGGGCTCTCCCAGAACTTAACTTTTTTTTTCTTTTTTTTTTTATTTCATCTGCAAATAGGGATAGCTTGACTTCTTCCTTGCCCATTTGAATCCCTTTTATGTCCCTTTCTTGTCATAAAAGGAAGTTGAAATTCTAGCCTGTGCCCTATCAGACCACCACGGCCTAAAGCTGGACATCCACAACACAACAAATGACAGAAAGTACACCAACTCCTAGAAACTTAACACTATGATGCTGAATGAGAACTGGATTAAGGAATAAATTAAAAAGGAAATTCAAATTACTTAAATTGAATCAGGACGTTTGAATTATTAAAATAGTCCTATAACATATGAGGAAATTGAGGAAGCGAATATTGTTTTAATCCCAAAGCCTAATAAAGATACACTTAACAAAGAAAACTATAGGCAAATCTCTCTGATTAACATAGATGCAAAGATTTTCAACAAATTCTTAGCAAATCAGATTCAAAAACATATCAAAAAGATCATTCACAGGGACCAAGTAGGCTTCATCCCCGGCACACAAGGTTGGTTCAACATACGCAAATCAATAAATGTAATTCATCATGTAAACCAGTCCAAAGTCCAAGACCACATGATACTCTCGATAGATGCAGAAAAAGCTTTTGACAAGATCCAACAGCCTTTTATGATCAAAACGCTAGAGACAGTAGGAATGGAAGGAACCTTTATCAATATAATAAAAGCTGTATACAACAAGCCCACAGCAAGGATTATGCTCAATGGGGAACAATTGGAAGCATTCCCACTTCGATCAGGAACTAGACAAGGCTGTCCACTCTCACCACTTCTATTCAATATTGTACTTGAAGTCTTAGCTGAAGCCATAAGACAAGAAAGGGACATAAGAGGGATTCAAATCGGCAAGGAAGAAATCAAGCTATCACTATTTGCAGATGACATGATCTTATACCTGAGGGATCCCAAAAACTCCACCAGGAAGCTCCTGGAACTAATTGAGAAGTTCAGCAGGGTGGCAGGATACAAAATAAATGTGCAAACATCAGAGGCCTTCCTATATGCCCAGAATGAAAGAAGTGAAAAAGCCTTGAGAGAAACAATCCCATTTGCTATAGCCCCTAAAAAAATGAAATACCTTGGTATAAACCTAACCAAAGAGGTAAAAGACCTTTACAATGAAAACTTTAAAACCCTAAAGAAAGAAATTGCAGAAGACACCAGAAGGTGGAAAGACGTCCCATGCTCCTGGATTGGCAGAATCAACATCGTAAAAATGACCATCTTACCAAAGGCAATATACAAATTCAATGCTATACCAATTAAAATCCCAAAGCAATTCTTTAAAGAGGTTGGCCAAACAATCTCAAAATTCATATGGAGGCACAAAAGACCCAGGATATCAAAGACAATCCTAAGTAACAAAAACACTGCTGGAGGTATCACCATACCAAACCTTAGTCTATACTACAAATCCATACTTATAAAAACAGCCTGGTACTGGCTCCAAAATAGACACACAGATCAATGGATATGGATTGAAGACCCAGATATAAGCCCACAAAATTACAGCCATTTGGTCTTTGACAAAGGGGCCCAAAGAATCCAATGGAAAAAGAACAGCATCTTCAACAAATGGTGCTGGCAAAACTGGATCTCCACACGCAGAAGATGAAAGCTGGACCCGTACTTGTCACCATGTACAAGACTTAATTCCAAATGGATCAAAGACCTTGATATCAGGCCAAAGACTATAAAAACCATAGTTGAAAGGATAGGGAACTCCCTCGAGCTGATTGGGCTAGGCCAACATTTCCTAAACAGACATCCAATGGCACAGTCACTGCTACCAACTCTCAACTGTTGGGATCACACTGTCATGATTAACATCCAACTTATCCTCACTATGACGCCAGAGCCTCATAACTGACATCACAGGCTCACTGTGACATGACAGCCTAACCACTGCCATCATAGTCTCACTGTGACATCATTCTTGCCACTGACATTGCAGCCTCATTGTAACATTGTAACTTGACCCGTGACATCACAGCCTCATTGTGATGTCAGTATTCCCACTGACATCACAGACTCACTGCTCCATCACTAACTCTCAAATGACATCACAGCTTTAGTGTGACATCCTAGTCACACTGTGTCATCACAGCCTCAATGTGACATCACAGCATCACTGCAACATCACAGTATCACCACTGTCTCACTGTGACATCACAGCCTCACTGTGACACAACAGCCTCACTGTGACATTGGAGCCTCACCAGTGAAACCACAGCCTCAACAAGGCCACAGTCTTCCTGTGACACCACAGTGTCACTACTGATATCACAACCTCACTGTGACATCAAAACCTCCCCAGTGACATCACAGCCATGCTGTGACATCACAGCCACATTGTGTAATCACAGCCTCACCTCTGACATCACACCCTCATCTCTGACATCAAAGCATCACTGTGAAACCACAGCCTGACTCTGACATCACAGCCTCATGCTGTTGTCACAAGCTCACTGTGTTATCAGCTTCGTCACTGACATAACAATCTCATGGTGACAACACAGCCTGACCTCTGAGATCACAGCCTCACCACGGTATCACAGAGTCACTTCTGACATCACAGCCTCACCACTGACATCACAACCCCTCTCTGACACCACATCCTTACTGGTGACATCACTGCTTCATTGTGACATCAGCTTTGTCACTGAAATCACAGCCTTTCTATGACATCACAACGTTCAGTGACATCATAATCTCAATGTATCATCACAGCCACGCTCTGCAATCAGAGCCTCATTGTGACACAATGGATTCATCTCTAAAAATCACAACCTCACTGTAACCACAGCCTCACTCTGACATCACAGCCTCACTGTGACATCATAGCCTCATGGTGATATCACAGCTTCTGTTTGCTACAACAGCCTCACTGTGACAACAGAGCCTCATGGTGATGTCATAGTCTCTCATGACTGACATCACAGCCTCACAGTGACATCACAGCCTCACCTCTGACATCACAGCCTCCCTGAAATGGCACAGCCTCACCATTGACATCCTAACCTCACTGTGAAATCACAGCATCACCACTGATGTCTCAGCTTCACTGTCATCTCATAGAATCACCACTGACATCAGAGCCTCACTGTAAAACCACAGCCTCAGTTTGACACAATAGCCTCACCATGACGATAGAGCCTCACTAATGACACCACAGCCTCAACAAGGCCACAAAATCCCTGTGGCACCACAGTGTCACTACTAATATCACAACCTACAGTGACATTACATCCTCCCCAGTAATATCACACCCACGATGTGACATCAAAGCCACACTGTGACATCATAGCCCCACCACTGACATCACAGCCTCACTTTGACATCACAGCCTCACTGTGACATCACAGCCTCGCAGTGATATCACAGGCTCACCTCTGACATCACAGCCTCACTGTGGCATCACAGCCTCAGCACTGACATCACAACCTCTATGCCATACCATGTCCTCACTGTGGACATAACTGCATTATTGTGACATCAACCTTGCTACTGAAATCACACCTTCTCTGTGACATCACAAACTCCAATGACATCACAGCCTGACTGTGACATTATAGCCACAGTGTGCCATCACAGCTGCACTGTGACATCACAGCATCACCACTGACATCTTACCTATACTCAAAATTACACCACAGCATCACCAGTGGCATCATGGGCTCACTATGACATGACAGCCTCACAAGGGACATAAGAGACTTTGACATCATAGCCTCACCAGTGACACCAAAGTGTTACCAGTGACACCACAGACTCACTGGTGACATCACTGACTCATTGTGACATTAGCCTACCCACTGAAATCACATTGTGCTATCACAGCCTCAGTGTGACACAACACACTCATTTTGTCATTAAAACCTCACCAGTGACACCACAACCTCACCAATGCCACAGCCTCCTTGTGACACCACAGTGTCACTACTGACATCATAACCTCACTGTGACATCATGACCTTCCCAGTGACATCACAGCCTTACTGTGACATCACAGCAATACTGCCATCACAAAATCAACAGTGACATCACAGCCTCACTATAACATCACAGCCTCAATGTGATATAACAGCCTCACTGTGACATAAAAGCCTCATTGTGTCATAGTCCCTCACCACTGATATCATCACTGTGACACTATAGCCACAGTATACCAAGACTCCCGCAAGGAGAAATCACAGCCTCACTGTGACATTACAGCCACACCAGTGACATCACAGCCTCACTGACACAACACAGTTTCATCACTGACTTCCTAGCTATGCTGTGACATCAAACTTTCACCACAAACTTCACAGCCTCACTGCCCCATAATAAGCTCACTCCTGGCATCATAGCCTCTCCCCTGACATCATTCTCACACTGATGTAGCAGCCCCATTGTGACATCATATATTCACCAGTGACATCACAGCCTCATTGTGACATTATACTTTCACCAGTGTCATCAGAGTCTTATTGTGACATCAGCCTCACCACTGACATAACAGCCTTACTGTGCCATCACCTCTCCAGTGACAACACAGACTCACTGTGACATCATCATCTCATTGGGAAATCACAGACTTGCTGTGACATTATAGCCACACTGTGTTATCACAGCCTCACTGTGACATCACAGCCACAAAGTGAAATCACAGCCTCATAGAGAAATAACACCCTCACCTGTTACATCATAGCCTCATTGTGATTTCAACCTTTCTACTGACATCACAGCCTCCACAGTGCCTTTGCAGTCTCACAATGACATCACAGACTCATTGTGACCTCAAAGCTTGCACAGTGAGTTCACAGCCTCACCTGTAATATCGTAACTTCATTGTGATATCAGCTTTGCCACTGACATAATAGCCTCACTGTGACCTCACAGCCTCAGTTTGATGCAAAAGCCTCACTGTGAAATTAGAAACTCAACAGTGACACTACAGCCTCACTAATGCCATAGGCTTCCTGCGTCACCACAGTGTCATTACTGACATCACAATCTCACTGTAACATCACAACCTTCCCAGTGACATCGCAACCTCACTGTGAATCACAGCCTCACTATGATGTTACAACCTCACCAGTGACTTCACTGCATCTCTGTGACCTCAGGCTTATCAGTAATACCAGAGCCTCACTGTGATACCACAGCTTCACCACTGATATCATACACACTCTTTGCCATCACAATGTGTCCAGTGACATCACAGCCTCATTTTGACACCATAGCCACACTGTGTCATCACAGCCTCACTCTGAGGTCACAGCCTCACTATGAAGTCACAAACTCTCTACGACACCCCAGCATTGCCACTGACATCATAGCCTCACTTTGACATCACAGCCCACTGTGACATAATACCATCGTGGTGATATGATAAGCTCACCTCTGATGTAGTAGCCTCACTGTGACCTCAGAGCCTCCACAGTGACATCACAGTCTCACTGTGATGGCACTGCCTCACCACAGACATCCTAAATTCACTGTGAAATCAGAGAATCAACACTGACATCACAGGCTCACTGTCATCTCATACAATCACCACTGACATCAGAGCTTCATCGTGACATCACAGCCACAGTGTGACACAACAGCCTCGCTGTGACATCATACCTGCACCATTGAAATCACAGCCTCACTTGTGACATCAGCCTTGCCACTGATATCACAACCACACTGTGTCATCACAGCCTCACTGTAACATCACTGCCTCATTGTGATGACATAGTCTAATTGTGATGTCATAGACGCACTGTGATGTCACTGACTCTCTGTGTCCTCCCTCATAGCCACATTATGACATCATCCTCGCCACAGAATTACAGCCTCACTCTGACGTCTCATCTTCCCCAGTGAAACACAGCCTCACTTGTTACATCATAGTCTCATTGTGAGCTCAGCCTCGCCACTGACATTGCAGGCTCATTTTGACATCAGCCTTGCCACTGATATTGCAGCCTCAATGTCCATCATAACCTCTCCAGTGATAGCATAGCCTCACTGTGCCGTCACAGCCTCCATGTGACATCGTAGCTACTGTGTTATCACAATCTCACTGTGATATCACAGCCACAGTGTGACAACAAAGCCTCACTATGACATCACTGTGAAATCAGCCTTGCCACTGACATACAGCCTTATGGTGACATGACAGCCTCACCTCTGACATCATAGCCTCACTGTGACATCAACTTCACGGTGACATCACAGGTTCACCCCTATAATCATACCCTAAGTGTGACATCACACCCTCACCACTGACATCATACCTAGCCTCACTATGGACACCATGGCCTCACCACTGACATCACAGGCTCACTGTGACGTGGCAGCCTCACCAGTGACACCACATCCTCAACAGTGATATCTCAGCCTCTCTGGCATCACAGCCTTCTCACTCACATCAGCCTCACTTCTGACATCACAAACTAACCACTGATATCACAGTCTCACTGTGACATCACAGCATTACTAGTGACATGACAGACTCACTGTGATGGCACAGCTTCACCACTGACATCCTAAATGCACTCAGCATCACCACTGCCATCACAGTCTGACCATTGACGTTAGTGCTTCACCAGTGACATAGTCTTTACATTATAGCCTCACCACTGACACCACAGTTTCAATGTGATATCACAGCCTCGGTGTGACACAACAGAATCACTGTGATGTTAGAGCCTCACCAGTGACACCACAGCCTCACCTGTGACATCAGCCAACCCACTGATATTAGTCTGAAAATTGACATCACAGTCTCATCAGTGCCATCACAGCCCTTGACATAGCCTTACTTGTAACAGCTGCCTCGTTGCTGACAGCACAGACTGACCACTGAGGTTACAGCCTCATCAGTGATATAAGTCTTTGACATTATAGCTTCACCAGTGACACCACTGCCTCAGTCTGACACAATAGCCTCACTGTGACATAAGAACCTTACTGTGACACCACAGCTTCAACAATGACATCACAGCCACACTGCAACGACACAGCCTCAGTGTGATAAAACAGCCTCACTTTGACATCTGAGCCTCATTTGACACCACAGCCTCACCTGTTACATTATAGCCTCATTGTGACATCTGCCTTCCCACTGACATCACAGCCTCACTATGACCTCACCGCCTCCATAGTGATATCACAGACTCACTGTGATGTCATAGTTTCTCACAACTGACAGAGCAGGGCCTCATCACTCACATAAGCCTCAATTCTGTCATTACAGTCTAACCGCTGAAATAACAACCTCACCGTGATGTCATAGAATCTCACCACTGACATCACAGCCTCACGGTGATATCACAGCATTACCAGTGACAACACAGTCTCACCTCTGACATCACAGCTTCCCTAAGATGGTACTGACTCACCACTGACATCCTAACCTCTCTGTGAAATCACAGCATCATCACTGTCATCACAGCCTCACTGTGACATCACAGTCTCAAAATTGAAACTGCAGTATCAACTGTGACATCAGCCTTGCAACTGACATCACCGTCTGATCACTAATGTCACAGTTTCACCAGTGACACCACAGCCTCTTCATGACATCACAGCCCCAGTGACACAACAGCCTCACTGTGACATTAGATCATTACCACTCATGTCATAGCCTCACCAGTGCCATCACAGTCTTTGATATTAAAATGTTCCCAGTGACAACAAAGCTTCACTGTGGCATTCCAGCCTCGCCTCTGACATCACAGCCTCACTTTGACCTCACTGTGTCACTAGCAAAGTCACAGCCTCACTGTGACATCTTAACCTCTCCAGTGACATCAAACTCACAGTGATATCAGAGCTTCACAGTGACATCACACTTTCACAGTGACATCACAGCCTCACTGTGACATCATAGCATAACCACTGACATCATACCCTCACTGTGACATCACTACCTCAGAGTAACACAACAGCCTCACGGTGATCTTAGAGCCTAACTGTGATGTCTCAAAGTCACTGTAACATCAGTCTTGCCACTGACATAACAGTCTCCTGGTGACATCTAAGCCTCACTGTGCCATCACAGCCTCACCTCTGACATCATATGCTCACTGTGTCATCACAGTCTCACAGTGAAATCACAGTCTAATCTCTGACACTATAGCCACACTGTGACATCACAGCTTCACTATGACATCACAGGATCACCTCTTACATTATAGCCTCAGTGTGACAACACACCCTTACCACTGACATATTACATAGCCTTGGTATGGCACCACAGGCTCACCACTGATATCACAGGCTTACTGTGCCATGAAAGCCTCACCAGCAACACCATAGCCTCACGGTAGCATCACAGTCTCACCAGTGACATCCCAGGTTCACTGTGATATCTCAGCCTCATCACTCACATAAGCTTCTCTTCTGACATAACAGCCTCACCACTGATATCACAGCCTCACTGTGACATCACAGCCTCAGTGCGACACAACAGCCTCATTGTGACATTAGAGCCTCACCAGTGACACCACAGCCTCACCAAAGCCATATCTTCCCCGTGACAACACAGTGTCACTATTGACTTCACAACCTCAATGGGACATCAAAACATCTTTGAAATCACAACTTCACTATGACATCACATCCTCACTGTGACATCACAGCCACACTGTTCCATCCCAGCTTTACCTCTGAAATCATAGCCTCAATGTGATGTCACAGTCTCTCACCACTGACATAACAGCATCATTGTGACATCACAGCATCACCAGTGACAATACAGTCTCAATGTGACATCTCAGCCTTATCACTCACATCAGCCTCACTTCTGACATCACAGCCTAACCAGTGACATCATAGCCTCACTCTGATATCACAGCATCACTACTGACAACACAACCAAACTGTGACATCACAGCCTCATCTCTGACATCACACCTCAGTGACACTGCAACCTCAACACTGACATCTTAATATCACTGTGAAATCACATCACCACTGACAACATAGCCTCACTGTCATGTCATAGAATCATGACTAACATCTGAGCCTCACTGTGACATCACATCCTCAGTGTGACACAACAGCCCACGATATCAGAGCATCCCCATTGAAACACAGCCTCACCTATGGCATCAGCCTTGATACTAATATCGGATTCAGGCTATTGACATCACAGCCTTACCAGTGGCATCACAGTCTTTGATATTATAGTCTCACAAGTGATACCACAACCACACTGTGACATTACAGCCTCACCTCTGATATCATAGCCTCACTGTGACAACACAGCCAAATTGTAACATCACAGGCTCATCTCTGAAACCATAGCCTCAGTTTGACATCACATGTTCACCACTGACATCCTACCTCGCCTCACTATGACACCATAGCCTCACCACTGACATCACAGGCTCACTGTGACATGACAAATTGACCTCTGACATAGTAGCTTCACAGTGACATCACAGCCTCACTGTGACCTCACCAACTCACTATGACATCAGGCTTGCCACTGACATAACAGCCTCATGGTGACATTGTATCCTCTCTGTGACGTCACAGCCTCATGATGATATCACAGGATCACCATTGATAACGTACCTATCCTCACTATGACACCACAGCCTCACCAGTGACATCATTGCTTCACTGTGACATGACAGAATCACTGGTGACATCATAGCTTTTGTCACCATAACCTCACCAGTGACACCACAGCTCACCTGTTATATCATAGACTCATTTTTTATTAAAAATTTAATTATACATTTTAAAATTTTTTACCAGTTCCCTCCCTCTCCCCTCCTCCCCCTCCCCTTCCCCCAGTGCCTCCCCCCCAATTCCCAGAGAGTACTTTATTGTGTACGCCTAACTCTCCTCTGGGTCCTCCTCTCCGATGACATATAAGGACCCAGTGGCATTTCCATAAGCCCTTTCTCTTGTTCCCCTTAAGCATAAGATCACTACTATGGCTGTCAATCCCTTGCCTCCAGGGGTCTCGGTGCCCTTAACAGATGCTAGACTTTATGAGGGCAACAGTGCGCTGGACACTGCGCAGGGCATGCAAAGTCCCATTATGATTGCTTTGGCCCCAACTATTGTTGAGAATCTTGCAAATCGTTGCTCCTCCCATCTTTTTGCTCTTACAATCTTACCGCCCCCTCTTCCGCAAATGTCCCTGAGCTCCAGGATAGGGAGAGATTAGGCTGTCCTAGTTCTATGTGATTGATATAGAGTCTCTGAAGTTCTGGATTGTGGTTTGTTGATTTTCTTTTGCAGTTTTGCTGCTCCTGCAATTCCCTTCACTCCATTCTGCTGGGCACTATATGTCACCCCCTGGCCAGAGACAAAAAGCTGTTAAACTGGAGTCTTGTTATAATAGCACATTCAAGGGTAGATGTAATAAGAGTAGGAAACCTCACTGAGGGAGGGGTCCATCACCCATTTGCAAAATGATTACTTTTTATCTGCTAGACTATATGCCCTCCCCTTCTGGTGAGATCAGGAAAGAACGTCTGTGAACTTAACCAGGTTTCTCATTACTTACTTGCAGACCTTGATGGAGGCCTATTTTCTCTGCTGTAACATGGTCTCCTCTCTCCTTGTTTCTGGTGTGGCCCTCCTAACCCATCTCTCTTGTTCATAATCCTTGCAATTACTGTGTTACATAGGTTTACTTTTGAGTGTCTCAATGTGGGCTGGGTGAGTTTGGTACTAGGAGCCACCTATTAGGGAGTACATACGGCGCTTAATTTTCTGGGTTTGGGATACTTCACTTAATATAATTCTTTCTAATGACATCCATTTCCCAGCAAATTCCAGTAATTCATCATTTTTGATGGCTGAGTAGTACTCCATTGTATAGATGTACCACAGTTTCCTTATCCACTCGTCAACTGTTGGACATTTAGGTTGATTCCATGACTTTGCTATTGTAAACAGTGCTGCTATGAACATGGTCGAGCTTGTGCTATCGAGGCGAACCTCTGCTGCATGGGGGGTTATTCCCAAAAGTGGGATAGCAGGGTCATATGGCATTTCAATCTTTAATTTCTTTAAGAATCTCCAGACGGCTCGCCAAAGTGGCTGGATGAACCTGCATTCCCACCAACAATGTAGGAGAGTTCCCCTCTCTCCACATCCTCTCCAGCATTTGTCGTTGTTTGTATTGTGGATTTTTGCCATCCTGACCGGGGTGAGATGATATCTCAGGGAAGTTTTGATTTGCATTTCCCTGATGGCGAAGGAAGTGGAGCATTTTTTGAGATATTTGTTAGACATTTTAATTTCATCCCTGGTAAAGTTTCTTTGAAGTTCCAGGGCCCATTTTTTAATTGGGCCAGTGTTTTCCTTGGAGTTTAATTTTCTAAGTTCTTTGTGCACTCTGGACAGTAGAGCTCTGTCAGATATGTGGTTAGTGAAGATTTTCTCCCATTCTGTGGGTTGCCTTTGAGCTCGTGTGACAATCTCTTTATCTGAACAGAAGCTCTTTAATTTCACAAGATCCCAACTGTTGAGAGTTGGTAGCAGTGACTGTGCCATTGGATGTCTGTTTAGGAAGTGTTGGCCTAGCCCAATCAGCTCGAGGGAGTTCCCTATCCTTTCAACTATGGTTTTTAAAGTCTCTGGCCTGATATCAAGGTCCTTAATCCATTTGGAATTAAGTCTTGTACATGGTGACAAGTACGGGTCCAGCTTTAATCTTCTGCATGTGGAGATCCAGTTTTGCCAGCACCATTTGTTGAAGATGCTGTTCTTTTTCCATTGGATTCTTTGGGCCCTTTTGTCAAAGACCAAATGGCTGTAACTTTGTGGGCTTATATCTGGGTCTTCAATCCTTATCCATTGATCTGTGTGTCTATTTTGGAGCCAGTACCAGGCTGTCTTTATAACTATGGATTTGTAGTATAGACTTAGGTTTGGTATGGTAATACCTCCAGCTGTGTTTTTGTTACTCAGGATTGTTTTTGCTATCCTGGGTCTTTTGTGCCTCCATATGAACTTTGAGATTGTTTGGTCAACTTCTTTGAAGAATTGCTTTGGGATTTTGATTGGTTTAGCATTGAATCTGTATATTGCCTTTGGTAGGATGGTCATTTTTACAATGTTGATTCTGCCAATCCAGGAACAAGGGAGGTCTTTCCACCTTCTGGTGTCTTCTGAAATTTCTTTCTTTAGGCTTTTAAAGTTTTCATTGTAAAGGTCTTTTACCTCCTTAGTTAGGTTTATACCAAGGTATTTCATTTTTTTAGGGGTTATAGTAAATGGCATGGTTTCTCTCAAGGCTTTTTCACTTCTTTCATTCTGGGCATATAGGAAGGCCTCTGATGTTTGCACATTTATTTTGTATCCTGCCACCCTGCTGAACTTCTCAATTAGTTCCAGGAGCTTCCTGGTGGAGTTTTTGGGATCCCTCAGGTATAAGATCATGTCATCTGCAAATAGTGATAGCTTGATTTCTTCCTTGCCGATTTGAATCCCTCTTATGTCCCTTTCTTGTCTTATGGCTTCAGCTAAGACTTCAAGTACAATATTGAATAGAAGTGGTGAGAGTGGACAGCCTTGTCTAGTTCCTGATCGAAGTGGGAATGCTTCCAATTGTTCCCCATTGAGCATAATCCTTGCTGTGGGCTTGTTGTATACAGCTTTTATTATATTGATAAAGGTTCCTTCCATTCCTACTGTCTCTAGTGTTTTGATCATAAAAGGCTGTTGGATCTTGTCAAAGCTTTTTCTGCATCTATCGAGAGTATCATGTGGTCTTGGACTTTGGACTGGTTTACATGATGAATTACATTTATTGATTTGCGTATGTTGAACCAACCTTGTGTGCCGGGGATGAAGCCTACTTGGTCCCCATGAATGATCTTTTTAATATGTTTTTGAATCCGATTTGCTAAGATTTTGTTGAGAATCTTTGCGTCTGTGTTCATCAGGGAGATCGGCCTATAGTTTTCTTTTTAAGCGAATCTTTATTAGGTTTTGGGATTAAAACGATATTAGCTTCATAGAAGGAATTTGGTAGTGTTCCTTCCTTTGCTATTTGATGGAACAGTTTAAGGAGTATTGGTGTTATTAACTCCTTAAATGTCTGGTAGAACTCTGTGCTGAATCCATCTGGTCCAGGACATTTTTTGGTGGGAAGATTCGAGATTACTTCCTCAATTTCCTTATATGTTATAGGACTATTTAAATAATTCACAACTTCCTGATTCAATTTAGGGAAGTTGTGTTTACTTAGAAATTCATCCATCTCTTTTGTGTTGTCAAACTTCACAGAGTATAAGTTTTTGAAATATGATGTTATAATTCTCTGGATTTCTTGGGTATCCGTAGTGATAACTCCATGTTCATTTCTAATTTTGTTAATTTGGGTTTTCTCTCTCTTGCTTTTGGTTAGTTTAGCTAGGGGTGTATCAATCTTGTTGATTTTTTCAAAGAACCAGCTTTTTGATTGGTTGATTTTTTCTATCGTTTTCTTAGTCTCGATTTCAGATATTTCTCCCCTTATTTTGCTAATCTCTTCTCTTCTACTGCTTTTGGATCAGATGCTCTAGTTTCTCTAAGCTTTAAGCTGCATTGTTAAGTTGTTTATTTCTGATGTTTCCATTTTTTTGATGTGGGCATTAAGAGCTGTGAACTTACCTCTTAGAAACAGCTTTCATTGTGTCCCAGAGATTTTGGTAAGTTGTATTTTCGTTATCATTCACTTTCAGGAAATCTTGAATTTCCTTTTTAATTTCTTCCTGAATCCAGTTCTCATTCAGCATCATAGTGTTAAGTTTCCAGGAGTTAGTGTATTTTCTCTTGTTTGATGTGTTGTGGATGTCCAGCTTTAGGCCGTGGTGGTCTGACAGGGCACAGGTTAGAATTTCAACTTTCTTGTATATGTGTAGATTCATTTTGTGGCCCAATATGTGATCTATTTTGGAGAAAGTTCCGTGTGCTGCTGAGAAAATGTGTATTCTTTGGTGCGTGGGTGAAAAGTTCGATAGAGATCTGTGAGGTCCATTTCTTTCAGGGTTTGATTAAGTTCCAAGTGTCTCTGTTAAGCTTTTGACCTGTTGATCTATCCCATGTAGAGAGGGCGGTGTTGAAGTCCCCAAGAATTATCGTTTGGGGGTTGATTTCTTGCTTTAGACGCTGTAGGGTTTTCTTAATGAATGTGGAGGGGCCCGTATTGGGTGCATATATGTTCAGTATTGTGAAATCTTCCTGGTGAATTGTACCTGTGACTAAAATGTAGTATCCATCCGTGTCTCTTATAATTTTTTTTGGTTTGAAATCCACTTTGTCTGATAGCATAATTGCTACCCCTGCCTGTTTTCTGCTTCCATTTGCTTGTAGAATTGTTGACCAGCCTTTTATTTTTAGAGCGTGCCTATCTTTGTGGTGAGATGGGTTTCCTGCAGGCAACAGATTGATGGATTGTGATTTTTAATCCAAGATTGTAATCTGTGTCTCTTGATCGGTGAATTAAGTCCATTAACATAGTGTTATAATGGAGAAACTATTGTTAATTCCAGACATTTATTATGTTTAGTAGCTTTTATAAGTATATTGCTTCGCTTTTAATGGTGTTATATTTGCCTTCTGTTCTCCTGGATATGCCTGTTTTTTTCTTCACGCTTGAGTATCATTTCTAGCAGTTTTTGAAGGCCTGGTTTGGTGGCCATGTATCCCTTAAAGTTGTCTTTGTGCTGGAAAATTTTTCTTTCTCCCTCGATCATGACTGATAGTTTTGCAGGGTAAATCAGCCTGGGTTGACATTTTTGCTCATTCAATACTTGAAGTATGTCTCTCCAAGCTCTTCTTGCTTTTACTGTTTCGACTGAGAAGTCATTTGTTATTTTAATAGGTTTGCCTTTAAAAGTGACTTGTTTTTTCTCCCTTGAAGCTCTCAGCACCATTTCTTTATCTTGAATGTGGAGTGTTTTAACTATTATTTGCCGCGGTGTGCTTCTATTTTGGTCGTATCTGTTTGGGGTGCGGAATGCCTCTTGTATATGAATGGGCCTCTCTTTTTTTAGATGAGGAAAGTTTTCCTTGATGATCATTTGAAAAATTTCCTCAGGGGTGGTATTTTGAGATTCTTGCTCCGGTATTCCATGAATACGCATGTTAGGCTTCTTCAGGGTGTCCCATATCTCTTGGATATTTCTCTCAAGTATCTTTTAGGCTTAACAACCTTTTCCATTGAGCTGGTTAGTACTCCCACTTTATCTTCAAGGTCTGAAATTCTGTTTTCTGCTTCATTAGTTCTGTTGATAAGACTCTCTGTGGCGTTCTGGGTTGAAGATAACTTGTCTTTTAGCTCAGTTTTAAACTCTGCTTGAGTTTGTTTTAACTGCTCTATGCCACTTTTTGTTTCTTGCACTGTTTTTCTCAACTCCTCCAGATGTCTGTTGTGTTCCTCTTCGAAGCGATTGATTCGATTATGTAATTCCTCCCGGATTTCCTCTTTCATAGTATTGAACATGGTAATGATCATATTTTGAAAGTCGTTATCCTGGGTCAGGCTTTCTTGGCCTTTTTCCGCGGGTTTGTTCTTGTTGGAGTCTAACATTATGGGATTAATTTCTTCAGTGGGAATTTGTTTACTTGAGTGTTGCTTCTCATGGATTTGCACTTTGACTTTGGCATTGTCATTTTAACTCTTAAGATCTCTCAATTTCACTAAACTGAATTATTTGGCCTGGGGTACTGGTGGGCGGGGCCCGAACGGGGACTTACCTAGGGCGCGGGGTGAGGCCCGGGTGGACCGCGCGCTTGTCCTGACGGGCGGAGCGGGGTGGGGTGAAAAAGGAGGATGGGCGTGTCGGCGTGGAGCTATTTAACCCGATGGCAGCTGGGGCGGGGCCCGGGCGCAGGGGGAGGTCCTCCTCGTCCCTCGGCCCCCGCGCGGCTCCGGCTGGATGGTGGGAGTCGGAGCCGGGTCCCTGTGGGCTGACCTGGGGTCCTAGAGCGCGCGGTGAGGCCCGGCTGGATCTCGCGTACGCGTCCCGACCAGCGGAGCGGGGTGGGGCGAAAAGGGCCATAGACTCATTTTGATATCAGCCTTGCCACTGACATCAAAGCCTCACTGTGAGCTCACTGCCTGCACAATGACATCACCGTCTCAATGTGGCATCACAGCCTCCCAGTGACAACATAGCCACACCATGATATCATAGCCTCATGTTGGCATCCCAGCCTCACCAGTGACATCCAAGCCTCACTTTTGACATGACAGCCTGAATACTGAAATTACAGCCTCACTGTGATGTCATATTCTCTCACCACTGACATCACAGTCTTACTGTGTCATCACAGCATCACCACTAACAACAAAGCCTTACTGTGATATCACAGCTTCACCTCGGACATCAGAGCCTCACTATGATGGCACAGCATCAGCACTGACATCCTAACCTCACCATGAATCACAGCATCACTACTGACATCACAGCCTCACTGTGACATCACAGCCTCAGCGTGTCAAGAGGACAATGAACCTTTTGGGATGGCTGGACACCCCCTATGCCTTGGATGGCAGGGACGTCCTGAAGGGTCCATTGGAACCTACGAGCATCCTCAGGTCTTAGCACAGAACACTCGGTACCCATGTCCAAGATGCCTTTAAAGGGTTCCCTTCTATCTTTAAAGTCATGCTAGGCTTGTGCGGCGTGATGGGAAGAGTCCAGAGGACAGAAGGCTTCTTAGCAGTAGTCATTCTTAGTTGTGGGGCTAAGAGATGCCCTGTTTGAAGTCTAAAGGCCTCCCAGAGGAGGATTGGTGGCAATCTTTTGCCCAAAGAAATGCTCATTTGCATTTGGGGCATACAGCAGGCAGGCCAGATTTGGTCTTGCCCATTGGGCATTATTTTGCAAAGTGTCCTTGGCCATCACATTTGAAACACCCCGATTTGTCAGGGACAGGTTTAGACTGCTGTGAGAAAGTCAGTAGCTGAGAAGCAAAGGAAGTAGTGAATGCTTCAGCTAAGGTTGCGGCATGGGGAGACAAAGTGCCCATGTCCTTGTAAGCTATAATCTAGTCTTTTCAGCCCTCTTCCCACTCCCCCGCCCCCGAGACTCACCACGACCCAGGTAAGCTCCGCTCCTGCCCACCCCAGAACCTTAGGCAGCCCAAGGGACCCAGCTCCTCTCACCAGCCAGCCGGAGCTGGAGCTGTGCAGGGCCAGGAAGGACCACCCCCCCAGGCCACGCCCCAGCTCCCCCAGGTTCAATAGCGCTGCGCCACCACCACATCCTCCCTTTCCCCACTCCCCTGCCCCTGGGACATGCTCAGTCCAGCCGGGACTCACAGTGACACAGGTAAGCTTTGCCCCTTCCCATCCCCAGAACCCCGGGCACCCCAAGGGACCCAGTCTTCCCACCAGCCAGCTGGAGCTGGAGCCGTGCAGGGCTGGGGAGGACCCCCTTGGGCAATAGCCCCCGCCACCACCATATCCTCTCTTTCACCACTCCACCACCACCGGATGCCCGCAGTCCAGCCAGGACTCACCGCAACCCAGATAAGCTCTGCCCCTGCTCACCCCCAGAACCCCAGGCAGCCCAAGGGACCCAGCTCCTCCCACCAGCAAGCCAGAGCCAGAGCCTGCAGGGCTGGGGAGGAACCCCTCCTGGGCCACGCCCCAGCTCCCCCAGGTTCAATAGTGCTGTGCCGCCACCACATCCTCCCTTTCCCCACTCCGCCACTCCTGGGACACGCGCAGTCCATCCCGGACTCACTGCGACCCAGGTAACCTCTGCCCCTACCCAACTCCAAAACCCCAGGCCAATAATTCAGTTCAGTGAAAAACGCACAGAAATTGAAAGAAGGTCTTAAGAGTTAAAACAATGATGCCCAAGTCAAAGTGCAAATCCATGAGAAGCAACACCCAAGTAAACAAATCTCCCACTGAAGGAATTAACCCCATAATGATAGACTCCAACCAGAACAAATCCACGGAAAATGGCCAAGAAAGCCTGATCGAGGATAAGGACTTTCAAAATATGATCATTACTATGTTCAATGCAATGAAAGAGGAAATCCGGGAGGAATTAAATACCTGCATCAATCACTTTGAAGAGGAAAACAACAGACACTTGGAGGAGTTGAGAAAAACAGTGCAAGAAACAAAAACAGGCATAGAGCAATTAAAAGAGACTCAAGCAGACTTTAAAACTGAACTAAAAGACAAGTGATCTTCAACCCAGAAATCAACAGAGTCTTATCAGCAGAACTAATGAAGCAAAAAACAGAATTTCAGACCTTGAAGACAAAGTGGGAGTATTAACCAGCTCAATGGAAGAGGTGGTTAAAGCCAAAAAGATACTCGAGAGAAATAACCAAGAGATATGGGACACCCTGAAAAAGCCTAACATGCGTATTCATGGAATACCAGAGCAAGAATCTCAAAATATACTACACCTGAGGAATTTTTCAAAGATCATCAAGAAAATTTTTCTCATCTAAAAACGAGAGGCCCATCCATATACAAGAGGCATTCCGCACCCCAAACAGATATGACCAAAACAGAAGCTCTCCATGGCAAATAATAGTTAAAAACACTCCACATTCAAGATAAAGAAATGGTTGCTGAGAGCTTCCGAGGAGAAAAAACAAGTCACTTTTAAAGGTAAACCTATGAAAATAACAATGACTTCTCAGTCGAAACAAGTAAAGCAAGAAGAGCTTGGAGAGACATACTTCAAGTATTGAATGAGCAAAAATGTCAACCCAGGCTGATACACCCCGCAAAAATATCCATCACGATCGACGGAGAAAGAAAAATCTTCCAGCACAAAAGACAACTTGAAGGGATACATGTCGACAAAACCAGGCCCTTCAAAATTGCTAGAAATGATACTCAAAACATGAAGAAAAAAACAGGCATATCTGGGAGAACAGAAGGGAAGTATAAACACCATTAAAAACGAAGCAATATACTTATAAAAACCACTAAAACATAATAAATGTCTGGAATTAAATAAAAATAGATTCTCCATTATAACATAAATGTTAATGAATTATTAACTCACCGATCAAGAGACACCGATTACAAACTTGGATTAAAAAATCACAACCCACCAATCTGCTGCCTGCAGGAAACCCATCTCACCACGAAGATAGGCACATCCTAAAAATAAAAGGCTGGTCAACAATTCTACAGCTAATGGAAGCAGAAAACATGTAGGGGTAGCCATTATGCTATTGGACAATGTGGACTTCAAAACCAAAAAAAATCAATAAGAGACACAGATGGATACTACATTTTAGTCACAGGTACAATTCACAAGGAATACTCACAAAACTGAACATATATGCCCCAATATGCCCCCCCACACATTCATTAAGCAAACCCTACAACGTCTAAGTGAGAAATCAATCACCAAAACGATAATTCTTGGGGATTTCAATACCGCCCTTTCAAACATGGGATAGATCAACAGGTCAAAAGCTTAACAGAGACACTTTGGAACTTAATCAAACCCTGAAAGAAATGGACCTTACAGATCTCTATCGAACTTTTCACCCACACCAAAGAATACACATTTTTCTCAGCAGCACACGGAACTTTCTCCAAAATAGATCACATATTGGGCCACAAAATGAATCTACACATATACAAGAAAGTTGAAATTCTAACCTGTGCCCTATCAGACCATCACGGCCTAAAGCTGGACATCCACAACACATCAAACAAGAGAAAATACACTAACTCCTGGAAACTTAACATATGATGCTGAATGAGAACTGGATTCAGGAAGAAATTAAAAAGGAAATTCAAGATTTCCTGAAAGTGAATGATAACGAAAATACAACTTACCAAAATCTCTGGGACACAATGAAAGCTGTTCTAAGAGGTAAGTTCATAGCTCTTAATGCCTACGTCAAAAAAATGGAAACATCAGAAATAAACAACTTAACAATGCAGCTTAAAGCTTTAGAGAAACTAGAGCAATCTGATCCCAAAAGTAGTAGAAGAGAGGAGATTAGCAAAATAAGGGGAGAAATATCTGAAATCGAGATTAAGAAAACGATAGAAAAAATCAACCAGTCAAAAAGCTGGTTCTTTGAAAAAATCAATAAGATTGATACACCCCTAGCTAAACTAACCAAAAGCAAGAGAGAGAAAACCCAAATTAACAAAATTAGAAATGAACATGGAGTTATCACTACTGATACCCAAGAAATCCAGAGAATTATAACATCATATTTCAAAAACTTATACTCTGTGAAGTTTGACAACACAAAAGAGATGGATGAATTTCTAAGTAAACACAACTTACCTAAATTGAATCAGGAAGTTGTGAATTATTTAAATAGTCCTATAACATATAAGGAAATTGAGGAAGTAATCTCGAATCTTCCCACCAAAAAATGTCCTGGACCAGATGGATTCAGCACAGAGTTCTACCAGACATTTAAGGAGTTAATAACACCAATACTCCTTAAACTGTTCCATCAAATAGCAAAGGAAGGAACACTACCAAATTCCTTCTATGAAGCTAATATCGTTTTAATCCCAAAACCTAATAAAGATTCACTTAAAAAAGAAAACTATAGGCCGATCTCCCTGATGAACACAGACGCAAAGATTCTCAACAAAGTCTTAGCAAATCGGATTCAAAAACATATTAAAAAGATCATTCATGGGGACCAAGTAGGCTTCATCCCCGGCACACAAGGTTGGTTCAACATACGCAAATCAATAAATGTAATTCATCATGTAAACCAGTCCAAAGTCCAAGACCACATGATACTCTCGATAGATGCAGAAAAAGCTTTTGACAAGATCCAACAGCCTTTTATGATCAAAACGCTAGAGACAGTAGGAATGGAAGGAACCTTTATCAATATAATAAAAGCTATACAACAAGCCCACAGCAAGGATTATGCTCAATGGGGAACAATTGGAAGCATTCCCACTTCGATCAGGAACTATACAAGGCTGTCCAATCTCACCACTTCTTTTCAACATTGTACTTGAAGTCTTAGCTGAAGCCATAAGACAAAAAAGGGACATAAAGGGATTCAAATGGGCAAGGAAGAAGTCAAGTATCTCTATTTGCAGATGACATGATCCTATACCTGAGTGATCCCCAAAAACTCCACCAGAAACCTCCTGGAACTAATACAGAAGTTCAGCAGGGGTGGCAGGATACAAAATAAATGTACAAAAATCAGTGGCCTTCCTATGTGCCCAGAATGAAAGAAGTGAAAAAGTCCTGAGAGACTCAATCCCATTTACTATAGCCCCTAAAAAAATGAAATACCTTGGTATAAACCTAACCAAGGAGGTAAAAGACCTTTACAATGAAAACTTTAAAACCCTAAAGAAAGAAATTGCAGAAGACACCAGAAGGTGGAAAGACCTCCCTTGTTCCTGGATTGGCAGAATCAACATCGTAAAAATGGCCATCCTACCAAAGGCAATATACAGATTCAATGCTATACCAATTAAAATCCCAAAGCAATTCTGTAAAGAAGTCGACCAAACAATCTCAAAATTCATATGGAGACATAAAAGACCAGGATAGCAAAAACAATCCTGAGTAACAAAAACACAGCTGGAGGTACCATACCAAACCTTAGTCTATACTACAAATCCATAGTTGTAAAGACAGCCTGGTACTGGCTCCAAAATAGACACACAGATCAATGGATAAGGATTGAAGACCCAGATATAAGCCCACAAAGTTACAGCCATTTGGTCTTTGACAAAGGGGCCCAAAGAATCCAATGGAAAAAGAACAGCATCTTCAACAAATGGTGCTGGCAAAACTGGATCTCCACATGCAGAAGATTAAAGCTGGACCCGTACTTGTCACCATGTACAAGACTTAATTCCAAATGGATCAAGGACCTTGATATCAGGCCAGAGACTATAAAAACCATAGTTGAAAGGATAGGGAACTCCCTCGAGCTGATTGGGCTAGGCCAACTTCCTAAACAGACATCCAATGGCACAGTCACTGCTACCAACTCTCAACAGTTGGGATCTTGTGAAATTAAAGAGCTTCTGTTCAGATAAAGAGATTGTAACATGAGCTCAAAGGCACTCACAGAATGGAAGAAAATCTTCACTAACCACATATCTGATAGAGCTCTGTCCAGAGTGCACAAAGAACTTAGAAAACTAAACACCAAGGAAACCAATGGCCCATTTAAAAAATGGGCCCTGGAACTTAAAAGAAACTTTACCAGGGATGAAATTAAAATGTCTAACAAATATCTAAAAAATGCTCCACTTCTTAGCCATCAGGGAAATGCAAATCAAAACTTCCCTGAGATATCATCTCACCCCGGTCAGGATGGCAAAAATCCACAATACAAACAACGACAAATGCTGGAGAGGATGTGGAGAGAGGGGAACTCTCCTACATTGCTGGTGGGAATGCAGGCTCATACAGCCACTCTGGCGAGCCGTCTGGAGATTCTTAAAGAAATTAAAGATTGAAATGCCATATGACCCTGCTATTCCACTTTTGGGAATAACCCCCCATACAGCAGAGGTTCACCTCGATAGCACAAGCACGACCATGTTCATAGCAGCACTGTTTACAATAGCAAAGTCATGGAATCAGCCCAAATGTCCAACAGTTGACGAGTGGATAAGGAAACTGTGGTACATCTATACAATGGAGTACTACTCAGCCATCAAAAATGATGAATTACTGGAATTTGCCGGGAAATGGATGTCATTAGAAACAATTATATTAAGTGAAGTATCCCAGACCCAGAAAATTAAGCGCCGTATGTACTCCCTAATAGGTGGCTCCTAGTACCAAACCCACCCAGCCCACCTAGAGACAGAATTCCAAGGATTATGAACAGGAGGGATGGGGTAGGAGGGCCACACCAGAAAGAAGGAGAGAAGGGACCATGTTACAGCAGGGAAAATAGGCCTCCACCAAGGACCCAAATAAGTAATGAGACATCTGATTAAGTTCACAGACTTTTGTTCCTGATCATTTACTACTGAGGGGGAGTGATCTCACCAGAAGAGGAGGGCATATAGTCTGGCAGATAAAAAGTAACATTTTGCAAATGGGTGATAGACCCCTCCCTCACTGTGGTTTCCCACTTTTATTACATCTACCTTTGAATGTGCTTTTATCACAAGACTCTAACAGCTTTTTGTCTCTGGCCAGGGGGTAACATACAATGCCCACCAGGATGGAGTGAAGGGCATTGCAGGAGCAGCAAAACTGCAAAAGAAAATCAACAAACCACAATCCAGAACTTCAGAGACTCTATATCAACCACCTAGAACTAGGCCAGCTTAATCTCTCCCTATGTAATTGCTAATGGTCAGATGGAAGCTGAAGAGCTTTTACAGCCTTCCCCAAATTCCCTGACTCCTGATCATCTCTACTAGTGCTCTCAAACAGCAACAAGTCTCTTCAAAACCAGGAAGGTCAATTCAGACAGTCATGAATGGTATAACACAATCAGGAAGTGATGTCACACCATCTCTGAGGTATAATGTAATCTAGAGAGCAGCTTTCTCTCAATCTGTCACATTCCACTTATTCAGTGCAAGCTGTACCCAAGGGAAGAGGATTTCATAAAGACTTGGATGTCAGAAAATGGAATTTGTCAGAGATCATCGTGCAGTCTAACCACCGAACTCCCCATCCTGAAGCTCAGGGAAATTGCAGAAGAAGGGGCGGTAAGAGTGTAAGAGCAAAAGGATGGGAGGAGCAATGATATGTAAGTTACTCCATACAAGTTAGGGCTGAAGTAATCATAACTGGACTTACATGCCCTGTGCATTGTCCAACACACTATTGACCCCACAAAGTCTAGCATCTGCATGCACATGCACATACACTTGTACTTGAGTACATGAAAGCATGCATACACATACATGAAAATAACACATACATACACATAAAAATGTAAAACAAAATGTAGTACTAGTCTGTGCTTACTAAAGCAATATTTTCTGGACTTAGAACAATATTTCTTTATTATTATTATTATTATTATTATTATTATTATTATTTCCGCTCATACAAACTGAACAGGTACACTGGTCCCCTCCCTTCCTTACCTCCGCCCAACTATTTTGAGAAACACAGTAGCACCATTCAATAAAGTTGGACACACACCCTGTGGCCAGCAATTCTTTTAGGAACATATAGCAAGCAGAAATGCTGCTGAGAAAAAGCCATGCTACAGAATGCTCACACTCATGCTTCAAACAGGGAACAACCTGGAGCTCCAGAAAAATAGAATAGGCAAATAAACAAGTGGAAGCATTTACAGCTAGTAGAGCAATAAAATTAAACTAATACATCTCACAAATGTTTTGTCTTGGAAAGGCAGGAAGAAGGAATATATTTAAAAAGATTAGGTTAGATGATAAAGCAAAAACCTAGAAAAACATTGAGAAAATAGCTACCAGTGATACAGGTAATTCAGAGCAGATCTAAAACTCAGCAGTACTATCTGTGTATCTTTTTTGCCCCATTTGGCATTTATACAAGTTGTTGTTGTTGCTTCTGTGATAAAGTATTGGCTATGTTGATGTCCATGATTTGTGTACTGTTTAGAAATGCATGTAGAAATATAGATAATTGATAGATGTGTAAACAGATAGGCATCAAATGATGTTAGAGAAGCAATGATAATAGAAGATAGAGAGATACATAGACAGTAGACAGAAGATGGATAGATAGATAATAGATAGAAGATAGAAATAGATAGATAGATTGACAGAGAGATAATAGATTAAACAAGTAGACAGTAGAAAGAAACAAACAAATGAGCTGATAGACAAATAGAATTACATGATATAAAAAAGAAAGAATAAGGAAACAAAAAAAAACAAAGAGATAATTGATAGATGACAGGTAGGAATTAGATGATAGATAGATAGATAGATAGATAGATAGATAGATGATCATATATAGATACACACATAGATTTTTAGACATGACTATATATAATAGTTTTTAGTCTAGAAATTTTTCTATATTATAGGGATAGTATTTTCTGATTCTGAAAATATGAATTCAGTTTCTTTTAAAGCAGCATTTTTATCATTTTTATTTTAACACTTTTTTCTTTTATTCTTTGTAGCTTATATACATAGATACACAAATGTAATGTATTTGTTTTATCTCCTGCAACCCCCTATCCCTCTTGTCCCAATCTACTCATTCTTCCTCCACACAATCCCCATCCTCTTCCTTCCAGCCCCTGCTTGTAAGATTCATTGGACCCAATCCAGGATGCATTGGTTTATACCTGAGTATCCTCTGAGTCATGAATGGCCCACCAGAGGAATAAACATTGAATTAGTAATCTCCCTTTCTCTCGACCTGCACCAGTCCCATACAGTTACCCCAGATGATATTGTACCTCTTGAAAACCTCCTTCCTCTGGTGAGATTTTGACAGATCAGCTGTTGTGGAGATCTAAAAGACGTAGGCATCCTAGTATTGAATTATTGGGTGCAGAAGCCCTAGTATAAACAAAGGCTTTGATCTGGGAATATTTTTCCACACCCTCAGACTCTTAAATTTTCACTGACCCCTTTCCACAAGGTTCCCTGAGCCATGGGATGAGGGGTAATTTAAATACCTTGTTTGGGGCCATACTAAAGTATTATTTTGCTGGAAGTGATAATATGCAACTGCAATCCCAGCAGTTGGAAAACTGAGATAGGAAAATCAAAAATTCAAAATCATCATCAGCTACATAGTGAGTTCAAGACCAGCCTAAGCTAATGAGACTTTGTTTCAGAAAAACAAGACATCTTTTCTAATGCAGTTCCGGACTAGAGAGACATTTCAGTGATTAATGTGCTTGTCACACAAATGCAAAAAACTGGAGTTCAGATCCTCAGAATTCACATTAAATGCCAGAAGACTTGACGTCCCAGCTATAATTCCAGCCTCTAAAGGCAGAGACAGAGATCCTCAGAACAAGCTGACCAATGAGGATAGCAATTATGAGTGAGCTCTGGGCTTGACTGAGAGAACCTCAAACAGCTAAAATGGAAAGTATGGAAGAAGATTCTTGCTGTCTACCCTAGGCCTCTGCATGCACATGCACACACACTTGTACTTGAGTACATGAAAGCATGCATACACATACATGAAAATAACACATACGTACACGTGAAAATGTAAAACAAATGTAGTACTAGTCTGTGCTTACTAAAGCAATATTTTCTGGACTTAGAACATTTCTTTTTATTATTATTATTTATTATTATTATTATTATTATTATTTTCCGCTCATACAAACTGAACAGGTACACTGGTCCCCTCCCTTCCTTCACCTCCCCCCAACCCCCTGCTCCCCTCTCCCCTGCCCCTTCCTCCCCATCCCCCAGTGCCTCCCCCCCCAATCCCCGGAGCATCCTTTAATATGCATGCCAAACTCTCCTCTGGGTCCTCCTCTCCACTGAGGTGCGAGGACCCAGGGGCATTTCCCAGAACCCTTTCCTGGGTTCCCCTTAAGTTTAGGAACACTACTTGACTGTCAGTCCCTAGCCTCCAAGGATCCTAGTGCCTTTAGTCAGAACAATATTTCTTATAAAGGTTACTGAGTAAGTGAATTATATATACAATATCTGTGCTATGATTAGATTCATCATTTTCTAAGTTCAGTACATTGAGCAAGTTTCCATCTTTTTACATTTTATTCTCATTTGTAAACTGAGGCCAGTATCTGCTCTACACTTTTCACATTTCATGTGGCCATTTTTAAATTTTTTTTATTTTTTATTCAATTGTGTTATGTGTGTGTGTGTGTGTAGAACCACGGAGGAACTCAGTAACCGCCATGAACCGCCTCCTCCTTGTTTACTCTGCCCAGAGACCCACAGGCGTTTATACGTGGGGTCTAGGATCCGAACTCAGGACCTTCTGCCTACAAGGCAGAGACTTAACCCCTGAGCCACCTCTCCAGCCCATCATGTGGCCATTTTTAAAACATATTTGACAGAAGAATTCACAGAGAAACAACTAAAATTGGCAAGAAAATCGTGCAACAATGAAGAAAATCTTTCTACTACTTTGTAGTTATGTAACACTTCAAAATGAACATAGGACACATTCTCCTAGCCTCCTGTAAAATAAATAAATAAATAAATAAAAGACATGTAGAATAAAATAGAATTTATTTTTTTATTTTTTGAGAATTTATTTTTAATGAAGAGAACTTTGAGTGTTAGATGAACTATCTGTCAGTATAGAACAAATTCAGTGTACAGTATAAAGGTATTATTGCCTATTGTCCCATCCACGGAAGTCAGCTGTAATAATACTGAGTTCTCTGCTTCAGTTCGCAGATTGAAAACAACATGTCAGACAGGTTGGGTGTTGCCTGAAGGACTGGAAATATTTTTAAGCTTGTTTTCATTACTGGTTGAATTTAATTCCTGTTTTTATGTGAACTGGTTTCATTTTCCTCGACGTCAACCTTGGGAGCCTTACAGCTCCTTACCTAGTGGATCCATCCAGCTTGAGTCAGTGATGCCATATCCAGAACCACCTCATGATTTTCATTCACCTTCCTCTTCTGAAACTGCTGAAGATATTATTCTATAATTAAATGGTTCATTTACAGGGCACAATAAAGCTCCTTATTTCAACTGTGCCATATATTTGACATCTGACCTAGGAGTAAACACATCATGTTTGGCATCCAGACCCGAATATAAGGCATGAACATTCAATGTGCAGAATCTTGAGAACCACTTTAGAATCCTACCTACCCAGAGTCTTCAAATCAGAGATGAAGGGCATATTCTATGGAAACAATTCCAAACTGTGTAAGCACTTGCTAAGATATTTACTAAGCCCTTCAGAAAAAAATACTTTGATTTTTCATTTAGTGTCTTTTCTCCATTATAGCTATTTTCAAACTGTTGAGTTATAATCTATTAATAAGTTCTAAAATCAATCAAAGAGTTGCAACCAATTTATGTCTAATTCAAATAATGAAAACAGAAGGAAAGGTAATATCATAAAGCAAATGAATGACTATGACAGTGTTATTTGAGATTGAAAAACAAAATCTCAAGTGAACTATTCTCAGATTTATGTACATGCCTCTATCCAAGAGCACATGCCTCTATACTATATTATATATGTATGTATATATATATAGTAGCCCAAAATTTTAGAAGCCACTAATCTAGATTATAGAAAAATATGTCATTAATATGTCATCATCAAAGCTCTTACTCTGTAAGTATGATCCTTAATATGGGGTCAAATATTCCTTTGCACTGAGCCACAAAGCACATTCAAGGATTCTAAAATTCTGTAGGTTTGTAGTGTTAAACTCTTCAACAAGAATAAAATCAATTATTCTTTATCATGTAACTTTTATTCCTCCTTTCAGCTTCATTTCCTTTTGCATTAGTAGGAGAGCATTCAAGGCTTTGGGTCTTTTTTAAAAACATCAAGTCAAACTATTCTTCAAATTAAGAAGAATTTTTATAACTTTAAATAGTAGCAAGTTTTGATATTTGTACTTTGTCTGAAGGACACTCATTTTTATTAATAGGTCTTTGGGAGACAATAGTTCCCACTTTGTTATCCATAGAAATACAGGTAGCAGCTTACAACTTGCCACATAACTGTGTTCAAGTGGTCAATTCACTCAACGTTGCAGAAGACTGTACATTCGCGCAGTGTTCAAAATTAAAGACAAAGAAGAATGACACTAACCCCTGTGTTTAAAGTATTGATATATTCTGACTTTCAAATGGCCCCCATGTTCTTCAAATTTCTGTTCTTTGCTCATATTCTTCTCATGTTTACTTACGTTCACTTGATTATGTTATTCTTGCTCTAGTCTTCTCTATGATAAGCAGGCTTTAAGCCAATGGCCAAAGCATTTCCAT